>JBBDGP010000189.1:0-600000 GCA_037952835.1 Lithobates septentrionalis
TAAAGAGGGGCCTTGCGCACGTGTCGTACGTACGTTCTGTGCGTCGAATTAGGGGGCGGAGAACATGAGTTAATTTCGAACGTCAGGGGCGGGCGACGCAGGCGGAGTTTCACACATGCGTAGTGTATAAAGAGGGGCCTTGTGCACGTGTCGTACGTACGTACTGTGCGTAGGTGATAGTGGACCAGGACGTTACAAAACGAAGGTAATTTTAATTTCATTTTTATTTGTTTTTTTTTGGGGGGGGGGGGGGTTTATGGTCATGACTTTCGAGCAAGCGGCCTATATGGCTTGATAGATTGATGAGGCCTACATAGGGAGAAGATGATGAGGGGTTAGCAGAAACCTAATAAGTGTTTTTTGTCTTGTGACTTTATATTTTCCAGATATAATGAATCCCCTATTTAAGGATCCAGAGTTCCTTACTGCTTTCATCACGAAATATCGAGAGATGAGGAATTTGTGGGAGGTAAAACACCCTCAGTATTATGCTAAGCATGTGAGGAAGTCAACGCTGGAGAGACTTCTGTCCTTTGTCCAGGCGACCATCCCGGACGCAACAATGGAGATATTGCTCAAGAAAATTGGGGGCTTGAGGAATATGTATAAGAGGGAGCATAAGAAGATCCAGGAATCTATGAGATCAGGAGCATCAGCAGATGATGTTTATGTACCCAGGCTGTGGTACTACAATCAGCTACGTTTTCTTGATGACCAGACTGAAGCCAGGGCATCACTTTCAACCCTTCCCTCCACCCTTCCCTCCACCCTTCCCTCCACCCCAGCAGAGGCTGATGAGGAGCAAGCTGGGTCTTCCATCCTGGATGAACCAGATATGACCATCTGGAGTCAGGTAAATTAGTTTAAACAATATTTACTGTACTAATATTAATGAGGTTAACTGGATGTTATAATTTTCTCACAGATTTTTGCACTCAAAATTGTGTAGACATATCAATTGACAGGAGTAGCTAAATATGTTTGGCACCTGCTAGAAAAAATTAGGGTGTCTGATTAGACTCTTTTCTTAAAGAGATGTATTCACATTAAATTTGCTAGTCATGAGAAATAAATTGTGTGTCATTGATGAACCCCAAAAAATATACTAAAACGATGTCCTTTTTTTATACACAGGATGAGTCCATCCAGGAGGAATGTGGGGAAAGTGGCAGGCAGGAGGAGACCGGGCCCATGGACAGCCTGGAGGAGGCCAGATTCCCCATCATCCTGGAGGAGGCTGGGCCCAGTGTCAGGCAGGAGGTGGCTGGTCCCAGTGAGGTGGCTGGGCCAAGTGAGGTGGCTGGTCCCAGTGAGGTGGCTGGGCCCAGTAGGAGCATGACCCAATCCCAAGTGCCTCCCCTCCGCCTTCCCAAAAAAAGGGCCAGGAAGGGGGCCGTCACACAAGAGGCATCCCTGCGCCTCATGCAAGAGGCCACACGTTTTCTGAGGAGCCCCCCCGAAGCAGAAGAGGCCTATGGCTGCTACTTAGCCAGCAGGCTTCTACAAATGGACTGGGAGCAGCGTCTCATTTGCGAGCGCCTATTTGGGGAAACTATACAGAAGGGGCTGCAGGGCACGCTAACCCGAAACACCCAACTACATGAGGCAGCCCCCCCTCCTCCTCCTCCTCCTCCTCCTCCTCCTCCTCCTGCCACAACTGAAACACCACAGCCACAGCCTCCAAAGAAGGCTACAGGGAAGGCTGCAGGGAAGGGTGCAGGGCAGCGTGGAGGGAAGGCTGCAGGGAAGAGAAGAAAGTGATGACCTGGGTTCAGTCTGGTCTGACAGAAGACGCAGGCTGTTGTAGTACCACAGTCTGGGGACATCTATATCATCTGCTGGTGCTGTTGATCTCTGGGATTCTTGGACCAGATTGTGCTCCCTCTTATATGGACTCCTCAAGATCCCAATTTTCTGGTACACAGACTTTTTCCAGCGTTGACTTCCTCTTTTTTTTTATTTTGACCATGAATAAATGGATCTTTTTTTGAGTTTAGCAAAAGATTTTATGTGTTTTCTTTTAAATCATTGATTTTACACACAATGTTAAATTATCAAGGGACAACAATCTCATTGAGTTTGCAAAAACACAACAAAAATACATTACTAATGTTAATAATGTTCGAGTGGTAAGTCTGGGAAAGAACAAAAATATACATAACCAAAAACGGTGCTTTGGGTTAACTTTATCTTAAAAATAAAAAATAATCACTAGAAAAAAAAAAAACATTATAATGGGTTCTTTGTAGTAACTTTACAAACCTAAAAAATTAAAAAAAAAAAAAAATAAAAAAAAAAAATAAAAATAAAATACAAATGGGTTATTTGTGGTAACTTTACAAACCTAAAAAATATAAAAAAATAAAGTAACAAATAAAAAAAAAAAAAAAAAATACTAATGGGTTATTTGTGGTAACTTTACAAAACTAAAAAATATAAAAAAATAAAGTAACAAATAAAACTAAAAAAAAAAAATACAAATGGGTTATTTGTGGTAACTTTACAAACACCAAAAAATGAAAATTAAAAATCTAGAGATAAACATATAAAAAAGTTCAACACCAATCATAAAATAAATATCTGGATAAAAATTACAAGAAAATATGATTCCACACAAAAAAAAACCAAAAAAAAAAAAAGGTAAAAAGTATTATATTAGTATGGAAACATTGTTTTTAAAAAGCATACTATATCATTCATGAGATCAAAGAGAAAAAGAATCCAGAAATCAGTTTGGGAGAACTCTGAATATGAACAGCAAAACACCTTCGTTCTTTATAGAGCATTCGTAATGAAGAAATAAAATGCGCTGCATTCAACGATCACAGATTTTGCAGCGTGATGAATGTGCTACCTACAATACGAACACTAGTTTTACTAGACCGAGTGCTTCCGTTTAGTTTTTGCTTATGAGCATGCGTCGTTTTTTTGTCCGTCCGACTAGCATACAGACGAGCGGACTTTGGGGTCCGTCGTAGGTACGAAGTAAAAGTTTTGAAGCATGTTTCAAATCTAAAGTACGTCGGATTTGAGGCTAAAAAAGTCAGTTGAAAGTCCGGAGAAGCCCACACACGATCGGATTACCAGCCAGCTTTAGTCCATCAGCGTCCGTTGGACTTTTGTAGACGAAAAGTAGGACCGTGTGTACGCGGCATAACAGGACGAAACCATCGCTGACATCTGAGATGGAGATTGGACGATTTCACTAGACTCCACTGTGCCTTTGTAAAGATACTTCAATGTGTGTTTTTAATACGCTTTGTTTATTAAACAAATACAGTCTTATTTAAGCGGCGCCTATTACCTTTTTTCTCATTACATGTTCTGGAGTGTGCTTCAACTCCCCCTGCAAGGCTGCTGTGTGAAATTAAGTAGATGGTACATTTACATGGTAGATGGTAAAAGTATGGCTCCTGATAAAAATCTTTAAAAGGAAAGGCAAATTCCTTTTTGGAAATGACCTTATGCACTAGGGCCCTGTCTAATATAAGCTTCAGTTTAATTTTGAAACATTCTAATGGATCACTAAAATTAGACATGTGCATTAGTTTTCATCCGAATGCATTTTCGTCTGAATTTCAGGTATTTTCGTTATCGTTTTAACAAACGATAACAAAAGTACAGAATCCGAAAGATCCGACATAAAGAAATGCTTTATTTTCGTTTTCGTTGCTACAACAGTTCAATATAGATAGGTGATTCGACGTGATGATGACAAAAGATGAATGTGCACTTTTGTAAGCACAATCTGTGTCCATCAAACCTGTGGTAGAATGTGCCTAACCTTAACTCTATTAGTCCAAGATTATTCTACATAGAGAGAAAAGATTCGACATAGAGAGAAAAGATTTGACGTTAGAGAGAAAAGATTTGACGTAGGGGAGAAAAGATTCGGCGTAGGGGAGAAAAGATAAATAAAAATAATGATGATGATGAATGTTATTGGCTGATTGTAACCAAAGAGGAGGAGCAGTAAAATAGCTAGAACTGAGTAAACACGTACTTTGGCTTATGGTGTCTGTTGAAAGTTCTAAGAAGATTTGACAGAGCAGGTAAACTATACGGCGTCGTACAGTTTAGCTGCTCCGTCGAATCTTCTTTGAACAGTCGACACACACCATAAGCCTTCAATGACAGATTCAACCTCAATTTGGATTTTCGGACGAATGCAATTTTTAACAAAAAACAAAATAAATAAAAACGAATTTTAGGAGTAACTAAATAAATGTATTTTTCGGACGAAAACGAAATTCCGAAACAAAATATATCAGTGTGCACATGTCTAATCACTATACAGTCTAGCATATGTGTGAGTATCGGGAAGAAAGTAATTTGCTTGTTTTTGATTTGATTTGTACTACACAATAATGCTACAACATTTGTCAGTCTGCTTTATAACTATATCCCGTTTTTCCAAAAGTAGCTTTTAGGGAGTGTTTCTCATTATTGCTATGGTTATTTATAGTCTTTTTATTTTTCTGGGAATCTCAGGGTCACACAGGTTTTACAAGTCTTCATAGATAACATCATCAAATATTTCCAAAAAAATGAGTAGGGTAAAGGTGAATATGGTTCAAAATTCATATGATGTATTGGAAGTATATTGTTTCTCAAATGTTCTGGGTCTATGTTTTCATTATTCCAGAGTACATCTTCCAGGGCTTCTAGGCCAGTTGTTCATTCACTATTCTGAGATAGTGTTTAAACTCAGAGTTTCCTTAGTGTTCATAGCATAACATACTGTATCGTGAGAGATTTTGAACAAGCCTATTCAGATCCTTAATTATAATACATGGGTTTGGTTTGAAGGTAGGGGCAAAATTCTGTCCTTTTACGTAATAATGAAATGTCATGTTTGAAAATTTTCACAGGGATTGATTTACTAAAGGCAAATAGACTGTGCACTTTGTAAGCACAGTTGCACTCTGCAAAGGAATTTGCTCCAGGGCTTAGTAAATTAGGGGGATCTCTGTTGAATTCCATTATCCATGCATGTGCAAGCAAAAATGCTGTTTTTTTTTTTTCATTTTCCTTGCATGTGATTGGGTATTCCTTGCAAAGTGAAGCTTCATTTCATTTACTAAGCTTTGGAGCAAATTCCCTTACAGAGCGCAACTACACTTGCAATGTGCATCCTTTAGTAAAACAACCCCACAGTATTTATGTTATTAAATTCTATTTTTTTAGCTTTTTTACATTTTCCTCTTCATCTTCCTCTTCTCTGGATTTTCTTTTTGCAAGGTTGGAAAGGGGGAACCCTAAAAAGGACTCCCACGGTCCAAAGCAAAGAGTACAAAAGGACAACAGTATTTCCAAAAAAAGTGTACACAATATACAGAGCATTAATACACAGCATCCAAACCCCAAATGGCAGGCATTGACCAACTGTCACCCACCTAGTCTAGCAATCATTTTTCCTTTTTTTATATGTAGAAAAAAGAAAATTTAGACCCACAAAAACATAAAGTAACCCATTTTAACAGGAAAACATAGGAAAAAAAATTCAAATAGAGAAGCTACATTGGTCCTTCATAGTGTGCAAGACGCCAGGTCCCACTGCCCATCCATAACTCCACATTTCCTCCATGTTCCTTGTTCACTTAGACCTCTGGTTCATCCACCAGAGTTTCCGTAGAATCAATCCAGTTGAACCACACCTTCCTACATTTTTTTGGGGACCCATGGGCCTCATATGTCATTAAGCGTAAGCTCTGCATTAACCAGTTTTTCCACATCTCCAAAGTTAAAGTCTCGCTATAAATCCATCTCCTAGCTATAAGTTTTCAAACATAAAAGAGAAGGGGTCAGAGAAATAATTTGGAAGCCACGTCTAACTCCTCATCCTCAATAACTCCCAAACAATAAACTATGTCACTTGAGACCAGAGAGACCTCACCTTAGAGCTACATCATATCCTACATCATATGAAAAAAGTACCCTAACACAACTGGCATTTATGACACAGCGCGGATTATGAATGTGGAATAGACATGTAGGATTATAATATGTCTGGTGTATCTCAACTGGATCATCCTATCACTGGAGGCAATAACTTTGGGTAGATATGTAGAAAGTACCTCACTTCATTGTTCATCTGACAACTCCCGCACAATGGCACAATGGCAGATCAACAGGCCTTGGCCTGCTCAACCGGATCAGAATTGCTAGGATCCAGGACCATATAAAACTAAAACATAGTTAACACTGTTTACTATACTTTAGTGATTAAAGTAATATTAAAGTCTTGTTTTTTTTGTTTAAAAATAGCAAACATGTTATACTTACCTGCTCTGTACAGTGGTTTTGCACAGAGCAGCCCATATACTCCTCTTCTTGGGTCCCTCACTGATGCTTCTGGCCCTCCCTCCTGCTGAGTGTTCCCACAGCAAGCAGCTTACTATGGGGGCACCGAGCCAAGCCGCTGCTCTGTGTCCATTCAGATATGAAGCCACGGCTCTGCCCACCTCCTCTCTTTCCTAATTGGCTCACCGATTTTGTTTGACAGCAGTGGGAACCAATGGCATCCGCTGCCATCTTAGCCAATGAGGAGGGAGAGTCCTGGACAGCTGAGGCTCTCATGCAGCATCGCTGGATCAAGACAGGGCTCAGGTAAATATTAGAGGGACTGCTGCACACAGAAGGTATTTTATCTTAATGCATAGAATGCATTAAGATAAAAAACATTCTGCCTTTGGAACCACTTTAATAAATACAGAAGCGATTGGCATCAATCACTGACTGTATTTTTCAGGAAAGCAAGGGGGCTGGTAAAACACATGTTTACCAGCCTCCCCGCTTTCTATACTGACAATGATCTGACAGAAGCTGCAGCCAGCGAGAGGGGGAGAAGGCAGAGCTGCCCAGCAGCTGTGGGGAGGGGGCGCCTGGCCATCGGTGAGTTGGGGGGCATTGAAGGATGGGTTGAAGTAGTGGGTCAGATTTATATGGGCAAGCAGATACCTCTGTGGCTGCCCTGTATCTTCCAAAGCTGGTGGGAGTGCAGAAGAGTGATCTGACAGCTGCAGGGTAGCCACAAGCCTGTGAAAGGACCCAAGAATTCTTGGCATCAAGGAGAAGGATCATTATTGGTTGGCAACCCTCCTTGACCACCTTTACAAGGGGAAAGTCTTGGAACTCATACAGCCCTCACAGAGGGAGCACAGGATGAAATATCTTGAGGAGACCTTAAAGAGGAGTGTATGTAACACCTTAGGTTACAGTCTCATGGAAAAGGTATGTATGAAGCTTCTGTTGGTCAAAGGAGGAGCGGTGGAGAAGGGGGCCACCTAAGCGGTGCATTTAAAAAAATGTTTAGTCTAGAGGTTGCCCAGATAAGTACAACAAGATCTGGGACAGATGGCTACAAGAATCCTCTACCTGTGTCTAGCATAATCATATAAACACAGAGTGATTTAATAGATATAAGTATAGGTTGATAATCTATGCAAGTTAAATATATATATAATTGGAATAACAATACGGGTCAGACATGTTTGTACTTAATGTTGTCTTTATTCAAGTTTTGATAACTGTTACACTGTTACAATGTCAATATGCTACCGTAATCATTCTACGTATGCAGCAAATATTCAATAAAACTCTGTTTGATTTAAAAAAAAAATGTTTAGTCCTCAGCACTGTCAGAATTTTTACACAACAAATAGATATATCCTCAGCTTTTAATTTAGTAATCATGGCTTTTTTTTTAAATTGAATGAGCTCCAAAGATAGAAAGTTCAATTCAGGTTAAAAGAACAATGGGTCATATTAATTCCCCCCACCTTGAGTCTAGAAAAAGATGGTTTTTATTATTTCCAAATAAGACTTGTGTAATAAACCTTGAATCTAGTAAACACCAGCTAACCTTCCAAAGCAAAATACACAGTGGCCAAACAGAATGTAAAGATAACCCCTGGTCTATGTTTACAAAACTGAAGGACTTCTAACATGCATCTTTACACAGTTGAAGAAAAGAGTTAAAATCCCCTGGCCAGTTTAAAACTTGAAAACCTGTCTATAATATTTCACCAGCTGAAAGACAGCAAGAATAAGTTGTATATTTCTCCTCAATGTGAAGCGAAAAGAGACATATATAAATCAAGACATCATTTAAAATATGTGGACACTGTACAACATATATCCAATTAGGAATATTAGCATGTTTATCGGTGTACAACCTCTATAGTCCATAATATGCTAAGATGGAACTATGGAGTTTATTCAAGTATTGATGAGAGTATACTTGTAGGAATTTCACCGTTTCCTTATACATAAGAGTATATGATAAGGGGAGAGTGCGCATGCGCGGAGCTCGCAAAATGGCCGCGATTGCCTAGAGCTCCGCTCCCTCACGAAACGACGGCACCCATCACGCCTTCCTCAGCGCACTGACGGACCCCAAAACAAGGGGAGACACAATACAAGGCCCCGGCTACACCCCCATATGACAGGGGCACCGGTCAAACGTAACCTGTGGCCACAATTGGCAGAAGCAGAAACGGTCGGGACGTCCAAGATGGCCGCCGCAGCACAGGCAAAGCCACAGACACAGGATCACAGCTTCTCCTGTCAGACGGACTACAGGTCAGAGCAACCCCACTTCCCCCTGCACCTCACTCCAGGAAGGCAACCGGGATACCCACATATCCTCACCCCCTTGCCAGCTTCCACTGAATCCCCCATAGACCGCCCTCTAAAGGAATACTCTCTGTCTCCCAGGGAATCTCACACAGGGCACACAGGCCTCTCTCCTCAAGATTTCCAGGCCAGAGACCAGGCCCTTCAAATGGATGCCCTCTTCCACAGATTCTCTGATCTCCTGGACAAGGGGCTAGCACAAACGGCAGCTAGAATCAGAAAGGCTGATTTTATCAATCTAGGAGCCCGGATCGATACGATCGAACACAAAGTTGAAGAAACTATAACTATCACTAACCAAAACTCCCAGCACATCTGTACAGTGCAAGACCAACTCGACATAGCCATGGCACGTATTGACGAACTCGAGAATAGGTCAAGACGATACAATATCAGAATCCGTGGCTTACCTGAAACGATTCAAAATATACCTGAAGCAGTACAAGACCTAATTAAACAGCTGATCCCCATCATCCCATCTCACCGACTAGAGCTGGACAGGGCCCACAGAGCCTTGGGGCCCCCCAGAAAAGATGGTACTCCAAGAGCCGTTATTGCCAAACCCCATCACTACATAGTGAAGGAGGAAGTGATGAGACAGGCCAGGACCGCTCACACAGTAATGTGCATGGGTCACCAAGTGCAGATTTTTGCAGGTCTCTCGCCCTACACGATCCAGAGAAGGAGATCATTGAAACCCCTACTTCTTGCTCTTACCCAAAGAGACATAAAGTACAGGTGGTCCTTCCCGTTTGCGGTTAAGTTTTCCGTCAAGGGGAAACAATTTGCTTTCTCATCCCTCCCAGAAGGAGAAAAGCTCCTTTTACACCTGAAAATCATCTCCCAGGAAGCTGAAATGGACACAACCAATACCGGAGTTATCTCCAACAAAAGACAGACCCCCACCAGCCCCCAATCTCCTCTGTGGTCTACAGGAAAAGCTAAGAAGGCCAAAGACAACAACCCATCTTGAAGACGGGGCCGACTTGGATATCACTTTATACATCCCGTGTGTGAAGCAGGGACCAGAGGACTAATTCCCCCGATTGTGGGGGTCCCTCATGCCTCAATCCTAGGGCACGCTGGTCACCCGGGCACCAGTTACTGAGGCTTCAGTACACGTATTTTTCAGTTTTTTTATTGTTTTTTCCCACTGACCTCATTTATCGCAGCGAACATTGTCCACAAAGCAGCTACACCTCACAAGGTCAGAAGTTTTACCCCCCCATGGCTCCAGAGAGTACTTTGTCCACTCAATAAGGGATAACATGAATAGTTCCCTCAATGGACGCTCTGCTGTACAAGAAAGGGGACTAGGGAGTTAGGGGGGAGGGAAACATGCAAGCAGGGGAGGTGAGGAGTGTATATCCAGTTAAGCTGCAAGATTCTAGGATAAGCTTACGTGAGGATTTTACTTACATTAAAAGTTCATGTCATTTAGCGGGCGTCCGGTTTCGTGACGGACCACTTGCGCACCTATCTAACCCTTAGATACCCGTCGGTTTCTGGGGGTTAGTTTGTCTGAACCTGGATGGGCCAGACATTTTCTGAATCTCTTCAAAAGGACGCGTGGGGTTTCTCCTTCCCCGTGTCCTTTCTTTCTCTTCTAGGAGACCTTTACTATCCTTTTCTGTTCTTCCCTCCCTCCCTCCCGGTTACAACATTGCATCTAACTGCATTTTGTTTTTCAGATAACATTCACACCCTCGAGGAACTACTGACCCATAACCCATCGACGGGGTACAATGTTCATCACGCCTCCACCCAAGTGTCAACACACCTCAGAGTAAGTGGGGGCTGTTTACGTTGCATCTCTCTCCTTCTGCTCCATGGCTGATGGCCCCATAGCTCAATTACAAATAGCATCACACAATGTCCAGGGACTCAACTCCCCCATTAAAAGGAGAAAGGTCCTTGACTATTATAAACACCTCAAGCTAGACGTTATTATGCTGCAAGAAACGCATTTTCCGTCCAGGTATAGCCCTAAGTTTCTTCACCCACACTTCCCACAGTTCTTCCTAGCGAGCGCAAACAACAAAACCAAGAGAGTCGCAATTTTAATCTCCAAAAACCATAAGTTTGTGAAAATTTCTGAGCATGCTGACCCAGAGGGAAGGTTCCTCTTGGTTAAGGGCATGGTGGGAGACCATCTGTATTCCTTGGTCTCCTATTATGCACCGAATAGGGGACAAGCTAAATTCTTTGACTCACTCTTGCACTCACTAGCTCAGAAATTGGAGGGGACGATCATACTTGGCGGTGATTTCGAACACAGCGTTCGATCAGGGGTTAGATAAGTCTAAACCCCCACGGTCTCAACTCACACGACCCACCAAAGAAAGTCTCAGAATCGCAAAGGCGATACACACACATGGCCTATCTGACACCTGGAGGGAACTTAATCCCAACAAGCGGGACTACACTCACTATTCATCCCCTCAAAACACTTTCGCACGGATCGACCACATCCTGACTCCATCCTCACTACTCCCATCAATACACAAAGCCCAAATTAGGGAATCGGCCCTATCGGATCACTCCATTGTCACCATAACGCTGAAAACAGGAGCCCTGGGTAGACCTAGGGGACATTGGAGACTCAATGAGTCGCTACTATCTGACCCCATCAGAGTCACGGAACTTGAAACAGCACTGCAGGAGTACTTTACACTCAATAAAACAGAGGACACATCCCCGGAAATGCTCTGGGCGGCGCACAAGGCTTTCATCAGGGGTAAACTCATTCAGATCTCCACGCAGATAAAACGAGAACAAAGAGCCGACATACTCCGGTTACACGCAGAATATAATAAACTCAAGGCTTCACACAAAAAAGACCCATCCAAGACCCCCTCCTCGCTTATCGACAAAGCCAGATTAGATCTGAACCTAGCACTCACAGCCAAAGCTGAAAAGGCCATTCGCTGGAACAAGCATAAATTCTACACACAGGCTGACAAAATAGGTCCCCTACTAGCCACAAAACTTTCGCCCCCTATCAAAACTCATGCTCTACCCAAGATCAGGATTAATGGTCAACCCCCCACGACTAATCCGTCCAAGATACTAGAAGCTTTCCAAGAGTTTTACTCTACCTTATATCGACAACCTACTACATCCACTGCTGACTTAATCCCTAGCTTCCTGAAGGACCTTCCTATCCCTTCCCTAAAAGACACCCATAAACAAAGGATAGAATCACCCATAACGGAAGAGGAAGTATTGGGGGTCATCAAGGACCTCAGGAAGGGGTCCGCCCCGGGTCCTGATGGTCTCTCCATACCCTATTATAAATCCTTTGGGCACATTCTAGCACCTCACCTGACCTCCTTCTTTAACTCCAAGACCAGTGGAGATCCCCTAGACACTCACCTTAACACAGCCTTGATCACGGTCATACCCAAGCCTGACAAGAACCTCGAGGACGTTAGCAACTACAGGCCGATCTCCCTCATAAATAACGACCTAAAAGTACTCACAAAAATAATGGCTAACAGATTATCTTCCTTCATTAGTCAGTACATACATAAGGATCAGGTAGGATTCATACCCGGAAGACAGGGCCCTGACCAAATAAGGCGGGCAATAGATATTACATCGATCTTACAAACTAACTGGGAAGGGGGACCAACCCAAGCAGGATTCCTTTTGTCCTTGGAACTGCAGAAGGCCTTTGACACGGTCTCCTGGCCCTACATATTCTCACTACTAGAGAGGTGGGGATTTGGTGATCGCTTCCTTGGCCTTCTGCATGCCCTTTCTTCTCGACCGAGAGCCCAGATACGTTTACAGGGGCACTATTCCAAACCTGTAGACATTATGAGAGGCACCAGGCAAGGGTGCCCGTTGTCTCCTCTCATATTTGCTATAGCGATAGAAACACTGGCGATCGCGGTGCGACATAACACGGACATCAAAGGGGTAATCTGCGGGGACCAAACGCACAAATGCGGCCTTTTCGCCGACGACATCCTCCTCTTTCTGACCTCCCCACTCACTACACTACCCAATCTCTGCTTAATGTTAGAGAAATTTGCCAAAATCTCAGGACTTGAAGTTAACTTCTCTAAATCCCAAGCTCTTAACGTTTCTTTACCTCCTCAAACAATCTCTTCTCTCAAACAATCCTTCAAATTTAAATGGAGCGATACATCCATCCGCTACCTAGGTATCACATTGACGGCCAAAACGGAAACTCTTTACACACACAATTACCCCCCTCTCTTTAAAAAACTGGAGGCAGACCTTGTTCAATGGTCAAAACATGAGCTATCATGGCTAGGCCGGATCAATTCTATTAAAATGACCCTCCTACCCAGACTTCTCTACTTTTTTCGCTCCCTTCCTATACCAATCAAGAAAGTCCACTTACGATCTCTACAGAGTAACATAATTAAATATATTTGGGGAAAAAAAGGATATTGCATCCCCCAGAACACTTTATTCATCCACAGACGCAAAGGAGGGCTAGGTCTCCCAAATTTGCATAAATATTTCTTAGCAGCCAGACTCGCACAATTGTCCACGATTTATTCCAGATTTGAAAAACCTGACTGGGTCAATATAGAAAGACAGGCCATTCCCAACCATACGCTAGACCACATACTTTGGTGCCCGTCCAAATCCAGACCACCCATCCTCTCGTCGACTCTATCCCACTCCTGCGCCTTATGGGATTCCCTCCAACTAGTCCCGACTCTAGTCTCCAAGGGACGCCCGCTAGCACATCTCTTTCATAAACCCCGATTTTCCACCTGGACTAGACATTTCTGCTTTTAAATGGTGGCTTAACAAAGGGCTATACCGGATAGGACATTTCTTCACCCCCACTGGACCAATCAATCTCAAATTTTGCATCAAACACCTGGAACTCCCGGTATTGGAACGCTTCCGTTTCTACCAAATCACCAATTTTCTACACACCATCTGGAAGGAAAAACCCCTTCCCCCCAAATTTACAGCGTACGAGCTGTGGTGCGGACAAGCCATGGAGCAGAGGGGGGGAATCTCGGTGATATATTCAGCCCTTACTTGTCCTACATGAAGGCCTGGGAGGCTGACTTCCAATACAGCAGAGATCTGGAGACTTGGCAAGCAGCACTATCCAGATCCTTCAAAGGGATCCAAAATATCTCCCTCATGGAGGCAAGCGTCAAACTGCTAACCAGATGGTACCTAACCCCAACCAGGCTAGCAGCCATATACCCCTCAACAAGCCCTCTGTGCTTCAGAGGATGCCAACACCTAGGCACAATGGCCCACATTTGGTGGGAATGCCCCAAAATCCTCACTTTCTGGAGAAAAGTTTTCTCCATGATCTTCAAGGTGACGGCTTGCCAGGTCCCCAGGTCCCCATAGGTAGCACTTCTAAACACATGCATCCCAGGCATAACCAAGGCATCACAAATGCTGATTTACTTTATACTGCTGGGTACAAAAATCACAATTGCCAAAGCCTGGAAACAACCAAAACCTGCAATACACACAGTCAAAAGAAAGATCTCATGGATCATGACCCAAGAAAAACTTCTCGAAATTCCAAAAAATATATGAGCCTTGGGCCCAATATATGGGTACTTCCCTCATACCGGGTGTTCAGGTACAACACCATTCCTAAACAATCTTCAGTCGCTTCTATCCAATAACTATGCAAGAGGCACTCAAATGCAATAATTACATCTCCTCATTTAACATGAGGACCCCCTTCCCCACCTCCCCCCTCCTTACTCTCTCTTTTCTTTCTTCTTTCTATTATCTCTGTCGGTTTACTCCTGTCAGAGGGCTAAATGTTGATGAATTCACTAGATGCTACCGTTAGGTAGTCCCCTTCGCTCAGGGGGACACACAATCGTCCTATCTTACCGGTTTACTCGGCCCATATGGGCAGTATAGTAAGGGAGATTTCCCTCGCCCGGCACAGTTAGTTCCCATTAGGGGTGCTGGGGGCAGGGAAGGGATCCCAAAAGTTTTAGGGGTAGAGCCTGGACCTTGTTATGTTTGTATTTGGGTACTGATAACCGTTTGCGGGCCTCCCCACAAGTTTCCAAGGTCGAGCAGACTGTTGAAGTTTACTTCTGTTTGTAACTATTAAGTGTATCGCCCTAGGAGGCATTCCCTCCTGAGCGTATAAATATGTTATTGCATAATCTGTAAGTGTCAATTGAAATAAAAACATATTGAAAGTTAAAAAAAAAAAAAAGAGTATATGATAAGGTGACCATGACCTCAAATCATGTTCCCTAAATTGGGTTCAGTAAAAATCTTATCATCTGCTGCTGTAGTAATAATCTCATTATGTATTGATTTACTAATCTGATTAGAATTATCATATATGTTTAAGTAGATTAAATATAGAAATTATTATATTTACATATATACTGTATATTTAGATATATACTGTGTGTGTGTATATATATATATATATATATATATATATATATATATATATATATATATATATATACAGGGCTCAAAATTTCAAGTCCTGAGTTATTAGCCAGGCCTTAAGAGTTATTCGCCACCAGTTACCCCACCCAACCCCTACCCTGCCCCTCCCCTAAACTCAAATTAAATTACAACGTAATTATAACCCCCAGCATTGGTTTCAGTGGACGCTATATTAACATCCAAAACAGATATCCAAGGCTGTGGTAATAACCCTTAGCATTGATGTCAGCGGATGCATTAAAAACCCCCAGCACTGGTGCCAGATGCCCTAATAACCCCCAACGCAGGTATCAGAAGATGCATAAATAATCCCTATTATTGATGTCAGTGGACATCATAATAACCCCCAACACTGGTATCAGAGGACGCATTAGTAACTCCCAGCATTGAAGTCAGTGGACGCATTAATAACCACTAGCACAGGTGTCAGTATTAATATCCCCCTCTCCTACATTGGTGGTTAGTGGCATTGAAATGTAACCTCTCCCATGACCCCCAATGTGGGGGGAGGGGGTTAACTTTCACTGACATTACCACAAATGCAGAAGGGGTGGTGGGTTAAAATTTCACTGCCATGAGGACCAATGCATGTGGGGGGTTAACTTTCACTACCACTGCCCCCCCCACCTGCATTGGTGGACAATGCTAACACCTTCCTCAATTTCAGCCTGTTCCAGTCCCATTGCCCTAATGCTATGGTGCTGGTCAGGGAGCCAGAACAATGAAACAAGTAGTTAGCTGAGCTTACCTCAGCACACACTCGCTCCTGATAAGTTCACATCTCCCTCTTTCAGGAGGGCAGGCATGTGGACAGGTGGGCGGTTCAGGCAGATGGGCGGTTGAGCAGGCAGGCTGTTCTGACAGATGGAAAGGCAAATGGGCGGGTCAGGAGGCGGATGATTCAGGCAGGTGGGTGGGATTTCAGAAGATTGCTGCATCCCCATCCTGCCCACATAACAAGCAGCCAGAGCTTGAAACTGCCAGTCTAGGAGCTAGAGGGAGGGGGAGCAAAATCCTCCCTCCAGCAGCCATCGGACCCTGCACTGTGTTGTGCTTGAAATGATAGGAGTGATGGCAGAATCACTCCTATCATTCGGGCAGCTGGAGAGCTGGGCACTCAGTGCCAATCATCTGCTCTCAGCGCCCCCTCTTCACTCGTCTCCAGCAAATTTTCATTCACAAAATGCAAAATGCGAGCAGGCGAGTATACATTTTGAGGGCTGTATATATATATATATATATATATATATATATATATATATATATATATATATATATATTGCCTACATGTATAAGGGATATTGAATTGAAGGTCACAGTATATAGGAGACACACCACTTCATAATTAATATGATTATATTTGAAATATCGCCATAAACAAAATGTGTGCTCATACGTTGGCAGTTACCAGATCTCCTAAATGTCAGAAACCATGAAATCAGGCGGAGACAGAAGTACAGTTAAATCACACTTGTTTTATAAAAAAAGTAAAAAGAACAAATGTAGTCAAAACATAGCCAAAGTTCAGTAACCAGAATGGATAGTCAGCCAAGCCAGAAGTCAGGTATCAATGTAGTGGAACAGCAAGGAGGCTCTGGAGCCAGAAGGGATGTCAGCAAAGCAAGTCTTGAACAGGATCGCAGGAGGTGGTTTCTGTGATGTTGACCAAGGCGAAGGCAGAGTTCCTCCTGACTGGGCGGCTTAAGTAGGCAGGACTGACGAGCAGCATATCTTCAACAGGTGAGTAACTGTGGAGAGATAGGAGCTGGCAATTATCTGACAACTGAGTGGCCAGCTCAGAGAAGGAAGGGCTGAGCCCAGCCCTGACAGTACCCCCTCCCCCATGGCCCCTCCCCCTCAGAGGACCACCAGGCTTTAGGGGAATACATCTATGGAAATCACGGAGGACAGGGGCATGTACGTCTGAAGATGAGACCCAAGAACGTTCCACCAGACAGTACCCTTTCTAATGCACCAGGTACTGTATGCGCCCACGGAAGCTAAGAGAGTCAACAATGGACTGTACTTCACACTCCTCATGGTTCTCAACCTGTACAGGGTGAGGACGTGGCACTGAGGTGGTAAAGTGGTTGCAGACCAAAGGTTTTAATAAGGAGACATGAAATACATTTGAAATATGCATATTAGAAGGAAGGTCTAATGCGTAAGCCACTGGGTTAATCCTGCAAAGAATACAGAAAGGCCCAACAAACTGAGGTGCGTACTTCAGGGAGGGAACACGAAGTCGGAGGTTGCAAGATGACAGCCAGACTGTCAGGTCCCACACTTAACAGATGGATGAGTCCACTTGGGCAGAGGGTAGGCTCCCTTACGTATCCGATTCGGGGCCCCTGGTAGAGTAGACAGGAGGCCCGCGAATGCGGAGTGGTATGAGGGCCTGAAGTTAGAGTCCTGGAGCACGGTGGTCTGGCAAGCAACCGGTGGATCTTCAGGCTTTGGTAGAGCGGATGCTGAGCAGGAGCTAATCAGGCTGGACACACACAGACAGAGGTTGGCAACGGGGCTGGCGGCAACGGTACAGGGGATTAGGCAGAAACAAGGTCAAACGAGCCGGGGTCGGGTTCAGGCAGCAGTCAAGGAAGGTCCAAAGGCAAGCCGGGTCACAACGGGTAAACACTACTACTAAGGATACAGGAACACAGGATGATCACGGAACAAGGTACAGAGCTGTTTGATCAGGCAGCACCGGGTCAGCGTAGAGGCAGGCTTCAAATAGGCTGATTGGCGCCAAAATGCCGAATCGCCAAGGCGCGCCGCGCCCCCGCACGCGCCCGAGCGCACCCCCGACACCGGCGTGCATGCCCACACTACCGGGCATGTCAAAAGGTAACGCCCGCAGGCGGCCGCGCGCCGACGCGGACGCGCGCTAGCGCGAACGCGCGTACGCACGAACGCCCGGACGCCACCCCGCACGCCACGGCCGGTCAGCCCAGACACACCGGCGCCCCCAGGGACACGCGCCCCAGCACGGACAGGGACACGAGCGCCAATGCGCCCCGGCGCGTCCCGGCGCCCAACCAGGTAACCTCTCTGACAGTGCCCCCTCCTCAAGGGCAGACTCCGGATACCCAGCTGGGCCATCTTTGAGGCATGAGAGGTTTTAAAGGATTGCAGAAGTTCTTTAGCGTGTAAATTGTTTTCCGGCTCCCACGAATTATCTTCGGGTCCATAGCCCTTCCATTTTACCAGATATTGCACCTGATTGCGCCTTCTTCTGCAATCCAGGATTGCCTCCACTTCGAACTCCTCTTCGCCATCAACCAAAATAGGTTTGGGTGGGCCAATGCTGCGACCAGAGAAGAAATTGGGAGTGACCGGCTTCAGGAGGGACATGTGGAACACTGGATGTATCCTCAGGGAGTTAGGAAGGTCCAGTTCATATGCCACAATGTTGATCTTCCTTTTGATCAAGAAAGGACTCAGGTATTTGGGACCCAGTTTCCTAGATGGGCAGGCCAACTTGAGGTTGGCGGTAGACAGCCAGACAGAATTGCCAGGTTCTAGAACAAATTCCCCCCGTCTCTTCCTGTCAAAGATCTTCTTGTAGTCTTCCTGAGCCTTGGTCATGGTTTCCTGCAGCAATTTGTTGTTGTTGGAAAAAAAATTCAAAGTTTCGGATACTGCAGGAACAGGACACTCGGGAAATGCTCCAGGCAAGAAGGATGGGTGGAAACCATAATTGGCATAAAACGGAGATTGATTAGTCGCTGAATGTAGTGAGTTGTTATAGGAAAACTCTGCGATGGGAAGCAGAGAAGCCCAGTCATCCTGGGAGAATACAGAAAAACAGCGGATGTATTGCTCCAAGGTTTGGTTTGTCCTCTCGGTTTGTCCATTTGACTGAGGGTGGTAGGCCGAAGAAAATGACAACTCGATCTCAAGGGCGCCACAAAGGGCCCTCCAGAATCTGGAGGTGAACTGGACGCCTCTGTCTGAAACTATATTGGTCGGGACTCCATGTAGTCTGACGATCTCTTTAATAAAGATGGAGGCGGTCTCCATGGCTGAAGGCGTGCCCTTCATGGGGAGAAAATGGGCCATTTTAGACAGCCTGTCTACCACGACAAAAATGGACGAAAAACCTTCTGATGGTGGGAGCTCAACGATAAAGTCCATTGAAATCATGGCCCAAGGTCTCTCTGGGACTGGTAATGGTTTCAACAGGCCCCACGCTCTTGTCCGGCTAGTCTTGTTTCTGGCACACGTGTTACAGGACTCCACATATTCCTTGCAATCCTTATTAAGGTGAGGCCACCAAAAGGTGCGTTGGACAAGGTCAGTTATTTTCCGTGTGCCGAAGTGACCAGCAAGTTTGTGATCATGGCACAAGCTTAACACTCGAACTTTTAGCTCCTCAGGGACCACAATCTTATTCTTGAACCAGAACAGCCCATCCTTGGTACAGGCTTCAGCAGGTGGAGACATTCCCATGGAGGCTCGTCTGATTTGAGAAATTAAGTCCTCCTGTAGAATTAGGAAATTTCCAGAGGGGAGAATGGTGTCTGGGGACAGGGTTCTTTCAGAGTCGAGAAACATTCGGGAAAGGGCATCGGATTTGACATTCTTGGATCCGGGTCTGTAAGTAATATGGAAAATAAATCAGGAAAAAAAAAGTGCCCATCTGGCCTGCCGGGGTTTTAATCTCTTGGCTGTTCTTAGGTATTCTAAGTTCTTATGGTCTGTGTAGACCAAGATGGGGTGTGCAGCACCTTCCAGGAGATAACGCCATTCCTCCAGAGCTGCTTTAATGGCTAGAAGTTCCCGATCACCCACGTCATAATTTTTCTCGGAAGGAGAGAGTTTACGTGAGAAGAATCCCACGGGGTACAGGAGTGCTTTGGCACCCTGTCTCTGTGACAATACAGCTCCAACGGCAACCTCGGAAGCATCCACTTCCAGGACGAAAGGCAAGGCAGGGTTGGGATGCTTAAGAATAGTGGCTGATGTGAACAGCGCCTTGAGTCTTTCAAAGGCCTCTTGTGCCTTAGGGGTCCAGCAGAACCGGCATCCTTGTTTAATAAGTTCTGTAATGGAAGTTATGATTGAAGAAAATCCCTTAATAAACTTCCTATAGAAATTGGCGAAGCCAAAAAACGTTGTACCCCTTTCTTGTCAGTCGGTGCAGGCCAATCCAGGATAGCGGATACTTTCTGTGGATCCATTTTAATGCCATCAGGAGAAATGATCAAGCCTAAGAACTGGATAGATTGGAGCTCGAATTCACACTTTTCAAGTTTGGCGTAAAGCCCATGTTGTCTCAGCCGGGAGAGTACATTTCGTACGTGTTTGCGGTGCTCCATCAGGGAGGCAGAGAAGACCAGGATATCGTCCAGGTAAACGATGACATATAAGTCCAGTAAGTCATGAAAGACATCGTTGACAAAATGCTGGAATGTCGCCGGTGCGTTGCACAGACCAAAAGGCATGACGAGATACTCGTAATGTCCGAATCGAGTACGAAAGGCTGTCTTCCACTCGTCTCCTTCTCTTATGCGGATCAAATTATAGGCTCCACGGAGGTCTAGCTTGGTGAAAACAGTAGCAGATCCTAATCTCTGAAATAATTCAGGAACTAAGGGTAGCGGGTATCTGTTCTTTATAGTGATTTTATTAAGCTCCCGGTAATCAATGCAGGGACGTAAGGAGTGATCTTTCTTTTCCACGAAAAAGATGCCTGCCCCAGCTGGAGACGTGGAAGGACGAATGAACCCTTTCTTCAGGTTTTCATCTATATAGGTTTTCAAGGTGCCCAGCTCCTGCTCAGTTAGAGGGAAGATCCTCCCGAAAGGAACTTCGGTACCTGGTAAAAGTTCTATTGGGCAATCATAGGATCTATGTACTGGAAGGGTTTCTGCCCCCTTTTTACTGAACACATCCAGGAAATCCCGGTAAGGTTCGGGAAGATCTTGGTAGAACTGAGTTTCTGAGTCCATGCACAAGCATTGGGAGGAGGTTAATGAGGTTCCCCGTAAGCAGTTTTGTCTGCAATAGTCAGAAGAGAACTGGATTTTGCCCGTAGACCAGTTGATACTAGGATTGTGAGCCTGTAGCCAAGGTATTCCTAGGATAATTGGGAAAAAGAGGAGAGGAGATGACATCTAGACGTAACAGTTCCTGATGTTCCGGGCCAGTGGTGGCCAATAGAGGAACCGTTTTTTGGGTAACGGGTCCGGAGCGGAGGGTGGAACCGTCCGCTAGAAAAACTGCCAGTCCTTGGGCTTTAGTTTGAGTGGGGATATGATGAGTTTCGACGAAGGTCCGGTCAATGAATCCACTGCATGCTCCCGAATCAATGATGACCGGTACTGGGATGCTCCTTCCAGGTAACTGCAATACAATGGAGAATGTTAAATGGTTACCGGCACTAGGTAGAACAGGTGCACACAACGAGGAAGATGGCAGACACTTACGTCTTTTATTGGGGCATGCTCTTGCAAAGTGACCAGGCTCTCCACAGTACAAGCACAGGTTGAGTGTGCGTCTTCGTGTCTTCTCCTCAGGAGTCAGAGAGGGACAGAGCATTCCCAACTGCATAGGCTCCGGAACCTCCTGAGCTGGAGTAGACGAGACAAGCGGAGCTTGGTTCGGGGCACTAGGGGCCCTAGGCAACATCCAGGTGAGGCGTGGGTGACCAACAGATCTCTCAGAGCGTCTCTCCCTGAGGCGGCGGTTAATTTGAATTGACAGATTGATTAGCTCCTCTAGTGTCTGAGGTACCCCCACGCGTGCTAATTCATCCTTTAGGGGATCTGACAACCCCAGCCGATATTGGTGACGCAAGGCTGCGTCATTCCACTCCGTATCCGAGCTCCAACGCCTAAACTCCACGGCGTAATCTTCGGCCGCTCTGCGACCTTGTTGAAGGGAATGCAAGGCGGCTTCTGCCGTGGCTGTTAGCTGAGGGTCCTCATACAGCTGAGACATAGCTAGGAAAAAGTCACTCAAGGAGTCAAGAGATTGAGCTTTTTGCTCCAGTAGATGGTGGGCCCAGGTTTGAGGCTCGCTAGTCAGCAAGGATATGACGAACCCCACTTTAGTAGCCTCCAGGGAGAACGTACGGGGTTGTAAAGCAAAGTATAGCTCGCATGCGTTACGGAACGCCCGGAACTTACTGCGTTCTCCGGAGAACTTTTCGGGTGTAGGCACCCTGGGCTCTGGTGGAAGCATCACTACAGAAGGCGCTGAGGCAGGGTTGGATACTGCTCCTGGAGGAGAGGCTGAGAGGGCCTGGACCTGCCCTTCCAGTCTGGTGTAGCCTTCCTGTAGACTTTTAACAGCTTGAGTAAGGCCCGCTAGATGCCTGCACAGTTCATCCATGGGGGAGGCCCCCTGCCCGGACTCAGTCATGGCTGCCTGATACTGTCAGGTCCCACACTTACCAGACGGATGAGTCCACTTGGGCAGAGGATAGGCTCCCTTACGTATCAGAATCGGGGCCCCTGGTAGAGTAGACAGGAGGCCCGCGAATGCGGAGTGGTATGAGGGCCTGAAGTTAGAGTCCTGGAGCACGGTGGTCTGGCAAGCAACCGGTGGATCTTCAGGCTTTGGTAGAGCGGATGCTGAGCAGGAGCTAATCAGGCTGGACACACCCAGACAGAGGTCGGCAACGGGGCTGGCGGCAACGGTACAAGGGATTAGGCAGAAACAAGGTCAAACGAGCCGGGGTCGGGTTCAGGCAGCAGTCAAGGAAGGTCCAAAGGCAAGCCGGGTCACAACGGGTAAACACTACTACTAAGGATACAGGAACACAGGATGATCACGGAACAAGGTACAGAGCTGTTTGATCAGGCAGCACCGGGTCAGCGTAGAGGCAGGCTTCAAATAGGCTGATTGGTGCCAAAACGTCGCGCTCGTGCACGCGCCGATTCGCCAAGGCGCGCCGCGCCCCCGCACGCCCCCAGAGCCCCCCCGACACCGGCGTGCACGCCCACACTACCGGGCATGTCAAAAGGTAACGCCCGCAGGCGGACGCGCGCCAACGCGGACGCGCGCTAGCGCGAACGCGCGTACGCACGAACGCCCGGACGCCACCCCGCACGCCACGGCCGGTCAGCCCAGACACACCGGCGCCCCCAGGGACACGCGCCCCAGCACGGACAGGGACACGAGCGCCAACGCGCCCCGGCGCGTCCCGGCGCCCAACCAGGTAGCCTCTCTGACACAGACCCTGTCCCTAAACTGGGAGGAAGGTGCAGGCAGGCGTCTGTGGTCAGCATGGAGTCTGTACCTATCATTAGCATGTTGCAAAGCCTCCTGGACTTCTGCCAAAGTGGAATGAAGACCATGGAGATGCTCCCCTAATGCAGGAATATTCTGTGGAACAAACAAGTCAGGCAACATGGAAGGTTGGAAGCCATAATTTGCCATAAACGGGGGCAATCGGGAAGCAGAATTCAAGGCACTGTTGTAAGCAAACTCTGCTCACGGTAATAGTTGTTATGATGGTCAGAAATATAGCAATATAGGAATTGCTCCAAGGACTGATTGGCTCATTCTGCAGCCCCATTAGACTGCGGGTGATACACAGAGGAGAAAGCAAGCTGAATTCCCAACTGTGCACAAAAGGTTCACTAGAATCGGGGCACAAACTGACTACCCCTGTCCGAGACAATAACCTTGGGTAGCCCATGTAAGCGAAAAATCTCCTGAGCAAAAACAATGGAAGCCAGTTCCTTAGAAGTGGGCAACTTCTTAAGTGGAATACGATGACACATCTTTGAGAACCAGTCAACCACCATAGGGATAACAGTGTTGCCTTGGGAGTTGGGTAACTCCACAATGAAATCCATAGACAGGTGGGTCCAGGGCCTCTCTCCATTGGGTATGGATTGTAGGAGGCCCACTGGAAGGTGTCGTGGAGTCTTACTCTGAGCACACACGGATAATAAATTCCTGGAAAACTGCCGGGGCATTACAAAGGCTAAAAGGCATTACAAAGTACTCATAATGGCCTGTTCTGGTATTAAATGCAATTTTCCACTCGTCACCCTCCTTAATGCTCATGAGATTGTTTGCCCCTCTCAAATCAAGCTTTGTAAAAACCGTTTTTCCCTTGAGGCGGTCAAATAATTCTGTAATCAACAGAATCGGATAGGCATTCTTAATCGTGAAATGATTGAGACCCCTATAATCACTACAAGGTCTCAGTTCACCACTCTTCTTCTTCACAAAGAAGAAACCAGCACCATCAGGAGACGGGGATTTGCAGATGAAACCTTGAGAAAGTGCATCTGCAACATACTCCTCTATGGCCTTATCCTCCAAGACCGACTAGTTTCCTCATTGCTTTCGTCAGAGGGCATCTCAGATGCCCTCTGACGAAAGCAATGAGGAAACTAGTCAGGGCCTGATCATGCAGCAACCCATGCCATTGAATCAAGCTGTCAGCTCTCCAGTTTACCTTAACCGGGATCACCGCTGTAGCAGTGAAGAGGTACATCAGGAGGGAGCGACTTCACAAGTATAATTTTACTTATGCTTTTAACTTATGTTTTTATTGTAAGTGCACATCTATGAGGGTTTATTAAATGAACATAAATAAACACAACGTATGGATTACGCTATGTGCACCCTTATTTCCTTGCTTGTCATGAGCAACATACAGATGGAAAGATGCAGTGATTGCTGATTTTAGCCACCTGACATCCACACACCTTCAGTAATAATGAGAGGCGGCAAAACTGTAATCCTTGAAGTGTTGTTTATTGGTACATCAGAGTGACAATAAAACAATAAAGCTGACGCGTTTCAGAATGGGCCTTATGCCGCGTACACACGAGCGGACATTACGGCGGACTTTGCCCGGCGGACTGGATTTCGTCGGACAATTCGATGTGTGTGGGCTCCAGCGGACTTTGTTTTCTCAAAAGTTCGACGGAATTAGATTTGAAACTTGTTTTAAATTTATCCGTTGAAATCGAGTCCGGTCGAAAAGTCCGCCGTCTGTATGCTAGTTCGACGGACAAAAAGCCACGCTAGGGCAGCTATTCGCTACTGGCTATGAACTTCCTTGTTTTAGTCCGGTCGTACGTCATCACGTACAAATTCGACGGACTTTGGTGGATTGTGTGTAGGCAAGTCCGTTCATTCAGAAAGTCCGTCGGAAAGTACGTCGAAAAGTCCGCCGGGCAAAGTCCGCCGTAATGTCCGCTCGTGTGTACGCGGCATTAGTCGTAGCCATCCACACACCTTCCCACTAACATTGGATAAAGATTCAAAGAGGCTTGCTGATAACAACATACCCAGAGATATGCAATAAATCCAGTAATATCTGGTAAGTAAATTTCTTTTGGGAGATTGTCATTCAAGCATCGCGGTGATGGTTAATCGTCTGGTGTAATTAATTATAATTTACCCTGAACATTTCTCTCTTGGAGTGGGTTTTCCTTCATCTTTCTCACATTTCGGCTGCCTATTTTGTCAAACGTGGACTGTGTATCAAGTTCGAAAGACTTTCAGAATATATAAGTGCTATTAGTGTTTAAATATTTATTTTGGACACAATTTTGTTAATTTTTTTTTATTATAGTAGCTGATGGTGGTTGATATTGTATCTTCACCGTGAGCACTGAGGGAGAGATATCTATAGTTGTTTGATTATTTCTCAATTTTTGTCATAGTCAAAACATAGCCAAAGTTTAGTAGCCAGAATGGATAGTCAGCCAAGCCAGAAGTCAGGGATCAATGTAGTGGAACAACAAGCCGGATCTGGAGCCAGAAGGGATGTCAGCAAAGCAAGTCTTGAACAGGATCGCAGGAGATGGTTTCTGTGATGTTGACAAAGGCGAAGGCAGAGCTCCTCTGGATTAGACTGCTTAAATGGGCTAGACTGACAAGCAGGATATAATCAACAGCTGAGTAACTGTGGAGAGATAGGAGCTGGCAATTAGTCAACAGCTGAGTGGCCAGCTCAGAGAAGGAAGGGCTGAGCCAAGCCCTGACACTAAACATCATAGATATATTAGAAATATCACATGGACATACTTGTTATAGTGAGAAGTTAAACAATACTATAACAGATTATTTTACAAGATTTTAGAACAGACATTCCTTGTCCTAAAATGACACCTGGTGGTAAAAAATGGCAATTCAAAAGCAATCACACAATTAGTTATTAACATAATTAATCAATGAAAAAGAAGTTTCCACCTTCTGGGCTAGGCTTAGTAAAATTTTGATGAGCTTATTGTTGAGAACGGCATATAGGACAAGTTAAGGGATCCATTAAGGATCACACACATCCATCCACGAAACGTCATCAATCACATCCATCCATCCTGAGATCTATCCATCCAGAGAGACGCTCATCATCACTCCTTATCATCTGACACCTCAGGGACACCAAGACGAAGCTCCAACCTAGCAAGGCACCATCTTGGAAAGGTAGCCATCTTAGGAGACTCTGGTAATGACCATTGTTAACCAGCAGCCATTTTAAAAGGCAAACTATAATACATTGACATTCTGTTGATTCATTGCTTAACTTGATAGCCTATTGATATATCTCTTGTTATACCTAAATTCTTCCACCCCCCAACATTATAACCATTTTCATTTTTCTTTAATTTTATTTTTGTTTTTCCAATTTCAATTATTCTTCTGTTTTTGTGCTATAATGACGTACCATTTTACATAGTTTAATGCTTATTCCTTCTGCAGGGGAGTAACCGTTGGATTCCGTAAAACTCAGACTTTTGTCTGATAAATAGTTATACGGGGTTATAATTTGATTATTAAATTATTTCTTAATTCTATACATAGATACAGATATCATCAAATGATATAGATAATGTACTGTCTATGGCCACCTATAATCAAACTAATCAAACTATTTATTGTGAATACTTGACTCATGAATAAATAATAATTTATTTCAAATAGCCAGTCTGTAGTCACATCGATCGTTTTGTTATTTCAAAGAAGTTCTACATTGGTTTAATCCCTGACACAATCCCTGACACAAATGCATAACAGCAGCCAGGGCTGTCAGCTTCAACATCCCATTGGTAGCGTCTGCATTAGGGATGAGCTTCGAGTTCAAGTCAAACTCATGCTCAACTCGAACATCGGCTGTTCGCCAGTTCGCCGAACAGCGAACAATTTGGGGTGTTCGCGGCAAATTCGAAAGCCGCGGAACACCATTTAAAAGTCTATGGGAGAAATCAAAAGTGCTAATTTTAAAGTCTTATATGTAAGTTATTGTCATAAAAAGTGTTTGGGGATCTGGGTCCTGCCCCAGGGGACATGGATCAATGCAAAAAAAGTTTTAAAAACGGCTGTTTTTTCGGGAGCAGTGATTTTAATAATGCTTAAAGTGAAACAATAAAAGTGTAATATTCCTTTAAATTTCATACCTGGGGGGTGTCTATATTATGCCTGTAAAGGGGCGCATGTTTCCCGTGTTTAGAACAGTCTGACAGCAAAATGACATTTCAAAGGAAAAAAAGTCATTTAAAACTACTTGCGGCCATAATGAATTGTCGGTCCGACAATACACATAAAAGTTCATTGATAAAAACGGCATGGGATTTCCCCACAGGAGAACCCCGAACCAAAATTTTTTTAAAAATGGCGTGGGGGTCCCCCTAAATTACATACCAGGCCCTTCAGGTCTGGTATGGATATAAGGGGAACCCCGTGCCAAAATGTAAAAAAAAATGGCCTGGGGGTCCCCCTCAAAATCCATAAGAGACCCTTCAGGTCTGGTATGGATTTTAAGGGGAACCTCGCAACAAAATTAAAAGAAAAATTGCGTGGGGTCCCCCCAAAAATCCATACCTGACCCTTATCCGAGCACACAACCTGTCAGGCCGCAGGAAAAGAGTGCGGGACAAGAGAGTGCCCCCCTCCTAAACCATACCAGGCCACATGCCCTCAACAATGGGAGGGTGCTTTGGGGTAGCCCCCAAAGCACCTTGTCCCCATGTTGATGGGGACAAGGGCCTCATCCCAACAACCCTTGCCTGGTGATTGTGGGGGTCTGCGGGCGGGGGGCTTATCAGAGTCTGGAAGCCCCCTTTAACAAGGGAACCCCCAGATCCTGGCCCCCCCATGTGAAATGGTAAGGGACCCCTACCATCTCACAAAAAAACTGTCAAAAATGTTAAAAATGACAAGAGACAGTTTTTGACAATTCCCTTATTTAAAGTCTTCCTTTTTCCATCTTCTTTCTTCTATCTTCTTTCTTCTATCTTCCTTCGGTTTCTTCCTCCATCTTCTTCTTCTTCTGGTTCTTCTGGTTCATCCTCCGGTGTTCTCGTCCGGCATCTTCCTCCGCGGCGTCTTCTTCCCTTCTTCTTCTCAGGCCACTCCGCATCCATGATGGGAGGCTCCCGCTCTGTGACGCTTCTGGTCTTCTGAAGGTTCTTAAATAACGGAGGGATGGGCCACCTGGTGACCCCGCCCCTCTGACACACGGGGACTTGACGGGGACTTCCCTGTGGCATTCCTCGTGACGTCAGAGGGGGGTGGGTCACCTGTTACGTATTGTTTTTATTCTAAAAATCTCCAGTCTTGTTCCAACTGCACTAAAATGTGACCTCATCATACAAACAAGCTGTTGTTTACCAAATAAAGAAAGCTTGCAGGGAAAATCTATTTAAATGTATTTTTTTTATATATGTCAGTTTTGCTGCAGCAGGCTCTGTACATGGTACAGATGAACCGCTTTACAGGCAGACTAAGGGAACCCCCCCCCCCCAGGCACTATCTTTAAAGGAATTTTTCATTTTTATTATCTCACTTTAGGCATCATTAACCCTTTTGCTGCCTACAGCACTGTTTCCAGCTGGCCAGGTCCACACACTGTATAGACCTCATTCATACTTCTGTTATAAGCTCATGGTCACTTCATTGACCATAAACTAATGACAGAATTATTCAGCAGACTCTGCTGAACAATCCAATAGCTCTGATCAGCAGATTACAATCTGCTGATCAGAGTTATTCACCTCAAATGTGAAGGCTGGAGTGCAGGGGAGGGGGTCTGGTGGATGCAGGTGAGGTTGAAGCTGAGGGGGCTTGGTAAACATGTGTTTACCAGCCCCCTCTTTGTACTACAATGGAACAGGCAGCATTCACTACAGTCTATACCAGGGGTATTCTTATTTATTTATTTTTTTAAATCAGAAAATTCTTTTATTGAGCCACAAAAGACAAATTACATAACAGACATCCGAGCATTAAAGATGACATCGTATATGTTTTAAACTCAGAACATTAAATGCCCTCTCGGCTGTGTGTATTCAATGTAGATAAAGCTTATTACACCAGTGGCATCAAATAGATTTTACATTTATAGAACAACAAACCGTGTTGCGTAAGAGAATAAAAATTCTCCCACCCAACACAGCTACCAGACGACCAACTGGTCATCTAACCATAAACCTTGTTCCTGGTCTGCACAAATAGGTTCAATCTCATGGAAACACAATATGAATACACCAATTATTACCTCTGTCAGACAAGCAGTACTCTCTTAAACTTGAAATATCCTGTGCATAATTAATTGTGGGGGTGCCAATCCCGGGGAGTCCAACCAGGGTTGCCATATAGAATTACATTTCCGAGATGCATTTCTATGCTGATATGTTAGATGTTCTCTGATAAGGATATAATTTACCTGTTCTATCCATTGTTTTTTGGTTGGAACATTTACTGATAACCAGAATCTGGCCACCAACTTACGAGCCAGATATAGTAATCTGAT
The DNA here is from genome assembly GCA_037952835.1 of Lithobates septentrionalis. Taxonomy (NCBI): domain Eukaryota; kingdom Metazoa; phylum Chordata; class Amphibia; order Anura; family Ranidae; genus Lithobates; species Lithobates septentrionalis. Next base: position 29,816 of record JBBDGP010000189.1, read on the forward strand.
TATTGCTATATTATTAGGAGGGGGATATATTTCTTCATCGATTGTTCCTAAAATACATATTAGGGGATCCAGGGGGACCCTAATTTGGAATACTGATGAGATTGTCTCGGTAACATCGCCCCAGTAACGATGCAATTTGGGGCAGCGCCACATCAAATGAATCAGTGACCCCTCTTCTCCTCACCGTTTAGGACACAAGGAAGAATCTCTGCTACCCTGTCTATGTAATTGTATTGGCGTACGATAAGCTCTATGTAGCAAGAATAAATGTGAAAGCCTATGCGTTTGTGATACAGAAGTTAATGGCCCTGTCTGAAGGCATATGTCCCATATGTCTTCACTCACCTCCCCCAGGTCCTCTATCCATCTACGTCTACATGGTAAAGTTGCAGTGTCTTGTATAGCTGAAAGCAAATGTGAGTAAATGTGAGATATTAGACCCTTTTTTTCCTGACCATAGAATATGTCATTTATTAGGGGATGGGTAACAAGTGAAAGAGCAGCTGACCGGCCTTGAATCTGAAGGGCATGACGTAACTGAAGGTACCAAATTCCGATTGCAACTCCATAAAAGATTTTAAAATGTTTTGGTGAAATAATTGAGAGATATTATGAATTCCGGCGTTCCTCCACAATTGGAATCCCTCTAATTTATAGACTTCTGCTAAGTTCGGATTGTTCCACAGAGGGGTTTCTGCTAGAAAGCCCAGAATATGTAATTTAGATTTGACCGTGGACCATAATTTTTTGAGAAGAACTATGGTTGGGGCCATTTGTGGCAGGTGTAACAATCCTGCCTCCAAATTTGCCAACACTGATGTATTTAATGTTCCAGTTCGCTTTCAACCGAGTCAAAATCACTTAGCAACCCAAGACTATTTAAGTGTTGTAATTGAGAGGCATAGAAATATAGTTTAGGGTTGGGAACCGCAGCTCCTCCCCGATCTTTACTATACTGCAAGGTGGAAAGACTTATTCTAGCAACTTTTTTCCTCCAAATTAGGGATCTAAACAGTGTCTCAATACGATTAAACCACCTACGGGGTATCCATTGTGGAGAATTGTGCATAATGTACAAAAGTTGAGGTCCCCAAACCATTTTGATTAAATTTATTCTGCCAATTACTGATAGGGGGAGTTTACACCAAGTATTGCATGTCATTTGAAGTCTTTTAAAAAGGGGTAGTAAATTATCTTCTAAGTATTTTTTTGGGTTGACCGACACTTGTATTCCTAGATATTTAAATGAGGAAACCACTTTAAGCGGTCTTGCACTATCCGGCAAAGCAACCATTGGCTCATCCACCGGAAGAATGACGGATTTACTCCAGTTAATGGAGAATCCCGACAATGAGCCAAAATGCTGTATTATCTGCATCACATTAGTAAGTAAGGCCTCCACATCCCCCAGATAAAGTAAAGTATCGTCCGCATAAAGGGAGATCCTGTCAGATACTGGACCTCTGATAAAGCCCACAATAGACTGTGAGGATCTTACCACCTCTGCCAGTGGTTCAAGGGCCAGTGCGTATAGCAGGGGTGAAAGTGGACACCCCTGTCTCGTACCCCTAAAGAGGGGAAACAAATCTGAAAGATCACCATTTACGCGGATTCTAGCTGTAGGGGCCGAATACAGCAGCTTAACCCATTGAATAAAATTGTCTCCTAAGCCAAAACGCTTCAAAGTTTCCCATAAGTACGGCCATTCAACGCTGTCGAAAGCCTTGGCAGCATCTAATGATAGTATTGCTCTTCTGCCAGGATTGTCAACAGGGATCTGGAGGTTGAGAAAAAGTCTTCTTATGTTAAGGGCTGTGGATCTTGATGGGATAAACCCGGACTGGTCCTTATGGACCACTTTGTGAATGACTTTAGCAAGTCTTGTGGCCAATACCCTTGCCAACAGTTTTACATCCGTTGTCAACAACGATATGGGCCTATACGAGTCTGGTAGATGGGCCTCTTTACCAGGTTTAAGAAGAAGGACAATAATAGCTTCATTCATGGATTGAGGCAAACTTCCTATTTTTTTAGCATCTTCAAATACTTCCTTTAAGTGTAATAGTAGAGTTTCAGAGTAGCGCTTATATACCTCCGCCGGCAAGCCATCCGAACCCGGAGACTTACCAGGAGAGGAGAGCGCCAACGCTTCCAGGAGCTCCTCAGCCCTAAGGGGAGCGTTCAACTGTACTACATCTTGAGTCGGGAGCTGCGGTAATTGGCATTGATCTAGAAAATAATTAATTTCCGTCAGGGTGGGATTGACCTTAGTGGAGTACACATCAGCATAGAAATCTCTGAACGTGGACAATATCTCTGCATGGGAAGAAACCAAAGTGCCCGATGAGCCAGTGATTGCTTCTATGTGAGATGAGCCTTTTTGTGAGCGTATCATCATGGCAAGCATATGCCCTGTGGTTTCTCCCTCCTCAAAATATTTTTGTTGAAGAAAAAACCTTTTCTTTTCCGCAATAGTTAACATTAGATGGTTGGCCATGTGTTGAGCCTCAAGAAAAGACTTCTCTGTGCTCTCTGAGGGGGATTCGATAAAAGCAGATTCAGCCCTCTTAACCTCTTTCAAAACAGTTTGCTCCCAGTTCTTGGTCTCGGTCTTAATGGTATTAATAGATTTAATGAATTGACCTCTCAAAAATGCTTTTAATGTGTCCCAGAAAATTCCCGGGCGAGTTGAAGGTTTGTTAAACCTAATAAAAGATTCTAAGTTATCAAAAATGGGGTCAGGCGCAGGAAACAATGACAACCAAAACGGGTTAAGTTTCCAGTAATTCCTCTTTAAGATACCCGATGTGAAAATCTCTATACATAGGGGGGAATGATCAGAGACAGTTCTTGCTTCATAGTTTGTGGAAGTTACTAATGAGAGCATCAAATCATTACCCAGACCGAGATCAATCCTGGAGAGACCCTTGTGTGTAGCAGAAAAACATGAGTAACATTTTACTTGCGCATGACTCATCCTCCATACATCCCTTAATCCCAGTTCCGCAATGAGGCGAGCAAAGGAAGTCTGTCCTCCTCTCACCCCACCCAAAGGGACCTTTGCGGTCATCTTATCCAGCTCTGCATCCAAATAATTGTTAAAATCCCCAACGATAAGTGCTGGTATCCCCGGGTGTTGTGAGAGGAAGGAGGCCAACGTCTTGACGACCTCTATCGAAAAAGGGGGTGGTATATAAATATTACCGATAATGCATTGTAACCCATCCAATGAGCATACCAGAAAAACATAACGACCATGAGGGTCAACAACCGATAATGTATGAGTAAAGCTAATATTTTTGCCTATCAGAATGCTGACACCCCTGGCATAGGAAGAGAAGACAAAGTGGAACTGAACGGTAAATAATTTTGTAGAGAATGGGGATTCCTGAGCAGGCAACATATGTGTCTCCTGAAGACATACTACTGAAGATCCCATGCGTTGAAGCATATGGAGTACAGCTAGGCGTTTCACTCTGTCTCCCAGACCTCTAACATTCCAACTAGTAAGCACTATCTGTTTAGCCATAAAGCATTAAAACATAAATAAATGAGGGTAAGCTGTATAAGGCACATAGAGAATGCTCCAGAGAGCCGCTATTATTATGTCTAACAAGACCGTAGGAATTAGGCAGTCTTTGGTGTGGATTCTTTGGACCAGATGAGAATCGTTGAGGCAGTACCAGGACCAATGAATTAACTGAGTCCCTGGGGACAAAAAAGAAAAAGAAAGCAACAGAAAAAAACAGAAACTGTAGTGTCCACGAAGGGCCCGCAACTGGGGGGCTAAATTCAGTAGCCGGCTTTGAAGAGCCAAAAGGCAACAGGCCTTGTTTTACTTGCATGAACGTAGATACCATTAACAAACTGTTTGTGCGTTATCCTCCGCCTTGGAACGAATATTGCCATCTTGTGACTAGAACTATTATAAACGGATAATAGTTGCACCATTATTGCTTAAATAAAAGAAAATTTTTCCTCTCTCAGGGTAAAGGGAAAAGCGTTGATCTTCAGGTATTTCTGCGCCGTCTGCCCAAATCTTCTCGTAAGGATTTTTCCTCTCTGTCCAGCCACTGCACCACCATCGCAGGCCTCTCAAAAAAATGAACCTCATCCCTGGCTACCACACGAAGACGAGCCGGATAGAGCATAGAATATTGTAATTCCAGAGAACGGAGTCTCTTTTTAATATCATTGAACTGGGCCCTCTGCTTTTGTACATCAGCTGAAAAGTCTGGAAACAGTGATATTTTGGAGTTTTCAATCACCAGGGCATCTCCCAGAGTGCGGGCTTTTGATAGAATTATGTCTCTGTCTCTATAATGGAGCATTTTGAAAAGAAATGCTCTAGGGGGATTGCCTGGGGGCAAGGGCCTAGACGGAACCCGATGCGCCCGCTCCACTGCAAACATAGGGGAGAATGAGTCTTTCCCAAATTTATCCAGCAGCCATTTTTCAATAAAATCGACCGGATTCCTGCCCTCCATTTTTTCAGGGATGCCAATAGCTCTGACGTTATTTCTGCGTAGCCTGTTTTCTAAATCATCGAGTTTCGCAGCATGTTTAGCCACCATTATTTGTTGAGCATGTGTGTCCCTTTGCATGGGGGCCCAGTCATCTTCTATAGTGCTAATACATCCCTCAATAGCAGAGGTCCGATCCCTCAATTACTGCATATCCTGACGCCTGAAAGACATCTCTGCCTTCATCCCCTTAACCACTGATGCAAGTGCAGTAATAGAGAGATTACATGAAGTGACAGCGGAAAAGATATCCCTCAGTGTGGGCTCCTGTTCAGGCGAGCTCGTGGCTTGGGCCTCCATTGCCGTTCGTTTCTGGTGAGTCCCATACGTCAGACTGGGGGAAAAGCTTCTGTACGGCCTCCCTGTGTTTCGCTGCAGCCGACCTAAATGCCGCGCCGCCATCTTGGGCCTCGTGGTCCGGAGCGGAGCGGGCCGTGGAGCCGCGTCTGGGTTGTTTTGTGGCCATGCTGGTATATCGCTGTGAGCGGGCGATCGTTGCTGGTGTACCGGGGGGTAATCTGGTGCCAGGTTCGGTCTGTCAGCAAAGATTTGCAGGATTTCTATGCAGATTTTTGGCGGAGCTCACAAGATGTGCGACTGACTACATCCGCTGCCAAGCCACGCCCCATTCTTATTTATTAACTGAATACAGGTTAAGCTTTTATATTTAGTAGGAATTTTGTAAAATTCGCTGTGTTTATATCTGCTAATGATGATTTTAGAGTATTGTTAGCTAATATATTGTCTTGGTAAACATTTGTGAAGATATCGCAGGGCCTTAAAAATCAGTAGCACCTTCTTTTTATTCTACAGGTCATGTGCTTTCAGAAAATATGTTTTTGTTTTTTTTTTACAAACTCTGAAAGCTGTAAGGGAAAAATAAAAATGCAATGGAAAAATTGCAAAAATGGTCTGTCTAGCTGAGTTTAAAAGTGGAGCACAGGGCCTGGCAGCGAAAGTATTAAAATCATTGCTTCTTTAAAAATGACATAAAAGAAAAAACATTTTTTGTGTTGTGTTGATACATGTCCCCCAGGGCAGTACCCAGGCCCCCATACTCTTTTTTATGGCAAATAACTTGCATATAAGTCTTCAAAATGGAGACTTTTTTTTTTAGCTTGGGTCCCATAGACTTCAATGGGGTTTGGGATTCGGGTCTGAAATTTTCCCCTGTTTAGGCGATCTGGTGGTGAACCAAACACGTGGGTGTTCGGCCCATCACTAGTGTCTGGTGTTAATATAGCTTAACATTTTTTTCTGTAAAGGTGAACTAAACCTTTAAATATGTCTATTTGCAATTCAGGTGTGTCTGTACCCTTGGCCTGGTGTCCTTTGTGAGAGGAGTTTCAGTGTGGCACCTAATAGCATCATAAAAAAATGCATAAGCTTAGCATCTGCAAGTGCCATTAGTTGACTAAAAAAATGAAAGCAACTGGACCAGCTAAGAATTTAGATCCTATGCTACCATCGTGTGAACTGCTATCCTACTACCCTACAGACCAATCTGCCCAGATTATTGACTGGAACCTGGCAGAGCCTTTCAGCGCACTGCTGGGAGCCTGAACCAACCGCTCCTGCCCCCTCCACAGTCCGGTGCTCCTGTGAGCACAGACTGGTGATGGACAGTCAACACTCTGTGCTCAGAGTAGACCCAATAACTGAGCAATCAGTGATCTTTGTTCAGTTCTCAGTGTAGAATTAACACTTTGGGTCGATGCTACAGCCATCTAGGTGAGTATGTAGGTTTTGTTTTTTTAAACACGCACTTCTCTTTTTTAAAACACTAATTACTAACATCACATAGGTCATGATGGGCTGACCTAGCATGTTCAGGGGTAAGAGTCTGGGGAGGTATATACTGTTGGTGCTTTTTATCTGAACTGCAAACAGTTACAATAGGGACAGTATATCTACTCTGTCAGTTTGACAGCCCCTGACAGTGGTCAGCCAGTGACATCTGAAAGAACCATAAATGGAAAATTTCAACCTCATCCAGATAAAGATGCCTGGATTAGTGAACCATTAACCTGTGGCCAAGTACATTTTAACACTGACTGAATGTTCTTTCATTTGATAGAGCATCTACTGTATATCATAGAAAATTTTCTAAAACATTGTTTTCACTTTTCATTTTTTTGTTGCACCTCAGTGCTACTAATCTCTCTTCAGTATCTAAATACAAGCACTTAAGTGATGGCTGCATGACAACAATCAGGGTGGGTTTTCTGATTGTAAAAACTGTGGAAAATTCCTTTGCAATGTGTGCTGAAACAGTCACTTGTAGCCTCAATTGGAAGCCCATGTGATGACAAAGGAGTCCAATTCACAAATTAAAGACTGCACTAAGAAACACATTTCATGGCATTATAACTTGGTGTTATTTAAATGAAAGCTGTGGCTTGAGGGCTGAAACACACCTTTGTTATGCAGTACATTACCATTTTAATAGCATTGTATAGGCAGATAGAGGTTACTGCTGCCCCAGTTAGAAGTTAGGGGTTAAGTGCACTCCCAGGTTACCTATTCTTTTCTTGAGTCTGTCCTTCCAGTCCTGTGTGTTATAAAAGGGACAGGGGACCAAGATCAAGTGGTGGTGGTGGTAGGAGAGAAGTCACATACATAGTCTGCATGGGAGCAAAGGCAAAGGCAGCCAGCAAGATGTAGGAGGATTGTTGGAACTTTCAGTCCTACCTGAAGATGCTAATTAATGGATTCTGCCAAGTATTGACTATTTCCAATGCAGGAAAGCCACAAGTCTGAGTTAGGGACTAGGGATGTTAGGGAATGTCTGCATTTTTTATTCTGAACTGTTTCCTGTGATGAGGGATGAGCCGAACACCCACCCCCCGGATCGGTTCGCACCAGAACTTGCGAACAGGCAAAACATTTCTGCGAACACGCAAACACCGTTAAATTCTATGGGACACGAACATGGAAATTTAAAAGTGCTAATTTTAAAGGCTTATATGCATGTTATTGCCATAAGTGTTTGGGGACCCGGGTCCTGCCCCAGGGGACATGTATCAATGCAAAAAAGCTGAAAAAATTTATATTTTTAAAAGAGAAGTGATTTTAATAATGCTTAAAGTGAAACAATAAAAATGAAATATTCCTTTAAATATCGTGCCTGGGGGTATCCTTAGTCTGCCTGGGGGTATCCTTAGTCTGCCTGTGGTAACAGTACCACAGCAAAATGTCATTTAAAACTGCTTGCGGCTGTAATGTATTGTCGGATCCCGGCAATATAGATAAAAATCATTGAAAAAAAAACAGCATGGGTCCCCCCAGTCCATTACTAGGCCCTTTGGGTCTGGTATGAATATTAAGGGGAACCCCGCAGTAAAGTTTTTTAAAAAATTGCATGGGGTCCCCCAAAATCCATACCAGGCCCTTTAGATCTGGTATAGATATTAAGGGGAACCCTGCACCAAAATGTAAAAAAAAATGGCGTGGGTGTCCCCCCCAAAATCCATACCAGACCCTTATCCGAGCATGCACCCTAGCAGGCATCAGGAAAAGGGGGGGCGAGAGAGCGCCCCCCTCCTGAACTCTACCAGGCCACATGCCCTCAACAAGGGGAGGGTGTTTTAGGGTCCCCCCAAAACACCTTGTCCCCATGTTGATGGGGACAAGGGTCTCTTCCCCACAACCCTTGTCCGGTGGTTGTGGTTGTCTGCGGTCGGGGGGCTTATCCGAATCTGAAGCCCCCTTTAACAAGGGGACCCCCAGATCCTGGACCCCCCCTATGTGAATTGGTATCGGGTACATTGTACCCCTACACATTCACCAAAAAAGTGTCAAAAAAGTAAAAATGACAGTAGACAGTTTGGGACAAGTCCTTTATTAAAAAAAAAAAAATCCCACAATGTCCATTCATCTTCGATCAAAGCACTGATGACCGAGTAAAAAAACAGCTGTTATATAGCTAAGGGCGGGGTCATCCAGTAAAGTAAGCTGGTGACCCTGCCCCCTTCTGACATCATGTGACATCATGTAACATCAGAGGGGGCGGGGTCACCAGTTTACATCACTGGGTGGCCCCGCCCTCAGCTACATAACAGCTGTCAATGCAAAAAGCCTGCAGTCATAGGGACGCCTTCCATGGAGGCGGAGTTTTTCCATTTTTTTCTCAGCCCATAGGCGCTATGATTAAAGATGAATGGACATTGCGGGACATTTTTTTTTTTAATAAAGGACTTGTCCCAAACTGTCTCCTGTCATTTTTACTTATTTTGGTGAATGTGTAGGGGTACAATGTACCCGATACCCATTCACTAGGGGGGGGCGGAATTTGGGGGCCCCTTGTTAAAGGGGGCTTCCAGATTCTGATAAGCCCCCACCCATAGACCCCCCAACCACCGGGAAAGGGCTGTGGGGAAGAGGCCCTTGTCCCCATCAACGTGGGGACAAGGTGTTTTGGGGGGACCCCAAAACACCCTCCCCATGTTGAGGGCATGTGGCCTGGTATGGTTCAGGGGGGCGCTCTCTTGCCCCCCTTTTCCTGCGGCCTGCCAAGTTGCGTGCTTGGATAAGGATCTGGTATGGATTTTGGGGGGACCCCCCCACCATTTGTTTTTTGCATTTTGGCACAGGGTTTCCCTTACTATCCATACCAGACCTGAAGGGCCTGGTATGGATTTTAGGGGGGACCCCCACACCATTTTTTTTCATTTTGGCACAAGGTTCCCCTTAATATCCATGCCAGACCCAAAGGGCCTGGTAATGGACTGGGGGGAACTCACGCCGTTTTTTTCAATGATTTTTATCTATATTGCTGGGATCCGGTGCCCTGCCTTTGGCCAATCATGACTTTCACAGCAGAGCGCGCTGTGATTGGCCAAAGCATGCAGGTCAGGTCCAAGCTTTGGCCAATCAGCAGCCATCGATGCACTGCGATCTCTCAGTACAATGACGGCCTCCCCGTTCATTATGGAGAGTTCCGCGGGCACTCAAATTTCCCAAGAACGCTCCATAATGTTCTAAATTCGGCAAACACCCGATGTTCAAGTTGAACTTATGTTCGACTCGAACATCGGGCTCATCCCTACCTGTGATTATCATCATGTTGAAATATTTTTCAGTAAAGCATTTTGGAAGCTTGCCTTGGCTGGTCTGAAGTCACTAAACAGGTGCAATGTAAGCAACTGGCACACATAAGTTACAGGTCAGATCACTTTACATATTGGGGTATAATGGTATGAAGACATTAGTATGAAGAATTAAACCAGTGTGAAGATACAGTGTCGTTAAGCGTGTATATGTGGCAGGTGAATTAGCCTCTTGCAGCGAGGGAGATGTTGTCGGCACTCCTTCATCCACGATCCATCTTCCATAGCAACAGGAGCAGATCTGTACTACCAAGAACCTCATCCTGTACGCAGGTAGGAAGAAAAAAAAGGGGAGGGAAGTGCATGCATGAAGTCCATGCTATGTGCACGGCAGGACTCCATACCATTACTAGGAGTGGGGTAGTGGTAATACGCTGGTGCTGGACAGGTGGAGAGGGAATTGGCTCTGCTTGTCCCTCCTAAATGCACAAGTGACCGTGTTGGTGTATATTACATCAAAAGAGTTTACTAGCATTTGTTCATGTTTGTCATCTACCAGGTTGTGAGCGTGGCTCAAGTAAAGGTACCTATTTTGTAAGTCAGGGACCCTATCCAAAGTGCCTAGCATAGCCCAGGAGAACCCACCCTGGGGTAGGCCTTTCATTTAACACTTGCTTGGCATCCGAGCAGGGAAACATGAAGGACATGATGACCAACCACACCCCACCTACCCTTACAGTCATATCATACTAAGGCAACATAGCTCTGACACACATGCTTTACATTGTTCCACAAGGCTGGATAATGTATTGCCTTGCATTGTGGTGTACTGCATCAGGAAAAAATGCTGCATGCCCATTATTTGGTCCATTCTTATGTGTTGGCACCCCGTTCAAAATACATTGCATGAGAATAGATACAGTAGGTCTAAATAGGCTCCTAAAATATTAAAAATTATTTTTTAATTACAACATGTTAAAGTTTAGATGAAATTTGAGTGTTTAAGCTTACATTTACTTCACAAATATACTACTAATTAAATGTCTATACCTGGAACAGGATTATTTTTTTTCTTTACAATTTTTTTTTCAATGTTACAGAAAAGCTACCTCTTAACTACACAGCACATATTATTCAAGTACAGGGATGAAATTTCAGTTGTAGCCTTATAATGCTTTTTCAATCTATTCTTCATAGTTCAGCAGCCAAGGATTCTTCTTTTATTCATTAGAGCTCATTTTTCCCAAGGTCTAATTGCAAAAAATGATTAAAAAACATGTATTCAAACATAGATACTATAGATATATAGTAGACATGAACAAGTCAACTATTCATCATTTGGTTGTAACTTAAACAATAAAATACATTTATTTTTACATTTGCTACATATTAAAAAGCCAGTAGTGAAATGTATGTCTTTAAAATATTTATGGTGATTTAATGTTGTTAATACAATTTTGTCATCCATGTGTTTTTGTCATTTTATGTTCTCTCCATTGTAAAATTGTAGGAGGCATAACCAAAGCCATGTTCATAAATTGACTGCACATGCACGTCTTGGTTACAGTTCAAAAATGGAGAAAAAAAAGATCAGAAATTTAACAGATGAGTATATTACAGTAAGGTAACTCGGGAAATACAAAGCATTATATAGCTATGTGTTTATATGTTTGTGTAACGCTACCCTCAAATGAGCCGATGCATGTATTCTGTCCCTTCTGCCCTACACCCATGATGACCCACCTTTACCTGAACCCAAGAACACCAACACACCTTGTTTTTGAGATGGGGCTAGTAGAAAATAGTTTCAATGGCAATACAGTGTCAGCATCACAGAAATAATACACAAGTTGTCACTGGACATCCCCCACAGCTGTCTGGAAAGCAACCAGTGTGGAAGTGCAAACTAAGTTGAAATGAGAGACAGCGACACAGGCACATAATGCAAGAACAACAATTCTCAACACTGAATAGTGATCCAAATAATTTTGACAATAATTGTACAGCCTACCTACTGCAGAGATGCCCTGTCTGACGTCAGCCACACGCATTAGTAAAGGAAATAGTTTGTGTAGGCCAGCTTGGTGTAAATGAATTATTTAAAGTAATATCAAAACTAGATTTAGTCTTTAAGCAGAATTCTATTAGCAAAAAAGAACAGTGGCTGCAATAGCAAAAAACAAAAAAAAAACAAACACTTCAAAGTGCTCTGACCACCCATGAAGACCAGAGAAACCAATATCTGAAATGGTAAGTCCTTAACTCAGTAGACAGTCTACAGCAGATATGGAGTTGCCTGAGGGGTGCCAGACTAGCTGTGCAGCTCACAGTCACTAAGGGATGTGATAGCTGGCAGAACATCACAGCAAGAACTCAAAAACAGTGACCCATGGTTTTGGCGGATCCTCTAGTACACTCACTCTTTTAATTCAACACAGCAGCCAGGTGCTCTCAGTAGTGCACAAACAAGGCCCATAAAAACATGGATGAGCCAGTTTGGGGTAGAGGAACTTGACTGGCCTGCACAGAGTCCTGATCGCAACTCGATAGAGCACCTTTGGGATGAATTAGAGCAGAAACTGCAAACTAGGCCTTCTTGTTCACATTAGTGCCTGACCTCACAAATGTGCTTCTGGAAGAATGGTCAAACATTCCCATAGACACACTCCTAAAGCTTGTGAAGAGCCTTCCCAGAAAAGTTGAAGCTGTTATAGCTGCAAAGGGGGGGGCAACTCAATAACCTTACGCACTAACAATAGGATGCTATCAAAGTTCATGTGCATGTAAAGACAGGCGTTCCAATACATTTAGTGTATGAAAGCCAAACATCACATCCACTGTGTCTAATAAATTATCACTAAAAGGAATGGATGGCTGCACACCAAGGTAGTGATGAATCTCTTATTGTAAAATCTGTAACATGAATAACACCAAAGGAAAGGCAAACAAGTACAGGTAGACGCATTTCACGTTGCTGTGTGAAATACATCTACCTGTACCTGTTTGACTGTCCTGCTGTTTTTTTTCATGTTATGGATTTTACAATAAGAGATTCATCACTACCTTGGTGTGCAGCCATCCATTCCTTTCATCCATATTGCACGGCCTGCGAGCCGAGGCTAGCACCCCTGGGAGGAGTCCATTGCCCAGCCTACCTGGTTCCATCACTCACCTGGGGCGGCATTTTCTTTTCCTATTGCTAATAATTTATCAACACTGGAAGGTACAGTATATAAATAGTTATAAAAAAATGTACTTGCCCAACATCTCCTCAAGTGTTTAGTGCTGTGGATGAAGCCTAACTCTTGCTCTAAGCTGCAATATATTCTCCATGCTAAACACATACAGTATGCTTCTAGTTCCAAGATATATTTACCCACAGTCATCTGTAAACCAATTAAAGTGATAATACGGGGTCTCCATCCTACTCCTGAAAACAGGAAGCCTTCATGGGGATATAACTAATATTGAAGGAAAACACTCTTCAGAAAGCCCACAAACCAAATAATCTTGCAAAATTATTGTTTGAATTGGGTTAAAACATTACCCAGAGCTACAATGCTTATTAATATCTTTAACCTACTGTATAAGCACACAATAAAGTAAGTGTTCTTATTTACATTTTCCCCAGCACATCCTACATTATAAATAAAGGTAAACAAATACCTACATAGAACTGAAAATGTTGTCAAGAAAATGTTATTTTATGAAATGGCTAACAAGTCCTTCTGGCTCATAATTTGAATGAGACATGCTTACATTAAAACTTCTTTCCTTAATAAGATGTTTTACTGCTTTGACATAAATTCCTTTAAGATACTGGTCAAATTCAAATTTTTCACATGACACTATCACTGATAAGGAGAGAGTTCCTTCAAATCAGATATTGATTTGGATCTTCCCTGTTGACTGAAGAAAGTAAAAAAACGAAATTCCCCAAGATCATTTGAGGAACTGAAAAAGATGTCTACCTTTTTAGCTTCAGAAATGGCAAATTAAATAGTCATCTGGTAGAATGTGAAAGAAGCGCTCCACTTTAACAAATCTGCAATGGAGCAGAATTTCTGTTATTAGCTTAACCCTAGGTAGAATAGCATGTGGCAGTGGAGATCCAGCGAAATTTGAGATATACTATTTACCCCTCTGGGTTTGTGAGTGGTTTTAAGTTTTAACAAATATAATTGTGTGTATGGTATTAAACTATTGCATGTTTTTTCTTTGCATTCATAAATTTGGAGCTTTGAATTGAGCTGATCATCAGATTGGAGAGAGCTGGAAGAAATTAATTGATGACCACCTAATAGAAATCTTGAGCTCTGTATGTTGATCTAACTATAGAGAGGCTATGTAATTTGTTGAGTTTGCCTGCTCAAGGGAGTGAGTAACAGAGCTCCTTTTTAAAGAGGAGTTCCACCCAGGGGGTCCACTAAAAAAAATAAAAAAAAAATAAAAGTCAGCAGCCACAAATACTGCAGCTGCTGACTTTTAATTGGACACTTACCTGTCCCTGGGTCCAGCGATGCGGGTGATCGAAGCCCCGCTCCCCCCCTCCGCTCGTCGGCGCCGGCATTTCAACTGTGGGCGCCGGGCTGTGGCTTCACAGCCTGGCACCCACTGCGCATGCGCAAGCAGCGCCACGCGCCGCTCAATTACCTGGGACCTGTAATGGGTCCCAGATGATTGACAGGAGGGAGGGAGCAGAGCCGAGCCCTTCCTGTGCCGAGGGGGAAGTGATGTCACCAGCCCAGGCAAACAAAGAGGCAGACTACGAGGGACCACCTAGCAACAGGCATTTAGAGATAAGTAAAAAACAAATATCCAAATGTTTTTTTGTTTTGTTTTTTAGAATTTTTCAGGTATTTTTGTTTTTTTGGGTGGAACCCCACTTTAAGCACAGATTGTGGAAAAGAATCACAAAGCACACTAAGCACTTTGTAAAGAATGAGTATTAATTTATTCAATGATAGGGACTTTCTTTATGAACTGTATTCTATGTTTATAAATACTTGATATTTTATGTTAAATATATGCACAGATAAGCACCGTATGAACATATATGAGTTTGATGTGATTAGTTGCACTTAGTGCTCTACAGTGGTGATTGATATTGGTATTCATCATATAGAAAAATTGTTATTTTTTGTGTGTCTTCCTTCAGTTAAAGGACTTTGTGAAAGAGTCTGTGTTTTTTAGTATATTGAACACCATCTGGAAATGAGTCCATGCATTCTGGACCGAGGTAAGAAGTGTGGGTAAGATATTGTGCACATTGTCAAATAGATGCTGTGTATGGAGGCTATACAGACAGCAGTGTACCTTCATGACTCTCTGGGAAAACTCAGGGCGTGTGAAGTGACAGTTTTGATAATCATTGGTCCAGGAACAATCTCTAGTTTGCATTACCTGGATCATATAGAAGAAATCCTGTAACAAAGGCATAAATGCATAGGGCAATTTGTATCCTTTGGATTGCTTTGTGTTTTCTCACTTGACTTGCTGAATCTTTCTTATTTTGATATAAGCCTGAAAAATATTAATGTTTTAAGTTGTATTGCTTTTCAACATTTTTTTTTAAAAATGTTATTTGTTCTAGTTCACCTTGAGCTGTTCCTGTCTTTAAGTGGTCTCCAGGCAGAAAAGCACCCTCCTGTAAATGCGGTGTCAGTGCATGTTCATGAGGGCCCTGGTTTCCCTTATGGCAAATAATTCTCCTTGCTTATTAATTTGGGAGTCATGCTGATATGTACAATTGAACACCACAAAAACATGTGCTTGATTAACAGCACAACATCAGCAAGAGGATAGTGTAAACTCACTGCACAGAAGCTTTGGGTGGATACAGGTAGATTAATGATGATGTGTTTAATTCTTCTAAAGATTTGCAACATAATAATTTTGGATAATGTATTCCTTTGTTAATGCACAGAAGATCAACTCCCTCCGGATCCTGCTGCTGGAGCAATTTCTGGCTCTGCAGCCAATGATAAGGTATGCAGATTCACTTTAATTTTAAAATGTATTGTGCATACTCTTTGGGTTTATTGTTTTGATTTTTATTTGTATTTTGTTGTGGCAGGGGCCTTCAGATACCTTTCCCCAAACAAATGAAGTAGACTTGTCTGAAAGACCTGTAGGACTGAAATGTTTCTCAGGACACTAGCTCTTCATGCCCCAGCACTATTTTGCCACATAAAATGTACTTTTATCTCTATTTTGTGTTTTTTTTTTTAATCTGTTTTATTTAGTTTCAAGCATTTTTTAAACAACATTGAATAACCATAGGCAATATATAACATATTTCTATTGAATGAACAATGTACATTAGGATCGGAAGGACATTAAAAGAACATGTATCACATAAGCCTAGTCATGTTGATATCATCAAATAGTATAGAAATAAACCAAGTAATGGTAACTCAAGTAACCAGTAGACCACTTTAAACAATGGTGTAGAAAACAGAAAAAAACAAAGCTCAACACATATGGCCTGAAAGTGTGGTGAATCTACCAGTAAGATTACTATAATTTTACAAAAGTAAGGGAAGAGGAGTAGAAAAGGTGGAGAAGTATGGAGAAAGAAATAAAAAAGGGGGGGGGAGGAGGGTATAAGAAAGAAAGGGAAGTGGGGGAAAATGTATATCAAGCTACTCATGAGAGGGCCCAGGGGGAACAGTAGGAGCTCTATCCACTATAAAAGGGTCAAAATCAGAAGAGAACCGGAAGTGTAACCAAACGGTCCACATAATAGTGTGGATCTGACTTTTATCAGCATCCCATGCTAACATCCGTTCAATATGTTCGATCCTGTCCACTTTTCAGGCCCAATCCGCTAGAGAGGGGACCACTGGTTGACGCCAAGATTTAGCAATAGCTGAACGTGCAGCAGTCAGAAAATGGCGAATTAAGAACTTCTTGATTTGTTTGTATGACCCCGGTAACATAGATAAGACCGTTAAGCGGGGTTCAGTAGGATATTTGTCCCCAACAAGTTTGTCATATAGCTGGAGAATCTTGTCCCAAAATGAGGTAACACGTGGGCACATACCCCAAATGTGTGTCATGTTACCGGGGCCTGCAAGCATCTCCAACATTTGTCTGAAACATTAGGATCAAGCTTGTGTAGAATAGTGGGGCACCGATACCACCTCGAGAATATACAATAATTCCGTTCTTGGGCATGAGATGAGATAGATAATTTAAAAGAAAGTGCCATTGTTTTGCCCCATTCCATATCATTCGGACACAAGTTCATCTCCCTTTCCCATTTTGAAAGGAATGTCGGTGGGTTTGTATAAGAGACCTGATCAGTATCTGATATATCAGGGATAGTGAATGTTCTGGTCTGTCCGACTGGGATAACAATGACTCAAAGGTTGTATGTTGTCTTGTCAAATCATCAATGTTCGGTATTTTGTTTATAAGGTGCGTTATTTGAGTGTTTACAAGCCAAGCCATGGAAGGGTTGTGGTAGAAAGAGAGCATGTTAGGTAGGGGAATTGGTTTTCCAGCACGGAGCATATGTCTTGACAGAGGGGCCTCTTCTTTTTGCCAAATTTAGGTTTAGCACAAGTTAAGAGGGAAAGAGTTGATATCGAATAATGGAGTCAAAGGACTGGGTCTTGAGGACAATACACCTTTGGTAAGGTAGCTGTCCCAAATTCGCAATGTAGCGGAAGTCACAGGGGGCATTATGTTTGTAGGGGGTCTGTGTGTCGGGTGTGTCCATGGAAGGGATGTGAGGTCGGGAGATATTCAGTCATTTTCTAATGATGTCCACAGTTTAGTGGAGGAGCCCTGGTACCAATTGACTATTCTGATCAACGATACAGCATGAAAGTACAGTCATAGGTCAGGGAGAGCAATGCCCCCTCTATTTATAGGCAAAGCTAAAATATGAAAGCCAATTCTGGACTTCCTAAGACACCATATGAAGTCCCGAATAGCTTTGTTGATCGATTGGAAGAAACCACGGGGGGGGGGGGTAGGAATTGCCTGAAAAATGTATACCAATTTAGGCATTTTGACAGCGTTCATTCAGCCAAACCAGGAAATGTTTGGTTAATCATAAGATTCAAGGCATGTCCGCAATGTTCTTATTAGGGGCGTGTAGTTTAAATCTGTCAGGGAGGGCAAGTTGATAGGAATTTGGATCCCCAGGTAATTGACAGCTTTTTGTTGCCATTTAAATCCAAATAAAGATTGAACTCGGACTAATGTTGGATTGGGTAGGGAGATGTTAAGGGCTTCAGTTTTATCGTAGTTTACTTTAAAGTTACTAGTCTATTTTTGTTTTTAAAACTAAAGCAAGGTGTTCTTTTTCTAGTTCTGTGCAAATGCCACATGTTTGATGTTAGCATTACACAGGTTTAAAATAAACCTTAAAGTCTTAAAGTGTGTATCTATCCTTTTTGTACAGTGCAAAAGGCTTAGAATCTTTGCCTTTTTTACTGCTGTCTGGGCTTTTATTAAAAAGTAGGGGTGAGCCCGTGGCAGCTCTACATAGTTTTATGAATGAGAGCAGAAAAATTACATTTGTAAGGGAAAACATGTCATTTAAAACTGCTTGCAGCTGTAATGTATTGTCGAATCCCGGCAATATAGATAAATATTGAAAAAAATGACATGGGTCCCCCCCACAGTCCATTACCAGGCCCTTTAGGTCTTGTATGGATTTTAAGGGGAGCCCTGAGCCAAGATAAAAAATGGCGTAGGGGCCCCCCCAAAATCCATACCAGACCCTTATCCGAGCACACAACCGGGCATGCTGCAGGAAAAGGGTGGGATGAGAGAGCACCCCCCTCCTGAACTGTACCAGGCCACATGCCCTCAACATGGGGAGGATGCTTTGGGGTCCCCCAAAACACCTTATCCCCATGTTGATGGGGATAAGGGCCTCATCCCCACAACCCTTGCCCGGTGGTTGTGGGGTTCTGAGGGCAGGGGGCTTTAACATGGGGACCCCCAGATCCCGGCCCCCCTATGTGAATGGGTATCGGGTACATTGTACCCCTACACATTCACCAAAAAGGTGTCAAAATGGTAAAAATGACAGTAGACAATTTGGGACAAGTCCTGCAATGTCCAATTATCTTCGATCATACAAAGAGAGGAGTTCCCCTTGGATAGGACTTTAGCGGCACTTAGGTAGAAATCACAATCAAAAGTAGAAAAATAATCATATATTTATTATAGAAAATACAAAGATAAAAACATGTATCATTGAGTATACATATCAATGATAACTGATATCGCAAGTAGTCAAAATGGATGATAATTGAAAAGAATCCTTCAGCCGATGCATTTCGGAGTTTATAAGAGACACTCCTTCCTCAGGGGTGAAGAGGATATAGAAACTCTATAAAGTAAGTACAAACAGTCAGATGCCTATACATGTCATCAATAAATGGTATAGTATTGCAGAAAATTGTCATATACATAACTTATAATCGCAAAAATCAGATGCTTATAGAGCACTCCATAAAGTTAAAAACAGTGTCAGAAGCAACACAGTAGCCACAGGAGACCGCCATTGCCCTTTGGAAACCCAGTATGTAAAAAACTATAATGTTAAGCCCAAAAAGTTCATCAAGAGGGCTCAACGCACATGGAACATGAAAAAGGACCAGCTGAGGCCCATGGAACGGATCCTATGATAAAAAAGAAAAAGTAGAAAAAGAGACACATTGCCTATAAGGAATATATTATGTGAATAGATGCCTGAATACAAAAAAATATTGTTTTGTATGCATACCTGGATACATGCTCAAAGGAAAAATAGAGAACAAATGTCCTTCTTACAAGTATGCGGGAGACACTGCAGGGACAAAATATGTATTTACTAATTATATAGCCATTGAAATCATAATGCTGGTATAACAAATTGTATCAGCAATAGTGCTATATGTATTGTGTTGAGAATTCCACCAGTGTGATAATAAATACCTCACACATATACAGAGCTTACAATCACAATAATGATACATAACTCAGTGGAACTCAAAACAGTTATTTTTTTTATATTTGTATGGCATAAATGTCTGTGGTCAAAGAGTGCAAACCACAGCAGGAATGCCTCAACATTCCTGCTGTGGTTTGCACTCTTTGACCACAGACATTTATGCCATACAAATATAAAAAAAAATAACTGACAGACAGACAGAGATTACCCCACAGAAACAGGTTCCCAGCCCTCCCAAGAATGGACCTTTGAAACCAAAAGAAAGAGTATCCCCAGAATCAAGAAAGTATCAGGTTAAACATATTACCTTAGAAATTGTAACTGTGCAGCTTGTGTCTCTGGAAGAGGTCTCATGTGAGCAGGCTGCATTGCCTGTCCACACACACATTGACCCTCCATTTAAATAGTGTGCTTATATTATTGCTGATTCCCCCAGCGATTGGTATCAGCTGGGTGCAATCAGCACAGGTGGACACCGTCCATATCAGTCTCCCGGGAGGCGCGTGCCCCCGCCACACCTTGCACGCGAGTGACATCACTGTGCATGCGCGACGGAACGGGAACCCACGCGTGCCACCCGCCGACACGGATGAGTCATCCCCTGACGTTGGAACTGCACAAGGGGGAGACAAGAGAAGGACGGAGATGGCAGCTGGCTGGTTACTACCAGCCAATCCGTCCATCTAAAAATGCCACAGTAAACTGGGCATTGTCCGTGTCGGGCGGCCCAATCACTGTAGAAGCCAAGTGCAGTGTGGGAAATGTAGTTGGCAAATGTAGTAAAGATAATAATACTGGCATCTAGTGGATAGATGTCATATGACATCCTATAATCCTAAACAGGAAAAAGGGAATAGAAAAGGAGAATATTTTTACATAGAATATATAAAAAAAAATATAAGTAATAATACATTGAATTTTGGGCAAGGTATCAGGTCCCAGGGCCACTGGTGCTTCTGAAGTGTGGTACATAGTCATAAAATGCAAATAAACAAATTAATATATTGAAAGATGAACGGGGTAGCCATTAAAGCAGGATTTTTTTATGTAACACAAAAGTTGAAAAAATATATACATAATCTGTGGATGGTGAGCAATAGTCAAATGGGCAAGAAAAAGCCATACATTGGTCCCAGAAAAGACAAATATTTGGGAGGCAGGGGAGGGAAACCATCCAAACAAATGGGGACCTGCTACCTTTTCATGCCACCCTAGACAAAGCCCTCTAAAAAGGGTCTATAGCAAACTGCCTCATTTAAACCTGGAGGTTGTGTCGCCCTTAAAGCATATATCCATCTGAGTTCAAGTTGTAGAAGGGACTTGTTCCAGTCAGGGTGAACCCTGTCCAAAATAAGAAATTTTATCTTAGGAAAATTTCCATTGTGGACTATACTAGTATGTCAACCCTATGGCAGCTTAAGATCGACCAACTGAATACTCCTGATGTGTCGATATGCCCTCTGCCAGAACTGGAGCTTGGTCTTTCGCACATAGAAGCATCCACAGTCGCAGAGGAGCATATAGATCACTCCGGGCGTTTTACAGTTAGCGAAATGCTTTGGCCTAAAGAGATCACCATTGGGCAGGGTGAACCCTTTGGCCGTATACATATACTTACAATACCTGCATGACCCGCACATGAACGTGCCCTTGTACTTGCAATGCTCTTTTACGTATTTGTCCTTAAACTTACTTCTCACAAGCCAATCTCGAATGGATGTAGCCCTTTTAAAAGTAAGCATGGGAGTATTGGGAACTAAGTGTCCTATTATTGGATCCATTGTCAAGATATGCCAATGTTTATTGACAATCTTTCTAATTTACATATGCTGATTAGAGAATTTAGTGACAATACGAAGAGGATTTTCTTGACTTGCTGTTTTTTGCAAGTACAAAATGTCATGTCTGTCGCAAGTTGGCCTGCTTATATGCCTTTTTTAGACATGTGTGGGAATATCCCCTCCACAGCAGCCTGTCACAGAGCTTGTCTGCCTCCAGCTTAAACACCACATAATCAGAACAGTTGCATCGTGTTCTGAGATATTGACTGAACGGAATCAAATTCACTAGAGGTGAAGGGTGAAAGCTGGAGGCATGCAGTATTGTGTTGCCTGCAGTGGACTTCCTAAACAGGCTGCCATCCTCCCTTCAGGAGATCTCGACATCCAAAAAGGATATATGGTCCATACTGTCTGACATGGTAAAGGAGAGGTTGAAATTGTTTCTGTTCATTCTCTCCATGCATTTGTCTAAGAGTTCCAAGGATTCATCCCAAATAATGAAAATATCATTGATATATCAGTGCCATACAAGAATGTGGTCCATATATATCGAGATATCCTCATCGGATAAAAAAGTATGCTCCCACTCCCGTGGGGACAGGTTGGCATACGATGGAGCACAACATCTCCCCATCGCTACCCACTGCACCTGGAGGTAGTGGGAGCCATTGAATGTAAAAACATTGTGACTGAGATGACTTAATCCCTGGACATTTGGGTCTAAGCTTAAGGGTTTGCCAAATGGCAGGCAATATCCTCCATGTGTGGTGGACCTGCAGATGTAAGGCCATTTTTGTTCCAAAGTGTTTGCACTCCTCTATAAATTATTTGAAATGCATTTATCTAGAGATCCATGGTTCACCGTTTTAGGTTTCAAACCTTCCAATGTCACTAAAACTCAATTTAAACTGGCACACTATGTACTCATAGTTTTAAAATTGACAATCGCTAAAGCTTGGAAGAAGCCATTTACCTGCTTTTCTGCAGTCGAAAACAGGCTAGATGGCTTTTACATCAATGTACTATTGACTAGTACCCTTACCAACAACCACAAAAATGTTGTGAGATTTGGGACCCTACCGTCATCCTAACCTCTTTTTGTGACATTTGACCCCTTTGCTTCCACTTTCGCCCCTGTGATGTGAGAGGACCCCACTGGAAGTTTTTCCCCCTTTCTCTCCTCTTTTATTCTTTTCTTTCCCCTTCCCCCACCCCTCCTTTTTTTTTCTTTTTTCTTCTCCTTTTTTTTTTTTATGGATTTCAGAGGGTATTTTTTTTTAATAATAAACATGTTATACTTCCCTGCTTTGTGCAATAGTTTTAAACTCTGGTCTGCTTGGTTTCTTTGTGTACTGCACTTCTAATAATTTTATTGCATTTTACATTTCATTACTATTCAGATCATGATGGTTTGATGTTATTGAGATAAACTGAAGATGGCCTTTCTACCTATACAGAGGGGATCATTTTGTTCATAGCAGGCTGCAGAGTCTGGTTGATTTTATAGTGTATAGGGTGCTTTGAACTGAGACTTGTTTACATGCAAATTTATTGATCTGGCTAAGTTCCATGTGGAAACCCAATCTAAGGTTGCATATATAGATCAGTGTATTTAGGAAGCATAATTATATGCTGTTGATCCAACCTGTTTATTATTGAATATTCTATTTAGCAGTCTCAAAAGGCTATATCAATGATAGACTTACCTAACCTTTGTGCCAACCCACAATACAAAAAAAATTGCCTCCCATAAATATTCATTAATATATTTAAAATACCTTGACAAATAACAAGCAGAACAAACTTTTTAAAACTTTAAGCAAACTTGTCAAAGAAATCTGGGACTTTTTTCTAAACTAAGAATGAGCATGTGTTGAGTTTGTTACCTGTTGAATCTGACAGATAAAAAACTCTAGAAAATTATCTTCTGCAGCTCTGTGCTGTATTAATGTTGTCAGAGCTTTTTATGATATAAGAAGGGTGGAATGACATCATTCATACTGCACTTCCCCAACTAATACATCTGGTCACTGTATCAGTGAAAGATATTTTTTTATTTAAAATGACAGACTATTCATAGATATTTTTGTTTCCCAAAAGGTATAGAAAGGGAGAAGGTCACTTTCTATGACTAAGCGACACAACACTGAAACATCACAAAAATCCAAGAAATAGAAGATCCCTTTTTTCAAAAATAGTTATTACCCGTATTTATCGGCGTATAACACGCGCCGGCGTATAACACGCACCCCAAGTTTAGGAGGGAATTTTAAGGAAAAAAAAAACTTTTAGGAGTAAAGTTTAAGGAAGAAAAACTTACATTAAAATGCCCATCAATGCAGCGTTATTGGTGTCCATCTGCAGCCTTGTCAGTGTCAGTGCAGCCTTGCCCCAGTGTCCATTGCAGCCTTGTCAGTGCAGCTTTGCCCCAGTGCAGCCTTTTCAGTGCAGCTTTGCCCCAGTGCAGCCTTGTCAGTGCAGCCATGTCAGTGCAGCCATGTCAGTGCAGCTTTGCCCCAGTGCAGCTTTGCCCCAGTGTAGCCTTGCCCCAGTGCAGCCTTGCCCCTGTGCAGCCTTGCCCCAGTGCAGCTTTGCCCCAGTGCAGCTTTGCCCCAGTGCAGCCTTGCCCCAGTGCAGCCTTGCCCCAGTGCTCGCCGCGATCGCCGCCGACATACACAGCTGTGTGTAAATTCAAATATGGCGCCGAGACTGCAGTGACTCGGCGGAGCGGAGATACACATACCTGAGAGTCCTCGGCTTTTTTTGGTGCCGCTCACAGTCATGCCCAGTCCCGCCGTATGATGGACATAACACAGGTCCAATAGCGGGACTGGGCGGGACTGTGAGCGGCGCCGAAAAAAGCGAGGACTCTCGGGTATGTGTATCTCCGCTCCGCCGAGTCCCTGCAGTCTCGGTGCCATATTTGAATTTACACACAGCTGTGTATGTCGGCGGCGATCGCGGCAAACGCCGCGATCGCTCCGATCCGAGCAAAAGTGACGGGGATCGGCCTATAACACGCACCCAAGATTTTCCCCTGATTTTCAGGGGAAAAAAGTGCGTGTTATATGCCGATAAATATGGTATTTGGTGTGTAGTATAATGACACAATTTCTACTTGTTTATCCTCATGAACATGAACTGTTTTTGCCAGTTACCAAGTTAGGCATTTGAATCAGTGAAATGTTTTGTTTTTGGCCCTTTGCTGAGAAAGTATGTAGATTGTTATACAGTGTGTATTGGCAAAAAAAACCAAAAAAAACCCTTCATAGCACTAGCAGGCCATGCACTTGGTTTGATGATACGTATAATTAAATCTAGCACTATTCCTCACTCATGGAAGGGATTAAATGAGTTTTATTGCAATGGAACATTGCAGCTCAATTAATAAATATAAGGATATCAAGTCTTTGCTACGATATGAAGGTATTTTCTTTTTACTTGTTTGTATTTTGTTTTGTTTCAATGACAGTAATGGTCTATAGTACTTAAATTGTTTTGCTTCACTTAAATAGTGTAATCTCCAAGGTTATTCACACCCGTAAAATCAAGCTTTATCCCAGGAAAAAATGTTATGTTTAATACTAGATTTTTTTTAAAACTTCAGATGAAACATGACTATGTGGGCATGAGGGTCCTGGCATCATTAGAGGTAGCCAAAGCTTTAAATTCTGTTGAGTGGTACTACCTCTGAACTGTTCTCCAGAGATTTGACTTTGGACCTACTGTAGGTTCATAGCTTTCTTGCATCTATTGAATTCATCACATGAGGAAAAAAAAATTGCAAATGTGTATTTTTTTAATTGTCTGAGACACTAGGTAGGGGTCCAACTTATCCCCACTAATGTTCACAGCAGAACCATTAGTTATTCAGATTAGAGTAATTAGGATGAGACCACTTATGCGCTAATCAAGCAAACAATCCAAAGAAATATATATATCTTCAAGAATCCAGGAAGCTGCCAATTCTCAAAATTGTGTCCCCACAAACAATGGATAAATTAAGAAGAAAAGTGTAGGGGGGCGTGGCTTGCCAGCACCGTGAATGGCTGCTTAGAATCTCTGCTCCGCACAGCACCCGGCTATCAGCGGCTCCACAGCGCTAAAAACGGGATGAAAATCACCCGACCGAACCCACAACCACTTCCACATCAGCCAGGCATCATGCTGAAGCGAAGGAAACAGATCCCCATGCCTCAGAAGCTGACAGACTTCTTCTGTCTAGCGGGAGCGGGAGGAGGACAAGATGGCGCCGGCACCTCACAAATTTCCAGCTCAGCTGTCACCTCACGCTGGTGGCGGCGGATCACCACGCCCAGGCTATCCCACGATCACAAACTGTGAGTACTCTCCCCCCCGCTCTCCTGCCTCTGCCTCTCCAGTCAAATCTAAGCCCAGGAGAGAGGAGGACGCCCCAGGTCAGAACCCCAGCATACCTTTCATTCTGCCTCCTCCTAATGTACAACATCCTGCAGCCATTGATAACTTCCCTGCCTCAGACCAGCCCATCTCTGAGCAAACAATGAAGAACATGCTCATCTCCCTTAAACAGACCCTGTACACTGATCTGTCGGCTGCAGTGTCCTCGCTGGCTACTGTAGTACAGCAATAGGACCAGCGTCTGCATTACATAGAAAACAAAATGTCTGATCTCCTCACTGCCCATAATGATACCGTGGAAGTATGCACAGAACATGAGGCAGACTTGCAGGCGATCAACCTTAAATTGGCAGATCTCGAAGATCGTTCACGCAGGAACAATATTAAGTTCCGCAACATACCCGAATCGATACCGCAACCTGATCTGGTGCGATTCCTGCAATCTCTAATGCGAGCGCTAGTACCTGAACTATCCGATAGAGATCTGGAAATTGATAGAGCCCATAGGCTCCCAAAGCCAGCTCACCTCCCACCAGAGAAGTCTCGAGATGTATTAGCACGCATACATTTCTACAGCACTAAGGAAAAAGTGATGTTTGCCGCCAAGAGGTCCTCAAACCTTCCTGATCCGTTCACTGCAATTGCGCTGTACACAGATCTCTCTAAGGCAACTATGGAGAATCGTCGACAACTCGCCACGATCACTAAAGCACTCCAAAACCACCATATACAGTACAAATGGGGGTTTCCCACTAAATTGCTGATCACATACCAGAGCAAAACCCATGCTGTGCGCACGCTGCAAGCTGGCCTACAACTTCTATGGCTCTGGCGCATAATCCCTGAGGAATCTCCACGCCCACCTCCTTCACCTCCTTCACAAATGGAAGCTGACTGGTCACTTCAAGATGCCTGAACTATCCCGTCCGCACATTTGACCCTACTTTATATATAGCTGGGTTGCAGCGGATTACTGCCTCTCCCAAGCCTCTCTTTCACTCCACTGGCTCGGTGTTCCGAGACACCACTGGAGGAATTTCCCCCCGTTTCAAGTTGTTAGCAGTTAATCTGCACATTGAACCCGTATTCCTAACGGGCTCTTCTTTTTTATTCCCTGCCCTGTTCCACACCAGCATCCCGCTGATTTTTGCTTTACTACCAAAGCCCGTATATAGGCGAACCAAAGTATCCTGTTCCCCCCTGGACCACACCCCTCAGCCATTACCTGATCCTGTCAGAGAAACCCCATACCTACTATTGTAGTCCTGCCATAAAGAATTACCGCTGACTGCCTTAAAATGCCGATAAAACTGACATCCCTGAATGTCAAGGGCCTGAACAGCCCGCACAAACGAGCCAATCTACAAAAGGAATTGACAAAACAACATGCAGACATTGCATTCCTACAGGAGACGCACTTTGCGGAATCCAAAACCCCTAAGTTTAGACTCAAGGGATATGACACTGTCTACTTCGCCTCGGGCCCAAAGAAGAAAAAAGGAGTGATGACAGTTGTCCGAGACACCCTTCAGTTCCAGCACCATCACACCTATGCTGATCCGCAGGGCCGATACCTGATACTTATCTGTACCGTTGCTCAAACCACCTACACCTTGGTCAATATATATGGACCTAATTCCAGACAACTCCGCTTCTTCCGACGCCTCTACAAAAATGTCAACAGCCTGCGCAAAGGCATTGTAATAATGGGAGGCGACCTCAATATAGTTGGCGATCCCTCCATAGATGCCTCTACTACCAAAGGCCAAAGCCGGCCGGCTTTGAACCCCCTACTCCACGACCTAGATCTCTTTGATGTGTGGAGAGCACAACATGGCTCATAACGTGACTACACGTACTTTTCTCACTCACAGCTATCTTACTCAAGACTTGACGCCTTCATAGTAGATAAATGGACCCTACAAAACGTCACGCAATCTGACATTGGCCTAATATCATGGTCAGACCATGTCCCTATTTCCATTTCCCTGGGCGATCAACGACCTGGGCCTCCGAGACTTTGGAGACTAGACCCCTCCTTGTTAGAAGACCCTAAAGTCCGACAGGAAATTGAAGCCGAGCACCACTCCTTCTTCGAACATAACGAACTGCCTGACACTGACAAATTTGTACTCTGGTCAACATACAAAGCGTACCTTCGAGGAATTTTTATAAAAATGAGTAAAAGAGCGAGACGCCTGAGGACCCAGCAGATTGACGAGGTCATGTCCCAAATATCTAAAATAGAAAAAACAAGCAAATCCTCTCCCTCTCACACACAAGCCATCCAACTCCTGGAGCTCCGACAGAAATTACGCACTCTCCTACTCCACAAATTTGAGCACAACTTTAAATTCTCGAAGGCCAATTACTATGCCCTAGGCAACAGAGCTGGGTCACTCCTAGCAAAACAAGTTAAGGCCCAACGTACGAAAGCCAAAATTCTCTCTCTCCATCACCCTACTTCAAAACGACTCTTAACCAACCCTCAGGAAATTGCTAACGCATTCAGTGAATATTATGCATCCCTATATAATCTAAAACATGACCCTCTCACCCCACAACCAACTGCAGAACAAATACAAAACTTTCTCACCCCGATAAATCTCCCCAAAATCTCAAAGTCCCAATTCGACCATATCTCTAAACCATTCACTCCAGAGGAAGTCCTTAGAGCAATCACGGCTCTCCCTCTGCATAAAGCTCCAGGAGAAGATGGCTTCACCAATGCCTTTTACAAAAAATTTGCCGACACCTTAGTCCCTAGACTGACGGACCTCTTTAATGCTGCTGGCTCCTCGGGCTCCCTACCTACTGATATGTTAAGGTCAATCATATCCACCATCCCAAAGCCTGGGAAGGATACCTCTGTTGCCTCTAACTATAGGCCTATATCGCTCTTGAACACCGATATCAAGCTACTTGCTAAAGTTATTGCCAACAGACTGATGGTGTTCCTTCCTGAGCTAGTACACCCAGACCAGGTCGGGTTCGTCCCGGGTAGACAGGCCCCTGACGCAACCAGAAGAGTCCTCAACCTCATTCAACATGCCGCACACACTCAAACGCCTTCTCTGCTATTATCCCTTGATGCAGAGAAGGCGTTTGATAGAGTCCACTGGTCTTTTCTTCAAGCAGTGTTGACTAAATTTGGTATTACAGGGTGGTTTCAAGCTGTAATTTTGTCCCTATACTCCAACCCATCAGCTAAAGTACTCACGGGAGGGACTTTTTCCACCCCTTTCGAGATCACCAATGGCACACGACAGGGGTGCCCCCTCTCCCCACTTATCTTTACCCTGCTGATGGAACCCTTGGCATCCAAAATTAGATCCGATCCACTAATAACAGGTATTCCCCATGATGGCACAGATCACAAAATTAGCTTATTTGCTGACGATGTGATCCTGCTGATCACTAATCCCATCCAGTCCATACAAAAAATTCAAGACACCCTCCACCAATTTAGCTCCGTATCCTACTATAAACTTAATACCACAAAATCCATAGTCCTCCCCATACTCCTGCCACCACAAATGACTGCCTGGCTGAAATCTAGCTTGCCCTACATGTGGGCGAGCACATCTATCTCGTATTTGGGAATTCAGATTTCCCCTAATCCAAAACGACTGATTGACTTAAACTACCTTACCTTCTCTCGAAACTTACCTACCCTACTAAAATCTCTGCGCAGCACAGGCCTCTCTACTTTAGGTCGTATAGCTTCCTTTAAAATGATCATACTGCCCAAGCTTCTTTACTTATTCCGAACACTCATTCTGCCTCTCCCCCGCTCTCTCCTGTTCTCAATCCAAAGTCAACTGACTAAATATATTTGGAATTCTAAACCACCTAGATGTGCTGGCCACATACTCACTAGACGCCAGGACCAAGGTGGAATGGGCTTACCCAATATCGACAATTACTACTATGCCTCAATCTTAGACCAAATTTACTATTGGTGGCATCCTACGCCCGAAAAAATATGGTCCACCATAGAAGCTTCTTACGCACAACCCGCTACCTTGACAGACTACCTCCTACTAATGACAGCTGGATACTCTCCGGCCCCTCGGAAAATTAACCCAATGATATCTGCCTCCATGTTGGCCTGGAGAAAACTTCTAAATATGTACCCGCAAAACTCACCTAGTAGAACTTTACCGATACCATTAAAAGCCATATCCCTCTGCATCCCTGATCTGAACCTTTCCAAGTGGCAATCCGCTGGTATCCTGACCATTGGCGACTTGAGAGATCATGGTTCGCTGCATACCTTTGAATCTCTCCAAGTCAAATTCAAACTCCCAAACTCAGAAGCTTTCACATACATGCGAATCTCACACTTCCTAAACCTTGCTAAACTACCCTCCACAGTGAATATCCCTGTACCAATATACCACTACTACTCCACTACTCCATGCCCCAGTAGAGGTATCTCCCTGATGTACTCATGTCTCAGCGACCCTCGACCATGCTCCCAAGTGCGCTCCTTAAACAAATGGGTGGAGGAGTTGAAAGTCCCCCTCACCCAAACCCAGTGGCAACGAGCATTCACAGAAACTCATAAAGCGTCTCGCTGCTCAAACCACTGGGAATCCTACCAAAAGACCATCCACAGATGGTATCTCACCCCCTACCGACTGTCTAAAATGTATCCAGGCCAATCACCATGCTGCTGGAGAAATTGCGGCAGTATAGGCTCCATTGCACATACTCTATGGTTTTGCAAATCCTTGAGCTCTTTTTGGAACCAAGTATTTGCTCTGATCTCCTCCATCACTGGGATTTCATGTTCCCCGACTCCTGCCCTGGCTCTCTTACACATTGGCATAGAAAAATTTCCACCTCAATCTAGATGTGTAATTCTCCACCTACTATATGCCGCCAAATGAAACATCACCAGACTATGGAAAACCACCACAGTCCCCTCCATTTCTAGTACTGTCGCTGATTTCAACTTCCAGTGTGAAATGGAAAGGATAGTGGCTAGGAAAAATTTAACTGTCCGAAAACATATGGCTTTGTGGTCACTCTGGTTACAACACCCAAAATGTACTGTTCAAGTGTAACTGAATTGATATGAACATTTATGTCTTTATCTCTGGTCCGCTGGTGCCCTGTCCCCCCCCCCTCCCTATACCCCAATTCCTTTCCCCCTCTCCACATCCCACCCCCTCTCCATCTAGATTCTCTCCTTACTCGATTACCTGCTTCAGCCAACCCATTTGAAATGTTACTGTTTACTTTCTCTTTTTACACAGTATTATCTGTAAAAATAGCTTGTTTCTAGATGGAACATCTGTTCCTGCTATTACTATCGGTTTGGTCATGACATGTATGTACCTTTTTCTGAAAATCCAATAAAGAAATATTAAATAAAAGAAAAAAAAAAAAGAAAAAAAAAAAAAAAAAGAAGAAAAGTGTAGTGCTACCTTCAATAGCCAGCAAAATTCTCAAAAATAATATCAACTCATGATACAAAACATAATATGTACTCTTGCCCAAAATCATATCAAAATTGCCATGCCAAAGTTAAAACACACTTGTTTAATAATAATAAGGTAAACAGAGTAAGCGTATTCAAAACAAGCCAGAGTTCAGTAACCAGATCGGGTAGTCAGCCAAGCAAATGTCAGAGAGAAAGAGATAAACATAGTAGTACAACAAGCAGTATCAGGAGCCAGAAGGAACGTCAGCTGAGCAAGTCTTCAACAGGAATGCAGGAGAAAGTCTTTGTGATGTTGACAAAGGCGAAGGCAGAGATCAAGTGATCTGGACAGCTTTAAGTAGGCAGGACTGATGAGCAGAATCAACAACAGCTGGGTAACTGTGGGGGGAGATGGGAGCTGGCAATTAGCCGACAGCTGAGCGGCCAGCTCAGAGAAGGAAGGGCTGAGCCCAGCCCTGACAGTACCCCCTCCTCAATGACCCCCCCTCAGAGGACCACCGGGCTTGAGGGGAAAATTACTATGGAATTCACGGAGGAGGACAGGGGCATGTACGTCCGAGGATGAGACCCAAGAGCGTTCCTCCAGACCGTACCCCTTCTAATGCACCAGGTACTGTATGCGCCCATGGAACCAACAATGGATTGTACTTCATATTCCTCATGGTTCTCAACCTGTATAGGGTGAGGACCCGGCACCGAGGTGGTAAAGCGTATAACACGCGCCGGCGTATAACACGCACCCCAAGTTTAGGAGGGAATTTTAAGGAAAAAAACTTTTAGGAGTAAAGTTTAAGGAAGAAAAACTTACATTAAAATGCCCATCAATGCAGCGTTATCGGTGTCCATCTGCAGCCTTGTCAGTGTCAGTGCAGCCTTGCCCCAGTGTCCATTGCAGCCTTGTCAGTGCAGCTTTGCCCCAGTGCAGCCTTTTCAGTGCAGCTTTGCCCCAATGCAGCCTTGTCAGTGCAGCCATGTCAGTGCAGCCATGTCAGTGCAGCCATGTCAGTGCAGCTTTGCCCCAGTGCAGCTTTGCCCCAGTGTAGCCTTGCCCCAGTGCAGCCTTGCCCCTGTGCAGCCTTGCCCCTGTGCAGCCTTGCCCCAGTGCAGCTTTGCCCCAGTGCAGCTTTGCCCCAGTGCAGCCTTGCCCCAGTGCAGCCTTGCCCCAGTGCTCGCCGCGATCGCCGCCGACATACACAGCTGTGTGTAAATTCAAATATGGCGCCGAGACTGCAGTGACTCGGCGGAACGGAGATACACATACCCGAGAGTCCTCGGCTTTTTATGGTGCCGCTCACAGTCACGCCCAGTCCCGCCGTATGATGGACATAACACAGGTCCAATAGCGGGACTGGGCGGGACTGTGAGTGGCGCCGAAAAAAGCGAGGACTCTCGGGTATGTGTATCTCCGCTCCGCCGAGTCCCTGCAGTCTCGGTGCCATATTTGAATTTACACACAGTTGTGTATGTCGGCGGCGATCGAGGCAAACGCCGCGATCGCTTCGATCCGAACAAAAGTGACGGGGATCGGCCTATAACACGCACCCAAGATTTTCCCCTGATTTTCAGGGGAAAAAAGTGCGTGTTATATGCCGATAAATATGGTATTTGGTGTGTAGTATAATGACACAATTTCTACTTGTTTATCCTCATGAACATGAACTGTTTTTGCCAGTTACCAAGTTAGGCATTTGAATCAGTGAAATGTTTTGTTTTTGGCCCCTTGCTGAGAAAGTATGTAGATTGTTATACAGTGTGTATTGGCAAAAAAAACAAAAAAAACCCTTCATAGCACTAGCAGGCCATGCACTTGGTTTGATGATACGTATAATTGAATCTAGCACTATTCCTCACTCATGGAAGGGATTAAATGAGCTTTATTGCAATGGAACATTGCAGCTCAATTAATAAATATAAGGATATCAAGTCTTTGCTAAGATATGAAGGTATTTTCTTTTTACTTGTTTGTATTTTGTTTTGTTTCAATGACAGTAATGGTCTATAGTACTTAAATTGTTTTGCTTCACTTAAATAGTGTAATCTCCAAGGTTATTCACACCCGTAAAATCAAGCTTTATCCCAGGAAAAAATGTTATGTTTAATACTAGATTTTTTTTAAAACTTCAGATGAAACATGACTATGTGGGCATGTGGGTCCTGGCATCATTAGAGGTAGCCAAAGCTTTAAATTCTGTTGAGTGGTACTACCTCTGAACTGTTCTCCAGAGATTTGACTTTGGACCTACTGTAGGTTCATAGCTTTCTTGCATCTATTGAATTCATCACATGAGGAAAAAAAAATTGCAAATGTGTATTTTTTTAATTGTCTGAGACACTAGGTAGGGGTCCAACTTATCCCCACTAATGTTCACAGCAGAACCATTAGTTATTCAGATTAGAGTAATTAGGATGAGACCACTTATGCGCTAATCAAGCAAACAATCCAAAGAAATATATATATCTTCAAGAATCCAGGAAGCTGCCAATTCTCAAAATTGTGTCCCCACAAACAATGGATAAATTAAGAAGAAAAGTGTAGTGCTACCTTCAATAGCCAGCAAAATTCTCAAAAATAATATCAACTCATGATACAAAACATAATATGTACTCTTGCCCAAAATCATATCAAAATTGCCATGCCCACAAATCTGAATGTAATAGTAATAATACTGAAAAAATATTCAAAATATGATTAGATACCATACTGGGTTGTGAACCGTATACCAGTGGTGTAAATATCAACCAAAAAAATCAATTGCATGTTTATGATTTTCAGGGCTATAAACAATAATCAGAATATATCAAGGTTAAATAGATATAAATAAACAAAGAATATCACTAGTGTTAAGTGATAAAAAAAGAATGTAGTAATGTCAGCCTCTAATACATGCTCATGTGCTCAGTATATAGCAATCAATCTTCTGCTTCAAAAGCAATGAGTCCACATGCAAAATCCAATTTCCAAATGTTCTCTGCCACGTCATAACTGGTGGATCCTCTGCAACTCCAGGTACATTCAGGGCTTCCACCAACCTGAATATGGTGCATCTATAATGAGTTACTAGGATAAATTAGCAACAATCTTTTAGAGCTTTAGAAATGTGTGAGGAACTGCCATTTATGCATCCTTAAGTTTGTGTACAAAGTTCTAACCAGGTGGTATACAGTACCAACCAGACTCGATCACTTAATCCCTGGACATTTGGGCTTATGCTTAAGGGTTTGCCAAATGGCAGGCAATGGCCTCCATATGTGGTGGACCTGCCAATGTAAGGCCATTTTTGTTCCAAAGTGTTTTCACTCCTCTTTAAATTATTTGGAATTCATTTATCTAGAGATCTATTGTTCACCCTTTTAGGTTTCAAACCTCCGAATGTCACTAAAACTAAATTTAAACTGGCACATTATGTACTCATAGTTTTCAAATTAACAATTGCTAAAGCATGGAAGAAGCCATTTACCTGATTTTCTGAAGTCGAAAACAGGCTAGATGGCTTTTACATCAATGTACTATTAACTAGTATTCTTACCAACAACCACAAATGTTGTGAGATCTGGGACCCTTGGGTCACCTACCATCATCCCAACTTCTTTTTGTGACATTTGACCCCTTTGCTTTCACTTGCGCCCCTGTGATGTGAGAGGATGCCTGTACCAAGCCTATTTTTCTACCTTCTTCCCTCTTTTTCTCTCTTTCCTCTAGTATGGGCTCTGTTATTCTTTTCCTTCCCCTCCCCCACCCCTCTTTTTTTTTCTTCTTCTTCTCCTTTTTTTTTTGATTGTAGAGGGTCTTTTTTTTAATAATAAACATGTTATACTTCCCTGCTGTGTGCAATAGTTTTAAACTCTGGTCTGCTTGGTTCTTTTGTGTACTGCACTTCTAATAACATTACTGCATTTAACATTACTATTCAGCTCATGGTGGTTTGATGTTATTGAGATAAACTGAATATGACCTTTCTACCTATACAGAGTGGATACATTTTGTTCATAGCACGCTGCAGAGTCTGATTGATTTTATATTGTATAGAGTGCTTTGAACTGAGACTTGTTTATATGCAAATATCTTGATCTGGTTAAGTTCGGTGTGGAAACCCTAATCTAAGGTTGCATATATGTCGGTGTATTTAGGAAGCATAATTGTATGTTGTTGATTCAACCTGTTTATTATTGAATATTCTATTTAGTGGCTTCAAAAGGTTACAACAGTGATGGACTTACCTAACCTTTGGCTGTCAATGGTTTACACAACTATATTGCTGTTATATAAGCTAGAAGACAACTCTCTATATGGTATTATCAGGAACCATGAATCAGACCGAGACAGAAGTAAAGTTAAAACACACTTGTTTAATAATAATAAGGTAAACAGAGTAAGCGTATTCAAAACAAGCCAGAGTTCAGTAACCAGATCGGGTAGTCAGCCAAGCAAATGTCAGAGAGAAAGAGATAAACGTAGTAGTACAACAAGCAGTATCAGGAGCCAGAAGGAACGTCAGCTGAGCAAGTCTTCAACAGGAATGCAGGAGAAAGTCTTTGTGATGTTGACAAAGGCGAAGGCAGAGATCAAGTGATCTGGACAGCTTTAAGTAGGCAGGACTGATGAGCAGAATCAACAACAGCTGGGTAACTGTGGGGGGAGATGGGAGCTGGCAATTAGCCGACAGCTGAGCGGCCAGCTCAGAGAAGGAAGGGCTGAGCCCAGCCCTGACAGTACCCCCTCCTCAATGACCCCCCCTCAGAGGACCACCGGGCTTGAGGGGAAAATTACTATGGAATTCACGGAGGAGGACAGGGGCATGTACGTCCGAGGATGAGACCCAAGAGCGTTCCTCCAGACCCTACCCCTTCTAATGCACCAGGTACTGTATGCGCCCATGGAACCAACAATGGATTGTACTTCATATTCCTCATGGTTCTCAACCTGTATAGGGTGAGGACCCGGCACCGAGGTGGTAAAGCGATTGCAGACCAAAGGTTTCAATAAGGAGACATGAAACACATTTGAGATGCGCATACTAGGAGGAAGGTCCAAGGTGTAAGCCACTGGGTTAATCCTGCAAAGGATACGGAAAGGCCCACAAAAATGAGTTGCGGACTTCAAAGAAGGAACACGAAGTCGAAGGTTGCGAGACAACAGCCAGACTCTGTCCCCAACCTGGTAGAAAGGTTCAGGCAGGCGTCTGCAGTCAGCATGGGGTCTGTACCTATCGTTAGAATGTTGCAAAGCCTCCTGAACTTGTGCCCAAGTGGAACGAAGACCACGGAGATGCTCCTCTAACGCAGGAATACTCTGCGGAACAAACGAGTCAGGCAACATGGAAGGTTGGAAACCATAATTCGCCATAAACGGGGACAATCGGGAAGCAGAATTCAAGTCACTGTTGTCAGCAAACTCTACCCATGGTAATAGGTCTGACCAGTTGTTATGATGGTCAGAAATATAGCAACATAAGAATTGCTCCAAGGACTGGTTGGCTCGTTCTGCGACCCCATTAGACTGCGGGTGATGCGCAGAGCAGAAAGCAAGCAGAACTCCCAACTGTGCACAAAAGGCTCGCCAGAACTGAGAGACAAACTGACTACCCCTGTCCTAGACAATCACCTTGGGTAGCCCATGTAAGCGAAAGATCTCCCGAGCAAAAATGGAAGCCAGTTCCTTAGAAGTGGGCAACTTCTTAAGTGGAATACAATGACACATCTTTGAGAACTGGTTAAAAGGATAACAGTGTTGTCTTGGGAGTTGAGTAACTCCACAATGAAATCCATAGACAGGTGGGTCCAGGTCCTCTCTCCATTGGGTATGGGTTGTAAGAGGCCCACTGGAAGGTGTCGTGGAGTCTTACTCTGAGCACACACGGAACAGGCAGCTACGAAGGTAGTTACATCAGCCCGTAGACTAGGCCACCAGAATTGTTGATAAATGGCCCAAACAAGTTTATTCTTCCCAGGGTGGCCAGCTGCCTTGGGAGAATGATAAGTCTGGAGCACGGCAGTACGGAGACTCTCTGGTAGGGATGAGCTTCGTGTTCGAGTCGAATCCATGTTCGACTCGAACATCGTCTGTTCACCCGTTTGCCGAATTGAAACGATATGGGCCGTTCGCGCCAAATTTGTGTGGCGCGTCACGGCCCATAATTCACTGCAGCAACGCAGTGCATTGCTGGCTGATGATTGGCCAAGCATGCACTATGACCCGCATGCTTGGCCAATCACAGCGCCGTCTGAACAGAGAGCCATAATTGGCCAAAGCCAAGGAGGCTTTGGCCAATTATGGCTCAGAGGATTTAGTACACGCCCCACACTATATAAGGCCGCCTGCACGGCGGCCCTGTGTAGTGTGTGTTCCGGCGTTCATTGAGAGAGAGAGAGAGACAGACAGTGACATTTGATTTGAGTTAAATAGATTAGGCAGAACAGTCAGTCAGTTTAGCTGCACTTACAGTGTATTGTGTATATATATGCATCCCAGGTGTTGCATATATATATATACACTGTATTCAGTTTAGCTAGATCCATTCCTGTTATCTTCCTACTGACAGGCAGGCTTGTCTTGTTACAGTATTTACAGCTACCTGAAGAAAATTGCTGGTGTTCTTTTGATCCTATTAGTACCACAGTCAAGCAGCTAGACTATTTACAGTTAGTGCAGTGCGTCCTGCTCACAGTGTTCAGCTAGATCCGTTCCTGTTATCTTCCTACTGACAGGCAGGCTTGTCTTGTTACAGTATATACAGCTACCTGAAGAAAATTACTTGTGTTCTTTTCATCCTATTAGTACCACAGTCAGGCAGCTAGACTATTTACAGTTAGTGCAGTGCGTCCTGCTCACAGTGTTCAGCTAAAACTACAAGTTGGTGTAGTGAGACCTCTGCACAGTGTTCATCTCAAGCTACAAGTTAGTGCAGTGCGTCCTGCTCACAGTGTTTAGCTAAAACTATAAGTTAGTGCTGTGCGTCCTGCTCACAGTGTTCAGCTAAAACTACAAGTTAGTGCTGTGCGTCCTGCTCACAGTGTTCAGCTAAACCTACAAGTTGGTGTAGTGAGACCTCTGCACAGTGTTCATCTAAAGCTACAAGTTAGTGCAGTGCGTCCTGCTCACAGTGTTCAGCTAAAACTACAAGTTAGTGCTGTGCGTCCTGCTCACAGTGTTCAGCTAAACCTACAAGTTGGTGTAGTGAGACCTCTGCACAGTGTTCATCTAAAGCTACAAGTTAGTGCAGTGCGTCCTGCTCACAGTGTTCAGCTAAAACTACAAGTTAGTGCAGTGCGTCCTGCTCACAGTGTTCAGCTAAAACTACAAGTTAGTGCTGTGCGTCCTGCTCGCAGTGTTCAGCTAAAACTACAAGTTGGTGTATGAAGAATGGATAGTGCTGCGCTAATCCTAGGTAATTTATAAATATATAAAATAAATATAGGTGATGATTTGCTTGTGAAACTCTGATGTGTGATGGTAGTGGAATCAGATAAGCTTGGGTGGTAATAGTTACAGGATGGGATGACTATAAGAATATTGGACGTAAATAAATAAATAATGACCCCCTAGGGTCTGAACCGGAGTCTCAGTCCAACATAGGGGGCAATAATAAAATTAAGTGAAATCAATATAAGACATACAATTCACATTGCTTAATAATAAACCAACTAAGGGTGCTAATGGTATACAAAGTGCATAACTATTGGGAATATATGCATCCACAGTGGGGGGTAACAATGTAAATAGGTGCAAATATAAAGTGCAGCGTGAGATGCCTATTATAGGCAGTGAAGTAGTAGTGAACTGCTAGTACATACAGTGCATAATGTGCAAGAAATAAATGAATAAAGGAAGATGGATATTCAAGTGTCTCAAGTCCTTGTAGGATACTTAGCAGGGAAAAATACTTTTAAACCCAAAAAAACACAAAAGTCCATAAAATTCAACAAAATGTGACGACAACGTCCTGGCATGCACACGTTGCAGTTAAAGTGCTCAAGTGCCTCACATCCAGTGCTTCTTCGTGTAACACCACTCAAGTTAGGTAGTGGCCCCTTACCTTTAGGTAATAGGGCAACAGCATGTAGCCAACAGGACCTCTTTGAAAACCGCCTATGGGCTCCAACGCGTCCCTCTCCAGCCTACGTCCTGGGATGGGGTTCCCTCAGGTATAGTGCCGGGGGGGGGTACAAACGGTGATAGGCTGCCCGGTGTCCTCCGACATGAGACCGACCGCCCAGACCTCCGACCGTCGGAGGTCTGGGCGGTCGGTCTCATGTCGGAGGACACCGGGCAGCCTATCACCGTTTGTACCCCCCCCCGGCACTATACCTGAGGGAACCCCATCCCAGGACGTAGGCTGGAGAGGGACGCGTTGGAGCCCATAGGCGGTTTTCAAAGAGGTCCTGTTGGCTACATGCTGTTGCCCTATTACCTAAAGGTAAGGGGCCACTACCTAACTTGAGTGGTGTTACACGAAGAAGCACTGGATGTGAGGCACTTGAGCACTTTAACTGCAACGTGTGCATGCCAGGACGTTGTCGTCACATTTTGTTGAATTTTATGGACTTTTGTGTTTTTTTGGGTTTAAAAGTATTTTTCCCTGCTAAGTATCCTACAAGGACTTGAGACACTTGAATATCCATCTTCCTTTATTCATTTATTTCTTGCACATTATGCACTGTATGTACTAGCAGTTCACTACTACTTCACTGCCTATAATAGGCATCTCACGCTGCACTTTATATTTGCACCTATTTACATTGTTACCCCCCACTGTGGATGCATATATTCCCAATAGTTATGCACTTTGTATACCATTAGCACCCTTAGTTGGTTTATTATTAAGCAATGTGAATTGTATGTCTTATATTGATTTCACTTAATTTTATTATTGCCCCCTATGTTGGACTGAGACTCCGGTTCAGACCCTAGGGGGTCATTATTTATTTATTTACGTCCAATATTCTTATAGTCATCCCATCCTGTAACTATTACCACCCAAGCTTATCTGATTCCACTACCATCACACATCAGAGTTTCACAAGCAAATCATCACCTATATTTATTTTATATATTTATAAATTACCTAGGATTAGCGCAGCACTATCCATTCTTCATACTTATTCACAAGGTTAGGTGTTTACCTTTAACAGTGCTTGCAGCTTTTCCAATTTTAGCCGATTCCATTTATGATAGCGCGGGAATAATATATCTTTATATCTACAAGTTGGTGTAGTGAGACCTCTGCGCAGTGTTCATCTCAAGCTACAAGTTAGTGCAGTGCGTCCTGCTCACAGTGTTTAGCTAAAACTACAAGTTAGTGCTGTGCGTCCTGCTCACAGTGTTCAGCTAAAAATACAAGTTAGTGCTGTGCGTCCTGCTCACAGTGTTCAGCTAAACCTACAAGTTGGTGTAGTGAGACCTCTGCACAGTGTTCATCTAAAGCTACAAGTTAGTGCAGTGCGTCCTGCTCACAGTGTTCAGCTAAAACTACAAGTTAGTGCTGTGCGTCCTGATCGCAGTGTTCAGCTAAAACTACAAGTTGGTGTAGTGAGACCTCTGCGCAGTGTTCATCTCAAGCTACAAGTTAGTGCAGTGCGTCCTGCTCACAGTGTTTAGCTAAAACTATAAGTTAATGCTGTGCATCCTGCCCACAGTGTTCAGCTAAAACTACAAGTTAGTGCTGTGCGTCCTGCTCACAGTGTTCAGCTAAACCTACAAGTTGGTGTAGTGAGACCTCTGCACAGTGTTCATCTAAAGCTACAAGTTAGTGCAGTGCGTCCTGCTCACAGTGTTCAGCTAAAACTACAAGTTAGTGCTGTGCATCCTGCTCACAGTGTTCAGCTAAAAATACAAGTTAGTGCTGTGCGTCCTGCTCACAGTGTTCAGCTAAACCTACAAGTTGGTGTAGTGAGACCTCTGCACAGTGTTCATCTAAAGCTACAAGTTAGTGCAGTGCGTCCTGCTCACAGTGTTCAGCTAAAACTACAAGTTAGTGCTGTGCGTCCTGCTCAGAGTGTTCAGCTAAAACTACAAGTTGGTGTAGTGAGACCTCTGCACAGTGTTCATCTCAAGCTACAAGTTAGTGCAGTGCGTCCTGCTCACAGTGTTTAGCTAAAACTATAAGTTAATGCTGTGCGTCCTGCCCACAGTGTTCAGCTAAAACTACAAGTTAGTGCTGTGCGTCCTGCTCACAGTGTTCAGCTAAACCTACAAGTTGGTGTAGTGAGACCTCTGCACAGTGTTCATCTAAAGCTACAAGTTAGTGCAGTGCGTCCTGCTCACAGTGTTCAGCTAAAACTACAAGTTAGTGCTGTGCGTCCTGCTCACAGTGTTCAGCTAAAAATACAAGTTAGTGCTGTGCGTCTTGCTCACAGTGTTCAGCTAAACCTACAAGTTGGTGTAGTGAGACCTCTGCACAGTGTTCATCTAAAGCTACAAGTTAGTGCAGTGCGTCCTGCTCACAGTGTTCAGCTAAAACTACAAGTTAGTGCTGTGCGTCCTGCTCAGAGTGTTCAGCTAAAACTACAAGTTGGTGTAGTGAGACCTCTGCACAGTGTTCATCTCAAGCTACAAGTTAGTGCAGTGCGTCCTGCTCACAGTGTTTAGCTGAAACTATAAGTTAGTGCTGTGCGTCCTGCTCACAGCGTTCACCTAAAAATACAAGTTAGTGTTTTGCGTCCTGCTCACAGTGTTCAGCTAAACCTACAAGTTGGTGTAGTGAGACTTCTGCACAGTGTTCATCTAAAGCTACAAGTTAGTGCAGTGCGTCCTGCTCACAGTGTTCAGCTAAAACTGCAAGTTAGTGCTGTGCGTCCTGCTCACAGTGTTCAGCTAAACCTACAAGTTGGTGTAGTGAGACCTCTGCACAGTGTTCATCTAAAGCTACAAGTTAGTGCAGTGCGTCCTGCTCACAGTGTTCAGCTAAAACTACAAGTTAGTGCTGTGCGTCCTGCTCAGAGTGTTCAGCTAAAACTACAAGTTGGTGTAGTGAGACCTCTGCACAGTGTTCATCTCAAGCTACAAGTTAGTGCAGTGCGTCCTGCTCACAGTGTTCAGCTAAAACTGCAAGTTAGTGCTGTGCGTCCTGCTCACAGTGTTCAGCTAAAACTACAAGTTAGTGCTGTGCGTCCTGCTCGCAGTGTTCAGCTAAAACTACAAGTTGGTGTAGTGAGACCTCTGCGCAGTGTTCATCTCAAGCTACAAGTTAGTGCAGTGCGTCCTGCTCACAGTGTTTAGCTAAAACTACAAGTTAGTGCTGTGCGTCCTGCTCACAGTGTTCAGCTAAAAATACAAGTTAGTGCTGTGCGTCCTGCTCACAGTGTTCAGCTAAACCTACAAGTTGGTGTAGTGAGACCTCTGCACAGTGTTCATCTAAAGCTACAAGTTAGTGCAGTGCGTCCTGCTCACAGTGTTCAGCTAAAACTACAAGTTAGTGCTGTGCGTCCTGCTCAGAGTGTTCAGCTAAAACTACAAGTTGGTGTAGTGAGACCTCTGCACAGTGTTCATCTCAAGCTACAAGTTAGTGCAGTGCGTCCTGCTCACAGTGTTTAGCTGAAACTATAAGTTAGTGCTGTGCGTCCTGCTCACAGTGTTCACCTAAAAATACAAGTTAGTGTTTTGCGTCCTGCTCACAGTGTTCAGCTAAACCTACAAGTTGGTGTAGTGAGACCTCTGCACAGTGTTCATCTAAAGCTACAAGTTAGTGCAGTGCGTCCTGCTCACAGTGTTCAGCTAAAACTGCAAGTTAGTGCTGTGCGTCCTGCTCACAGTGTTCAGCTAAAA
The DNA here is from genome assembly GCA_037952835.1 of Lithobates septentrionalis. NCBI lineage: Eukaryota > Metazoa > Chordata > Amphibia > Anura > Ranidae > Lithobates > Lithobates septentrionalis. The sequence continues at coordinate 72,719 of JBBDGP010000189.1, forward strand.
CTACAAGTTGGTGTAGTGAGACCTCTGCACAGTGTTCATCTCAAGCTACAAGTTAGTGCAGTGTGTCCTGCTCACAGTGTTTAGCTAAAACTATAAGTTAGTGCTGTGCGTCCTGCTCACAGTGTTCAGCTAAACCTACAAGTTGGTGTAGTGAGACCTCTGCAGTGTTCATCTAAAGCTACAAGTTAGTGCAGTGCGTCCTGCTCACAGTGTTCAGCTAAAACTACAAGTTAGTGCTGTGCGTCCTGCTCACAGTGTTCAGCTAAAACTACAAGTTAGTGTGGTGCGTCCACCTCACAGTGTTCAGCTAAACCTACAAGTTATTTTTTTGCGAGCTCTGCACAGTGTTCACCTAAAGCTACCTGTAGAAGGTTGGTGGTGTTTTCCTGATCCTATCACTACCGCAGGCAGCTAAAAAAGCTACAAGTTAGTTTTTTGCGAGCTCTGCACAGCGTTCAGCTAAAGCTACCTGTAGAAGGTTGGTGGTGTTCTCATACTACAGGCAGCCAGTTGATTTTGCTAGCTGCAGTATCAGTACATATATATATATATATATATATATATATATATATATATATATATATATATATATATATATCCCAGCTTAGTGCAGCTACAGGCCATTAGTATGTCTGGAAGGCCAAGAAGGAGAGGCAGACAGTCACAAGCCAATAAGAGAGGGCAAGCAGGCTCTGTGTCTAGTGCTGGTCGTGGAGACGGTGCATCCTCATCAGCACGTGGCCGTGGGACACACTTGGCCTTTTTTCGGCAGCTGGCCATGTTGAGCCGCAACATGCGGAAGACTTGGTCGAGTGGATGACCAAGCCGTCCTCATCCTCCTCATCCTCTCTCACCCATGCCCAGGGTACTTTGTCTGGCAAAGCAGCGGCCTCTTCCCTCGGCTCAATGTCATCAGTGACTCCTTCCCTAGCCCCACCATGTCCTCCTGAGGAGTCCCTCGAACTGTTTGACCACAGTGTTGGGTACATGCTCCAGGAGGATGCCCAGCATTTGGAAGGCTCTGATGATGATACTGAGCTTGATGAAGGCAGTAACATGAGCACGGACAGAGGGGGTGCCCAAGAAGGACAGCAATCTGGCAGTCATGCTCCCCCTGCTGCAGCATACAGCCAGGTTTGCTCCAGTGATGAGGAGGGAGGGGATGATGAGGTCACTGACTCAACGTGGGTGCCTGATAGGAGAGAGGAGGAGGAGGCGGCACATCACCAACGAGGCAGGATGCCCTCCAGGGGCAAGCCTAAGGGCAGCACATTGACTGCATCACACCCCAAAGCTCCACATGTGCAGGGCGCTGCAGTCTCTGCGCGTTATTCAAAAAGTTCTTTGGTGTGGGCCTTTTTTGAGACGAGTGCATCAGATCGCACCGCTGCTATTTGCAACATATGTCTCAAGCGTATCTCGCGTGGCCAAAACATCTCCCGCTTGGGTACCACATGCTTGACCAGACATATGTTGACCTGCCATGCAGTTCGTTGGCAAGCGTATCTAAAAGACACACACCAAAGAACAAAGAGGACCTCTCCTTGCTCCTCATCAGCTGAGATTTCCAACCCCACTAGACCTTCAGTCCTCTCTGAGACCTGCACTGAGAGGAATGAAGGTGTAGAATTAGGTGTGTCACAGCCAAGTACTTGTGGGCAATCTGCTTTTGGTACACCAACATCAGATTGTACCAGGCAAATTTCCCTGCCCCAGCTGCTGCACCGCCGAAAGAAGTTTGCTCCCAGCCATCCACATGCCCAGCGGTTGAATGCTAGCTTGGCAAAATTGCTAGCACTTCAACTGCTGCCTTTTCAGTTGGTAGACTCTGCCCCCTTCCGTGAGTTTGTGGAATGTGCGGTTCCTCAGTGGCAGGTACCCAAACGCCACTTTTTCTCACGGAAGGCGATTCCGGCTCTCTACCGGCATGTGGAAGGCAATGTCCATGCCTTGCTGGACAGGGCAGTCAGCGGTAAGGTGCATATTACCGCTGACTCATGGTCCAGCAGGCATGGACAGGGACGTTACCTAAGTTTCACGGTGCATTGGGTGACTCTGCTGGCAGCTGGGAAGGATGCAGGACAAGGTGCAGTAGTGTTGGAGGTTGTTCCGCCACCACGCCTCCAAAATGCTAATAATTGTGACACACCTCTCTCCTCTGGGTTACTGGGTCTTGAGGATGGATCACTGGCCAGAGCTTGCACAGTATGCAATTGAGCTACTGGCCTGTCCTGCATCCAGCGTTCTTTTGGAACACACATTCAGTGCTGCTGGAGGCGTGGTAACCGATCACAGGGTGCGTCTGTCCACCGACTCGGTCGATCGACTGACCTTCATAAAAATGAATCAGTCTTGGATCACCACCAGCTACCAAGCACCTGATGCTGATGTAACCGAATAATTTTTTTTGAAATCTCAGATCCCTTCAAAGACTGCCTATGCTGATGCTGAGTGACTATCCCTTAGTAATTATCCTCTTCCTCCTCAATCATCACGCTGATAGCTTGTAAGAACATTTTTGGTTCTGGGCGCCACCACCAGTGCCTAAGGCCCAATTTTTCTACCCCTGTTTAACAGGAGCGTGTAATTACAATTTTTGATGCAATACTTTGCAGCAGGGCTCGTTCCTGCGTTCCAACTAGAGTGTCTGTGAGGGGTTGCAGTGTTGTGGCACCAGCACCAGTGCCTAAGGCCCAATTTTTCTGCCCCTGTTTAACAGGGACGTGTAATTACAATTTTTGATGCAATACTTTGCAGCAGGGCTTGTTCCTGCGTTCCAACTAGAGTGTCTGTGAGGGGTTGCAGTGTTGTGGCACCACCACCACCACCACCACCAAAGGCCCAATTTTTCTGCCCCTGTTCAACAGGGGCATGTAATTACAATTCTTGATCTAATATTTCACAGCAGGGCCCATTTCTGCACCCACCAAGAGCGAATGAGGACTTACAGTGTTGTGGCAACAGCACCGCCACCACCACCACCAAAGGCCCAGTTTTTCTGCCCCCGTTCAACAGGGGCATGTAATTACAATTCTTGATCTAATATTTCACAGCAGGGCCCTGTGAAGGCTTACCGTGTTGTGGCCACAACAACACCTAAGGCCCAAATTTCTGCTGAGTATATAGGGCAGGCCCCTACTTTCAAACATCTAACTTACAAACGACTCCTACTTGCAAATGGAAGGAGACAACAGGAAGTGAGATGAAATCTACCCCTAGGAGTGGAAATTCTCTCCTGTAAGAGTTAATATGGGAAAAACATTTCTCCTTTCCACTGATGCTTTCCAATCCTTGTTCCACAAAAAACCCCAAATTCTCAAAAAGCATTTGTCATTGGGACAAAAAGTGAGGTGAAATCTTCTAAAGAGGAGGAAAGACAGCAAAACAAATGTCACAGGGGTGATAACCCTTCCCTATGTTTTCCAAAAAGCTTAAAAAAGATTTTTTGGCTGGAGCTAAACACGTTAAAAATGTACCCGTTTAAAATGACAAACAGATTCTACTTAACAACAAACCTACAGTCCCTGTCTTGGTTGCACCACCTGTATACTGCTGTTCAGAGTATATAGGGCCTGGTGGCCTCACACCTTTTCTTATTTTAATTTGGGTGCGGGGTTCCCCTTAATATCCATACAAGACCCAAAGGGCCTGGTAATGGACTGGGGGGTACCCATGGTGTTTGTCTCACTGATTTTCATCCATATTGCCAGGACCGGACATTACATTAAACCCGCAAGCAGTTTTAAATGAGATTTTTTCCTTTAAAAATGACATTTGGTGCAGGGATTGTTCTAAACACGGGAAACACGCGTCACTTTACGGGCATACTATAGACACCCCCCAGGTACGATATTTAAAGGAATATTTCACTTTTTTTTTTTACTTTAAGCATCATTAAAATCACTGCTCCCGAAAAAACGGCCCTTTTAAAAAGTTTTTTTTGCATTGATACATGTCCCCCTGAGTAGGACCCGGGTCCCCAAACCCTTTTTAGGACAATACCATGCAAATTAGCCTTTAAAATGAGCACTTTTGATTTCGAACGTTCGAGTCCCATAGACGTCAATGGGGTTCCAACGTTCGTGCGAATTTTCGGTCTGTTCGCAGGTTCTGGTGCGAACCGAACCGGGGGGTGTTCGGCTCATCCCTACTCTCTGGGACAAAGCAGCAGTCACAAGGTTTCTCAGGAGGAGCATGGACCTGAGCAGCAAGAATTTTGTCACCCAAAGGAGAAGTAAGACTGGTGCAAAACGTAGCCAGAATATGATCAGGAGGAATCACAGGAACAGGAACTGACTCCAACTTGGAAGTGGAGGAAAATTGTCATGACAAGGCATCAGCCCTTACATTCTTAGTGCCGGGTAAGAATGAGACAATGTAATTAAAACTCAACAAGAAAAGAGCCCATCGCGCCCTTCTGGGAGAGAGGTGCTTAGCCTCAGACAAGAATGTGAGATTCTTATGGTCAGTAAGAATCAGAACCAGCACAGTGGTACCTTCAAGATGTCTCCATTCTTTCAGGGCTAAAATGATCGTCAACAGATCTCTGTCACCAATCTTGTAATTGCACTCTGCAGGTGACAATTTCTTGGAAAAATAGCCACACGGATGTATAGCGCTCTCAGAGTTAGGATGTTGAGATGGAGGGGTGCCAACTCCAGTCTCTGAAGCATCAACTTCTAGGATAAAAGGCAACATAGGATCAGGATGTGCCAACACAGGAGCAGAAACAAAGGCAGCCTTGAGACTCTCAAAGGCCTTAATGGACTCCAGAGACCAACTCTGTAGGTTACCGTCCTCTCTGGTCATATCAGTCAGAGGCTTGACCAGAGACCAAAAGTTATGAATAAACATCCGATAATAGTTATAAAAGCCCAGGAAATGCTACAGAGGATGTAAACCCATGGGTCGGGGGCCACTGTAGGACTGCCGAAAGTTTCTCTGGGTCCATCGAAATACCAGCAGTGGAAATGACCCGTTACGTAACGGGTGACCCCGCCCCCTCTGATGTCATGGGGAATGCCCCAGGGAAGTCCCCATCAAGTTCCAGTGCGTCAGAGGGGGCGGGGTCACCGGGTGGCCCCGCCCTCCCTTATTCAAGAACCGTCAGAAGACGAGAAGCGTCGCACAGCTGGAGCCTCCCATCATGGATGGAGAGCGGCCCGAGAAGAAGAAGGGAAGAAGACGCCGCAGAGGAAGATGCCAGATGAGAACACCGGAGGAAGAACCAGAAGAAGAAGAAGATGGAGGAAGAAAACGAAGGAAGATAGAAGAAAGAAGATAGAAGAAAGAAGATGGAAAAAAGAAGACTTTAAATAAAGGAATTGTCAAAAACTGTCTCTTGTCATTTTTAACATTATTGACAGTTTTTTGTGAAATGGTAGGGGTACTTTTGTACCCCCTTACCATTACACATAGGGGGGGCCAAGATCTGGGGGTCCCCTTGTTAAAGGGGGCTTCCAGATTCCAATAACCCCCCCGCCCACAGACCCCCACAACCACTGGGCAAGGGTTGTGGGGATGAGGCCCTTGTCCCCATCAACATGGGGACAAGGTGCTTTGGGGGGCTACCCCAAAGCACCCTCCCAATGTTGAGGGCATGTGGCCTGGTATGGTTCAGGAGGGGGGGCGCTCTCTCATCCCCCCTCTTTTCCTGTGACCTGCCAGGTTGCGTTTTCGGATAAGGGTCTGGTATGGATTTTTGGGGGACTTCACGCCATTTTTTATTTTAATTTTGGCATGGGGTTCCCCTTAAAATCCATACCAGACCTGAAGGGTCTGGTATAGATTTTGAGGGGGACCACACGCCATTTTTAAAAAAAAATTTGGCCGGGGTTCCCCTTAATATCCAAACCAGACCTGAAGGTCTTAGTATGGAATATAGGGGGACCCCCACACCATTTTTTTTTTTAAATTTTGGTTCGGGCTTCCCCTGTGGGGAATTCCCATGCCATTTTTATCAATGAACTTTTATGTGTATTGTCGGACCGACAATTCATTAATAGCCGTGAGTAGTTTTAAATTACTTTTTTTCCTTTGAAATGTCATTTTTCTGTCAGACTGTTCTAAACACGGGAAACATGCGCCCCTTTACAGGCATACTATAGACACCCCCCAGGTACGAAATTTAAAGGAATATTACACTTTTATTGTTTCACTTTAAGCATTATTAAAATCACTGCTCCCGAAAAAAATGACGTTTTTAAAACTTTTTTTGCATTGATGCATGTCCTCTGGGGCAGGACCCAAGGTCCCCAAACACTTTTTATGACAATAACTTGCATATAAGCCTTTAAAATTAGCACTTCTGATTATTCATGTTCGAGTTCCATAGACTTTAACGGTGTTCGCGTGTTCGAACAAATTTTTTGCCTGTTAGCATGTTTTGGTGCGAACCGAACAGGGGTGTGTTTGGCTCATCCCTATTCTCCAGTTTACAATAGAGATTGTTTTCTCTTAGTTTCTGAAGCACACAACAGACATCTGTGTGGTGGCTCTCCAGGGACTTGGAAAATATGAAGATATTATTGAGATAAACCACTACACATAACTGCAACAAATCTCGGAGGACATAGTTAATAAATTCCTGGAAAACTGCCGGGGTGTTACAAAGGCCAAAAGGCATTACAAGGTACTCATAATGACCTGTTCTGGTATTAAACACAGTTTTCCACTCGTCGCCCTCCTTAATCCGCACAAGATTGTATGCCCCTCTCAAATTAAGCTTTGTGAAAACCGTTGCTCCCTTGAGGCGGTCAAATAACTCTGTAATCAACGGAATTGGGTTAGCCTATCATCTGTACACTCTGTCCATGGTGTCCTGTATATGATATGTTCCTAATTTTAAAATAAAGCCATTTGGATTATTATTTCCTGGTGTGCGGCTGTCCGGATTTTCTCGTTTGCACACAGCCTCAACTATCATTAGCCAGCATCTGGGACCTCTTACTTCTGGAGAATCAGATCTATTTTATACCTGGTCAGATCCACACTGGTGTGGGGATAACTCTTGTACTGGAATTGGGTTAGCGTTCTTAATCATGAAATGATTGAGACCCCTATAATCAATACAAGGTCTCAGTTCACTGCTCTTCTTCTTCACAAAGAAGAAACCAGCACCAGATGAGGATTTGCAGATGAAACCTCGAGAAAGTGCATCTGCAACATACTCCTCCATGGTCTCATCCTCTGAGACCGACAAAGGGTAAACCCAGCCACGAGGGGTTATGGCACCAGGTTGAAGGTCAATTCCGCAATCATAAGGCCGGTGTGGAGGCAAACTACCGGCTTGACTTTTGTCAAAGACATCGCTAAAATTGCGGTACTCGTCCGGCAGGGAGGAGAGTGAAGAGATGCACAGGACCTTGGCTACCTTCTGGAAGCATGTCTCACTGCATTGTGGTGACCAGGAGAGAACCTCAGCATGGAGCCATCAAAAGAGGGGTTGTGCCTCTGTAACCAAGGATAACCAATAACCAGCGTAAACCTAGGTGAGGAAATAACTTGGAATTGGATTATCGCATGGTGAAGAGCCCCTATGGCCATGGACAACGGAACCGTCTCATGAGTCACATGGGCAGGCTGTAGAGGTCTCCCATCAAGAGCCTCAATGGCAAGTGGAGTGTCACACAGCTGCAGCGGAATCGAGTGTTGCGATACAAGGGCAGCATCAATGAACAGGCCTGTAGCCCCAGAGTCAATTAGAGCCTGTATCTCGATGGATGACTCAGCCCAAGAAAGGGTGACCAAAAGCAGGGGATTATCCTTCTGGATAACTGGGGACAAAACAACGCCACCTAAGGTCTGTCCATGACAGGACCCCAAGGTTTGGGCGTTCCCTGGACGGGTAGGACAAGACTTCAAAAAGTGACCTGCCTGGCCACAATAAAGGCACAATCTCTCCTTCCTCCTAAAGGCTTTATCATCCACAGAGAGACACATGAAGCCCAAGTGCATGGGTTCATCTTCACTGACCGACTCGGTACCAGGAGGCATGGGAGGTGAGAGAGGCACGGGTGGGACTGCAAAGCTCGGAGGCAAACATACAGGAGGCTTCTGCAAGTACTCCTTAAAAGAGAGACTTTCTTTGAGTCTGGAGTCAATGAGGATGGCAAACGTGATCAACCTCTCCAGCTCAGTGGGTATATCTTTGGCTGCTGTCTCATCCTTGATGGAATCCGAGAGACCATGAGAAAAAGCAGCCACAAGGGCCTCATTGTTCCAAGCAACCTCTGCTGCCACAGTATGGAATTCAATGGTGTAGTCGGCAACAGTTCTCGTACTCTGTTTGATGGACATGAGGCACTTGGCAGCAGAAGCGGAGCGTGCGGGAAATACCCTTTTAAAGGAGGCCGCAAAGTCAGGGTAACTTTAGACAACAGGTTTTTGCATCACCCATAGAGGGTTTGCCCAGGCCAAGGCTCTCTCAGAAAGCAAAGATATCACAAAACCTACTTTGCTTCTGTCCGTGGGAAACGCCTGGGGCAGCATCTCAAAGTAAATCTCAACCTGCTTGAGAAACCCTCTGCATTGAACTTGATCGCCCCCAAATCACTGGGAAAGTGGAGCAGAACCAGACATACCACTTATAGAGGTAATACTCGAGGCGGGTGCCTGCACAGAGACTGGCGCAGCAGCAATGACGGCCTGCAACTCAGGTTGTACCGGAGCAGCCACAGTGGGAGTTTCCAGCTGAGCCGTGTGACTCAGGAGCGTTAGTAACACTATGGCAAACTGATCCATGCAGTGATCTTGCTCATCCAATCTGGAAAAAATATTACCAACAAGTGGATTGACTGTATCTTCTGAATTCATGGCCTTCGCCTACTATCAGGAACCATGAATCAGACCTAGACAGAAGAAAAGTTAAAACACACTTGTTTAATAATAATAATAATAATAATAAGGTAAACAGAGTAAGCGTAGTCAAAACAAGACAGAGTTCAGTAACCGGATCGGGTAGTCAGCCAAGCAAATGTCAGAGAGCCAGAGATAAATGTAGTAGTACAGCAAGCAGGATCAGGAGCCAAAAGGAACGTCAGCCAAGCAAGTCTTCAACAGGAACGCAGGAGAAAGTCTCTGTGATGTTGACAAAGGCGAAGGCAGAGATCAAGTGAACTGGACGGCTTTAAGTAGGCAGGACTGACGAGCAGAATCAACAACAGCTGGGTAACTGTGGAGAGAGATGGGAGCTGGCAATTAGCTGACAGCTGAGTGGTCAGCTCAGAGATGGAATGGCTGAGCCCAGCCCTGACAGGTATCTCTAATGATTTCAATACTTTTTGCATTGTTAACCTAAAACAAGTATGCAAATCTAGAGTTCTGATATCATCTTCTACTTGCTCAAAGCTGGTTAAATATAATATTGAAGCCTGAGATTGAAAGTTAACTAGAATTTTTTTAGAAAAAAAAAGGTCAGTAATGTTATTCTCTCTCTACATGTGTATTTTGAGCAGAACTTTCATATTAAATTTCCAAGGAAAATTGTTTAGGCAAGCAAATGATAACCAAGACAATAATGAAGCATCATTCTATTTAACATCTCAAAACAGTATGTTGTTAAATCACAGTCTTGACCTGGCTATTGTAAATGCTTGTAATTGTACTGCTGTGGTTTTCATTAGTTTCTGTCTGACTCTTTTCTGCATGTCATTCTACAGACCTTTTTTTTTAATGAGTGCCAACCCACAGAACAAAAAAAAATTGCTTCCCATAAATATTCATTAATATATATTTAAAATACCTTGACAAATAACAAGCAGAACAAACTTTAAAACTTTAAGCAAACTTGTGAAAGAAATCTGGGACTTTTTTCTAAACTAAAACTAAGCGTGTGTTGAGTTTGTTACCTGTTGAATCTAGAAAATTATCTTCTGCAGTTCTGTGCTGTATTAATGTTGTCAGAGCTTTTTATGTTTTAAGAAGGGTGGAATGACATAATTCATACTGCACTTTCCCCAACTAATACATCTGGTCACTGTATCAGTGAAAGATATTTTTTTTATTTAAAATGACAGACTATTTGTAGATATTTTTGTTTCCCAAAAGGTATAGAAAAAGAGAAGGTCCTTTTCTTTTCTTTTTTTTCATAAGAATTTTATTCAGTATAAAGAGGTGTGCATACAAATCAAATACATGAACATATGCCAGTATAATATCAGGACAATACAATAGTACCAAGTGAGCTATACCACTACAACTTGTGGCTTGGGGACAATGACCAGGAACCAAGTAAGTAAATACAAAAAATTTGCGTCTTAGGGCAGAGGATCTCGGTATCAAATGTCACCTCCTCCCTGCTGCCCGCTTGAGTAAATCAAGGAGAGGAGAAGCGTTGAGAAGTTATTCCTGGTTTGAAACCAAAACATGATATAACATATTAAGGTCTACGAGGTACTAGGGTAGGGGTGTCGGATAGTTAGTCATCGTGTCTGCATTTGACTGATTCATTTGGTGGGCTAAAAGTACAGAGATAGAGGCAGAAACTCCTAAGATAAGGAGAGAAACCAGAATTGAGTAGAGAAAGAGAGAAAGAAGATAATAAAGAAGGGGGAGGAATAGGAGCGGAACTAGGATAGTAGGGGGGTAATCCGGGGTGTGTGAATGGAGAAAAAAGGGAAAAAGGGGGGCAAGCAGGGATCCACACCCCCCACCCGCCCAACTGACAAAGACTATCTGTGGCTCATCTTAGGTATCAAGGAGTGACCCTAGAGGGTGTATTTGCGATATCCAGCAGTTGTTGTAAAATGGATCCAACAAGCCCATTTACTTGGAAATTTGTGCATTCTATCTTGCGAGATATAGATCAGTTCCTCCATATCCTTTATTTTGGATATTCTCTTGAACCATTCCCTGATCGTTGGAGAGCATGTGGTACGCCAATGTTTGGGAATACACAGTCTGGCTGCATTAACCATATGCATGGCCAGGGATTTGTGATATTCTTTTTTGGACAGGGAGGTGTGATGTAGGAGAAATTGGGCCGGGGTAAAATTGAGAGTGAAAGTAGTGATACGTTGAATGAGGTCATGAACTTCCTTGCAGAAGGGCTGAAGAATCTCGCAGGTCCATCATACATGGAGCATAGTGCCCACCTGTACCCCACATTGCCAGCAGGTGTCGGGAATGTCTGAAGAAAATTTATGAAGGCGTGAGGGGGTTCTATACCATCTAGTAACCACCTTATAACCGTTTTCCTGAATTACCACGTTTAGCGAGCCCTTATGAGCATAATCATGTATCGTTTTCCAATCATTTGCTGTGAGGTGAATTTGTAAGTCTCTGTGCCAGGACTCTTGTGAGGGCACTAGGGTTTGTGTTGAGAGAAGGGCATATATAAAAGAGATCAAGTGTCTTTGTGGGGCCCTGCCATGACAAAGGGACTCAAAAGGCATAAGGCTTCTTGTCCAACAAGTTTGATGAGCTGGGATTCTAGAAAGTGTCGGATTTGCCTATAGGTCCAGAAAGGGAACAAAGCTGTTTTAGTGGTCGTTCTAAGTACATCTAAAGGAATGAGTTTATTGTCTGAGTAAAACTGGAGGGTAAGTACATCCTCAAAGGGCCATTCCTGTTGCAGAAAGCTATTCGAATCACCTGGAGGAAAGTCTGGATTACCTCTCAGTGTAGTTAAAGGACCTGGGATAGGTGCCAGATTCCCTCCTCGTGTAACCTTACTGAATGCTAAAAGAGAGGAGTGTATGAGAGGATGAGTTGGTAAAGATTGTGGCCAACTCTTTTGAGGCAGCCAAGGGAGAAGATGTAAGGGTCCAGACGAAAAGTTGTGTTCAAGGGATACCCATGCCTTTTGAAAGTAGTGGATATTCCAGTCTACCACCCTTGTAAGATGGCAAGCCATATAAAAATTGTATATGTCAGGCAGACCGATGCCTCCTCTAGACTTGGATAGTGTGAGACGCGAGAACTTAATGCAGGGAGGGGAATCTCTCCATAGAAATGTAGAACAAGCTTTATGGTATGTAGAGAAAAAGCTTGGTGGTAAGAGAATCGGGACCGCTTGCATCAGGTACAGTAAGCGTGGTAAGATAATCATCTTAATTGGAGCAGAACGTCCAAACCAAGATACGTTTAAACTCGCCCAATCCCTGAGTTTTTTTGAGCATTAAGAAGGGCAGTATGATGGTTCATGGAATAGAGTTCTGAAAAATTGATGGGAATTTTAATACCTAGGTATGTGATCGCTGTCTTCTCCCATTTGAGCGGGAAAGACTCCTGGCAATGGGCAACTTCCTGGGATGAAAGGGTAACGTTAAGGGCATATGATTTGGTATGATTAATTTTGAGATTTGAAATTTTACCAAAAAGAGTTAGATCTTTGAGGAGATTTGGTAAGGAAGTTCGAGGTGATCTTAAGGAGAGCAAAACGTCGTCTGCAAAGGCCGCGACCTTAAACTCTCTCCCCCCCTCACGACGACCCCCTGAATATCTGGGTTGAGTCTGATCTTGTTGAGCAAGGGTTCCAAGGTCAGTACATAAATTAAAGGTGAAAGTGGGCATCCTTGGCATGTGCCATTGTTATTGGGGAAGGCGTACGACAGGTGGCCGTTGACTTTTACAACAGCAGTGGGGCCAGAATACAAGGCCATAATAAATGATAGCATGCGACTCTTCAAACCAATGGCTCGGAGAGCCTCCTGCATGTAGTTCCAGGCAACCCTGTCGAACGCCTTCTCAGCATCGAGTGAAAGAAAAAAGCCTTGGGTTTTAGATGACGAAAGCCAATGGTGAAGGTTAAGCGTGCGGATGGTGTTGTCCCTAGCTTCACGACCAGGGATAAAACCCACTTGGTCTAGGGAGATAAGACCGGGCAGTAGGGGAAGCAATCTGTTAGCTAAGATCTTCGCATATAGCTTAATATCCACATTTAGAAGGGAAATCGGTCTGTAATTTGCAACTAGTGAAAGGTCTTTGCCTTCCTTGGGAATTACAGTAATATGGGCAAACATTCTATCCAGTCTAACCTGGGTATTTGAAAGGGTATTCAGAGTAGCAAGGTGTCTAGGGGAAAGGACTTCAAAAAAGGATTTATAGTACTGAAGAGAAAAACCATCTGGGCCCAGGCTTTTGCCCACTTTCATTTGTTTAATAGCTAATTCCAGTTCTGTCATAGATAGTTGGCTTTCAAGGTCAAGTGATTGTTGAGGGGATATGGGATTGGGGCTATATTTAGATAGGAAGTCTTTAATGAGGTCTGAGCGTATTTCAGGATTGGTTTGAGTAATATGGTCGGTTCACAAGTTATATAAGTTTGAATAAAAGCCCTCGAATTCTTTGGCTATGTCCTCGTTCTTGACCAGGGGATTACTCGTTTTGTTGCATATAGTGTGAATTATAGAAGACATTTTAGCCGCTTGAACTGTGCACGCCAAAAGGCGACCGCACTTGTTGCCGTGTTCGTAAAAAATCCTCTGGCCAAGGGTGTATCACCTTCTAGTGCGTTTATCAAGCTCTTCCAAAAGGAGAGAGCGAATATGTATGAGATCCTGTAGAGTAGATTGAGCTTGTGTCTGCTTGTGAATTGTTTCTAGGGCTGCAATTGATTTAAGGAGAGTCGAGATGGTCTCTTGTTGGAGTCTTTATGTTTTTGCAGCTAATGCTATTAATTCCCCTCGGATCACACATTTATGCGCCTCCCACAGGGAGATTGGAGATTTTTCTGGGTTTGAGTTTTCGTCAAAGTATTGTTGGATGCGGGTGCGTATAAGGTCAATTGAGGCGGGATCTTTAAGTAAAGCAGGGTTTAATTGCCAGATCTTCGTTTTAGAATTAGTTTCCAGAAATGATAGTGTTACTGTGATCGGTTGATGGCCCTATAAGAACATGGGTTCCATGGTGGATTGTTGTAGGTAGGATAGGTCCGCTTGGGATAGGAAAAAGTAATTAATCATAGAGTATTTTTGATGTGGGCCGAGTAAAAGGTGTAGTCCTTAACTGAAGAGACAGTGTAGGGTTAGGTGTTGGAGTTGTAATTTAATCTGACGTAATGCTTTGTATGTCATGGTGGAAGTCCCGGAGGAAGAGTCTAACAGAGGGTTCAAGGGAATGTTGAAGTCACCACCCATGAGTATCAGACCCCTCCTCAAGGAAGCTAGAAGTTCACACATTCTCCTGAAGAAAGTGACCCGGTGATCGTTTGGGCTATATACGTTAACTAAAGTTATTGGCTTAGAGGCGTAAGTGCCTTTTAGAAAGATAAATCTGCCTTCTGGGTCTATTAGGGAATCTATGAGCTGAAAATTTGCATGTTTGGAAATTAGAACGGATACACCTTTGGTCTTGCCTTCAGGGTTTGTAGCATGAAATGCAGATCTATAGATGTGGTTAGACAGTTTAGAGATAGCATCTGAGCGAAAGTGGGTCTCTTGTAGGAAGATGAAGTGCGCTCTGTATTTGGAGAGAGATGAGAGGACTTGGGATCTTTTTTCCGGATGGATAAGGCTCTTTACATTAAGGGATATGCACTTCAACGTCAGGGATGGGTCGGTGGTCTTTTTAGAATGCATGGTCTTGCGGTATGAGAGTGACAGGGTAGTTGGTTTAAAAAAGGGCAAAGCATGTTGAAAGAGAGCCAAAGAAGTGTCAGCGGGTGGGGGGTAGGCGCGGATGTAGAGAGGAGGGGATCAGGAAAAATAAGAGGCCAAGGCAATAGTGGGGGACAGACGAGAAAAGGCAAAAGTGAATGTAAAGACCAAGAAGAGGGAAAGATAGAGAAGAGGGAATGAGAGAGAGTGAATCACTCCAGAGGTGGAAATAGGACCTCTAATCCACCTGAAGAAAAGAAAGTCTGGGATGTCAGCAGATGTCCCAGTGGGACTTCTGTGTGTGGAGGAGAGAAAGGGCGGGGACCACAAGGTGTCAGCAACCCGGGGGTCAAATGTAGAATTATGCTAGGAATGCCCGATAGGTGCATTCAACTGTATGCAGAGCGGGGAGCCTGTTAAGGATCAGTAACGTTGAACCACAGTAACCATGTCTGATAAACTTATAAATAACTGTAAACACTATTATAACCAAAAAATTGTAGACCTTTTCAATGAAGACTTAGATGTGTAGCATACTTCAAACACACACATAAGGCCAAAGTTTCCTATTCGGCAGATATATTCTAGTATCTGTGTGAAAGTTCTAGAAAGGTTGAGACTTAACAGAGAAGGGGGACGGAAGTGGGAAAGGAATGAGGAAAGAAGAGTAGGAAAGTAGGAGTAGATAGGGGAACTAAAGTAATAATGGAAAGAAAAAAAAAAAAGAGAGGGAGAGGCAGAGTGGGAGGGGGGGATATAATGAGGATAGGAAGCAGTGAGATAAAGAGATATAGAGTGGGATAAAGGAAAAGAGAAGGGTAGGGAGAAGAGGGGAGAGTTGGCGAGAGAAGGAGGAGGTGTGAGAAAGCGGGAACAGTAAAGAAATCAAGGAAGGGAGTGGCAGAATATTCTTGGCTCACCCCATTAAATGCAGGGTGGAGGAGAATAGATTGTACAATCCTAGGCTAGGCAACAGACAAACTAATCTTAATGTCGGTTATTAAGTAACCACTCTAGTTCACAGGAAGGTGTGAGCAGGTCATTTAGATCAAAGCATGAATACCGGGGAAGCCATCACTGAAGGAAAAAAAAAAGAAAAAAAAAGAAAATGAGACAAAAAGCACCAATATCTAGAGAGGGGTGTATAGGAGCTCAGGCATTTGAAACATCATATAATGAGCAATTAATTAATAGGGATAGACAGAATAACTCCCAAGAGTAATTTAAGGGTTGCATCCCAGGTATTCAGGCTTATGCAACTACACAAGCAAATTTAAGTAGGCGGAGACAACAAGAAAAAAAAAAAGGTGTCTTGCATGTACTTGGTAGGATTCATGAGAATGTCCAAAATAGTACAAAAAAAAAAAGAATTTAAAGTCAGCCTTGAGGTGTTGTAGGGCAGGGGGGCATGCTGGTAGTGTTACCTCAAGACAGATGGAATCTTTTAGGTTGGGGTAAGCCATAAACAGCATCGGAAAGTGCAACTCGTGGCTATCATCTTAGAAGGAGGTGGTGTCCGGAAGATGGGAGAATCTATGAGCAGTCCATGGCTGAGTCCTTGCCATTGCCATCATGTTGGTGAGTGAAAAGTTCTGCTGGAAGAAAGATGAACACAGGCTGGGGATAGGAAGAGGAGCTGAGAGAACAGTCAGAGGTGAAAGTCAAACAAGAATCACACATGAGGAGGGTGATAAAGCAGGTGTGTGTCATACTATTGCTCTTACAGGTCACAGAACCAAGGTGCGTTATGTAGCGTTAGGTTTCCATTCTCCCTTTTCTGGTAGAGGGCGAAGGGGGAGATCCCGGGCTACGTTGGTAGATGTCCCAGCGTGAGGAGCGGGCGTTTGGGGAGGCCATCTCCGCTCTGTGTCTGTGAGATCTCTGTCATTGAGCCTTTGGCGTCGGATTAAGGGAGACTGGTAACCAGGGTTCTGAAGGGAAGTAAAGCACATACCATTCTGGAAGCTCAATGAGAGGTAGATCGACCTGCTCGCAAAAACCCTGCAGGTCTTCTGGTGTACGTAGCAGAGCAGAGCTCCCCCTAGCTGATGCGGAAAGTCCAAATGGGAATTTCCAGCGGTATGGAATGTTTCGGGTGCGGAGGGCGGCCAGCAGGGGGCGTAGAGCCCTTCTGTTTTGGAGCGTTATTTGTGACAAGTCCTGGAACAATTTTACTTCTGCTCCATTATGAATTACTCTGCCCCTTTCCCTTGCTTTACGCAGAATTTCCTACTTGAGAGGGAAGTTAACCACGCAACAGACAATATCCCTGGGAAGTTCAATGTCATGAGGTTGTGGGCGAAGGGCTCGGTGGGCTCTTTCCATATCAATCGGCGAATCAGCTGGGTGATCAATTAAATCGTTGAATATTGCGCAGATGGTCTGCTGTAGAGTTCCCGGGTCTGTGCTCTCAGGGACCCCCCTCACCCTTATGTTATGTCTTCTGCCTCTATTGTCGAGGTCTTCCACTTGTCTGTGAATTTCGAAAATTTGAGAAAGCTGTGTGTCATATGCAGTCTGCACTTGACGGATGGCTGCCGCGTGGGTCTGGGTTGTTTGCTCCACATTGTCAATGCGATGAGCAACGGCCTGGATATCTGTTTTTAGATCTGCAATCGCAGCCGTCACGGTGCTTTTAATGTCTAGAGCAAATTTCTCCAATTGAGCAGGCTCGGTAGCTGTTCCCGGCTCGCGCCCGAGTCATTGAGCATTGCTTCCACGGAGCGTGATCCGGCCACCACGTTAGGCGAGCTCGGGATCTGGGCCTGTGAGGCCGTGTGTGCGGCCTGGCGCTGGGTCCGGAATAACTCCGGAATATTTCTGCTCAGCTGCGTACCTGAGTCCACGGCTGTGCGGGATGCAGATGAGCTCCGAATGGATCTGATCATGGTTCTTTTCAGGTACAGGCTCCACAAAAAGCAGGATTTGATTCTGGGGTCGCAGGAGCAGTCAGTTTATGCTGCCATCCAGGGCTCCGTCCAGGCCACGCCCTCCGAGAAGGTCCTTTTCTATGCCCAAGCAACACAACACTGAAACATCACAAAAATCCAAGAAATAGAAGATCCTTTTTCTCAAAAATACTTATTATTAGGTGTGTAGTATAATGACACAATTTCTACTTGTTTATCCTCATGAACATCAACATGAATTGTTATTGCCAGTTACCAAGTTAGGCATCTGAATCAGTGAAATGCTTTGCTTTTTGGCCCTTTTCTGAGAAATTACGCAGATTGTTATACAGTGTGTATTGGCAAAAAATGAAAAAAAAACCTTAATAGCACTAGCAGGCCATGCACTTGGTTTGACAATACATATAATTTAATCTAGCACTATTCCTCACTCATGGAAGGGATTAAATGAGATTTATTGCAATAGAACATTTCAGCTCAATTATTAAATAAAAGGATATTCAGTCTTTGCTAGGATAAGAAGGTATTTTCTTTTTACTTTTTTGTATTTTGTTTTGTTCCAATGACAGTAATGGTCTGTAATACTTAAATAGTTTTGCTTTACTTAAATAGTGTAATCTCCAAGGTTATTCATACCCGTGAAAACAAGCTTTATTCCAGGAAAAAATATTATGTTTAATACTAGATTTTTTTACAACTTCAGATGAAACACGACTATGTGAGCATAAGGGTCCTGGCATAATTAGACATAGCCAAAGCTTTATATTCTGTTGAGTGGGACTACCTCTGAACTGTTCTCCAGGGATTTGACTTTGGACCTAGGTTCATAGCTTTCTTGCATCTATTGAATTCATCACATGAGGCCAAAAAAATTGCAAATGGGTACAAATGTACTTTTTTTAATTGTCTGAGACACTGGGTAGGGATCCAATTTATCCCCACTAACATTCACAGCAGAACCATTAGTTATTCAGATTAGAGTAATTAGGATGAGACCACTTATGCGCTAACCAAGCAAACAATCCCACAAAATATATATATCTTCAAGAATCCAGGAAGCTGCCAACTCTCAAAATTGTGTCCCCACAAACAATGGATAAATTAAGAAGAAAAGTGTAGTGCTATCTTCAATAGTCAGCAAAATTCTCAAAAATAATATGATACCAATCAACTCACAATACAAAACATAATATGTACTCTTGCCCCAAAAAAATCAAAACTGCCATGCCCACAAATCTGAATGTAATAGCAATAAAACTGAAAAAATATTCAAAATAAGATTAGGTACCCTACTGGGTTGTGAACCGTATACCAATGGTGTAAATATCAGCCAAAAAGTTACATTTTAGTCTGATCTGACCTGAGCACCTTCTTCCACATGTTTACTTTCTCCCACATGGCTTCTCGCAAACTGCAAATGGGACTTCTTAAGGCTTTCTTTCAACAATGGCTTTCTTCTTGCCACTCTTCCATAAAGGCCAGATTTGTGGAGTGCATGACTAATAGTTGTCCTGTAGACAGTGTCTCCCACCCGAGCTGTGGATCTTTTCAGATATTCTAGAGTTACCATGGGCCACTTGGAGGCTTCTCTGATTAATCCTCTCCTTGCCCGGCCTCACAGTTTAGGTGGATGGCCATGTCTTGGTAGGTTTGCAGTTGTGCCATACTCTTTCCATTTTTGGATGATGGATTGAACAGTGCTCCGTGAGATGTCTAAAGCAGGGTTAGGTTATAAAAAAATATCCCAAGCTTTGAACTTCTCCATAACTTTATTCCTGACCTGTCTGGTGTGTTCCTTGGCCTTCATGATTCTGATTGTTCAATAATGTTCTCTAACAAATCTCAGAGTGCTTCACAGAACAGCTGTATTTATACTGAGATTAAGTGTACACACAGGTGGACTCTATTTACTACCTAGTTGACTTCTGATGGCGATTGGTTCCACTAGATTTTACTTAGGGTTTTTAGAGTAAAGGGCCTGAATACAAATGCACACCACACTTTTAAGATATTTATTTGTAAAAAAAAAATGAAAACTATTTATCATTTCCCTTCCACTTTGCAATTTTGTGCCACTTTATGTTGCTGTATTACATAAAATCCCAATAAAATACATTTAGGTTTTTGGTTATAACATGATAAAATGTGGAACATTTTAAGGGGTATGAATACTTTTTTTAAGGCACTGTAAGTGATATAATCGATTTCCAGTGCTAAACCTAGTAAAAGCGATTCCATAGAGTGATCAACTAAAGTGAATAGAGCTTCTTTAAAGTCCAATAATGATGATGTAATAACATAAAGCAAAGCAGCTTTCATCAGGGTTCTGAACCCCAAGGAAGTCATGTGATTTGTGAGGCAATGCTCCAGGAGGAGGCAAGTGACATCACTTCCGGTCGAGGCCAAGACCAGAAGTACCAGTTTTACTTCCTTGGAAATGTGTGACATGCATTTTATATGTGTAAGTTACTACTTTTAAATAAACTACCTTTTAATAAGTACTTCACTATGGTGGTTTTTACCATTACATATTATATTTGGTGGTGATGAGCAGTTTCTGCCTGAAGCGATACTGGTGAAGGAAATCTGAGGAAGCTTTTATGTCAAGCCAATATGAGAGTTTAGGTCTCCATCTAAGGAGAGCTGCTAGATTGCATGGTGATGGAGCACAATTTCTCACAGGACTTTTATTATTATTATTTCACCAATATTGGACCTTAAAGAGTCTCTATTAACTTTAGTTGATCACTCTATGGAATTGATTTTACTAGTTATAGCACCGGAAATTGATTATATCACTTAGGAGGACTAATAATTATAGTGCTTATGGGCACTTATAACTATTGATATTCTTTTGTTTATTTATATCTATTTAACCTTGATACGTATATTCTGATTATTGTTTATAGCACTGAAAATCAGAAACACACAAATCATATAATTTTTTGGTTGATACTTACAGAACTAGTATACAGTTCACAACCCAGTAGGGTACCTAATCATAATTTGAATGTTTTTTCAGTTTTATTACTATTACATTCAGATTTATGGGCTCAGCAATTTTGATATTGTTTTGGGCAAGCATACATGTTATGTTCTTGTTGATTGGTATCACATTATTTTTGAGAATTTTGCTGGCTATATAAGGTAAAGCTACACTTTTATTCTTGATTTATTCAGATTAGAGCACATCCTTTAATATGCAGACTTGCTTTGGGTGAGCATAAGGTAAAAATGAGCATCTATGTGAATGAATAGGGATGGGCTGAACTACCCTGGTTTCGGTTTGAGAAGGATTTAGCAAACTACAAAGAAGTTCAGATGCTGGACTCTAACCCCAAATCTGCCTGTGCTTGAGGGTCACATGCTTGTGATGGACAGAAAGTGCCAAAGAAGCACTAATATTTACACATGAAAGACATGTTTAAAATTCCCAACAAATGGCATTTGATTGCTGGCTTCTTAAAAAAAAGCCAAAAACTGTAGCACATCCTACAGAGAACAAAAAATGTGTTCCCTCCAAATTATATACCAGACCCTTTGAGAAGGTCCCTTATGCAAAAAAATTAAAAAAAAACAAATGTATGAAGTCCTCCAGAAAATCCATACCAAACCCCACCAAAAAAGCTTGTTGTCCCCCTAAAAATCCATACCAAACCCTTAATCTAAGTATGTAGACTGGCTGACCACATGCCAATAACATATACAAAGAAAACAACCGAAAACATGTATATTATCAATTAAATCTAATGCCCATGCTGTCTCCCTACAATCAGGGAAAGGGCATTCCATCCATTCAGTACATGTACTGTATGTAAAAAAAAGAAGAAACATAATATTGGGCAATTAAGAAATGAATGCACCAAAATCATTAGAACATATCAAAATGTATGTTATTTTTTTAAAAGTATTCATAACCAACACCAGAAACAGATCACCATGTGCAAATTAATATATTTAAAACCAAGAAAACAAAACTGCATTATGGCAATAGTTGGGATACTATTATCAGAGCAAAGCGTAAGTGAAATAAAAAACATTTTATATAAAGTACCCCCATTTTGCAGTAGCTACATAATCCTATGCAAACTGTAAATAATTTACCCCACCCCCCAAGGAACGGTGGGGTTGATTTACTAAAACTGGAGTGCAAAATCTGGTGCAGATGTGCATGGTAACCAGCTTCTAACTTCAGCTTGTTCAATTAAGCTTTGACAAAAAAAAACTGGAAGTTGTTTAATATGCAAACCTCCCCATCTGATATATACAATTCCCTCAAATAATACATGTAATTTTCACTGCTGATGTTCCCAATAACCATCTTATTAAGTCAAAATGATATTTGTACATAATATATATCCCTTTAAAGCATCAATAAGGATCAGCTTTTTTTTCAGTATCTTCCTAAATATGAAAAATTAGCTCCATTTTGGATACCCTTCATATAACTATTTGTGTGGGTAGAGACTGTTCCAAAGATGACTGTTGGTTGGAAATGAAAACTACTGTTTGTGTACAAAAACAGTTCTTCCTGCTCCATCCGTATGTAGCCTCCCTGGCGGTTTTCCCGAGTGTGGCTCGGGGTTACATTTCAGCACCATTTATATATATATATCTATATATATATATATAAATAATCCAATGAATATCCAAAAATATCAAAGAAGGAAAGTGCAAACAATTGTGCAAAAATATATGCATGTACAAATAATAGTCCAATGTATATCCAAAAATATCAAAGGAAAAGAAAATTATATCCAATTTGAATCCACTCCAATCACCAATGTGACATGTAATGTAAAGTGTGAATCCTCCACCCTTGTAGATTAGCCTCTCATCTCACTGCCGTGACTCCTGCATCACCAGTAGGTCTCACCACAATTTTTTCTCTCTCTGGGGATGAAGACAAACTGCTGCTGCTTCAAATGCCTCTTACTCGGATGGATGGATGGATGGATGGATTATTATTATTTCCAATCCCCACAGCATACATATAGGACGAAAAAGCACACAGCTCTAATGCTCTCTGTTTAAAACTTCACATTTGCAGTATTTAAAAAAGGTATAGTATTGCACTTACAAAAATGACACTATAGGCAGTGCTGACCATGAATCACGTGTCTCTCAAATAAAAATCACAGGATCCTTTGAGGCAGAGAAGATCGTGGGATGACACCATATACGCGGAAACCTCGTCCAATACGTACGTTACGTCTAAACCTTGGGACTTTCTCAGTAGGGGAGGAGTCATGTCTACTACCCGCCTTAATATAGTCACCTATTAACCTCCCTGGCGGTATGATTATTTCTGATTTTAGGTGCTGAAAGCGGTACAATTATTTTGCACAGAAATTTGGCGTTTTATATTGTAGGCCTGTAATTCTTAGGAATAGTTCACTTAAATCTGTCCAAACAAGAGTCTAGTAGACATCCCGGGTATGATAAAGTTTGAAAAACGAAATAAAAAATTATAATATAATAAATAACTATAAATAGTTTTTGGTTGCTATGGACAATCTCCAGTTTCCTGGCAGAAAGAACAGTTTTATATATCTAAAACTGCATGCAGGACACTGGGCAGACCACTAGGGACAAAGGGGATGTGTAGTTATTTGATACAGCACTGTAATCTGTAAGATTACAGTATGCTGTATCTATACTGTGTGTTTCACTTTTGAATTTATCGCCGAACTCCGTCCCCATGCGTCGCAACGCTCGCAGGGAACGGAGCTCGGCACTGTGAATCGAGCGAGACACAGCGGCTCGCCGATCACAACGGGGAGACATCGCAGGATCCAGGGGACAAGGTAAGTAAACTCTTCCTGGCTCGGGGATACCGCTTTTGGTATGAAAAATCCAACCCGAGCCAGACTCGGGAATACCGCCAGGGAGGTTAACAAGCTCTTCCACCTAATTAGTCTGCCATATGTTCAGGCATGAAGGGAGTGAGAGCAACAGTTGATGCATAATGCTGGAACAGGACTTCTGCCAATTGTCACTTCATAAAACTCACAAGGGACACCTTGAACAAAGTGATCAAATATCAAAATTTCATAAATCGCAATATTATACTAGGACTACATACCATGCCCATCTCCAGCAACCACAATAACTCCTAAATATAATTTTATTTGCCTCATAAGATAATCCTAAGTAACAATTAC
Source organism: Lithobates septentrionalis (assembly GCA_037952835.1). Taxonomy (NCBI): domain Eukaryota; kingdom Metazoa; phylum Chordata; class Amphibia; order Anura; family Ranidae; genus Lithobates; species Lithobates septentrionalis. The sequence continues at coordinate 96,329 of JBBDGP010000189.1, forward strand.
ACATAATGAATAAAAAATATATGTACTAAAATATACAAGGACAGCTCAGAATAAAAAAATACCATAGGGAAAGATCAACCACCAAAAATTAAACAATTTAAATCAAATTCTATATTAAGTCCTCTGGAGAATAGGGATGAACCGAGCACCCCCCTGTTCGGTTCGCACCAGAACATGCGAACAGGCAAAAAATTTGTTCAAACACGCAAACACAGTTAAAGTCTATGGGCCACGAACATGAATAATCAAAAGTGCTAATTTTAAAGGCTTATATGCAAGTTATTGTCATAAAAAGTGTTTTCGGACCTGGGTCCTGCCCCAGGGGACATGGATCAATGCAAAAAAAAGTTTTAAAAACTGACATTTTTTCGGGAGCAGTGATTTTAATAATGCGTAAAGTGAAACATTAAAAGTGTAATATCCCTTTAAATTTCGTACCTGGGGGGTCTCTATAGTATGCCTGTAAAGGGGCGCATGTTTCCCGTGTTTAGAACAGTCTGACAGCAAAATTACATTTCAAAGGAAAAAAGTCATTTAAAACTACTCGCGGCTATTAATGCATTGCCGGTCCGACAATACACATAGAAGTTCATTGATAAAAACGGCATGGGAATTCCCCACAGGGGAACCCCGAACCAAAATTTAAAAAAAAAAGATGTTGGGGGGTTCCCCTCAATTTCATACCAGGCCCTTCAGGTCTGGTATGGATATTAAGGGAACCCCGGCCAAAATTTTTTTTTAAAAATGACGTGGGGGGTCTCCCTAAATTCCATACCAGGCCCTTCAGGTCTGGTATGGATATTAAGGTGAACCCCGTGCCAAAATTTAAAAAAAAAGGCGTGGGTCCCCCCAAAAATCCATACCAGACCCTTATCTGAGCATGCAACCTGGCAGGCCGCAGGAAAAGAGGGGGGGACAAGAGAGCGCCCCCCTCCTGAACTGTACCAGGCCACATGCCCTCAACATTGGGCTGTGTAGCTGCAGACCGGTCAGGGTGCCCATGCTGAACCATGTCTACAGCTAAAAGTCGCTACAATGGGCACGTGAGCATCAGAACTGGACCATGGAACAATGAAATAAGGTGGTCTGGTCTGAATTCAAGAATGATTTGAGGAACAGAACCATGAGTTTGGCCTCCAAATTTTCCAGATCTTAATCCAATTAAGCATCTATTGGATGTGCTACAATAACAAGCTCAATCCAATTCATAATTTGCCTTGTTAAAGTTTAATTGGTCCTACACCTTTTACACTCTGCAGCCTGTAGATTCATGTTCACTTGCATTATGTATCATGCAGAGGGAATTTTAAACTATGGGGTTGATTTACTAACACTGGAGAGTGCAAAATCTGCTCCAGCTGTGCATGGTAGCCAATCAGCTTCTAACTTCAGCTTGTTCAGTTAAGCTTTGACAATATAACCTGGAAGCTGATTGGTTTCTATGAGGACCTGCAACTGATTTTTCACTCTTCAGTTTTAGTAAACGAACCCCTGTTTCAACTGTGACAGCCAGCAGCTGACACTTTTGCCACTGGCATCTCTTGCCCCCACTAATGATCTAGAGCCAGTCACTGTGGTTTCTGATCATGTGACCACAATGTCAGTTATAATTACTTGGCTTCTTGTCCATTTTGCAATCTGGTAATAACATATATGAGCAACGTTTTCATTATAGTATTGAACTGAGTAAAAGCCATACCATGTATGTCATTTAAAAAAAAATATTTAGGTGGGCACATTACCAAATACATATAGGTGCTCCTAAATTTGGCTTGGACATCTAGGCATCAATGACTTCTGGTCAAAATCCATATTCACTTTAATTATTTAGTAATGTACAAAGGAAATTAATTTGTTTTTAAAATTCCTCTGCACATAATTGTGTGCTAAAAGAAACTTTTAGTATGTGCAGTTAGCTACAGTAAATCAACCTCTTTTTTCTGAATTGTATGTTATTTTTTGTGGTATGCTATTTAACCCATTTAAATATATTGATTATCACAACAATCAAAGTTTTTGGTTACAAGCTTTTTCTGTTGATTTAAACCTCTCTCGGATCACTTTGACATTACTTATAATCCACCTCTCAATAGATATAAATGTGGAAAAACAATTAAGATTCTAGTTAGTGAGCCATCTGGAATTTTCTTGAATTATACTAGGTACCTTATATTTATAGTGAAATTTTTAATTTGACATGACATTTGCAGTGGGTGATAATGGCATATAATAAATGATTTTGTTCAGAATGTTAGTAAGGGCAAAATACAGACTGAGTTCTAGGAATACAACTGTTTCATTGCAGGTAATTGGATACAATGTTAAGGGAACATTATTCCTGTTGCTGTCTAATCCACTGGTAATTGTTTATTTATAGCTATTGTTTCCCACACGCAGTCTGTTTCCACTCTTTGGAGACTAGCAAATTTCTTATACAGTTTTATAAGATTTCCCAGAACTATTTAGTAGATCAATGATTCTTAACTCATTCAAAATCGTCCAAATTGTGAGCCCAATGATGCAATTAGTTCTAGTAGAATACTTTACCACAAAATGTTAAGGGTCATTCTCAAATAAAATGTATAAGAAAAACGAAAGCAGTAATGCAATATGGGGCTGTTTCATTAAAATTGAGGAAAAGACCATGAGAGCAAAAGTGAAGTTATTGTCATAGGCAACCAATTGTTTCACTTTTCATTTTATAGAACAATGAAGGAAAAAGGATATCTATGGATAAATACTTCATATGTGTTCTTACAGGATTTTATTTTTATGATATTTTAAATGATGATATGATTTTGAATCATCCACTATATCATTTAAATAGCATATATACAGTAGCTTAACTATGTTACATGGGGTGTATTTTTTTTGGTGTGTAAAAAGTGTTATCAACCACTTCAGGACTGAGCTTCTTTTTGAGATGTGTTGTTTACAAGTCAAAAACTTTTTTTTTGCTAAAAAATTACTTATAACCCCCAAACATTATAATTTTTTTTCTAACACCCTAGAGAATAAAATTTTGTTGCAATACTTTGTCACACCGTATTTGCACAGCTGTCTTAGAAGCGCACTTTTTTTTTGGAAAAAATACACTTTTTTAAATTTAAAAATAAGACAACAGTAAAGTTAGCCCATTTTTGTTTATATTGTGAAAGATAATGTTATGCTGAGAAAATTGATACCCAACATGTCATGCTTCAAAATTGCACCCGCTCGTGGAATGGCGACAAACTTTTATCCTTAAAAATCTCCATAGGCGACATTTAAAAAATTCTACAGGTTGTATGTTTTAAGTTACGGAGAAGGTCTAGGGCTAGAATTATTGCTCTTGCTCTACCAATCACAGCAATACCTCACATGTGTGGTTTCAACACCGTTCTCATATGCGGGCGCTACTCACGTATGCATTCGCTTCTGCACGCAAGCTCGTCAGGACGGGGCGCATTTAAAAAAAAAAATTCTTGTTTATTTCACCTTTTATTTTTTATTTTTACACGTTTTAAAAAAAAATTGTGTCACTTTTATTCCTATTACAAGTAATGTATACATCCCTTGTAATAGAAAAAAAAGCATGACAGGACCTCTTAAATATGAGATCTGGGGTCAAAAAGACCCCAGATCTCATATTTACACTTAAATGCAATAAAAAAATAATTTAAAAAATGTGTAATTTAAAAAAAAAAGGCCCTTTAAGAGCTATGGGCGGAAGTGACATTATGATGCTGCTTCTGCCCTGCATAGTTATGGAGATGGATGGCCATCTTCCCCTTACTCGTCTCCATGCCCAGCAAGGGTGAAGATCCGATCGGCGGCTATGGTAAGCAGCAGGAGGCACCTCTCACGCCGCCAATAAAAGTGATCTTGCGGTGAATCTGCCACAGAGACCACTCTTATCGGAAACTGGACCGGCTGAACACAAGGATACTGGGGCTATGGCAGCTAGCTCCTGCCATAACAACAATATCCCACTTCAAAGTAAGGACATATATCGGCGTGTGGCGGTCTGGAAGTGATTAAAAAAGAAGTGATTGTTTAAGTAGACATTTGCTACAAAAAATGTATGATAAATGAAAAAAAAGGAGTCACAGGATTTTTCTGTAGGGCATGTTCACACATAAGCATGGACTGAAATGCATAAAGATGCTCAAGAATTAGATGTGCATTGCCTTCCATTGACGTGCATTAACGCGCATTTTTATGCACATTGATGTGCATTTTAACCCGCATTGATGTGTGTTGATATTTTTTTAAAAGTGTTAAATTGTTATGCAATTATAGATATTCATCTATTTCTATAAACCCTGCCATTGAGACACATCACTAGCCAACTTTCCCTAGCACACTCTCTACTTCCCCTTTAAGATGGCTGCTGTATGAGTCCTTGTAAGGGACAAAATAAAAAAGCTGTGAATGGAGGAGAGAGATACATTGTATCTCTCTCTCTCTCTCTCTCTCTCGCTCTCTTTCCCTGCAGAGAAAAAAAAGTGTGTGTAAAAAAAAAAAAAATAATAATAATAATGTTGGTGTGTTATTAGTGCGGCTATCAGTCTGTTTTTTTAATTAGGCTCCGTAGCGCGGTTTTTCACATTTATGTAAACCCCACAAGCATCCGCCAGGTTTGTGTTTGTGTGAACGTAGCACATACGGGGGAGGAGCCACGTCCTGACGTCACCTGCTGTCATCCTGGATCTTCATGCTTGTTTAAGTCTGCTCCTACATGCGCTGTTTAAATGAAGCCCTTGTGAGTAGTCACTTTATTGCTAATAAAGCCTTTTAAAGGAAATTATCAGTGTGTACTTAAATTTGCTTCTTTTTCACCATTATACTCCTGGGGATACCAGCCGGTGGATCTGGATCTTGCCTGGAGGTTATACCCATAAGGGACATGCGTTGTTGACCATCTGTTTGTTCAGTGGTCCATATCTAGAGGTGAGCGAAGCGAGTGCGCTGGAGGTGGAGGGAAAGTCACTGTTGCATTGAATTTTCTCATGTGGACCCCAAGATCTACTGTATATATATAGCTCATAAACTTATCTTACAAAAATGGATATCAAACTCTCCACCAACAATAGCACAATGATCTGCAGCAAATAATCTCTATCTAAAACAAGAGGAATTGGCATATAAACATAGGAGAAGTCGTAAAATGTTTTTGAAAATGTGGTCCTGGTGGTTCGTTTCTAACCTAGTTGAGTATTTAATTGAATCTATTAAAAACATTGAGGAAAGGTAACAATGAGATAGATCTCTGGAGGGGGATAACTGAATATTCACATATATGTTAAGGTATAGAAATTATATTGGATATAATGGTTAGATGTATATTGTCAATAACCTTATGTAGGAAAAATGCAATCATTGAGTTTGATAGTCAAGATAATAGTCAAGATATAATTAAGATACAATCTGGAATACACAGTAAAGTGTTTGGCTTTTTTTTCTTTTGCTCTTTTTTTGTTTGTTTTTTGTTTTTGTTTTTTTGTTTTTGTTGTTGATGTTGTTGTTGCTGTTGTTTGGTGGGGTTGATTGGTGGGAATGTTTTGTGTGATTTGGGTTTTGTTGTAATTAGAAATAAAACAAAAATTACTTGATTAAAAAAAAAAGGATGTATGTATTTCAAACTGTATTTTTCCTTGACGTAATATGTTATGTTGCCTTTGTAAATTCTATTGCAGAATAATAGTTATACTGTAGTGAATTTTTGGTGGTACTTGAAATAAGGATTTACTTATGCTGCAGGTTGATAATTATTTTCTGGAATGCAAAGGAAGACTCTTTAAGGTTTTAACTCTTCAAAACAAAATTACTATTATAATAATAGTGATTATTATTATTAATATTATTATTACTGCATTACCAATATCATCAGACAAGAAAAAAATGTTGAACTAAGATACCTATAATTGTTTAATACTCATTTCATCTTCATACTGTAAAGGTTTACTGTCCTTTTAAGGGGCGATTTACCACTCACCTTGCAAGATTCCAAAGTTGAGGGTATGTGGTCTGGTATGGTTTATGAGGAGGATCACATGCCTGCTGCCATCTCCTTTATTGGCCAGCCAGGTTGCATGTCTAGAGAAGGGTCTGGTATAGATTTTGAGGGGAACCCCATGCTGTTTTTTTGTAAATGATTTGTGTACTGCCCCTTTAAGAAAAAATAGTGTGCTCCCTCAAAATACATGGCAGACCTTTATCCCAGCATGCAGCCTGGCAAGCCAAGAAACCAAGAAAAGGGGGCAAGTGAGTATGTCTCCCCTCTTGAACCCTAACAGGCCAAATGCACTCAACATTTGGAGGGTACCTTGCAAGCTAGAGTGTCCAAGCCTCCCCTTGCAAGGCACCTTCTCCCCATGCTGATGGGAAAAAGTGTCTCATCCCAACATCATGTCTCCCACAATTAGAATTTTTATAACAGCTTACCTGTAAAAATCATTTTCTTGGAGTACTTACTACATAGGTTATAGGCCACCTTCAGGTGATGGACACTGGCACACCCAAGACAGGAAGTCCCCTTCCCTATATAACCCCTCCCACTACAGGGAGTACCTCAATTTTGTAGCAAAGCAATATACATATTTCCCAGAAAGAGGGGCGGGACCTCTGTGTCCTGTTATGTACTCCAAGAAAAGGATTTTACAGGTAAGCTGTTATAAAAATCCTAATTTCTTAACCACTTCAGCCCCGGAAAGATTTACCCCTTTCCTGACCAGAGCACTTTTTACAATTTGGCACTGCATCGCTTTAACTGCTAATTGCGCAGTCATGCAATGCTGTACCCAAACAAAATTTGCGTCCTTTTCTTCCCACAAATAGAGCTTTCTTTTGATGGTATTTGATCACCTCTGCGGTTTTTATTTTTTGTGCTATAAACGGAAAAAGACCGAAAATTTTGAAAAAAAATGATATTTTCTACTTTTTGTTATAAAAAAAATCCAATAAACTCAATTTTAGTCATACATTTAGGCCAAAATGTATTCGGCCACATGTTTTTGGTAAAAAAAAGTCAATAAGCGTATATTTATTGGTTTGCGCAAAAGTTATAGCGTCTACAAACTAGGGTACATTTTCTGGAATTTACACAGCTTTTAGTTTATGACTGACTGACTTTATGTCAATTCTTGAGGTGCTAAAATGGCAGGGCAGTACAAACCCCCCCAAATGACCCCATTTTGGAAAGTAGACACCCCAAGGAAATTGCTGAGAGGCATGTTGATCCCATTGAATATTAATTTTTTTGTCCCAAGTGATTGAATAATGACGAAAAAAAAAATTACAAAAAGTTGTCACTAAATGATATATTGCTCACACAGGCCATGGGCCTATGTGGAATTGCACCCCAAAATACATTCAGCTGCTTCTCCTGAGTACGGGGATACCACATGTGTGGGACTTTTTGGGAGCCTAGCCGCGTACGGGGCCCCGAAAACCAAGCACTGCCTTCAGGATTTCTAAGGGCGTAAATTTGGGCTACCCCAAAGCACCCTCCCAATGTTGAGGGCATGTGGCCTGGTATGGTTCAGGAGGTGGGGGCCGCACTCTCGTCCCCCCTCTTTTCCTGCGGCCTGCCAGGTTGCGTGCTCGGATAAGGGTCTGGTATGGAATTTAGGGGGAACCCCACGTCATTTTTTTTTTAAATTTTGGCCGGGGTTCCCCTTAATATCCATACCAGACCTGAAGGGCCTGGTATGGAATTTAGGGGGACTCCCACGTCATTTAAAAAAAAAAATTTGGTTCGGGGTTCCCCTGTGGGGAATTCCCATGCCGTTTTTATCAATGAACTTCTATGTGTATTGTCGGCAATGCAATAGCCGCGAGTAGTTTTAAATGGGTTTTTGTCTTCGAAATGTCATTTTGCTGTCAGACTGTTCTAAACACGGGAAACATGCGCCCCTTTACAGGCATACTATAGACACCCCCCAGCTACTAAATTTAAAGGGATATTACACTTTTATTGTTTGACTTTAAGCATTATTAAAATCACTGCTCCTGAAAAAACGGCCGTTTTTAAAACTTTTTTTTGCATTGATCCATGTCCCCTGGGGCAGGACCCAGGTCCCCAAACACTTTTTATGACAATAACTTGCATATAAGCCTTTAAAATTAGCACTTTTGATTATTCATGTTCGTATCCCATAGACTTTAACGGTGTTCGCATGTTCGAACGAAATTTTTTCCTGTTCGCATGTTCTGGTGCGAACTGAACAGGGGGGTGTTCGGCTCATCCCTAATGAGGATGTCATCTGTGAATAAAACACATTTGTGGGTCTGGAGACCACAGGAAACCCCTTGTTTATTTGGGTTGTGTCGAATGGCCACTGCTAGTGATTCAATTGTGATCGCAAAAATCAGGGGGGAGAGAGAGGCATCCCTGTCTAGTTCCCCTGGAAATTGTTAAGGGAGCTGAATAATGGCCCTGGATATGGATCATTGCTTTTGGGGAGGAATATAGAGCATGGAGAATACCCATGAATCATTGGCCTAAACCCCAGTGTTCAAATAGTGAAAACATGTATGGCCACTCCACGGAATCAAATGCCTTGTGTAAGTCTAGAGAGAATATCATTCCTTTTGGCTTAGGACCCTTATCCCAGTTAGATTTAAGAAAGAAAATTACATCTATGGCCCTTCTGGTCTGGTCTGGGCCCTGTCTGCCTGGGATGAATCCCACCTGGTCCTTATGAATGTATGAAAGAGGCTAGACAGTTGGCTAAAATCTTTGTGAGTATCTTCAGCTCTTGTTAATGAGGGATATGGGTCTATAATTATCAACTTCTTCTGCATTTTTGTCTGATTTGGGGAGCACTGTGATGTGGCAGTGTTTAGTGCGGGGTCTAGGGGGATACCTTTAGTTTTGTAGTTGAAGAATTTGACCATGAACGGGGCTAAGGTTTCTGCAAAGGCCTTCTAATATGGGACTGAGAGGCCATCTGGACGAGGAGTGGATCCCTTTTTAAGGTCCTTGATGACCTCAAAAATCGCTTCTACTGTAAAGGGGGCTTATAGCAATTTTCTATAAGTAGGGGAGAGGTGTGGCAAAGGGAGGTTCTTTATGAAGTCAGAGAATCTTGGTCCTATTTTCCTGGATTTTGAGCTGTAGATTTTGGAGTAGAACTCATGGAACGCCTCCAGTATCTTGTTTGGGTTGGCGGTGGGGGGGCACCATGGGACTCTGATTTTAGAAATGGTGTGAGATCTCAATCGGGGACAAAGTTTGGAAGGTAACATAGAGCCCATACGATCTTTCTGGGCGTAGAACTTTGCTCCACTCCAGAGGATCTGTTTTTCTGCTTTAGACCTAAGGGCCAAATTAAGCTCCAGTCTGGCCTTGTCTAAATGTGGTAGGGATTCCTTTGTTGGGTGTTTCTTATGCTCTTTTTTCCTTTGTGAAAATGCCTGCTCAACTTTTTCCACGGTGGATTGGCGCTCCCTTTTGAATTGGGTTGCTTTCTGGATAATTTTGCCCCTAATTGTCACTTCATGAGCCGCCCATAAAGACTCCAGGGAGATGTTGTCTACATCATTTAGCACAAAGTATTCCTTGAGGGCATTCTCAATAATTTGGGTTTGAATTGGGTTGCTTAGAGTTGATTCGTTTAGGTGCCAGTGTGAAACGGGTCTTTTGGCTGAAAGAGGTCTTAGAGAGAGGACTACTATCGAGTGGTCTGATAGGGGGGCATCTATTATGGCAGCACTATATGCAGAAGGGATAAGGCTGGGAGGCATCGGAATATTGTCATTTCTGGCGTATAATTGGTGAGGGCTAAAGAAATTAGTATAATCCCGTTTGCTAAGGGTTCAGTTCCCCCCAAGCGTCAACTAGATTGTGGGAGTGTAAAATTTTAGCTATCCTTAGATCATCCTTGGTAGGGCGGATGAGTCGGGCTGAGAGTGGTTTGGACTTGTCCAACCCTTGGTCGAAGGCTACATTGGAATCCACACTGAATATCACTGTCCCCTCTAGATGTGGGAGTAACGTTTTTAAGAGTGATTGAAAGAAATCAACCTGCCCTTTATTGGGAGCGTAATACAAAATTAAGGAGTATAGGTGGCCCTCGATCGTGCCCTTGACCAGGATAAACCTCCCCTCTGGGTCCCTGATAGCTGACCGCCAGGCAAAATTACTGTTTTTGGAGAAGAGGATAGCTACTCCCCTGTTTTTCGGGACTTTTTGGGAGCCTAGCCGCGTACTGGGCCCCGAAAACCAATCACCGCCTTCAGGATTTCTAAGGGCGTAAATTTTTGATTTCACTCCTCACTACCTATCACAGTTTTGAAGGCCATAAAATGCCCAGATGGCACAACCCCCCCCCAAATGACCCCATTTTGGAAAGTAGACACCCCAAACTATTTGCTGAGAGGCATGTTGAGTCTATGAAATATTTTATATTTTGACACAAGTTGTGGGAAAGTGACAATTTTTTTTTTTTTTTTGCACAAAGTTGTCACTAAATGATATATTGCTCACACAGGCCATAGGCATATGTGGAATTTCACCCCAAAATACATTTAGCTGCTTCTCCTGAGCATGAGGATACCACATGTGTGGGACATTTTGGGAGCCTAGCTGCGTACGGGGCCCCGAAAACCAATCACCGCCTTCAGGATTTCTAAGGGTGTAAATTTTTGATTTCACTCTTCACTGCCTATCACAGTTTCTGAGGCCATGGAATGCCCAGGTGGCACAAACCCCCCCAAATGACCCCATTTTGGAAAGTAGACACCCCAAGCTATTTGCTGAGAGGCATGGTGAGTATTTTGCAGCTCTCATTTGTTTTTGAAAATGAAGAAAGACAAGAAAAAACTTTTTTTTTTCTTTTTTCAATTATCAAAACTTTGTGACAAAAAGTGAGGTCTGAAAAATACTCACTATACCTCTCAGCAAATAGCTTGGGGTGTCTACTTTCCAAAATGGGGTCATTTGGGGGGGGGGGGTTTGTGCCACCTGGGCATTCCATGGCCTCCGAAACTGTGATAGGCAGTGAAGGGTGAAATCAAAAATTTACGCCCTTAGAAAGCCTGAAGGCGGTGCTTGGTTTTCGGGGTCCCGTACGTGGCTAGGCTCCCAAAAAGTCTCACACATGTGGTATTCCGTACTCAGGAGAAGCAACAGAATGTATTTTGGGGTGTAATTTCACATATTCCCATGGCATGTTTGAGCAATATATCATTTAGTGACAACTTTGTGCAAAAAAAAAAAATTGTCTCTTTCCAGCAACTTGTGTCACAATATAAAATATTCCATGGACTCGACATGACTCTCAGCAAATAGCTTGGGGTGTCTACTTTCCAAAATGGGGTCATTTGGGGGGGTTTTGAACTGTCCTGGCATTTTATGCACAACATTTAGAAGCTTATGTCACACATCACCCACTCTTCTAACCACTTGAAGACAAAGCCCTTTCTGACTATTTGTTTACATGAAAAAATTATTTTTTTTGCAAGAAAATTACTTTGAACCCCCAAACATTATATATGTTTTTAAAGCAAATTCCCTACAGATTAAAATGGTGGGTGTTTCATTTTTTTTTCACACAGTATTTGCGCAGCGATTTTTCAAACGCATTTTTTGGGGAAAAAACACACTTTTTTTAAATTTTAATGCACTAAAACACACTATATTGCCCAAATGTTTGATGAAATAAAAAAGATGATCTTAGGCTGAGTACATGGATACCAAACATGACATGCTTTAAAATTGCGCACAAACGTGCAGTGGCGACAAACTAAATACATTTTTAAAAGCCTTTAAAAGCCTTTACAGGTTACCACTTTAGATTTACAGAGGAGGTCTACTGCTAAAATTACTGCCCTCGATCTGTTGTTCGCGGTGACACCTCACATGCATGGTGCAATTGCTGTTTACATTTGACGCCAGACCGACGCTTGCGTTCGACTTTGCGTGAGAGCAGGGGGGACAGGGGTGCTTTTTTTTTTTTTTCTTTATTATTTTTTTGCTTTTTTATCTTATTTTTAAACTGTTCCTTTCATTTTTTTTAATCATTTTTATTGTTATCCCAGGGAATGTAAATATCCCCTATGATAGCAATAGGTAGTGACAGGTACTCTTTTTTGAAAAAATTGGGGTCTATTAGACCCTAGATCTCTCCTCTGCCCTCAAAGCATCTGACCACACCAAGATCGGTGTGATAAAATGCTTTCCCAATTTCCCAATGGCGCTGTTTACATCCGGCGAAATCTAAGTCATGAAATTCTTGTAGCTTCCGGTTTCTTAGGCCATAGAGATGTTTGGAGCCACTCTGGTCTCTGATCAGCTCTATGGTCAGCTGGCTGAATCACCAGCTGCATTCTCAGGTTCCCTGTTGAGACAGGAGAGCCAGAGAAAAACACGGAAGACGGTGGGGGTGGGGGGGGCATTCCCTCCCACTGCTTGTAAAAGCAGTCTAGAGGCAAATTAGCTGCTAGGATTGCTTTTACATGAAAGCCGACCGCTGGCTGAAAAGAATGATACCAAGATGATACCTAAACCTGCAGGCATCATTCTGGTATAACCACTCAAAGTCGTGAATGGCGTACCTGAAGACATAAAAATGGTTAACAATAAATCACAGTAAACGGTAAAGTATAAAAAATTGCATACCTGAGAATAGAGAGAGAGAGAACAATAAAACGACAACTATTTTTTATTTTATTATATATATATATATATATATATTTACTCTTTTTTTTGTAACTAACTTTTATAATTGTAACCGGTTCCAGGTTCGGGTCTCTCAAAATGCGATGGCATCTTGGGAGACGCTGTGAAAGTGTGCCTAGTCTATGCAATGCTGTACCCTACGCTAATACTCAACTAGTGTATGGTAGCGTTCAAAACATTCACCAATGCAAAGACCAGGATTGTCAGGACAGGAGGGACAATAATAGCGGGTGTCACACCTATATCCGCGCTTGCTGCAGACACAACAACTTTTTTGGGGGGGTTCATTGGGTAGGGGTACTCGGGAGGACATAAAGAAAATGCCTCTCATGCAGCCGACTGCATTTGGTTGGGGATGTGAATGGGGGAATTACGGGTGCTGCAGGAGTGGCGGGTTTCCAATTAGGATTGGCGAATGCAGCAGGAAGGGCATGATGGGCACGACGGGCCTGTTTTTCTTCTTCTTGGTGGCAGCGGGACACTACTTGTGCTTGCCACCTCACCAGCTTGAACTGCACTTATGGGACTCGCCACGTCACCAAGTGTTACTGCAGTGCTGGTTTGACTACGACCGGGGTGTACTAGGCCGCTGGTGCTTGCCAGTTCACCAAAACGCTATCGCTATTGATACTGCACTTGGGTGGGCTGGGCTGGGCCGGGCGGAGGGGCAAAACGCAGGTGCTAGCAGGTATCTGGGCTGATCCCACTAACACTGCGTTTTTGGGAACCCTAAACTGCTGGGGACGCTAGTATAGATCTGATCGGATCAGATTTTGATCCAATCAGATACTATACCACTAAGGGAGGTGTACGGTGCGTGCGTGGGTGTTAGCGGTACTGGCGCTAACCTGACGCTGCCTGGGGCTGGTGCTTGCCAGTTCACCAAAATGCTACCAAAAAAACTGCTAGCGATCGCAGGGATCAGGCCTGACTCTGCGAACGCTGCAGTTATGCGTTTAGTGTTTTGTAAGTGACAGTGATCGATCAATACTGCACTTAGGTGAGCTGGGCCGGGCCAGGCGGAGGGGCAAAACGCAGGTGCTAGCAGGTATCTGGGCTGGTCCCGCTAACACTGCATTTTTGGGAACCCTAAACTGCTGGGGACGCTAGTATAGATCTGATCGGATCAGATATTGATCCGTTCAGATACTATACCACTAAGGGAGGCGTATGCTGCGTGCGTGGGTGTTAGCGGTACTGGCGCTAATCTGACGCTGCCTGGGGCGACGCATATCACCGCCGGGCGATCAGGGGGCTAAACCTTTATTCGGTAATAAACAGCGGGTGCCCTGACACTATAAAAAATAAACGAACTAACCAGCGTCACCTGTAGCGGTTATACGGTGATCAGTGGTGAAAGGGTTAACTAGGGGGCAATCAAGGGGTTAAAACATTTATTAGATAGTATATGGGGGTCCCTGTCGCTATAAAATGCTGACGGCGAACCTAAATATTTACGTCCCTAACTAGCGTCACCAGTGACACTAATACAGCGATCAGAAAAATGATCGCTTAGTGACACTGGCGACAGGGGGTGATAAAGGGGTTAAAACTTTATTGGGGGGGTTAGGGGGGTACCCTAGACCTAAAGGGGGCTAACCCTAACTGCCCTAACACACTAACTGTCACAAACTGACACCATGCAGTAATAAAAAAAAAAAAAAACTTCTTGGTGTCAGTGTGACAGGGGGGAGGGGTGATCAGGGGGGTGATCGGGGGGTAAAGGGGGGTGTAATGTGTGCCTGGCATGTTCTACTGTGTGTGTGTGTTTGGCGCACTCACATTAAAGTCTTCTCTCCTTGGCACCGGAGCGGAAACTGCTGAGCCGAGGAGAGGTGGCATCACTTCCTCCGCTTCTGTTTACATTACAGAAGCCAAGGAAGTCTGTCATTGGCCAGGAGCGATCGCGAGGGGGGAGCCACGAATGAGTGGCCTCCCCCTCACCTTTGATCGCCCCTGACCTGAATCCGACTGCTGCTGACACTGGGGGGGTCCGATCGGACCCCCCACCCGCGGGAAGGCAAGGACGTACATGTAAGCCCTTTTGCCTGCCCTTGCCACTCTGCCGACGTACATCGTCGTGCGGCGGTCGTCAAGTGGTTAAAAAAAAACATGGCCGTGTGGGGCTCCTCCCACCGGGCCACATCATGCATTCACAGTGTTCTGTGAATGGGAAAACTGCAAGTGCCGACAGCCTTTGCGGCTGTCGGCTTGTAGTTCTCTGTGAACAACCAGGGCGATGCTGAGCGCTATGGTAGTTCATTGATTCTTCCTGTCAATGTCCTGTCCTGCATGGCACTGGCAATTTACAGATCGTGGGTGCAATGCTTTCCAGGGTCCTGCAAAAAAATGCATTTATTTTATTTTTTTTTAAAAAGTGAACTTATCCCTTAAGCTTTGCCAATAAAACCTAGAAGCTGATTGGTTACTATGCACAGCTGCACTAGATTCTGTGTGCACTAGTTTTAGAAAATCTCCCCCAAAGTATCTTTTTATCTGGTTAATCAAACCAAGAAAAAAATAATACATGTAAATTTTCCACAGCCTCCACTCCTATCCCATAGGACCCCACTCCCCTAAATTGTGGCTCAGAGCCAGAGGCCACGTTCTGCCTCCTAGGACCCTGTGTGTTTGGAATCTTATGCTGGCCATACACTATACAGAAAATCGGCCGAACCCCTTTTCGAAAAACGAACGTTCGACCGTGACCGCAAACGATCTTGCCATCATATAATGACCGATAATCTGTTCAGTGGACATGAATAAATAATTTTGTGTTCGTTTTTTTACATATACCTAGTGCAGAAAGTTCGGACGGGAAACACATTAACCTTGCAATTTATCGTACGTTCGGCAGAAATTTACCAAACTTCCCGTTCGTTTTTTTACCACAAAAACGTCACAAAGATTATCGATTTGTGCCCACTAACTTGCCGAAAAACGAACGAAGTGTCCATTCGAACGATTTTTCGGCCGATTTTCTGTATAGTGTATGGCCAGCATAACCTTTGCTCAGGTGATAACATCCATGGCCAAGACCTGGTGGTTCAGCGTGTAACTCATATCTGGAAGATGTCGAGGAGATGCGTCCCTTGTCAGTTCTAGAAGTCCCCAGTTATCAGCAGGGTGGAAAAAGACATATTGATGTGGTGCCAATGAAGAGCTAAGGCCCTGCCATTGGTGGGCAAGTAGCAGTTTGGCTGAATAGCCCTGCAATTAGTGGTTGGCCATGAAATGCCCAGGATAGATACAGCAGTCTCCCAGGCGGAGGTTGCGTGAGTGATTCGTTTAGTAATTTACATTTGCCCCTGTGCTCCATGGCAGCTGTTTTTGTGGTTAAATGTGTCCTTTTTCATTTGTCTTTCCTCCCTTGCTCTTATGGTGGCTGGAGTGCATCTGCGTTCAGAACCGCTGCTCTTTCTTCTGGCCTGGCATCCATATGTTACTCCTGCCCAGGAACTGTGGGTGGCAGTAGCATCATTACAGAGGGAAATGTAATCATCTGCCAGTAGTGTTGCTATTGGGATTTCCTTATGGGCAGCTTGCAGCAGTTTTCCCAAACGCTGTATGCAATCATCATGGTATATGCTCTGCATTAACACCCTTGTGTGCTGCCTGTCTTTGATCCTGGTGTATCCTGATTGTGCTCTTTATCAACTGTGCACGTTTATTGACTGTGCAGTTCCACACTATGAGTGTGTCACCCCCCCCCCCCTTGTGGCCAGCCCTTGCTTAGCAGGTATGAGATGGTGTGTTTTAACCCTTTCATTTCCTTGCTTTTCTGGGCACTCTCTTAGGTCTTTAACTCTTTCTTTTCTACCCTATTTTGTTTTTGTCAGTCCTGCTGGGTCAGATTGACTGTCATGCCTTCAGCCTATAAAGAAAAAATAATTTCTTCTGGACTTATAATATCAACATTCCCACTAGAGGCCACTCTTAACAAAAGACCACTAGGAACTAGCCCACTTCCTATTACAACTCTTTCATCTTTTCCATTAAGACAGACTGCATGGAGCCAGCTAAGCCTGCACTACATGTTAAGAGGAAATCCCAATCCTTCTAAGGCAGCATCGCTGGTATGCTAAAGACAGTTTATTTGTATACCTAGTAGACATTTGTTATGTTCATGTAATTCTTATATATGTTCATTTGTCTGTTTACTCCTAGTTTCAGCGCGTGTGTACATCCTATTCTTATATGGCCACCACCTGTTCATTGTAATAAATATCCAAAGTTACAGACAGTCTGGTTATTGTAGGATTCAAGGTTTAAACTGTATATTGAGCTACATACATGCCAGAGGCAAACGTGTAGTGAGAACAGAACGGTGAAACAGTGGCTATCCAGCAAGTGGGATTTAGGACAGTGACTACACACTACCCTGTCAGTGCAGTCATCTGCATACGGCAATACAGCAGTCTCTACACAGTCAAGCATTCCTGCAAGCAACATGTCACATAGCCAGGATCCTCACCAAGACAAGGTCCCAAGTTTCCGGCTCCTCTAGATTCCCCTCCGCAAGCAATGCACTCGCTATTGCATGTACAAAAGCTGAAGCCGCCAAGGCCCAAGCAGTCTTTGCTGAGCGAGAAATGCAGATTAAAAAGGAGAAAGTGAGGCTAGAGACAGAGAAAGCGCAACAACAGTTAGAGCAGGAAATGCATATTAAAAAGGAGAAAGTGAGGCTAAAGACACAAGAGGCACAGTTAGAGGCCGAAGAAGCCCTCCTAGAAGTAACCCTAGAGAAACTCACTGTAGAGAAGGAAGCAGCAGCCGCCATATCCAAAGCAGAGGCCTTATGCCGCGTACACACGGTCGTACTTTTCGTCTACAAAAGTCGGACAGCCTGTCCGACAGACTTCCGGCAGACTTTCGGTGGACTTGCGGCGGACTTGCGGCCTACTTTCTAACGAACGGACTTGCCTACACACGACCACACAAAAGTCTAACGGATTCGTACGTGATGACGTACACCGGACTAAAATAAGGAAGTTCATAGCCAGTAGCCAATAGGTGCCCTAGCGTGGCTTTTTGTCCGTCGGACTAGCACACAGACGAGCGGATTTCGGGGTCCGTCGTAGTTACGAAGTAAAGTTTTAAAACATGTTTCAAATCTAAAGTACGTCGGATTTGAGGCTAAAAAAGTCAGTTGAAAGTCCGGAGAAGCCCACACACGATCGGATTACCAGCCAGCTTTAGTCCATCAGCGTCTGTTGGACTTTTGTAGACGAAAAGTAGGACCGTGTGTACGCGGCATTAGAATTAGCTGTATACCCAAGAAGTGAATGCAGCAGAAGCAGCAATATTCTCGACCCAGAAGCTGAAACTCAAGATTCTCTACAACGAACTTCAGATTACATCAACCAACATTTTAAGCCAAGAAGTGACAAAGATGACATCAAAGAGACAAGCCAAAGACACTACACGGTACCGCCGCAAGTCAGAGACAAGTCTCAAGCCTGCAAACAGGAGAAATCAATGCAAAGTGATGCCTCCTACGAAAGACTCCCTAAATGTGAGATAACAGAGCCTTCTAATCGTCCTCTAGAACCAATGTCCAAGTCAGAACGGTATGACAGAGGTCAGCTTGACACCCTCAAAAGGTATGACTACACACAGCCATCTCACCATGGCAACACACAGCAGGCTAACCAAGCCACCTTAGACTTTGCAAGGTTCTTTGCACGACGTGAGTTAGTCACTAAAGGACTTGAAAAAGTTTAATGACTGCCCTGAAAGCTATAGAGCCTGGTGGACTTCCTTTCAAAATGCCATCAGAGACTTAGATTTGTCTTGCAATGAAGAGATAAACCTCCTGATCAAATGGCTTGGAAATGAGTCTGCCGAGCATGCCAGGTGAAACAGGACAATAAATATAAACCACCCAGACACTGGTCTTAAAATGATTTGGAATAGACTTGATGAGTGTTATGGTTCAGCAGAAGCAGTAGATAGCGCACTATTCAAAAAACTTGATAATTTCCACAAAATACCTAACAAAGCCTACCAGAAACTTAGGGAACTAAGTGACTTGCTAATGGAACTTCAAGTAGCTAAATCTGAGGGGGACTTACAATGACTTGTATACCTTGACACGGTCAGAGGTGTCAACCCATTGTACAAAAGTTACCCTATAACTTGCAAGAGCAGTTGATTACACATGGATCCCAATTTAAAAGACAGCATGATGTTCCATTCCCTCCTTTTTCTGTTTTTGTGGACTTCGTGTGTCAGCAACCTGAAACAAGAAATGATCCAAGTTTTGATTTTACATTGTCATGTGCTGCTCCTTCAGAACTTAACCCTTGCAAACCTCCAGTAGCAGTACACAAAACTAACGTGACTCCTCCAGATTCTTTGTACTTCATATTCCCATCGCACACTTTCCTGGATAAGCTCATGAGATATGGGTGCTGCAGCAACAACCAGCTGGATACTGGTTCAAGTCAAAATTAGCCAGCACACTATGGAACAGCGTAGATAGCATCCAAACGTGTAGTTTATTGCATGATCACAACACACAGAGAGAGTGCAACGTTTCAGAGTCACGCAGGACCCCTTCGTCAGGCATGTGATGAATCCTCCAGATTCTTTTCACAGGTCTGCCAGCTTCTCTAACTCAGAGACAAAGGTCAAAGATCCTTGTAAGCAGTGTACCTTGCATTGGAAGCCACATCCTCTCCTAAAATGTAGAGCCTTCAGAGAGAAAACCCTGCAGGACCGCAAGGCCTTCCTCAAGGAAAACCACATCTGTTACAGGTGCTGATCTTCCACATCTCACCTCGCCAAGAACTGTAAGGTCAGTTTAAAATGCACAGAATGTGACAGCTCAGATCACAACACAGGTTTACTTCCTGGGCCAGCTCCATGGACTTTACAACACACTTTCAGCACTAGTGAGCATGGCGGGGAGGAAGAGCACACCATTTCAACTACACCAGAGATCCCTTCACAATGTACAGAGGTCTGCAATGGAGTCATAGGTGGCAGGTCCTGCTCCAAAATCTGCCTAGTCAGTGTCTTCCTAGCAAGCTTTACGCAATTCTGGATGACCAAAGTTACAAGTCATTAGCCAGCTCAACCTTCTTTAACATCTTTGGCATTAAAGGCCCCAGCATCCCCTACTTCTTAAAAACTTGTGCAGGAATAGTGGAGACGGCAGGAGGAGAGCATCCGGCTACCAAGTCAAGTCCATTGATGGACAATCATGCTTGTCTTTGCCAACTCTTATCGAATGCAACCAGATCCCTGACCATAGATCTGAAATTCCTACACCAGATGTGGCTGCCCATCACCCACCCTTGAAATGCATAGCGCATTTGATACCAGAACTTGATCCTCAGGCTCAGATTATCCTACTCCTTGGGAGAGATATATTACGAGTCCACAAATCAAGAGCTTAAATTAATGGTCCCAACAATGCTCCTTATGCTCAGAGGTTAGGCCTCGGATGGGTCATCATAGATGTCTGTCTAGGAAGCGTGCACAAACCTAACTCCGTTAGCAGCATGCTCACAAATACCCTAGAGAATGGGCATCCCTCTCTTTTCCAGCCATGCCACAACCATGTCCTTGTTAAGGAATCGGCTTACACTATCCACTTGTCTTGTCCCTTCAAAATCCCCACTAGTGACAACTTTGCCTGTGACAGTGACCGAGACCATTTAGGGTGCACAGTCTTTCAAAGAACTAAAGATGACAATCGTGTAGCAATGTCTATTGGGGACAAACTCTTCTTAGAAGTAATGGAGCAAGGACTAATCAAAGATAGCACAAACAGCTGGGTCACACCTCTTCCCTTCAGACCACAGAGACAATGCTTACCCAATAACAGAGAAGAAGTGCTACAACGTTTCACTTCCCTTAGACCTAATTTACGAAGAAAGTCAGAGATGAGAGAACATTTCTTTTCTTTCATGGGGAAGATCTTTGAGAATGGTCACGCCGAGATAGCTCCCAACCTTAAAGACTCTGAAGAGTGTTGGTACCTCCCTATATTCCAGGTGTACCATCCTAAAAAGCCAGGTCAAATCAGAGTAGTGTTTGACTCTAGTGCCAAATTCAAGGGTGTCTCCTTGAACAATGTCCTCTTGACAGGCCCAGACCTCAACAACAAACTGCTGGGAGTGCTCTTACGCTTCCACAAGGATTCTATTGCCTTCATAGCTGACATCCAACAGATGTTCCATTGCTTCCTGGTCAGAGAGGGAGACAGAAACTTCCTAAGGTTCCTTTGGTTCAGAGACAATGACCCTTCCAAAGACATCTCAGAGAATCGCATGAGGGTACACATCTCTCCCTTCACCTGCAGTCGCTATCTACGGACTCAGACATTCCGCCCAAGAAGGTGAACTTGAGTATGGCTCAGATACGAAACAATTCATAGAGAAAGACTTTTATGTAGATGACTGTTTGAAATCCTAACCTTCCAGTGAGTATGCAATCTGTCTTCTAAGAGAGCACAGGAAATGCTCGCTTGTTCTAATCTCAGGCTTCACAAGATTGCTTCCAACAGCAAAGAGGTAAAGGAAGCTTTCCCTGCTCAAGACCATTCTAACGATCTAAGACACCTAGATCTAGGTATAGACTCTTTACCTGTACAGAGCAGCCTAGGTCTACTTTGGGACTTGAAATCTGATTTCTTTACCTTCCAAATAAATGGAGAAGAAAAGCCCTTCACTCGCAAAAGTGTCTTGTCCACAATCAATAGCCTATATGACCCATTAGGATTTGCGGCACCAGTTACAATTCAAGGTAAAGCCCTACTTAGAGATGTGATTCGTGAAACATCTGACTGAGATGCCCAACTACCCCCTGATAAATGGAACCCTTGGGTAGAGTGGAGGGACTCTCTATCAGTCTTATCTGATCTCCATGTTTCACGCCCATATGCTCCCATACCCTCTACAAAGACACAGAGCCAAAACCTTTGCATATTCTGTGATGCTTCTATTAAGGAAATAGCTGCTGTAGCCTACTTAAAAACTGTTGACACTACAGCCCGATGCCATGTAGGATTTGTCATGGGCAAGGCAAAGCTAGCTCCACACCCTGAGTACACTGTACCTAGGCTAGAACTTTGTGCTGCAGTGCTAGCTGTTGAACTAGCAGAACTAATAACCTCAGAGATGGACATTGACCTCAAGGATATCCAGCTCTACACTGACAGCAAGGTAGTGCTAGGCTACATCTACAATGAGCACAGACGTTTCTATGTTTACGTCAACAACAGAGTGTTGAGGATTAGAAGATCCACTCGTCCAACACAATGGTGCTACGTACCTACTGACCATTAGGGATGAGCCGAACACCCCCTTGTTCGGTTCGCACCAGAACATGCGAACAGGCAAAAAATTGGTTCGAACACGCGAACACCGTTAAAGTCTATGGGACACGAACATGAATAATCAAAAGTGCTAATTTTAAAGGCTTATATGCAAGTTATTGTCATAAAAAGTGTTTGGGGACCTGGGTCCTGTCCCAGGGGACATGGATCAATGCAAAAAAAAGTTTTAAAAACGGCCATTTTTTCGGGAGCAGTGATTTTAATAATGCTTAAAGTGAAACTATAAAAGTGTAATATCCCTTTAAATTTCATACCTGGGGGGTGTCTATAGTATGCCTGTAAAGGTGCGCATGTTTCCAGTGTTTAGAACAGTCTGACATCAAAATGACATTTCAAAGGGAAAAAAGTCATTTAAAACTACTCACTGCTATTAATGCATTGCCGGTCCGACAATACACATAGAAGTTCATTGATAAAAACGGCATGGGAATTCCCCACTGGGGAACCCCGAACCAAAATTAAAAAAAAAAATGGTGTGGGGTCCCCCTCAAAATCTATACCATACCCTTCCGGTCTGATATGGATTTTAAGGGGAACCCCATGCCAAAATTAAAAAAAAAACGGCGTGGGGTCCATACCAGACCCTTATCCGAGAACGCAACCTGGCAGGCCGCAGGAAAAGAGGGGGGGCGAGAGAGCGCCCCTCCCTTCTGAACCGTACCAGGCCACATGCCCTCAACATTGGGAGGGTGCTTTGAGGTAGCCCCCAAAACACCTTGTCCCCATGTTGATGAGGACAAAGGCCTCATCCCCACAACCCTGGCCGTTGGTTGTGGGGGTCTGCGGGCGGGGGCTTATAGGAATCTGGTAGCCCCCTTTAACAAGGGGACCCCCAGATCTCAGCCCCCCCTGTGTGAAATGGTAAGGGGGTACAAAAGTACCCCTACCATTTCACTAAAAATGTGTCAAAAATGTTAAAAATGACAAGAGACAGTTTTTGACAATTCCTTTATTTAAATGCTTCTTCTTTCTTCTTTCTTCTATCTTCTATCTTCCTTCGGTTCCTTCCTCCATCTTCTTCTTCTTCTGGTTCTTCTGGTTCTTCTGGTTCTTCCTCCAGTGTTCTCATCCAGCATCTTCCTCCGCGGCGTCGGCGTCTTCTTCCCTTCTTCTCCTTGGGCCGCTCCGCATTCCATGATGGCATGGAGGGAGGCTCCCGCTCTTCTCTTCATCTTCTTCTCTTCATCTTCTTCTCTTCATCTTCTTTTCGGGCCACTCCGCATCCATGATGGCATGGAAGGAGGCTCCCGCTGTGTGACGCTTCTCCTCTTCTGACGGTTCTTAAATAACGGGGGGGGGGGGCACCCGGTGACCCCGCCCCCCTCTCACGCACAGGGACTTGACGGGACTTCCCTGTGGCATTCCCTGTGATGCCACAGGGAAGTCCCGTCAAGTCCCCGTGCGTCAGAGGGGGCGGGGTCACCGGGTGGCCCCGCCCCCCGTTATTTAAGAACCGTCAGAAGAGGAGAAGCGTCACACAGTGGGAGCCTCCCTCCATGCCATCATGGATGCGGAGCGACCTGAAAAAAAGATGAAGACTAGAGGATGAAGAGAAGAAGATGAAGAGAAGAGCGGGAGCCTCCCTCCATGCCATCATGGATGCGGAGCGGCCCGAGGAGAAGAAGGGAAGAAGACGCTGACGCTGTGGAGGAAGATGCCGGACGAGAACACCGGAGGAAGAACCAGAAGAACCAGAAGAAGAAAATGGAGGAAGAAACCGAAGGAAGATAGAAGATAGAAGAAAGAAGAAGCATTTAAATAAAGGAATTGTCAAAAACTGTCTCTTGTCATTAACATTTTTGACAGTTTTTTAGTGAAATGGTAGGGGTACTTTTGTACCCCCTTACCATTTCACACAGGGGGGAGGGCCGGGATCTGGGGGTCCCCTTGTTAAAGGGGGCTTCCAGATTCTGATAAGCCCCCCCGCCCGCAGACCCCCACAACCACCGGCCAGGGTTGTGGGGATGAGGCCCCTGTCCTCATAAACATGGGGACAAGGTGTTTTGGGGGGCTACCCCAAAGCACCCTCCCAATGTTGAGGGCATGTGGCCTGGTACGGTTCAGGAGGGCGGGGGCGCTCTCTCATCCCCCCTCTTTTCCTGCAGCCTGCCAGGTTGCGTGCTCGGATAAGGGTCTGGCATGGATTTTTGGGGGGACCCCACGCTGTTTTTTTGGCTACCCCAAAGCACCCTCCCAATGTTGAGGGCATGTGGCCTGGTAGGGTTCAGGAGGGCGGGGGCACTCTCTCGTCCCCCCCTCTTTTCCTGCGGCCTGCCAGTTTGCGTTCTCGGATAAGGGTCTGGTATGCATTTTTGGGGGGACCCCACACCGTTTTTTTTTTTAATTTTGGCGTGGGGTTCCACTTAAAATCGATACCAGACCTGAAGGGTCTGGTATCGATTTTGAGGGGGACCCCACGCCATTTTTATTTACATTTTGACCAGGGTTCCCCTTAATATCCATACCAGACCTGAAGGGCCCCCGCGTCATTTTTTGAAAAATTTTGGTTCAGGGTTCCCCTGTGGGGAATTCCCATGCCATTTTTATCAATGAACTTTTATGTGTATTGTCGGACCGGCAATTCAATTATAGCTGCGAGTAGTTTAAATGACTTTTTTTCCCTTGAAATGTAATTTTGCTGTCAGACTGTTCTAAACACGGGAAACATGCGCCCCTTTACAGGCATACTATAGACACCCCCCAGCTACGAAATTTAAAGGGATATTACACTTTTATTGTTTCCCTTTAAGCATTATTAAAATCACTGCTCCCGAAAAAACAGCCGTTTTTAAAACTTTTTTTGCATTGATCCATGTCCCCTGGGGCAGGACCCAGGTCCCCAAACACTTTTTATGACAATAACCTTCATATAAGCCTTTAAAATTAGCACTTTTGATTATTCATGTTCGTGTCCCATAGACTTTAACGGTGTTTGCATGTTCGAACAAATTTTTTGCCTGTTCGCATGTTCTGATGCGAACCGAAAATGGGGGTGTTCGGCTCATCCCTAGTTAATAGACAGTTCCTGTCATATCACTAGGGACTAGCCCAATTCCTATTACAACTCTTTCATCTTTTCCATGATGACAGACTGCATGGAGCCAGCTAAGCCTGCACTACATGTTCAAAGGAAATCCCAATCCTTCTAAGGCAGCATCGATAGTATGCAAAAGACTGTTTATTTGTATACCTAGTAGACATTTGTTATGTTTATGTAATTCTTATATATGTTCATTTGTCTGTTTACTCCTAGTTTCAGCACGTGTGTACATCCTATTCTTATATGGCCACCACCTGTTCATTGTGGAGCAAAACATCTACTTTTTCCTGGAGTAGTAGAGTTTTCAGCGAGTTTACGATTTCGGAAACAGTCGGAGGAGTGGTGGAGATCCAATGATCAAGTATAGTTCTTCTAGCAATGAGGAGAGTCAGTAGAGTCCATTGAAGGTTTTACCGAGGTAGTGGCTTGGAGGTGGCTGCTGTTGCATTGATTTTTGGGGGGTATCTAAATAGCAAAAGCATGGGGTCTTTCTCTGGAGTGAAATCAGTCTCTTTTTGGATAGGGGTAAGAATTGTGGACCAGAAGGTAGCTATCTGTGGACAGAGCCATAAGCGGTGGATTAGAGAGGGTTTATGTAGTGAGCACCAAGGGCAAACAGGCCCTGGAGTGGAGGGGTGTCTTGTGGAGAACGGGTAGTAAGCCCTGTGCATCAGCTTGAACTGAGTTTCCCTCCAAGACTCATTTGGTATAATGCTTCTTGTAATGTTATATCCTGCTATGATATTATCTATATCGACTAGGCCCGGTAGGACTACTGACCATGATGTGATGGAGGTATTTTGTAAGGGTTTAGTGAACTTCCCGTTGAGGGGGTGGTAGATATCTGAAATGGAGTAGCTCTGATCCGCTATTAGCTTGTCTAAGAACGATTGTTGGAACCTGATGCTTTTCTTCGGACAGGTTTTGGCAATGAAGCTTGAGTATTGCGACACATGTAGAAAGTGGTGGGTAGGAAGACTGAACTCTTCCGCAATGAGGTGGAAAGGTTTGAGAGAGCCATTTGCACCATTGTATAAAGAGTGAGCATTGATTAAACCTTTGTCTCTCCATTTAGAGAAAGGCGCGTACTGGAGACCTAGTGGGAACATAGGGTTGCATTGGATTGGAAGAAACCTGGAGATGTAGGGTGAAAGACCCAGTTTTTTCCTCGGTTCTCTCCATGCTATTATTGTGTCTCTGAACAGCAGATTTCATTTGATATGACTTGGGATCTGTTGTAGCGAGCTATGAAGGAGGGCAGAGAGATTTATTGGATGAGCCAAGTCCGATTGCAATCCACAATTGGAGTATTTTGACGCTTGAGTAATCCAGTCCATTCCTGTTCTCAGGAAACATGCTAAATTATATACTCTGTTTGGCATGTTGGCCCCCCTCACTCTTTGGGAGAAAAAGTTTGGTTAATGCAATTCTAGGTTTGCTCTTATTCCATATGAAGGAGGTAATTGCCTTGTTTAAAGTTTGTATATCTTTATGCTTTAACAGTAGTGGTAAAGTTTGTAAAGGGTATAGCAGTCAAGAAAAACTAACCATTTTAAAAAGTGCACATCTCCCAAAAAGCGAGAGTGGGAGGTTGGACCATGCTTCTAGTTCACCTACAATCTTTGATATCAGAGGTGGATAGTTGAGATAGTAGAGAGAGAATGGTTCCTTTCCTATTTTAATGCCTAAGTACGTGATGTGTTTCTCGTTGATGTAAAAAGGAGAAGAAGGTGACCATTTTCATGGGTTACGTGTACCTAGAGGGAGAATTTCGCTCTTGGTGAAGTTTATTTTCAGGCCAGAGCATTTGTGGAAGGATGTAAAGATCGATTGAATGGCGGGTATATCTGTTTGGGGGGACGTGGTGAATATCAGGATATTGTCTGGAAAAAGGGCAACTCTAAAGTTATTTGTTCTGAGAGGTATGCCATGGATGCATGCTGTGGAACTGAGATGACGTGAGAGAGGCTTGATAGCCAGATTAAATAACAGAGGGGAGAGAGGGCAGCCCTGTCTTGTTCCCTTATGTAACTGGAAAGGATTGGATTGGACACCAGCGGCTAATACTGTAGCTGAAGGTGCTGAGTAAAGGTTGTGTATAAAGTGATAGAAGGGGCCTGACATCCCAAATTTTTGCATCACTAAGGATAGCCATTGAAAGCTGACCTTATCAAATGTCTTTTCAAAATCTAGGGTAATGATCGCCACATCTTCTAGGGGATGTTGTTTTGCGTATTCTAGGGCAGCAAGGACTTTCCTCAGGTTGTATGAGGCTGACCTGCCTTTGGTGAATCCCGATTGTGCATGATGGATAAGGGATGGCATGATGTGCGCTAAACAAGAGGCTATAATTTTAGAGAGTATTTTGGAGTCTATGTTTAGCAATGAGATTGGGCGGAAAGACCTGGCTGCTGTGGATCCTTTACCTTTTTGGCGATTCGTTTTATATTTGCTTGGTGACCTGTCGGGAGGTATGGACCACCATCCCAAATTTTGTTGTATACTGAAAACAGGGAGGGGGTGATATCTTCTTTTAACAATTTGAAAAATTCAGAAGTGTAGCCATCAGGGCCTGGGGATTTACTGCTTGCCAGACCTTTAATGGCTGTCAGGATTTCTTCCTCTGTAATTGGAGAGTTTAAAGTTGTTAGTAATTCAGGTTGAATCCGTGGGAGAGGTGAGGATTCAAGCCATTTTGTTGCTTCGCAGGGATCTATCGGTTCTTGGGCATAAAGTTTGGCGTAGAATATTTCCAAAGTTTTGTTAATATCCTTGGAGGAAGAAGAGAGAGTGTCGTCAGGGTTGTGTAGGGCGGTAATGTGTGTGGGAAGGTATGAGCCTTTTGAGAGTCTGGCAAGTAATTTCCCTGCCTTATTGCCAAATTTGTGGAAAAGTAATTGGGTATGGGACATTTTCAAACATTCTAGGTTATGTGCCCAGATGTCAAAGTAGTCTTTGGCTGCCTTCCAAGCCTTTCTGTTCTCTGGAGTATTATGCTTTGTGAATAGGGATGAGCTTCGACTTGAACATCGGCTGTTCGCCAGTCCTCCGAACAGCGAACAATTTGGGGTGTTCGCGGCAAATTCGAAAGCCGCGGAACACCCTTTAAAAGTCTATGGAAGAAATCAAAAGTGCTAATTTTAAAGGCTTATATGAATGGTATTGTCATAAAAAGTGTTTGGGGACCTGGGTCCTGCCCCAGGGGACATTAATCAATGCAAAAAAAAGTTTTAAAAACAGCCGTTTTTTTGGGAGCAGTGATTTTAATAATGCTTAAAGTGAAACAATAAAAGTGTAATATTCCTTTAAATTTCGTACCTGGGGAGTGTCTATAGTATGCCTGTAAAGGGGCACATGTTTCCCTTGTTTAGAACAGTCTGACAGCAAAATGACATTTCAAAGGAAAAAAAGTAATTTAAAACTACTCGCGGCTATTAATGAATTGCCGGTCTGACAATACACATAAAATAAAAATGGCATGGAAATTCCCCACAGGGGAACCCCAAACCAAAATTTAAAAAAAAATGACGTGGGGGTCCCCCTAAATTCCATACCAGGCTCTTCAGGTCTGGTTATGATATTAAGGGGAACTCCGAACCAAAATGTAAAAAAAAAATGGTGTGGGGTCCCCCTCAAAATCTATACCAGACCCTTCAGATCTGGTATGGATTTTAAGGGTAACCCCATGCCAAAATAAAAAAAAAATGGCGTGGGGTCCCCCCAAAAATCCATACCAGACCCTTATCCGAGCATGCAACCTGGCAGGCTGCAGGAAAAGAGGGGGGGTGAGAGAGTGCCCCCCCCTCTTGAATCATACCAGGCCACATGCCCCAACATTGGTAGCCCCCAAAACACCTTGTCCCCATGTTGATGGGGACAAGGGCCTCATACCCACAACCCTTGCCCAGTGGTTGTGGGGGTCTGCGGGCAGGGGGCTTATTGGAATCTGGAAGCCCCCTTTAACAAGGGGACCCCCAGATCCTGGCCCTCCCCCCTGTGGGAAATGGTAAGAGGGTACCTACTATTTCATAAAAAAAGTGTCAAAAATGTTAAAAATGACAAGAGACAGTTTTTGACAATTCCTTTATTTAAATGCTTCTTCTTTCTTCTATCTTCTATCTTCTTTCTTCTATCTTCTATCTTCCTTCGGTTTCTTCCTTCATCTTCTTCTTCTTCTGGTTCTTCTGGTTCTTCTGGTTCTTCCTCCGGTGTTCTCGTCCGGCATCTTCCTCCGTGGTGTCTTCTTCCCTTGTTCTTCTCGGGCCGCTCCGCATCCACCATGATGGGAGGCTCCCACTGTGTGACGCTTCTCCTCTTCTGACAGTTCTTAAATAACGGAGGGCGGGGCCACCCGGTGACCCCGCCCCCCTCTGATGCACGGGGCCTTGATGGGGACTTCCCTGTGGCATTCCCCGTGACGTCAGAGGGGGCGGGGTCACCGGGTGGCCCCGCCCTCTGTTATTTAAGAACTGTAAAAAGAGGAGAAGCGTCACACAGCGGGAGCCTCCCATCATGATGGATGCGGAGCGGCCTGAGAAGAAGACGCCGCGGAGGAAGATGCCGGACGAGAACACCGGAGGAAGAACCAGAAGAACCAGAAGAAGAAGAAGATGGAGGAGGAAACCGAAGGAAGATAGAAGATAGAAGAAAGAAGATAGAAGATAGATTTTTGACACTTTTTTTGTGAAATGGTAGGGGTACTTTGGTACCCCCTTACCATTTCACACAGGGGGATGGGCCAAGATCTGGAATCTTCCAGATTCCGATAAGCCCCCCACCCACAGACCCCCACAACCACCGGGCAAGGATTGTGGGGATGGGGCCCTTGTCCCCATCAACATGGGGACAAGGTGTTTTGGGGGGCTACCCCAAAGCACCCTCCAAATGTTGAGGGCATGTGTCCTGGTATGGTTCAGGGGGTGGCGCTCTCTCGCCCTTCCTCTTTTCCTGCGGCCTGCCAAGTTGCATGCTCGGATAAGGATCTGGTATGGATTTTTGGGGGACGCCATTTTTTTTTAATTTTGGCGCGGGGTTCCCCTTAAAATCCATACCAGACCTGAAGGGTCTAGTATAGATTTTGAGGGGGACACCACGCCATTTTTTAAAAAATTTTGTCCGGGGTTCTCCTTAATATCCATACCAGACCTGAAGGGCCTGGTATGAAATTTAGGGGCCCCCCACGTCATTTTTTTTTTAAATTATGGTTCGGGGTTCCCCTGTGGGGAATTTCCATGCCGTTTTAACAATGAACTTTTATGTGTATTGTCGGACCGGCAATTCATTAATAGCTGCAAGTAGTTTTAAATGACATTTTTTCCTTTGAAATGTTATTTTTCTGTCAGACTGTTCTAAACACGGGAAACATGCTCCCCTTTACAGGCATATCATAGACACCCCCCAGGTATGAAATTTAAAGGAATATTACACTTTTATTGTTTCACTTTAAGCATTATTAAAATCACTGCTCCCGAAAAAACTGACGTTTTTTAAAAACTTTTTTTTGCATTGATCCATGTCCCCTGGGGCAGGACCCAGGTCCCCAAACACTTTTTATGACAATAACTTGCATAAAAAGCCTTTAAAATTAGCACTTTTGATTATTCATGTTCGTGTCCCATAGACTTTAACGGTGTTCTCGTGTTCGAACACATGTTTTGCCTGTTCGTATGTTCTGGTGCGAACCAAAACAGGGGGGTGTTCGGCTCATCCCTATTTGTGGGTTGTTTCTGGGCAATACGTAGACTTTGACTGGTCTCTAGATATGTTTTGTGTGCAGTCTTCTTGTAGACCGATACGAAGGATATTATCCTTCCTCAGAGGAATGCTTTGCCTGCTTTCCAGAACAAATTAGTATTGTCTGCATGGGAGCTATTGTTATGTGTGTATTCCTTCCAGGCCTCCTTTAACATGGACTGAAAGCCTTCATTTTGGTTAAGGTGTGATGGGAAGCGCCATTGTCTAAATTCTGGGCGGGTTTCGAGGTTGTTCAACAGAACTGAGATAGGAGAGTGGTCAGAAATGGCATGTCATGGATGTGGGAGTCCCTGATCATGTGGAGCAAGGAGGGAGTGCAAAGAAAATAGTCTAGCCTGGCAAATGAATTATGGACTGGAGAGAAAAATTTGAAATCTTTATGTAGGGGTGTAGAATTCTCCATGTGTCTATAAGGTGGAGGTAAAAATTGGTGAATAGGTCTCGTGTTAACAGTCTTTTATTTTATTTTTTTTAATATTTATTAGGTTTTACACAATACAGTGGTATAAAACATAGTACATAATAGCTATAAAGCATGTACACGTAAATTCTCTATTCAATAAAAGAGTTTTAAACCTAGGTGGGGGGGGGGGGATCAGTAATTCACATTTACCATCATGACAGTGGTATAACAATGTAGTGCCTATAAGGCTGTACCTTACACCTTAGTACCTTCAGGTTTAGAAGCAATGTTTGGATATGACTAACTAGTGATCTCACAAATTGGTCCAATTATAACAGTAAAACCGAAAGATGATACTGAGTTTAAATAGAAGAGAGTCCTGGACATCAAAGAGCATTGTGCAATTGCGGTTGTCCTATGGTGGTAGAAAAGTAGAGGGGTCAGAAACATTGGATATTTTAAGGTTGCCAAGTGAATTGGTAAGATCCTTCTTTAAGTACCAATCCATAAAATGGAATGGTTGCATTATGTCTTGCATTGTTTTTTGAGTGAATGTGGCCTCCATATATTATTGCCATCTCTTGAAGAAGTGTGAAGCAGAAGGAAAGTTCAGTGTAATGGTGTCCAATCTCTCCAAGTAAAAGAGTGAAGTCATAGATTTTTTAACCAACGGCAGATTAGGTGGTATCGATGTGATCCATTAAGACATAATAGTCCTGTGGGCAACCTAAAGACATAGATGAGCCCATTGTGGAATATTTAGTAGGCCTATTGCTGATGAAGAAGATGATGGTGGTGTACTGAACAGGCATAGAAGACAGTCTTTCAGTATCTGCGTTTTATTGATTTTGCTGATGTAAGCCATCACAGAATTCCAGTAGGTAGTGATAGCTGTGCATTCCCAGAGACAGTGGAGCAGTGTGGGGCAAGGTAGGGAGCACCAGGGGCATTGCGCTTAAGTTGGGTCTGCCTTGATGAAGCGGAACGGGAAGTAGGCCCTGTGAATGATCTTAAATTGTGTTTCACGCCATGTTTCTGAGGCAGTAAGTTTGCGGATATGTCTATATCCCTCAAGGATTTTCCCGGCAGATCGTTGTCATCCATTATGTTAGACCATTTTTGGAATGGTTTGAGATGGTATTTTTGTGATTGGTGTTGAGGTAGGAGTAGATACCTGAGATGGAATATTCATCTCTCTGAAGTACAGTGTTGATGAAGGACATTTGAAGGGGATCGGACTTAGGTCCACAACAAGACCTTAGATAGTCGGTGAGTTGATGGTAAAAAAACATATGTGTCGGTGGCAGTGAGAATTCCTGCATCAAGGTTTGGAAAGGTTTAAATTCACCGGGTTTGTCATGGTAAATGGAGGTTATTCTCATGAGGCCCTTGACTTGCCATTGACTAAAAGCTTTGTGTAGAGTGGATGGGAGGAACATAGGGTTCCCTTGGATTGGTAGGTGGCGTGAGATACTAGAAGGTAGTCCCAGTAATTTCCTGACCTCTCTCCAGGCGATGCCTGTATCTCTAAAAAGTACATTTGTCTTGAGGTGAGGAGGCAGAGTATTAGGATTAGAGTGAAGGATGGCTGAAAAGGCATATGGGGAGGCCATAGCACCTTCGAGTACAGAATTGGAGTATTTAGACTCTCCAGCCAGCCAATCTAGGCCCTGTCTAAGTAGGCATGAAAGGTTATAAAAACGTATATTGGGTAGCCCTGCCCCACCTTCACCCTTTGGGAGACATAATTTTTGTAGCGCAATGCGTGTTTTTTTGTGAGACCATAGGAAGGCAGTTAACGCTCTCTGGATTTTTTGTACATCAGAGTGTCTCGGTAGAAGAGGTATGGTCTGCATTGGATAGAGCAGGCGTGCAAATGACACCATTTTAAAAAGGTGGCATCTCCCAAAGAGCGAGAGAGGGAGGGCCCCCCAAGCTTCCAACTCCTTCAATTTTGGTTATTAAGGAGGGAAAGTTGATATATAGATATATATATATATCTATATAGATATAGAGAAGATGGCTCACATCCTATACGAATACCCAGGTATGTGAAATGTTGGGTTGCCAGGGCAAGCGGTGATAGATGTCTCCATTTAATAGATAGGCGTGGGTGGAGTTCTATAATTTCACTTTTGTCAAAATTTATGCGAAAGCCAGAACATAATCGGAAGGCCGCAAAAATTTCTTGGAGTCTGTCGAAGTTGGATAGGGGGTTGGTAGAGAATAGCAGTATGTCGTCCGTGAACAGAGCGGAACGGAGAATTTGGTTGCCCAAGGTGATGCCACTAACCCCGTTAGAGGCATTGAGTATTCTAGATAGGGGTTCAATTGCAATGTTGAACAACAAAGGGGATAGGGGGCATCCCTGCCTTGTTCCCTTTGCTAAGAGGATCGTGTAAGAGACAAAGTCGGGGGTGACAAGGTGCGCAGTTGGGGAAGCATACATTTGTTTCAAAAATTGCATAATATGACCCGAAAAGCCGAATTGCTCCATTACTCTGAAAAGTCAGGACAAACTGATGTTATCGAAGGCTTTTTCAGCATCAAGTGACATAAGAGCGGCGTCTTGGTTAGGGTGTGTTTTAGCGTATTCTAAAGCCATCAAAACCTTGCGAATGTTCAGGGTGGCTGAGCGAGCGAGCCGGATTGGGCTGGGTGTAGTAAAGAGGGAAGTAGGAGAGCTAAGCGTGATGCAATGATTTTAGATAAGATTTTTAAATCAACGTTAATTAGCAAAATTGGGTGGTATGAACCCGGTAGAAGGGGATCCTTACCTTTCTTGGATATCAGTTTAATGTGTGCCTGCGTCCCTGTAGGGAGATAGGGGCCCCCATCCCACATGGCTGCGTAAACCTGTTTCAGGGTTTCAGGGATAAAGTCGATTGTTAGTTTGAAGAATTCAGCCATGTAACCGTCTGGGCCTGGGGCTTTGGCTGACACCATGGATTTGATCGTCAGCCGGATGTCGTCAGCAGTGATAGGAGCATTGAGCGCCTCCAATTGGGTACTTTGAAGTTTGGGCAGACGTATCTTGGCTAGCAGAGCTTCTGCTGTAGGTTGGTCAGTTGGGTCAGCTCTATATAGATTTGTGTAGTACTCTGCAAGTAGTTTGCTAATTTCAGCAGGTGAGGTAACCAGGAAGCCGGCCGCATTTCTCAGGGTAGAGATATGGGTGGGACGTCTTGGTCCTGAACATAATTTAGCCAGTAGTTTGCCTGCCTTGTTACCAAACTTGTGGAAATGTAGAGCAGAGTAGGATGTTTTGGCTGCTTCCTGTTGCTCTGCCCAAAGGTCAAAAGTACGTTTAGCCTGTCGCCACGCCTGTATGTTATCAGAGGTACGGTTTAGTGTTAGTCGCTCATGAGCCAAGCGTAAAGATTCGCTGGCTTGCCTGTATTGTTGTCTGGCCTGTTTTTTAAATTGGGTGGTATAGGAGATGATTTTCCCCAGCAGGAAAGCTTTGCTGGCTTCCCAAAAGAGGTTCGGTTCAGTGATGTGAGCTCCGTTTGTGGAGTTGTATTCTTCCCATGCTTCATACAATACGTGGCGGAAGTCTTCATTATCCGCCAGGTATAAAGGAAAGCACCACGTGGGGGAGGGAGATGGAGGCTTAGCCTGAGTCATGTGTATGACGATGGGGCTGGGGTCTGAAATTCTGGCGTCATTTATTTCTGGATCACGTATTGCGGACAGTAACGCAGGGGAGGCAAAAAAGTAATCGATGCGAGAAAAGGAGTTATGCGGGGGCGGAAAAAAAGTATATTCTCGATCTGTCGGGTGCATTAAACGGCAAGCATTCAACGAAATGCGCGGAAGTGATGGATTGTGCTAGAAGGGTAGAGTCAGGTGTAGGGGGGTAGATGTACGCAGTCTGCATGTTGGATCACTCGTACGATCTGCCCTCTATCAGCACGGATCGTGACTTCTGGAAGCTCTGCAAAATATCCGTGCGGTCTGCATAATTCAGATATTTTGCAATAATTGGCCTAGAGCGATTTTGTTCATTCGATGGGGCTCCGATCCGATGAGCCCTTTCCACAGTGCATCGGCGGTGTAAACCGAGGGCTTCTGAGAGGGCAGAGGTGCAGATATCACGGAGTGAGCCATGTTTAAAAGACTCAGGGAGTCCTATTATCCGGAGGTTGTTCCTTCTGGAATGATTTTCCAGATCTTCCATTCGTTCGTGCAAATGCTGCTGGGCTTGAGTGAATTTTTCTAAAGTCACATCCATGGTATATTGGTCATCTTCCAGTGAAGATATACATTGCTCAGCCTCCATTATCCTTTAAGAATGGTCACCCAGCTCTTTGAGGAGCTGCAGGACGCCTGCAGATACCGGTCTGTCCACTGCGGCTGTGATTATGGGGGAAGGCAAGGCTGGCACTGCTTGGGCTATTCTGTCATAGGAGGCTGGAGACTCCTGGTTACCTGTTCCACTGGCATCCATGTGTGTACTGTGCTTATCACCATTCCCCTCACTGGGATTGTCTGTGAGCTGTGGCTGCTGAACGAATTGTGTGAGAGGAGAAGAAGACGCTGCAGCGGCCATTTTAGATCTCCCTGAAGCTCCTGAGGGGGAGGGAGAAGCGTCCCTCAAACAGGATCCAGAGCGGGATCGCAGCTGTAACAGATACCGCTCCATCCACAGCGACACAGGGGATCTGTGGAGGCTGTCTGGCGGGGGGGGGGAGAGATGTCCCTAGGCTTAATAAGCTGATGTCTTTCTGCTGACTAAGCGGAGCCGCCGGTCTCTCTGCCTCCTACATACGGCGCCGGAACCGACCTGTTCATTGTAATAAAGATGCAAAGTTACAGACAGTCTGGTTATTGTAGGATTCAAGGTTTAAACTGTATGTTGAGCTACATACACGCCAGGGGCAAATGTGTAGCGAGAACAGAACATTGACAATACACAGCATGAGATGATAGAGACCTCATTAGACAGCATCAACATTCTTCTTCCAGATTTAGATGCTATAGGTCACTGTCAAGGTCCAGGCATCACAGGATAAGCTCTGAATACTCCTCTAGGCACCACACTCACCGCCATGTCAGCCGCTCCAAGGAAGGAGCCTGCTGGGGATGCAGGGCAAGTCTCTGTATAAGCCATGCTATGGCTGTGTGGTTGGAGAAAGGGATGGGGATAACCAGAAAATGGAATCTCTGGTGAGGCGTGTGGTGCAGGAGTCCCTTAAAGAGTGTGGTACAAGCCACACGCTAAGTCCAACAGCTGTTATGGCATTTTCTCCCACTCCTATGTTCTCTCAGACAGTGAGGCAGAGGGAGACGAGATTTACTTTGTCCTTGTGATGCCTTTGGTCAAGGCAATCAAGAGGGCATTGAAATGGGTAGAGCCTGTGGAGTCTCCTGCAAAGTAAAAGGAAGTTCTTTAGGCACCTCAAGAGAGAGCGTTCTAATGTTCCATTCCTAATGGAACTAAGGGACATCATTTTGGATGAGTGGAACAAGGTCACGAGATAGACCTCCCTTCTAAACAAGATGGCCAAGCTCTATCTATTCAGGGGTAAGCATGCAAAGCATCTTAAGGCTGCCTTTCTAGTTGTTTCTTGATGAGGCTAGCAAAGTATGTCACAGGAAAAGCCTGTAAGCTAGCCTTGGCTCTCATGTCCATGTTTAAAGATGTTTAAAAAAAATTTGGAAGTAGAATGTGGACGCAGTATTCAAGAGTGTTTTCAGAGGAAGGGGCCAGAAACTCAGTTCAGGATTCTGATTCAGGAGATGGCACTGGAGTTGGTTTTCCATGGTGAGGCTTTTTCCCCAGGACCAGTGCCTGCTAGGCTGGAAGAGTGGTCAAGTGGGTGCTCTGGAGAAGGTGGCCCTTCCAGAAGGGGTTTCTCCAGCAGTCGGAGCCAAGAAGAAGAATTCAGTCATGAGAGAGCATCTCTCCTGGTGGCTATAACAGAGAAACTTGCTCAGTTGCCATTCCATTGCCCCCATTTCCTGTATTGCAAACACATCGAATGCCAGCAATACAGGATGGGGGCTTGCTGCCTGTCAGAGAAAGCTCAAGGCAGGTGGGGCTTTCACTCTCACAAGATTGTATCAAACATTCTGGAGCTACAGGCAGCCTTCTGCAACCTACAGGGCTTTCATCATTTGATGAAAGGAGCGTCAGTGCTCTTAGGCTAGGCAACACTACAGGAGTCTCCTACATAACGAGACAAGGGGGACTCTCAGCCTTTCTCTATTACAGGAAGTGAGGCCAAATATGTCTTGGGCACAGATGAATCTAGTTGACATCTCAGCAGCTTATGTCCCCGGAGGCCAGGATTAGGGATGAGCCGAACACCCCCCGGTTCGGTTCGCACCAGAACCTGCGAACGGACCGAAAGTTCGCACGAACGTTAGAACCCCATTGACGTCTATGGGACTCGAACGTTCGAAATAAAAAGTGCTCATTTTAAAGGCTAATTTGCATGGTATTGTCCTAAAAAGGGTTTGGGGACCCGGGTCCTACCCCAGGGGACATGTATCAATGCAAAAAAAACTTTTAAAAACGGCCGTTTTTTTCGGGAGCAGTGATTTTAACCACTTGAGCCCCGGACCATTATGCTGCCTAAGGACCAGAGGTCTTTTTCCAATTTGGCACTGCGTTGCTTTAACTGCTAATTGCGCAGTCATGCAATGCTGTACCCAAACGAAATTTGCGTCCTTTTCTTCCCACAAATAGAGCTTTCTTTTGATGGTATTTGATCACCTCTGCGGTTTTTATTTTTTGCGCTATAAATGGAAAAAGACCGAAAATTTTGAAAAAAAATGATATTTTCTACTTTTTGTTATAAAAAAAATCCAATAAACTCAATTTTAGTCATACATTTAGGCCAAAATGTATTCGGCCACATGTTTTTGGTAAAAAAAATGTCAATAAGCGTATATTTATTGGTTTGCGCAAAAGTTATAGCGTCTACAAACTAGGGTACATTTTCTGTAATTTACACAGCTTTTAGTTTATGACTGCCTATGTCATTTCTTGAGGTGCTAAAATGGCAGGGCAGTACAAAACCCCCCCAAATGACCCCATTGTGGAAAGTAGACACCCCAAGGAAATTGCTGAGAGGCATGTTGAACCCATTGAATATTTATTTTTTTTGTCCCAAGTGATTGAATAATGACAAAAAAAAAAAAAATATTTACAAAAAGTTGTCACTAAATGATATATTGCTCACACAGGCCATGGGCCTATGTGGAATTCCACCCCAAAATACATTCTGCTGCTTCTCCTGAATATGGGGATACCACATGTGTGGGACTTTTTGGGAGCCTAGCCGCGTACGGGGCCCCGAAATCCAATCACCGCCTTCAGGATTTCTAAGGGCGTAAATTTATGATTTCACTCTTTACTGCCTATCACAGTTTCGGAGGCCATGGAATGCCCAGGTGGCACAAAACCCCCCCAAATGACCCCATTTTGGAAAGTAGACACCCCAAGCTATTTCCAGAGAGGCATATTGAGTCCATGGAATATTTTATATTTTGACACAAGTTGCGGGAAAGTGACACATTTTTTTTATTTTTTTTTTTTTTTTGCACAAAGTTGTCACTAAATGATATATTGCTCACACAGGCCATGGGCATATGTGGAATTGCACCCCAAAATACATTTAGCTACTTCTCCTGAGTACGGGGATACCACATGTGTGGGGCTTTTTGGGAGCCTAGCCGTGTACGGGACCCCGAAAACCAATCACCGCCTTCAGGATTTCTAAGGGTGAAAATTTTTGATTTCACTCTTCACTGCCTATCACAGTTTCGGAGGCCATGGAATGCCCAGGTGGCACAAAACCCCCCCAAATGACCCCATTTTGGAAAGTAGACACCCCAAGCTATTTGCTGAGAGGCATGGTGAGTATTTTGCAGCTCTCATTTGTTTTTGAAAATGAAGAAAGACAAGAAAAAACTTTTTTTTTTTTCTTTTTTCAATTTTCAAAACTTTGTGACAAAAAGTGAGGTCTGCAAAATACTCACTATACCTCTCATCAAATAGCTTGGGGTGTCTACTTTCCAAAATGGGGTCATTTGGGGGGGGTTTGTGCCACCTGGGCATTCCATGGTCTCCGAAACTGTGATAAGCAGTCAAGAGAGAAATCAAAAATTCACGCCCTTAGAAAGCCTGAAGGCGGTGCTTGGTTTTCGGGGTTCCGTACGCGGCTAGGCTCCCAAAAAGTCTCACACATGTGGTATCCCCGTACTCAGGAGAAGCAGCAGAATGTATTTTGGGGTATAATTTCACATATTCCCATAGCATGTTTGAGCAATATATCATTTAGTGACAATTTTGTGCAAAAAAAAAAATAAATTGTCTCTTTCCCGCAACTTGTGTCGCAATATAAAATATTCCATGGACTCGACATGCCTCTCAGCAAATAGCTTGGGGTGTCTACTTTCCAAAATGGGGTCATTTGGGGGGGTTTTGAACTGTCCTGGCATTTTATGCACAACATTTAGAAGCTTATGTCACACATCACCCACTCTTCTAACCACTTGAAGACAAAGCCCTTTCTGACACTTATTGTTTACATGAAAAAGTTTTTTTTTTTTTGCAAGAAAATTACTTTGAACCCCCAAACATTATATATTTTTTTAAAGCAAATGCCCTACAGATTAAAATGGTGGGTGTTTCATTTTTTTTTTTCACACAGTATTTGCGCAGCGATTTTTCAAACGCATTTTTTGGGGAAAAAACACACTTTTTTAAATTTTAATGCACTAAAACACACTATATTGCCCAAATGTTTGATGAAATAAAAAAGATGATCTTAGGCCGAGTACATGGATACCAAACATGACATGCTTTACAATTGCGCACAAACGTGCAGTGGCAACAAAATAAATACATTTTTAAAAGCCTTTAAAAGCCTTTACAGGTTACCACTTTAGATTTACAGAGGAGGTCTACTGCAAAAATTACTGCCCTCCATCTAACCTTCGCGGTGATACCTCACATGCATGGTGCAATTGCTGTTTACATTTGACGCCAGACCGCCGCTTGCGTTCGCCTTAGTGCGAGAGCAGGGGGCGACAGGGGTGCTTTTTTTTTTTTTTTTCTTTTCTTTATTATTTTTTTGCTTTTTTATCTTATTTTTAAACTGTTCCTTTCATTTTTATTTTTTTTTAATCATTTTTATTGTTATCTCGGGGAATGTAAATATCCCCTATGATAGCAATAGGTAGTGACAGGTACTCTTTTTTGAAAAAATTGGGGTCTATTAGACCCTAGATCTCTCCTCTGCCCTCAAAGCATCTGACCACACCAAGATCGGTGTGATAAAATGCTTCCCCAATTTCCCAATGGCGCTATTTACATCCAGCGAAATCTAAGTCATAAAATGCTCGTAGCTTCCGGTTTCTTAGGCCATAGAGATGTTTGGAGCCACTCTGGTCTCTGATCAGCTCTATGGTCAGCTGGCTGAATCACCGGCTGCATTCTCAGGTTCCCTGTTGAGACAGGAGAGCCAGAGAAAAACACGGAAGACGGTGGGGGGGGGGGCATTCCCTCCCACGGCTTGTAAAAGCAGTCTAGAGGCTAATTAGCCGCTAGGATTGCTTTTACATGAAAGCCGACCGCTGGCTGAAAAGAATGATACCAAGATGATACCTAAACCTGCAGGCATCATTCTGGTATAACCACTCAAAGTTGTGAATGGCGTACCTGAAGACAAAAAAATGGTTAACAATAAAGCACAGTAAACGGTAAAGTATAAAAAATTGCATACCTGAAAAGCAAACATGATAAAGCATAATAACAATAAAACATTGCAGAATAGAATACAGTAAAAAAGAGCAGAACAATAGAGAGAATAGAAAGAGAGAGAACAATAAAACGACAACTATTTTTTTTTATTTTATATATATATATATATATATATATATTTTTTTTTTTTTACACTTTTTTTGTAACTAACTTTTATAACTGTAACCGGTTCCAGGTTCGGGTCTCTCAAAATGCGATGGCATCTTGGGAGACCCTGTGAAAGTGTGCCTAGTCTGTGGAATGCTGTACCCTACGCTAATACTCAACTAGTGTATGGTAGCGTTCAAAACATTCACCAATGCAAAGACCAGGATTGTCAGGACAGGAGGGACAATAATAGCGGGTGTCACGCCTATATCCGCGCTAGCTGCAGACACAATATCTTTTTTGGGGGCGTTCGCTGGGTAGGGGTACTCGGGAGGACATAAAGAAAATGACTCTCATGCAGCCGACTGCATTTGGTTGGGGATGTGAATGGGGGAAGTACGGGCGCTGCAGAAGCGGTGGGTTCCCAATTAGGATTGGCGAATGCAGTAGGAAGGGCACTATGGGCACGACGGGCCTGTGTTTGTCTTTCTGGTGGCAGCGGGACACTACTTGTGCTTGCCACCTCACCAGCTTGAACTGCACTTATGGGACTCGCCACGTCACCAAGTGTTACTGCAGTGCTGGTTTGACTACGACCGGGGTGTACTAGGCCGCTGGCGCTTGCCAGTTCACCAAAACGCTACCAAAAAATCTGTTAGCGATCGCAGGGATCAGGCCTGACTCTGCGAACGCTGCAGTTATGCGTTTTAGTCTTTTGTAAGTGACAGTGATCGATCGATACTGCACTTGGGTGGGCTGGGCTGGGCCGGGCGGAGGGGCAAAACGCAGGTGCTAGCAGGTATCTGTGCTGATCCCGCTAACACTGCGTTTTTGGGAACCCTAAACTGCTGGGGACGCTAGTATAGATCTGATCGGATCAGATATTGATCCGTTCAGATACTATACCACTAAGGGTGGTGTACGGTGCGTGCGTGGGTGTTAGCGGTACTGGCGCTAACCTGACGCTGCCTGGGGCTGGTGCTTGCCAGTTCACCAAAATACTACCAAAAAAACTGTTAGCGATCGCAGGGATCAGGCCTGACTCTGTGAACGCTGCAGTTATGCATTTAGTGTTTTGTAAGTGTCAGTGATCGATCGATACTGCACTTGGGTAGGCTGGGCCGGGCGGAGGGGCAAAACGCAGGTGCTAGCAGGTATCTGGGCTGATTCCGCTAACACTGCGTTTTTGGGAACCCTAAACTGCTGGGGACACTAGTATAGATCTGATCGGATCAGATATTGATCCGTTCAGATACTATACCACTAAGGGAGGCGTATGCTGCGTGCGTGGGTGTTAGCGGTACTGGCGCTAACCTGACCCTGCCTGGGGCTGGTGCTTGCCAGTTCACCAAAATACTACCAAAAAAACTGTTAGCGATCGCAGGGATCAGGCCTGACTCTGCGAACGCTGCAGTTATGCGTTTAGTCTTTTGTAAGTGACAGTGATCGATCGATACTGCACTTGGGTGGGCTGGGCTGGGCCGGGCGGAGGGGCAAAACGCAGGTGCTAGCAGGTATCTGGGCTGATCCCGCTAACACTGCGTTTTTGGGAACCCTAAACTGCTGGGGACGCTAGTATAGATCTGATCGGATCAGATATTGATGCGTTCAGATACTATACCACTAAGGGAGGTGTATGCTGCGTGCGTCAGTGTTAGCGGTACTGGCGCTAATCTGACGCTGCCTGGGGCGACGCATATCACCGCCGGGCGATCAGGGGGCTAAACCTTTATTCGGTAATAAACGGCGGGTGCCCTGACACTATAAAAAATAAACAAACTAACCAGCGTCAACCGTAACGGTTATACGGTGATCAGTGGTGAAAGGGTTAACTAGGGGGCAATCAAGGGGTTAAAACATTTATTCGGTAGTATATGGGGGTCCCTGACGCTATAAAACGCTGACGGCGAACCTAAATATTTATGTCCCTAACTAGCGTCACCAGCGACACTAATACAGCGATCAGAAAAATGATCGCTTAGTGACACTGGTGACAGGGGGTGATCAAGGGGTCCCAACACTAACTGTCACAAACTGACACCAATGCAGTAATCAGAAAAAAAAAAAAAAAACTGCTGGTGTCAGTTTGTGACAGGGGGGGGGGGGGGTGATTGGGGGGGGGTCGGGGGGCGATCGGGGGGGGGATCGGGGTGTTTTGTGTGCCTGGCATGTTCTACTGTGTGTGTGTGTGTTGGTGCACTCACTCACTTGTCGTCTCTCCTCGGGCCGGAACGGAAATTACCGACCCGAGGGGAGATGACATCATTTCCTTTGCTGCTGTTTAGCATACAGCAGCAAAGGAATGATTCGATTGGCCGGC
Source organism: Lithobates septentrionalis (assembly GCA_037952835.1). Classification (NCBI taxonomy): domain Eukaryota; kingdom Metazoa; phylum Chordata; class Amphibia; order Anura; family Ranidae; genus Lithobates; species Lithobates septentrionalis. The sequence continues at coordinate 139,718 of JBBDGP010000189.1, forward strand.
GGCGATCGCGAGGGGGGGGCCACGAACGGATGGTCTCCCCCTCACCACCGATCGCCGGGGCACAAAGGACGACCGCCTCGGGCACCGGGGGGGGGGTCCGATCGGACCCCCCACCCGCGGAAGGCAAATCACGTACACTGTACGTGATTTTGCCTGTCCGTGCCACTTTGCCGACGTACATCGGCGTGAGGCGGTCGTCAAGTGGTTAATGATGCTTAAAGTAAAAAAAAAAAAAGTGAAATATTCCTTTAAATATCGTACCTGGGGGGTGTCTATAGCATGCCTGTAAAGTGACGCGTGTTTCCCGTGTTTAGAACAGTCCCTGCACCAAATGTAATTTTTAAAGGAAAAAATCTCATTTAAAACTGCTTGCGGGTTTAATGTAATGTCGGGTCATGGCAATATGGATGAAAATCAATGAGACAAACGGCATGGGTACCCCCCAGTCCATTACCAGGCCCTTTGGGTCTTGTATGGATATTAAGGGGAACACTGTACCCAAATTAAAATAAGGAAAGGTGTGGGGCCACCAGGCCCTATATACTCTGAACAGCAGTATACAGGCGGTGCAAACAAGACAGGGACTGTAGGTTTGTTGTTAAGTAGAATCTCTTTGTAATTTTGAATGGGTACATTTTTAACGTGTTTAGCTCCAGCCAAAAAATCTTTTTTAAGCTTTTTGGAAAACATAGGGAAGGGTTATCACCCCTGTGACATTTGTTTTGCTGTCTTTCCTCCTCTTCAGAAGATTTCACCTCACTTTTTGTCCCAATGAAAAATGTTTTTTGAAAATTTGGGTTTTTTTGTGGAACAAGGATTGGAAAGCATCAGTGGAAGGGAGAAATTGTTTTCCCATATTAACTCTTACAGGAGAGAATTTCCATTCCTAGCGGTAGATTTCATCTCACTTCCTGTTGTCTCCTTCCGTTTGCAAGTAGGAGTCGTTTGTAAGTTAGATGTTTGAAAGTAGGGTCCTGCCCTATATACTCAGCAGAAATTTGGGCCTTAGGTGTTGCTGTGGCCACAACACTGTAAGCCCTCACAGGGCCCTGCTGTGAAATATTAGATCAAGAATTGTAATTACATGCCCCTGTTGAACAGGAGCTGAAAAATTAGGCCTTAGGCACTGGTGCTGGTGCCACAACACTGCAACCCCTCACAGACACTCTAGTTGGAACGCAGGAACGAGCCCTGCTGAAAAGTATTGCATCAAAAATTGTAATTACACGCCCCTGTTAGACAGGGGCAGAAAAAATTGGGCCTTAGGCACTGGTGCTGGTGCCACAACACTGCAACTCCTCACAGACACTCTAGTTGGAATGCAGGAACGAGCCCTGCTGCAAAGTATTACATCAAAAATTGTAATTACACGCCCATGTTAAACAGGGGCTGAAAAATTGTGCCTTAGGCACTGGAGGTGGCGCCCAGAACCAAAAATGTTCTTACAAGCTATCAGCGTGATGATTGAGGAGAAAGAGGATAATTACTCAGGGATAGTCACTCAGCATCAGCATAGGCAGTCTTTGAAGGGATCTGAGATTTCAAAAAAAATTATTCGGTTACATCAGCATCAGGTGCTTGGTAGCTGGTGGTGATCCTAGACTGATTCATTTTTATGAAGGTCAGTCGATCGACCGAGTCGGTGGACAGACGCACCCTGTGATCGGTTACCACGCCTCCAGCAGCACTGAATGTGCGTTCCGAAAGAACGCTGGATGCAGGACAGGCCAGTAGCTCAATTGCATACTGTGCAAGCTCTGGCCAGTGATCCATCCTCAAGACCCAGTAACCCAGAGGATTTTCGGTGGGAAAGGTGTCCAAGTCTGATCTTGCCCCTAGGTATTCCTGCACCATGTAAAACAGACGCTGGCGATGGTTGCTGGAACCGATCATACCTTGGGGCTGCGTACCAAAAAATTGTCTGAACGCATCGGTCAGACGGCCACCTTCTCCACCGCTCCTTCTTTGACTGACCGAAGCCTCAGCAACACGTTGTCCAGAAACAGGAGTTTGTAACCTCCCAGTCTCTGGGAACGCGTTGCACAGACCTTTCTGCAAGGCCTCCCGAAGATGTTTCATCCTCTGCTCCCTCTGAGATGGCAAGATAAGGTCCGCAACCTTACCCTTGTAACGTGGATCAAGGAGGGTTGCCAGCCAGTATTGGTCCTTCTCCTTGATACCACGAATACGAGGATCCTTACGCAGGCTTTGCAGGATCAGGGAGGCCATGCAGCGTAGGTTTGCTGAGGCATTCGGTCCAGAGTCCTCTGGGTCACTAAGGACGACAACGTCCGCAGCCACCTCCTCCCAGCCACGTACAAGTCCATGTGTTTCTTGGGACTGATCCCTTAAAGACTGCTGCTGATGCTGAGTGCCAGGCTCCACCTCCATACTGACACAATCTTCCTCCTCCTCCTCCTCGTCCTCTTCCTGTGTGATCGGCGGGGACGCAGGAACACTGTCTGGATAAAGGGGGCCTTGAGAGCTAAGGAAGTCCTCCTCTTCCTACCTCTGTTCTGCCTCAAGTGCCCTGTCCATTATTCCACGCAGCGTGTGCTCCAACAGGTGGACAAGGGGGACAGTGTCACTGATGCATGCACTGTCACTGCTCACCATCCTCGTGGCCTCCTCGAATGGTGACAGGACAGTGCATGCATCCCTGATCATGGCCCACTGGCGTGGGGAAAAAAAACAAGCTCCCCTGACCCTGTCCTGGTGCCATAGTCGCACAGGTACTCATTGATGGCCCTCTGCTGCGTGTGCAGCCGCTGCAGCATGGCCAACGTTGAGTTCCACCTGGTGGGCATGTCACAGATTAGGCGGTTCTTGGGCAGGTTAAACTCCTTTTGGAGGTCCGTCAGCCGAGCACTGGCATTATGTGACCGGCGGAAATGCACACAGACTTTCCTGGCCTGCCTCAGGACATCCTGTAAGCCCGGGTACCTGCCCAAGAACCGCTGCACCATCAAGTTAAGGACGTGAGCCAAACAGGGCACATGGGTCATTTGTCCCTGTCGGAGGGCAGAGAGGAGGTTGGTGCCATTGTCGCAAACCACCATTCCTGCCTTAAGTTGGCGTGGCGTCAACCACCTCTGAACCTGCCCCTGCAGAGCTGACAGAACCTCTGCCCCAGTGTGGCTCCTGTCCCCCAAGCACACCAGCTCAAGCACCGCATGGCATCTTTTGGCCTGCGTACTTGCGTAGCCCCTTGAACGGCTATGGAGCACTGCTGGTTCCGAGGAAGAGGCCATGGAGGAAGAAGAAGAGGAGGGGGTGGAGGAGAGAGGTGTGTCACAATCATCATGAGATACGCTTGAGACATATGTTGCAAATAGCAGCGGTGCGATCTGATGCACTCGTCTCAAAAAAGGCCCACACCAAAGAACTTTTTGAATAACGCGCAGAGACTGCAGCGCCCTGCACATGTGGAGCTTTGGGGTGTGATGCAGTCAATGTGCTGCCCTTAGGCTGGCCCCTGGAGGGCATCCTGCCTCGTTGGTGATGTGCTGCCTCCTCCTCCTCCTCCTCCTCCTCTCTCCTATCAGGCACCCACGTTGAGTCAGTGACCTCATCATCCCCTCCCTCCTCATCACTGGAGCAAACCTGGCAGTATGCTGCAGCAGGGGGAGCATGACTGCCAGATTGCTGTCCTTCTTGGGCACCCCCTCTGTCCGTGCTCATGTTACTGCCTTCATCGAGCTCAGTATCATCATCAGAGCCTTCCAAACGCTGGGCATCCTCCTGGAGCATGTACCCAACACTGTGGTCAAACAGTTCGAGGGACTCCTCAGGAGGACATGGTGGAGCTAGGGAAGGAGTCACTGATGACATTGAGCCGAGGGAAGAGGCCGCTGCTTTGCCAGACAAAGCACCCTGGGCATGGGTGAGAGAGGATGAGGAGGATGAGGACGGCTTGGTCATCCACTCGACCAAGTCTTCCGCATGTTGCGGCTCAACACGGCCAGCTGCCGAAAAAAAGGCCAAGCGTGTCCCATGGCCACGTGCTGATGAGGATGCACCGTCTCCACGACCAGCACTAGACACAGAGCCTGCTTGCCCTCTCTTATTGGCTTGTGACTGTCTGCCTCTCCTTCTTGGCCTTCCAGACATACTAATGGCCTGTAGCTGCACTAAGCTGGGATATATATATCTATATATATATATATATATATGTACTGATACTGCAGCTAGCAAAATCAACTGCTTGCTGTAGTATGAGAACACCACCAACCTTCTACAGGTAGCTTTAGCTGAACACTGTGAAGTGGACGCACCCCACTAACTTGTAGGTTTAGCTGAACACTGCGAGCAGGACGCACTGCACTAACTGTAAATAGTCTAGCTGCCTGACCGTGGTACTAATAGGATCAAAAGAACACCAGTAATTTTCTTTAGGTAGCTGTTAATACTGTAACAAGACAAGCCTGCCTGTCAGTAGGAAGATAACAGGAACGGATCTAGCTGAACACTGTGAGCAGGACGCACTGTACTAAATGTAAATAGTCTAGCTGCCTGACCGTGGTACTAATAGGATCAAAAGAACACCAGTAATTTTCTTTAGGTAGCTGTTAATACTGTAACAAGACAAGCCTGCCTGTCAGTAGGAAGATAACAGGAACGGATCTAGCTGAACACTGTGAGCAGGACGCACTGCACTAAATGTAAATAGTCTAGAAGATAACAGGAACGGATCTAGCTAAACTGAATACAGTGTATATATATATATGCAACACCTGGGATGCATATATATACACAATACACTGTAAGTGCAGCTAACTGACTGACTGTTCTGCCTAATCTATCTAACTCAAATCAAATGACACTGTCTCTCTCTCTGTCTATCTCTTTCAACGCCGGAACACATACTACACAGGGCCGCCGTGCAGGCGGCCTTATATAGTGTGGGGCGTGTACTAAATCCCCTGAGCCATAATTGGCCAAAGCCTCCTTGGCTTTGGCCAATTACGGCTCTCTGTTCAGGCGGCGCTGTGATTGGCCAAGCATGCGGGTCATAGTGCATGCTTGGCCAATCATCAGCAAGCAATGCACTGCGATGCCGCAGTGAATTATGGGCCGTGACGCGCCACACGAATTTGGCGCGAATGGCCCATATCGTTCGCAATTCGGCGAACGACCGAACAGCCGATGTTCGAGTCGAACATGGGTTCGACTCGAACACGAAGCTCATCCCTAGCCAGGATATTCTAGTGGACTTTCCTTCCAGAGTCCAATTGCACAACAAGGAATGGTCTCTCCATGTGGAGGTTTTCAGGTAGATTCTGTCCCTGGAAGTCAGCCCAGAAGTCGATCTGTTTACCTCCCTGTGCAACAACAAGTTTGAGAAGTATTATTCAAGGAATCGATAACTCCAGGCCTTTGGGACAGATGCCGTGATGGATCATTGGAAATTCAGTGTCGCCTGTGCATTTCCTCCAGTTCTAGTCATCCTCATGTTTCTGCGAAGACTCAGCACAAGAAGATGTGGAAGTAGTGGCACTGATGCTATATTGGCCAAATAGGCCATGGTTCTCCTTGCTAGTACAGCTCAGCTACCAGGACCTAGTGCCCCTTTGCCTCGGGCCAGACCTTCTGTCGCAGGGTGCAATTCTACATCCAAGTCCAGTACTGTTATATTTGGTGGCCTGGTTCTTGAGAAGGGTAGGAGGCCCTCGGCTGCTCCTCCAGAGTCATCTCCACTCTCATAAACACTAGGAAAGTGAGCACAAAGTTTATGGGAAAATCTGATCAAAGTTTGTGGCGTATTTGTCTGCTGCTGTCGGGTCATGTAATGATCCAGAAGTTTAAGATATTCTGGGCTTCCTCCAATCGGATTTAGATCTGGCCCTATCAGTCAGTTCCCTCAGAGTACAAGTGTCAGCATTATCGGCCTTCACATGTATATCCTTGGCTAGGCATCCTCTTGTCCGACAATTCTTTAGGGGAGCAACTAGGCTAGGACCTCAGAAAAAGCTGAGGTTTCCTAAATGGGATATCCCTCTTGTCCTTGATTCCCTCTCAGGAATTGGAAAGGAGTGTGTTATGTCTGTCTCCGTTAAAAAACTCTCTATCAATTTTGCTTTTCTCGTGGCCATCACGTCAGCGTAAAGAGCCCTGGAAATCTGAGCCATCGGTCATGAAGAACCTTTCTTAACACTCTTCCCAGATTGAGTGGTGCTGTTACTTATGCTAAACTCAAATCCCAAGGTAGCATCAGTCTTTCATGGTAACCAATAAATTGTCCTGCCAACCTTTAGAGTGCCTGAGAGTACTAACATGCATCCTTTAGACGTGAGGGAGGTTGCACTGTGGCTTAGTTGGTTAAAATGCTGGTCTAGTAGAAACAGGGGATCCTGAGTTTGACTCTCAGCAGTGCCTTTCTTTGGTTCAGTTTCAAGAAGCTAAAGGATCTAGGAATTTCTCAGAGACTCTGGAATTATACTGTATCTACAAGCTACAGCTTCCTTCAGTCTTTCAGATCACCTGTTCATACTTTTTGCCAGAAAAGGCAAAGGGAAATGTGCCTTATCTAAGATGATTGTGGCATGGATTGTCTAGGTCATCCAATAGGCTCACAGAGTGAGCTAAGTGCTTGGCTCCTCTGGAGGCCTCTACAAGTTTGGCGGCTTTGCGGCATGTGGCTCCTGTGTAATCTGTAGGGTGGCCTGGTGGTACTCAATGGCTCATTATTGTGTAGAGCCTGCTTCTTTATCCTCTGTCAATTTTGGTTTTAAAGTCCTGTCTGTTGACGGTACAAGTTAAAGCATCGTTCAGCATTTTCCACCCATGGTGTGTATGGCTAGTGTGTTTCCCATACGTATGCTGCCATGGAGTCTGTCAGGAAAATGGATAATTTCATATCAAATACTTACCATAAATTTCCTTACTGATGGACTCCATGGCAGCAGGAGTTCCCTCACAGTGTCATGAGTAGGCTACTTATGGAATGCCGCCTCTGGCTCTGAGCCAAAGTGAATGGGAGTTGGGTCCTATGGGATAGAAGAGGAGGCAGGGTTAAGCCATACGTATGCTGTCATGGAGTCTATCAGGAAAGGAAAATTCCGGTAAGTATTTAATTGGAAATTTTCTATTTTTCTATTAAAAAATATATGACTTCCAAATAGGGTTTAGACCTACTTGAGGCAACATGAGGCAACTAATTAGATATTTAAAAGGAAGGTAAACAAATAAGATAAAACCACACAATGCAAAAATGTTGTGTGATGTTTTTGCTACATACAAATGTATTTTCCTGGAAAGCCCTGTTTCAATAGAAAAATTGAACTGAAGTAACAAAATGCATAGCCAGAAAGCTTAATATTAACATTAATACCATGAATACTACTTTTTTTTTTATTTATTTATTTTTTTCCAATACATTTTCCAACAAATATAAATCAGCATAACAAAAGGTATAAGGAAAAGTTATGACAATTTACATAGAAGCCATCAAAAATTAGTGCAAACATTATAAATAAGCTTGGTGAGGATATCTGTACAGATAGAAGTCAGCTTCTTCCCGAATTGGGTCATACATTAAAAGAATTCCATACAGTATCTATGCTTCTATCGCAACTACATGTTTAAACACAAGGATGCTCAAAAGAACGTGCAAGTTGAAATCAAAAAGGAGCAGAAATGGAAGGTTCAGAAGAAAATTTTGAATCATCCCAAGGTTTCCAAATTTTTCAAATTGGGGAATTTTACCTTCAATTTTTGCTGTTAAATGTTCCATTTTACACATATCTGTAATAATGGAAAGGACGTGATGTAAAGTGGGAGTGTTGGTAGAGAGCCAAAGTCTAGGGATGGCTCTTTTTGCTGCCAAAAGTACAAAATACCCTAATCTCTGTAGTGGCTTAGGAATACCCGGGAAAGGCAGACCTAACAGGAAGTGTATGGGATTTAATGGTATAGATGTAGCGAAGAGTGATTGCAATAAATTTTGTATCCCAGTCCAATATGTACCTAAGATATGACAGTCCCAAAAAATGTGAAGGTGCGTACCTACGGACCGTCCACATCTCCAGCACAGTTCAGAAAGAGATGCATTTTGGACATGTAGCAATTCAGGAGTTTTGTACCAAAGAAATATTATCTTAATAGCGGTCTCCTTTTGTGCCACACATCTGGAAACTTTAAAAGCCGACTCCCAGATTTTACCCCAATCTATTAATGAAATTGATCTATTTAGCATTTTGGACCATTTTGTCATTTATCTATGTATGGAATCATTTAAAGGGGGTGTTGTCTGGAGTATTTTATATATGGATGAGATTAGGTTTGGTTTGTATGGGCCATTTGTACACAGTAATTTAAAAGCAGTGGGTTTTTCTAAAGATAGGGAAGGGAAGCAGGATTGGAAAAAATGTTTAATTTGTAGGTAGAAGTATTCTGTAGATTTCGGTAGGGCGTGTTTTTCTTTGAGGACTGAGAAAGGTAAAAGCTTATGTGTTACTGGGTGAACTAAATGTCACAGTTGAAATATACCTGCATGTGTCCACGAAATTGTTCGCAAGTATGATAATCCGTCCGGGATTTCTGAGTTAAAAAGGAAAATTCTGGAGAGGGGAGCAAGGTAAGGAGAGATGAAATTTGTCCCTACACCTTTTCCAGATTGATAGCGTAAAAAGCATCGGGGAGAGACACAGAGACCGAAGTTGGGGTATGAATTTCTTAGAGGAAGGCCAAAGTAGATAGCACGGATGTACAGGGGCAGTAATCCCCATTTCGATTTCGGCCCATCTATTTGCAGCCTTCATTGAGGTCCATGCTGTCAGTACTCTAAGATGAGAGGCGTAGTAATATTTAATAAAGTCAGGGGCGGCTAATCCACCTTTAGCTCTAGGAGAAAGGGCTACCGATTGAGCAATTCTATGGGATGCATTATTCCAAACAAAGTTAAGGCACTTTCTCTGGAAATTTTTCAACTGTGACATAGGGACTGGAACCGGGAGTGTTTCAAAAAGGTACAATAATTTGGGCAAAACCGACATTTTAAGAACGTTAATCCCACCAAGAAGGGAAATTGGGATAGAAGACCAATGTTGTAGAAGTTTAGCAATTTCTGCGAACAAAGGAGGGAAATTGGCTTGATAAAGAGAGTGATATGAAGGGGTAAGATGAATTCCTAAATATTTTAGTGAAGTCTGGCACCATCTATACTTAAATCTGTTTTGTAAGGAGCTGAGTATATCTGAGGGTATATTGATGGGGAGAGCTTCTGTTTTAGTCTGATTAATACAAAAACCTGATAAGGACCCAAATGTGGAGAGGGTTTCGTGTAGGGAGGGTAATGAAATCTCGGGATGCGTGATGGTTAACAGAATGTCGTCTGCAAAAAGAGAGAGTTTGTAGTCCTGATGTCGTAAAGGAATTCCTCTGATATTAGGATGGGATCTAATAGCTGCTGCTAAAGGTTCTAGACTTAATATAAATAATAGGGGCGACAAAGGGCAGCCTTGTCACGTACCATTACTGAGAGTAAATCGTTGCAAAATATAGGAGGACAGCTGGACTTGAGACGTAGGGAGGGAGTATAGGGTGTGTAGGGCTCGTATAAAGGGGCCTGAGAATCCAAATCGGGTTAAGAACATGAAGGGCCAACCTAATCGATCGAAAGCTTTTTGAGCATCTAAGCTCAAGACTATGGTGGGACGTTTGGTTCTAGTTATTAGGTCTATCAGATCTATGGTTCTTCTTGTATTATCTCCAGCGTGTCTCGAGGGTACGAATCCTACCTGGTCTCTGTGGATCAGGAACCTTAATAGTGGGGATAATCTATTGGCGAATATCTTAGTGAAAATTTTGTAATCCGAGTTTAATAAAGCAATTGGGCGGTAGTTGTCGGGTAGTGCAGGATCCTTACCTGGCTTGGGGATTACTGTTATATTGGCATGTAAGAATTGTGAATGCGGGATGGATCCCCTAAAAAAAGAGGAGAATAGGGATTGTAGATAGGGGGTTAAAATATGTGTAAAAGTTTTATAATAGATGTAAGGGAGACCGTCAGGGCCCGGAGATTTGTGAGTTGGAAGATTTTTAATCACCTCTCCTATTTCCTCTCCAGTAATCGGAGAGTTAAGGGAGGATAGATGATCAGCAGAGATTTTTGGTAGCGGGAGGGAATTTATAAATTTATCAAACTCAGATTGTGAGAATTGAGGATGTGAATCAGGACCTAAACAGTTATAAAGCCGATTATAAAAATCACCAAAGACTTTTGACATAGCTTTCGGACAGTATGTGGGGGTGCCATCAGATTGTATTAAGTGATCGGGTATAGATAGAAAGGGTTTTAATTTGTTCACTAGCATCCTATGTGGTTTGTTTGCGTAATCGTAAAATTTTTGCTTAGCCCACAGCATGGATTTGGAAATTTGATTCATATCAAAAGACTTAATCCGATCCCGGATTGAGATGACTTTTCTCAATTTTTCCACCGTGGGGGAGGCCAACAGAGTTCTTTCAGCTATCTGTAGTTGGGTAATAAGATCATTTTTGAGTTGTACCGAGTCTTTTTTCAGGCGTGAGCCTATGGCTATGCATTCACCCCTAAAAAAGGCTTTATGGGCCTCCCACAGGGTGGAAATCTCCGAAACAGAGCCATCATTAATCTGGAAAAACTCAGTTAGTTTCTGCTGTAGTTGGGTTTGAGATAAAGGGTTTTTAAGCAAGGATTCATTGAGGCGCCAGTGGCAGGATTTAGAAAAGACTTTGTCAATAATACATTGAGTTCAATAGGTGCATGATCCGACCAGGTAATAGGATTTATTTCAGAAGATATTACATAGGGCAGTAGAGGGCCTGTAATAAGGAAGTAATCTAGTCTAGAATAAGACTTGTGAGGATGAGAATAAAATGTATAGTGCTTTTGGGTTGGGTGCTTTATCCTCCAAGAGTCAAATAGATTATGGGATCTAACTAGTTTGCGAAAGGATGTTGATAATTTCTTAGAGGAAGATTGTGAGGTGGTTTGGAATAGAGTACAAAAACAAATGTAGTCAATATTGTATGAAAAAATATAACACTTTTATTGGATAATAATATATATGTCAATCTCGCGTTGGCCAATAGGCAACAGTTTAGATATATGGGACAACTTGATGCATCCACATGTGCCATTTAGCACCTTTTTGAGGTAATGATAATACATTAGTTTGTTTACATCACCATTCTCTCACATCCTCCTTTTCTTCCCCTTCCTCCCCTTTCCCCCCCCTCTTCTCCCCCCCCCTTTCTCCCCTCCCCTTCCTCCCCTCCTTCTTCCCCCCATCCCCTTCCCCCCCCTTTTTTTTCTCATCCTCTCTTCCCTTTTGCACTCACTGGCACTCATTTGCACCTCACATACTCCTTTCTTATGTATCACCACACTTGCACGCATGGTCTCACCTCACTGTCTCGCTCCCTCTTTCTTATTTTTCTTACTTTGCCACTACTATTTCATTTTCTAGTACAGGCACAACATCCATTGCCCTTATCACATTTGTTCCTTTATATGGTAATCTCTTTTAAACATATACCTAAAAATATGGTTCAGAACTCCCCTGCGGGTTTGGGCCATATATATCATACCTATAATGTCTTTGATATCTTAGAGGCTCCTTTAGCCCATAGATCAAACCTAATTATCTTTATATGGGTCTCTTAGTTATTACTCTTCCCTTGCCAATCTTCATCACAGGTAATTTGGTGCTCTCCGGTTGGTTGTCCTCTCTGGCGAGCGGTGCTCAAAAGTGTGGCCTCTCGTAAGCCACGTTGTCTCTCACCATCCTGGTCTGGGCTGTGGCGGCGGTAGAGGAGGTTGGAATCCCCCTCTGGAGAAGAGGAAAAAGCACTTTAAATTTTAAAGGGACCTCTATGTGGGAATTTATGTTTTTCGTTGGACATACTCTTACTTGGTAACTATACTGTACTGATGTACTGCACAATCAATGTAGCTCATGTTACATATTTTTATGAATAGAACATGTATATGTATATCAATTTTACTTTCATGTTCTTCCCAGCAGACCGATCCTCTGAAGAAGACCCCAATCATAGGGGTTGAAACGCGTCAGTTTTAATGTTCATGACATAAATATTGCTATGAACAAATGTCTGCTTTTGTATGTTCAGTCAAATCATTCTTTTAGATAATTCCCACTGGAGCTCATGGTTTTTAACTCTGATGACATATATATTATTATCCAATAAAAGTGTTATATTTTTTCATACAATATTGACTACATTTGTTTTTGTGCTGCCTAAAAACCCCAATGTGGGGAAACCTTCCTTTTTTTGCTCTAACTTCTTAGGGGTGAGCAGCAATCCTCTTCTTCCCCTCCCTAGTGTCCCCTCCATTCGTTTGGAATAGAGTTTTCCTGTCCCTGGTCGGGGACATGCACACATTGAAGTCACCTCCCATGATCATGAAAGGCTGGGAGAAGGGTTGTAGTTTCTCAAAAACTTTTTCAAGGAAACCGATTTGTCCTACATTTGGTGCATAAATGTTAATCAAGGAAAAAGAGGTAGATAAGTGACTACATTTCAGGAATATGAACCTACCATGAGGATCTAGGTAGGAGGAGAGTATTTTTATTGGGCTTGAGCGTTTAATAAGAATTGCCACTCCCGCTTTTCCAGAGGGGTCAGAGGCAGTATATGCTACGGGAAAGTGTCTAGAAGCAAATTTAAAGGAGCCTCTGGGTTTAAAATGGGTTTCCTGAACCATAAAAAGCTCTGCTTTGGATGATTTAAATTCTTTTCTCTTTCAAATTATTTTATTGATTTTTTGCAGGGAAATACAGACTACAATTGAGAGATTGTACGTCGTGCAACGACGTAGAGTTTAAATTGAAATATAACAAAGAATTTGCAAACAGAAATTATACGTAATAGTCAGCAGCTTGTCATTGGTTTGAGCGCGCTCAAATGATCATGGGTATAACATTACACTGTACTATGGTTGCAATACTATGCAAATAGGGCCTCTTCTCCCTTCGCAGCACCCCGTTTGGGATCTCTTTGTGCTGCAAGGGGAGAGCGGCTCCCACAGGAACTTTGTTAAGTTTCAATTGTGGTGAGGTGTTAAGCTTCTGTAGTAGTCAAGATGTAACTCGCATGTCTAAAATATGGTGAACACATTGCTCGGTCAAGAAGGTTTAAGGTTGAGTTTGGGAATCTGGGCTTGGGGTGCAGCATTAGTCCAGTTTGTCCAGGGAGACCATTGCTTACTGGCTTGTGAGGCACGACCATTGCTGGTGGCCACCATCATTTTGTAGCTGAAGTGTAGTGAAACCAGGTCAATGGTTTGTTTTATGTTTGGGGGAATGTCTGACTTCCAATTCTGTGTTATATTGAGTCTGGAAGCCAAGAGAATATGGGTTATTGTGTGTCTGAGAGGTCCAGGTATGATTTCTATGGTTAAATTTAGGAGCGCCAATTCTGGTGAGGGTGGGATAGGACTCTTTGTAATGTTGGCTATCAGATCAAACGTATCTAACCAGAATTTTCGGATGAGGGGGCATGCCCAGAAAATATGGATCATGTCCCCTCTAGATGCTTTGCATCTCCAGCAAGTCATGGGAGTGTGGGGGTGGAAGGTAGCTAACTTAACTGGGGTTAAGTACCAGCGGAGCGAGATTTTTTGGGTGAGTTCCCAAAGTGATAAACATTGGGTTACTTTGTAGGTGGACTTGAGAGCTAGTTGCCATTGTGCGTCAGAGAAGGTACTGCTAAGATCTTTTTCCCATTGACAATGGGGGATCAACTTATTAAAGGATCTTTTCCCCTGAAGCAGGGTATAGAATAGGATATACCTTTGGGCCTTGGAATGGGGCTTGTGAGGAAGTCCCAGGATTTTTTTGGATGTTGTAAAGGGGGCGGGGAAGTTTACTTAGGCAGTGGTGAATGCGGAGGAATGTAAATCTTTCCGCGTCTGGCAGAGCGTATTCTTTTTGTAGTTGGGAGAAGGATTTAATTTGATTTCCTTGTAGAAGGAGGTGTATCGAGTGTATTCCATTGATGGACCAGTTGGAGAGTCTGAGGTCAGGTGAGAGATGGTGTAGTGTCTCCAGGGGTATGTGAAGGTGTGTGTTAGGGGGGGTGCATTCTGGGAGGGCGAGCATTTTTCCCCAGGCATAGACTGAGGCCTTCATAGTCGGGGAGATGGAGGGTGAGACATAGGAGCCCAAAGGGGTACTCATTAACCAGTTTTTTTTAGGTTTGGGCGTACCAGTAAGAGATTTTCTATCTGGGCCCATAGAGATTGAGTAGTGGGTTGGAACCACTCTGGGAGTTGCGCGAGTATGACCGCTAGGTAGTAGTCTCTAAAATCTATGGATCCTGTGCCTCCCGCCAATCTGTGTTTAATTAATTTGGCGTGTGCGCATCTGGGTTTTTTCCCGTTCCAAAGAAACTTGGTGAAGATTGATTGAAGAGACTTAAAGAACGAGGCGGGAATTGGGATTGGTAGTGTTCAGAAGAAGTACAATATTTGAGGTAGACATGTCATTTTAAAGGCTGCTAGCCTCCCCGACCATGAGAGCTTGTGTTTTGTGAGTTGTTGTGAATCAGTTTTGAGTTTGTGAAGGAGTGGGAGGAAGTTAGATGAGTATAAATTCTTTGTCGTTTTTGGGAGTTGGATTCCCAAGTATGTGATTTCCTTGTCAGCCCATGTGAAGGAGTATTGTGTCTGGAGTAAATTCTTAGTGGTGGCATCCAGATTGATATCTAGAATGGAAGATTTGGATGTGTTTAATTCATAGTACGATACTTTACTGAACCAATTTAATGTGGTTTGTACTTCCGCCAGGGAGGTTGTGGGATTAGTGAGTATTAGGATAACATCGTCCGCGAAGAGACTAATTTTGTGGGTGGCGGGACCTATTTGTATTCCGGATATTGTAGTGTTGGATCTGATGTGTTGTGCTAGAGGTTCCATTAATAAATTGAAGATGAGTGGGGACAGGGGACATCCTTGACGCGTTCCATTTGTGATGGGGAATGGTTTTGAAAGCATACCTTCCGTGAATACTTGGGCCGAAGGGGTGGTATACATAGCTAAGATGGCTCTAAGGATGTGGTCTCTGAAACCAAATTTCTGAAGGACCATTTCTAGGTAGGTGCAGTGAACCCTGTTGAACGCCTTCTCTGCATCCAAAGACAGGAGCAGAGAAGGCGTTCCTGTGGATTCCGCGTGGTGTATCAAGTTGATCATTCTTCTGGTGGCATCTGGTGCCTGTCTTCCTTTGGTGAATCCTGTCTGGTCTCTATGTATGAGGGTGGGTATAATATCTAAAAGGCGTGTGGCGATTGTCTTAGCATAGATTTTCAGGTCAAGGTTGAGTAGGGATATTGGTCTAAAGTTTTTGGGGGAGTCTGGGTCTTTCCCCGGTTTGGGAATCGTAACTATTAGTGCATTCAAATAATCATTCTGAAGATTGGAAGAGGAGGCAGCGTTGTTAAATAGCTCAGTAATATGTGGGACTATCTGTGGGGAATACTGTTTGTAGTATTTGGCTGTTAGACCGTCAGGACCTGGGGCTTTCCCATTTGGTAGGGAATCAATTGATGTCTGAACTTCCTGTTCTGTAAAGGGCTTATTTAAATTATCTAGTTGAGTGCCCGTTAGGGTGGGTAACTGAATAGATTGGAGAAAATGATTGATCTCAGCTGATGTTGGTTGCAGTGTGTTAGCATCACGTTTTAAGTTGTAAAGGTCGCTATAGTAGTCGCTGAAAGCGTTAGCTATTTCCTGAGGATTGGACTGGGGGATGTTCGTGTGGGGGTGGATAATCTGAGATATTTTAGACTTGAGTCTTCTGCCTCTGAGTTTCAGTGCTAGAGTTTTACCTGCCTTGTTGGAGGTGGCGTAGGAAGTGGCTTTTAGTTTACGCTGGAGATATTCAAATGAGTGGAGGAGCAAGGTTTTCAGTTCTTGCCGTAAGTTCAATAATTGGAGGGTTTGTGGGAGTTGGGGGTTGGCTTTATGTTGTTGTTCTAGGGAGGTGATTTGGGATGATAGTTCATCTAAACGCTGCGTCCTCTTCCTTTTGTGATGGGAGCTCATTTTAATCAACATACCTCTAATATAGGCCTTATGGGCACTCCATACCACTCCATGGTCAGACACTGTGCCTTTGTTTATAGAAAAAAATTCAGTGAGAAGGTTGGAGATTTCTGTTGTGTATTTTTCATTTTGCAGTATAAAATTGTTTGCATGCCACAAGAATGTGTTGCGTTGTGGAGTGGAATCTGAGATAGTAATAGATATTGGGGCGTGGTCTGACCATGTTGTGGCGTGGATTTCAGATTTACATATATTCTGGAGGAGCCATTTATCGGTGACAAATAAATCAATTCGCGAATACGAATTATGCATGTGAGAGTAGTAAGTCTAGTCCTTTTCTGAGCCGTGGTGGCAGCGCCATACATCAAATAGTTCCTGTGAGGACAAAAGATTTTTCAGTGGCGATATTCGCCTCTTCGCCGGAGGCGTAGTGTCCATGTTGATGTCAGGGACAATATTAAAATCCCCACATATGATTAGATGCCCTTTTTTATCTGATTGGTTAGGCGTAGAACCTTATGGAGGAATTTCTTTTGGTGGGTGTTCGGTGCATAAATGTTGGAAAGGGTATAAAAAACTTTGTTGATGGAGCATACTAAAATTAAGTAGCGACCTTCAGGTTCAATTAGTATCTTGGATAGTTGGAAGTCCACTGTGTCTTTTATTGCTATCATGACGCCTTTGGATTTGGTGGAGTGACAGGCATGGAAGATGTGTGGGAACTGACGATTGGTGCATAATGGAGAGTCTGACTTTATCAGATGTGTCTCTTGGATACACAAAAAGTCGCTCTGGAGAGCATTGGCAGATTTCCAAAGAGAGTGACGTTTAGCTGGATGGTTCAGGCCTTTAGCATTTAGCGACAATATATTTAGTGGCATGGTGTTGGGAAGTGTAGGTAGGTTGGTGTGGGAAGTCACTTACAGTTAGACGACCTGGTTTACTTGCCGGAGGAGCTTGGTATCGGTAGCAGTTGGTGGATGGTGTTCGGACGCTGGAGCCAGTAGAGGGAGGATAATAGAGCTGCAGATAGAGCAAAATGTTAATCACAGTTGACGATACAGTGCCAATGAGCAAACTGCTGATAAGGTAACTTTACAAAATTGAAAAGGGAGACGTAGAGGAGGTGTATCACACCGCTTCAACCTCTAAATGGGGGTATAAACAGTTAGTAACAAGAGGAGCTGAGCAGTCAGTGGAACAATTCGTCTAACTCCAGGGGATGTGCTGTACCGTAGTTAGGCCTATTACGGTATTAACTGTGAAGTCTCCTCAGCTGGGTTGGTGATATATGCGGCTGCGGGCATGAGATGGGCTGCTGCACGTTGGTGGGGTCTTGGGGGGTTCCAGAATTATTCCCCAGTTATGGAGGAGGTTCAGGCCTTTGTTCAGGTCATGTATGGTGTGGGATTGCCCATTTCTAGTGACCAGGATAGTTGCTGGATAACGCCATTTGTATGGTATTTTTTGGTTTTGAAGCCCTTTGGTGATCGGGTTCAGGTTTCTTCTTTGTTGGAGAGTATATTTAGATAGATCCGGGAAAAATTGGATTCCCGTGTACGGAGCAGGCAGTGGTGATTTATTTTTAACCCCCAGCAGGAGTTTCTCTTTGACGTGAAAGAAGTGGACCCTCATCAAAACATCTCTGGGGATGGAGGCAGCCAGGTGGGATGGCTTGGCTATTCTATGTATTCTGTCGATGATTATGTCCCTGGGGGATGCTTCTGGGACTATGACATGCATCATTTCTTTCGCATATCGTGGTAGGTCTGCAGGCAGTATGGATTCAGGGACTCCGCGCAGTTTGATATTGCTTCTGCGAGATTTGTCCTCTAAATCGGCCAGCTTGTCGCGGATCCATGTCTGTTCCTCTCTCATATCAGCACATACATCCATGACCTCATTAACTTTGGAAGTGCAGTCACTCATATCATTTTCAATGCATGTCACTCTGTCATCTATTGAGTGTATGTCTGAGGAGATTTTTGAAAAAAGTGAGGAGAGATCTGTCATAAGGGAGGTCTGCAGTGAGAGTAGCATGTCCTTTAATGTGGTATCCATAACAGGCTGTCCTGAGGTGGGGAAAGCTGCCATGGATGAGTGCAGGGCCTGGTTGTTGAGAAGGGAGTTGAAAGCCTGGGCCTCAATTTGTGGGATGGGCGGCCGCTGCGGCGGCGCATCTAGCCTCATTTTAGCCTTAGCAGGGCTTTTCAGGAGGTTGTCACCCTCCGGGGGGTGAGGGGGTAAAGCTGGGGGGTCAGATGGAGCAGGATCTGCCAGGAATTCGTCCGGCAGATCCGTGTATGTGTCCCGCGGCGCAGCCTGGCCGGCGCCATCTTGGAGATCACTGACCTGCTCCGCCAGCTTGTAGAAGAATTCAGTGAATTTCTTTGGTTGATATTCCGGGTTTCTCTTCCTGGACGTGCTGGCCATGGTCCCCGGTGTCTTGGAGGCTAGGATGGCACTGGATGAGCTTCGCTGTGCGGCCTGAGTAGTTGGTATATCTCCCCTGTGAGACGAGCTGAGGTATCAAGCGTCCATCTACAGCTCCGGTCGGCCACGCCCCCCCCCCGATTTAAATTATTTTAAGGCCTGCCACCTTTTGCCTATGGAATTTAATCCTTTAACATTACAAGAATAAACCTTGAGGGCCATATTTGGTCAAACAAAAAAGTGCTAATATAGTATAAAGACTGAGAGCATATAAATGAGCATCCTTAAAAAGGAACATTTTAAAACAAACATTTCTTTCAATTGGTATATTAATATAAATACAACACTGAAAACACATATATAGGTCAAAAGAGAAAAAAAGAAAAAAGACCTGCATATGAAAACTCCAAAGGAGGTAAAAAAAAACATGAACTAAATTGAATGAGAAGAGAAAAAATGTTAAAAAAAGAAAAAGGAAAAAATAATTTTTGAAAAGCCTGAGAAAAAATTTCAGGCTGCCCAGGCAAAAGCCTTGGGTCATGAGGGGGGGCATGTTAACCTGCAGGGATTAATGGAGGAGGGGGGGAGGTGGGTAGATCCTCGTCTCTGTTTTTTGTAAAAAGAAGAACAAACAGACAGGAGGAGCAAAGGTGTTTGGCATGTTATTATGAACAAGTAGATATATCTTAAGACAAGCTAGTAGAAAAAGAAAAGTATATATATAAAAAAAAGTTAAAGGGGGAAAAAAAAGCCCCCAGGAACGCATCTAACTGCAACATCAGTAAGAGGTGTGACCTCTCAACAGAGTGACCCGATCACTGTGAGGTCACTAGGATAACCATGGTAAATATTATCCGGCCATGGAAAAAAAGAGCAAAAAATTGAGAAAAAAGAAAATAAAAAATAATAAGTCACATCAGGTTGGATATCTGTGACTATTGGCTCGTTGTGGGGTGGAGAAGTTCTTCTGGGATCTTCGTTGGACTGGGGTCCAGATTTTGGCTGGTGTGGTAAGTGGTTTGGGGTTCGGAGCTTGGGGTATAGAATCTTCCTCAGGCAGGAGGGAGAGACCTAGGTTGCGGATAAAGGCTTCACTTTCGTAAAGGTCTCTCAGGGAATGTTGAACACCATCTTTGGAAACGGTTAGGCGGAAGGGGAATCCCCAGTGGTATGGAACTTGATGGTTTTGTAGATGGGAAGTAACAGGATGGAAACTGCGCCTTTTGGCCAAAGTGATTGAGGAGAGATCGTTGAATATCTGAATTTTGTGTTGTTTATAGTCAATACGTGACTTGTTACTCGTTGCAAGTGTGAGGGCTTCTTTGCTCTCGTAGAAGTGGAAGCGGACAATAATATCTCTGGGATTGACAGTAGGAGGAGGTTTTGGGGCCAGAGATCTATGTGCCCTGTCCATACCCCAGTCTATGTCCGGAATATGTGGGGCTAAAGTAACAAATAGGCCTAAAAAGGTAGGGACGCAGTTCCTTGTCGCTCACCGCCTCAGGGATTCCCCTAATCCTCAGATTCTGGCATCTTTCGCGGTTTTCCAGGTCTTCCTGTTGAAGCTGGAGTAGGGAGACTGTATGTTTCAAGTTGGAGTTGTCCTCTTCAAGAACATGTACATATTGGGTCAGTTCATCAAATTTGTTCTCCAATGTGTTGGTGCGTTCACCTAGTTGGTCGATTTCACCCTGTAACTATTTTGCTCACTTCTTTAGCGATGCTGCGGGTTAGTTCGTGTAGTAATGAGTTCAAGTTTGTGTCCAGAACAGCTACTGTCACTACATCCACGGGGTGGTCGGGTGGAAGAGAGTGCTGAGAGGATTGAGATCTGTTATCATCTTGGGTCATGCCTTCCGGCAGAGTATGTGGGTCAGCAGTGTCCGAGGATCTCAGTTGTTCACTGGAGATCGGGGATCTCTGTTTATATAAAAAGCGCTCCATGGTATTAGGGGTCTGCGACGTTGGCGGTGGGTTAAAACCTCTATATATTGCCTTCTGGAAGCCAATCTTCCCCATGCAGTGTTAGGAAGGGTCTGATGTCTTGTTATTATTTCGCTCCTGCGATTAATAAGGGACCGTTAGCTTTGTAGGAGCATCTCTTAAAGAGACGGGGATCAAAGTTCTCCTTTTACATGTCTGCTTCCCTGCACGCCAGACTGGAGGTGGTCACATTAAGGATCAGGGAGATCTGAGGGGACAGCTGTGAGATTTGCAGATATATGGAAAAAATGTGGTGTTTGCAGGTGATTGATATCTGGTTAAACTGCAGGGAATAGGTTGTAGGGGTACTTGGAGTACCAAGATGGCCGCCGACTTCCAGGACTAGGCCGAAGCCGCGGTCTGTCCTGAAGGCTGAAGCCGGTCGGGGGGGGGTTCCTCTCACAGGCCCGGACCAGGTCCCCAGGGCCTAAAAACAGGGACTCTGGGGGTCAGGTACTGCAGAGCAGCAGTGGTAGAAGGATCGGGCGGAAGCCATTGTACTCACAGAGTCCAGGATGGCCGGTGGATAGGCCCAGGAATGGCGGCAGGCCGCAAGGGGATCCGGGATGGGGGGAGAAGGTCCCGCTCGGCTCTCATTCACGCTGCGGGCATCCGCCTCCCCTTGGTGGTAACTCGGATGTCCCGGGTGGGAAGTTCCCAATAAACCATCCGTTCGTCCCCCGGTCCACGATGTAGGCGAGCGCCAGCCTCCGGACAGGCCATAGGCCTCAATATGGCGGCGGTAGCTGAAAGTACAAGACAGGCAGGAGGCTTAAGGGAGCTCGGCGTCGCTGGGTTTCAAACAAGATCCAGCCGGATCTGCAGCGGAGAGGGTTGGGGTTGTTCCCAGCTATAAATGGACTGCTTTCCAAAGGAAATAAGGCAGGGATGGCAATGGATGAGAGTTGCCTGGACGGAGCACAGCTTACGCACGTCCTCCCTGTATCTCGTCCGGCCACGCCCCCGAATACTACTTTTTAAATGCAAAAGAATTGTCATAAAAACTATATTTTAACCACTTGCTGCCCGCCATATAGCAGAATGACGGCAGCAAAATGGTTGTGATATCCTGACCGGACGTTATATGATGTGATCAGGATAACAGATGGAGCACACCTGCAGGGGCACGCAGCGTGGCGATCGGAGGAGCTGTGTGTCAGTCTGACACACCGCAAATCTGATCTTGGTATGGAGCCTCTGACAGAGGCTTCTTACCCCGCTTTCCTCGGTTCACACTGACAGGGAGAGCCAATCGGTGGCTCTTCCTGTCAGAGGCGGGGTCTGTGCTGATAATTAGCACATTGATTATCAGCACAGCCCCCATCAAAAGGTGCCCATCAGCTACCAATTAGTGCCCAACACCTGCCAGCCTGCCCCCCTAATAGACGCATGTCAGTGCCCACAACAGTGCCAATCAGTGCCCAAAAAAGTGCCAATCAGTGCCCCATCAGTAATGCTTGTCAGTGCCCCATCAACGTGCCAATCAGTGCCACTTAGTAATGCCTGTCAGTAGCTCCTCATCAGTGCTGCCTATCCAGTGCCAGTGCCACCTATCAGTGCCCATCAATGCCGCCTATCAGTGCCCATCAGTGCCACCTATCAGTGCCATCAGTGCCGCCTATCAGTGCCATCAGTGCTGCCTATCAGTTCCCATCAGTCTTATTTTTAATTGTTGGTCGTTTTTTTTCGTTTATAGCACAAAAATTAATATCCGCGTGATCAAATACTACCAAAAGAAAGCTCTATTTGTGGGAAGAAAATGATAAATTATTTTGGGTACAGTGTTGCATGCCTGCACAATTGTCATTCAAAATGTGACAGTGCTGAAAGCTAAAAATTGTCCTGGTCAGGAAGGGGGTAAAGTGCCTGGTATGGAAGTGGTTAAAATACTAATCAAAATTACAAAAACAATTGGTTTAAATACCACATTAAATGTTTTAAGAACAGAAAAAGATCATCACAGCTAACAGTACTAAAATCTTAGCACAGCCAGGTTTAAATATTTTCCTATATGCATGAAACAGTCCACCCACTTTCCTGCTTAGATTTTATTTACCATTAGCTTGAGGCACAAACATGCTTAGTATTTACTTGATGTCCCACAGTGCATAATGAACTACTGATACTATATGATTAGATCAAAGTCACCATGCCTTGGGAGCAAATATTAGAAACTACTGAAAGTTAAACAGCAGGGGATCTCTAGTGAATGTGAGATACAAAAATATGGACAATGTAATCTCTAAAAGAAAATTATCAGGGGAATCATTCTTTTCTCTAGAAATTTGATCTAGTTTCATAATAATATTAATATAGTGTTGTTGGTGATTATATCCTAAACCTATCTAGCAAAATATATTATTTCAAGATATTCTTATATTTATTTAAATCAGTGTTAAACAAATGTCTTGGTGGACATAAAGCAAGGAAAAACACAAAAACTCAAATTACAAATAAACTAAAAAATATTTTTTTCTCTAGGTTATGTGATGAATTACAATACCCTTGGTTATTTTGTTTAGATATTTGCAGCTCATGTGCAATCTTATATTTATTATAAATTTAAGTTTTTGGTTGAACAGAGAATGACTAAAAACATGTAGGTTGATTTTTTGCTGTCTGTGTCCCATTGAAATTCCATTTTACTTCCTTTCCCAGAAACACAGAAATCTCAAAATCCCCAATGAGACATCACTATCACTGGTGCATGTATCCTTAATGGAATATTTACTCTCACCACTTGTTCTTGTAACAGCTGTAAAGTTTTGCATTCCCTTTCACTTTCTGTCATGGTAACAATGGTCCCCTGGACAAAAAAGATAGGGTGAATCTCCCTGGTGGTGGCACATAAAAACATGCAATATGGACCCAAACTCATTTTTGTATAACTTTTTTTTTTAAACTGAAAACACTTTCCTTTGGTGGTGCCAAAAGTTCTGGGAATATGAAGAAAAATACTTTTGGCTGCTTTTGAGTTTTTCTTACTGTCCTGGCACTTCAGGGCCTCTGAAAATGTGATACGCGTGTATTAAATCATACATTTCATTTATGCCCCTTGAAAGCCTAAAGGTCCTTATTTAATTTCTGGTCTGTCTATGTGGCTACATTGCAAAAAAGTCTCATGCATATGTCACCCTTATATGCAGGAGGAGTAGCAGAATGTATTTTGGGATGTAATTGCCCATCATGCTTTGTGTGAAAAGTATCTCATTAAATGACAACATTGTGTAAAAAAAAAAATACATTTGTGGTTTCCTTTATGTTTCCAAAACCTTGTGGCAAAAATGTAACTCTTCAATAGACTCACCATACCTCTCACCAAATACCTACCCTACACAAAGGGGCCATTTGGGGGTTTTGTACTGTACTAGCATTTTAGGGCTTCCAAACATGTGATAGCTAGTCAGGAAACCAGATGCGTAAAAATACACACCTTGAAAGTCTGATGGTGTTCAATGGATTTTAGGCCCCTCTTTGTGGCTAGGTGGCAAAAAAGTTTCATGCATGTGGCTTTCATATACTGAGGAGGAATAGCAGAATGTCCTATGAGGTGTGTGAGAAATGTCATCTGCCATATTAAAATGGCAACTTTGTTTGATGAAAGAAGAATGTATTTTTTTTTATTCTCCAAAAGTTTGTAAACAATGTGATAAAGTTTGTAAACAATGTGATATCCAAATAGCTTATCATGTTTTCATCACCTTAAAGTGGAGTTCCACCCAAAAGTGGAACTTCCACTCATCAGATTCCTCCCCCCCTCCGGTGACACAGTTGGCACCTTTCAGGGGGGAGGGGGGTACAGATACCTGTATATTACAGGTATCTGGATCCACTTCCGGCGTAGATAGCCGCAGAATCTGCGGGTATTTACGCCACTTCCTGCACCCTCCCCGCTGCCTGCTGGGAAACACACGGCTCCCAGAGGCAGCAGGGACCATTGGTATTGCGCTGCGCGACTCACGCATGCGCAGTAGGGAACCGGGAAGTGAAGCCGCACGGCTTTACTTCCTGATTCCCTTACCGAAGATGGAGGCGGCAGCACCCGAGGACGGAGAGACGCTTCGGCCTCGGGTGCCGACATCGCGGGCGCCCTGGACAGGTAAGTGTCCATGTTTTAAAAGTCAGCAGCTGCAGTATTTGTAGCTGCTGACTTTTAAAAAAAATTTTCTCGGTGTTGCTCCGCTTTAAGGTGTGAATGTATTTTTTACACAAAGTTATTTGTTAAGATATTAGTTAAAGCGTAGTTCCACCCATAAAAATAATTTTACATAAATGTGCAGCAAATATCATAACACATGACATTTGGAGAAAAATGTTTTTTTTTTACATATCTTTTAATCCCTGTTGCTATATGTGATGGCAACCTGTATAATTTTTAGCGCTGCTATGTGCTATTACTGCGCATGTGCAAAAGCAGGCGGTGCATGCTGTAAATACAGCAGCGCCGTATCCCGGAAGAATATGCATGTGGGCTTCTCCTGCCCACAAGCAAGATGGTAATCCACAAGAAGGTAAAATCGAAGGCATTTTTTAAGATAAATATATAATTAAGGTAGCGCTAATGACAAGAGTAAGAATAGCTTGATATGCATTATGCAAGATTAATAATAATTAAAAAAAAATAAAAATCAAAGATGTGGGTGGAATTCCGCTTTATGATATTTCTAGGGCACATCATGGGTATGCTTAGAATTATACAACTACTACTCCTCCTGAGTATGGGGATACTCCATGTGTGAGACTTTTTGCAGCCTGCATCACAGAGGGGCTCACAATTCAATGAAAAAGCAAATAATATTAAACAGATGTAATAAATTTACATGTACTAAATATGATGGATCAAAGGGGATGCAATCTACACAGCAATGGCAAATTAGGCAGCAGTTCACTTGATATGATTTGAAGTAAAGTCACCCTATCCAGGATGATAAATGGGTTTGTTACCAAGGTATTACAAAACATAAGGTAAAGAAAAAATGAAGAATATATCATAAAATGGGGGAACATATGTGGACAATATAGCCCCTCAACAAATTCCCCAACATCTTTGATGGGTTCAGGGCACAAATGTGGCTCAGATTTAGGTGAACAGCCATTTATCCCCAGTAAGACATGCTGTGCATACCTTGTGCCAGGGTTCAGGTCCAATAGTTGGCAGTACAGTCCCTGCTAAGTCAGTGCATATACCGGGCAGAGGCTATAAATACCCTGCCAAAATTTCGGGCCAACAAAAGGCTCTGCCCCCATGCCTGGCAAAGTCTTTGATGTTGCTCAAGCCCAAGAGTGGGTTGGGTATGCCTCTGAGCATGCTCGACCCCACAGGGACTCGTGCTCCATTGTACGCCAACCTGTATCTGTGGGCTGGGAGTGGTACCTATTCAATGATCATGATTGGTGTACCTGTGCAACATATTATCATGGCACAGGTACATCAATTATGTTTTTATGATTTGGACAGGTACATGGTCTGAACTGGAAATTTTCATGTTTCAGCTCAACCAGAACGATTTTAATTTGAAATTCACTATGAATATTAGTCAAACAAAGGTTACCTTTTTAGATGTCAAGATTATGGTAGATGGAAATGTCCGTCAGGTCTAAGGATGAGCCGAACACCCCCTTGTTCGGTTTGCACCAGAACATGCGAACAGGCAAAAAATTTGTTAGAACATGCGAACACCATTAAAGTCTATGGGACTCGAACATGAATAATCAAAAGTGCTAATTTTAAAGGCTTATGCCCCGTACACACGGTCGGATTTTCCGATGGAAAATGTCCGATCGGAGCGTGTTGTCGGAAATTCCGACCGTGTGTGGGCTCTATCGGACATTTTCCATCGGATTTTCCGACACACAAAGTTGGAGAGCAGGAGATAAAATTTTCCGACAACAAAATCCGTTGTCGGAAATTCTGATTGTCTGTACACAAATCCGACGGACAAAGTGCCACGCATGCTCAGAATAAATAAAGAGATGAAAGCTATTGGCCACTGCCCCGTTTATAGTCCCGACGTACATGGTTTACGTCACCGCGTTTAGAACGATCGGATTTTCCGACAACTTTGTGCGACAAAAGATAAAACAAGTTTGAGCCAACATCCGTCGGAAAAAATCCTAGGATTTTGTTGTCGGAATGTCCGAACAAAGTCCGACCGTGTGTACGCCCTATTATATGCAAGTTATTGTCATAAAAAGTGTTTGGGGACCTGGGTCCTGCCCCAGGGGACATGTGTCAATGCGAAAGAAAATGTTTTAAAAACGGCCGTTTTTTCGGGAGCAGTGATTTTAATAATGCTTAACCACTTCCCTACCCGCCCATAGTCATATGACGTCCACAGATGGGATCTCCCATCCTGGGTGGGCGTCATATGACGCCCTGGGATTCCCGGCCGCCTAGGGGGCGCGCGCGCGATCGGCGGGAGCGCGCGCGCACGCCCGCCGCATTCCTCGGGACCCGGTGCGTGTGCCCGGCGGCCGCGATGTCCCCTGGGCACCCGCGATTGCCGGTTAACCGGACCGGCATGTGGATCTGTGTGTGTAAACACACAGATCCACAGCCTGTCAGCTCTGAGGAGAGCGATCTGTGTTCCCAGAACGGAGGAACACTGATCGGTCTCCTCCCCTTGTACGTCCCCTCCCCCTACAGTTAGTAATCACTCCCTAGGAAACATATTAACCCCTCCCCGCCCCCTAGTGGTTAACCCCTTCACTGCCTGTCACATTTACACAGTAATCAATGCAATTTTATAGCATTGATCGCTGTATAAATGTGAATGGTCCCAAAAATGTGTCAAAAGTGTCCGATGTGTCCGCCATAATGTCGCAGTCATGAAAAAAAATTGCGATCGGCGCTAAAAAAATAAATAAATATTTTTTTTTAAAAACGCCATAAATCTATCCCGTATTTTGTAGACGCTATAACTTTTGCACAAACCAATCAATATACGCTTATTGCGATTTTTTTTACCAAAAATATGTAGAAGAATATTTATCGGCCGAAACTGAGGAAAAAATTTGTTTTTTAAAAAAAAATTGGGATATTTATTATAGCAAAAAGTAAAAAATATTGTGTTTTTTTCAAAATTGTCGCTCTTCTTTTGTTTATAGCGCAAAAAATAAAAACCGCAGAGGCGATCAAATACCACCAAAAGAAAGCTCTATTTGTGGGGAAAAAAGGACGTCAATTTTTTTTGGGTACAACGTCGCACGACCGCGCAATTGACGTTTGAAGTGCGACAGCGCTGAAAACTAAAAATTGGCCTGGGAAGGAAGGGGGTGAAATTGCCCTGTATTGAACCGGTTAAAGTGAAACAATAAAAGTGTAATATTCCTTTAAATTTCTTACCTGGTGGGTGTCTATAGTATGCCTGTAAAGGGGCACATGTTTTCCGTGTTTAGAACAGTCTGACAGCAAAATGACATTTCAAAGGAAAAAAAGTCATTTAAAATTACTTGCGGCTATTAATGAATTGTCGGCTCGAAAATACACATAAAAGTTCATTGATTAAAACTGCATGGGATTTCCCCACAGGGGAACCCTGAACCAAAATTTTAAGAAAAAATGGCATGGGGGTCCCCTTAAATTCCATACCAGGCCCTTCAGGTCTGGTATGGATATTAAGGGGAACCCCGCGCTAAAATAAAAAAAATGACATGGGGTCCCCCTCAAAATCTATACCAGACCCTTCAGGTCTGGTATGGATTTTAAGGGGAACCCCGCGCCAAATTTTTTTAAAAAATGGCGTGGGGTCCCCCCAAAAATCCATACCAGACCCTTATCTGAGCACGCAGCCTGGCAGGCCGCAGGTAAAAAGGGGGGATGAGAGAGCACCTCCCCCCTCCTGAACCGTACCAGGCCACATGTCCTCAACATTGGGAGGGTGCTTTGGGGTAGCCGCCCCCCAAAGCACCTTGTCCCCATGTTGATGAGGACAAGGGCCTCATCCCCACAACCCTTTGCCAGTGGTTGTGGGGGTCTGTGGGCAGGGGCTTATCGGAATCTGGAAGCCCCCTTTGACAAGGGGACCCCCAGATCCCGCCCCCCGTGTGAAATGGTAATGGGGTACAAAAGTACCCCTACCATTTCACAAAAATTGTGTCAAGAATGTTAAAAATGACAAGAGACAGTTTTTGACAATTCCTTTATTTAAAGTATTCTTTTTCCATCTTCTTCGGGACTTCTTCCTTCTTCCTTCCTTCGGTTTCTTCCTCCATCTTTTTCTTCCTCTGGTTCTTCCTCCGATCCTCTGCTTCTTGCTCCGGTGTTGTTGTCCGGCATCTTCCTCCGTGGCGTCTTCTTCCCCGCTTCATTCTTGGGCCGCTCCATATCCATGGGAGGCTCCCGCTGTGTGACGCTTCTCTTCTTCTGACACTTCTTAAATAATGAAGGGCGGGGCCACCCGGACCCCGCCCCCCTCTGACGCACGGGGACTTGACGGGGACTTCCCCTATGGCTTTTCCCGTGATGTCAGAGGGGGTGGGGTCACCCAGTTACCTAATGGGTCCCCTCTGACGTCATGGGGAAAGCCACAGGGAAGTCCCCGTCAAGTCCCCGTGCGTCAGAGGGGGGTCACCGGGTGGCCCCCGCCCTGCATTATTTAAGAAGTGTCAGAAGAGGAGAAGCTTCACACAGCGGGAGCCTCCCATGGATGCGGAGTGGCCCAAGAACAAAGCGGGAAAGAAGACACCGGAGGAAGATGCCGGACGAGAACACCGGAGCAAGAAGCAGAGGATCAGAGGAAGAACCAGAGGAAGAAGAAGATGGAGGAAGAAACCGAAGGAAGAAGGAAGGAAGAAGACCTGAAGAAGATGGAAAAAGAAGACTTTAAATAAAGGAATTAACATTTTTCACACTTTTTTTGTCATCAACATGGGGACAAGGTGCTTTAGGGGGCCGCTACCCCAAAGCACCCTCCCAATGTTGAGGGCATGTGGCCTGGTATGCTTCAGGAGGGGGGGCACTCTCTCGTCCCCCCCTCTTTTCCTGTGGCCTGCCAGGTTGCGTGCTCAGATAAGGGTCAGGTATGGATTTTTGGGGGGACCCCACGCCATTTTTTTAAATTTTGTCCCGGGGTTCCCCTTAAAATCCATACCAGACCTGAAAGGTCTGGTATGGAATTTGAAGGGGACCCCCACTCCATTTTTAAAAAAAAAATTTGGTTCGGGGTTCCCCTGTGGGGAAATCCCATGCCGTTTTTATCAATGAACTTTTATGTGTATTGTCGGACCGGCAATGCAATAGCCGCGAGTAGTTTTAAATGTCATTTTGCTGTCAGACTGTTCTAAACACGGGAAACATGCGCCCCTTTACAGGCATACTATAGACACCCCCCAGGTACGAAATTTAAAGGAAGATTACACTTTTATTGTTTCACTTTAAGCATTATTAAAATCACTGCTCCCGAAAAAACGGCCGTTTTTAAAAAAAAATTTGCATTGATACATGTGCCCTGGGGCAGGACCCAGGTCCCCAAATACTTTTTATTAAAATACCATGCATATAAGCTTTTATAATTAGCACTTTTGATTTCTCCCATAGGCTTTTAAAGGGTGTTCCGCGGCTTTCGAATTTTCCGCAAACACCCCAATTTGTACGCTGTTCGAACTCAGTTTGACTCGAACTCAAAGCTCATCCCTAGTCAGGTCTATATCTTATAAGAAATCATCATCAGCTAACACCATTCTGCACACTTCTAGCATGCATACAAGAACAATAATTAACAGCATTCCATGCAGCCAATACCTACGGCTAAGGGGGAACTGCACAAGGGAGGACGACTTCCGTGTGTGATCCAATGAACTATGGGAAAGATTACTTAGAAGTGGTTACAGTCATAAATGTTTAAAAAGAGCATTCAATAGAGCCAAGCAGAGATCAAGAGAATTTCTTATTCATTCTCAACACAAAAAGTCCCCCTCTAAAGTAACTAGACGTAAAGCTTGTTTCTCTCAAAAACACAGTTTTCTCAAAAATATTCTGCAACAACACTGGCATTTTCTTGTTAATGACCCCCATAATTGCCAAATATGTGGAACCCTGATCAGCTATCACCTATTGTAAGGCAAAATCAATGATTTTGCACAGAGCAGCCCCAATCCTCCTTTTCTGGGGTCCCCCACCGGCACTCCCCTCTTTTTGGCTAGTGCCCCCATGGAAAGTTGCTTTCCATGGGGACACCTGTGCAGGCTCTCTCCTGAGCCACCCTTTATGAATCTATTGATACAGACCAGGCAACTTGGTCCCACCCCAGTCTCTTGTTTCATCATTTGATTGACAGCAATGTGAGCCAATAGCTCTGGCTGCAATCAATCTGCCCAATGAGGAGGGAGACAGCCGTGAGATTGGTGAAGTAAGAATGAGAGAGGCTGGGGGTATCCTGCAGCAGAGAAGGTTTTTACCTTAGAATGCATTAAGATAAAAAACCTTGAGGCTTTAGAACCACTTTATTAAACATGTCAGCTACAAACCCAGATAGTTTATCATACTTTAATTCTCAGTCCCCTTCCTGTTGTCCACATTTTGCAAGTTTGTATGCATTTAATGTTGTAACAGTGTATATCACTTGTGTAATCATTTGTGTGCAAACTTTGTTTTGTTTTGTCTTTGCTCATTTGTCCTCTTTTGTCCGGTATGTGTGCCATTTTATTTGTTTTGGTTTTGGTTGGTTTGTTTTTTGTTTTGTCATCTTTGTTTCTAAATATTTATATTGCTGTGATTTTCCTTTAATGTGGTTTGTTGTGTGAGGAGGGTGGAATTCCCTTGGTGACAGACTGTCCCTTAGTGGGGCAGGGCTGAGGTTTGTGCTTCTGCCCACAGGGCTGAGGTTTGTGCTTCTGCCCTTTCCCTGAAGGCTGGTGGGACAATGGATTTGAGTGACCCAGAAACTTTGCTCCACGTCACTTCCTCTTCTCAGGCTGGCGGGATGCTGGGGATGTTAGGTGTGGCTTCTACCAATCTGGCCTCATCCCGCTACCTCTGAACATATGTGGCCACCTGTGGGGCCACACATGCTCAGAGGCATGGGGGCAGAGCCTTCTGTCGGCCCTCCATTTTGGCAGGGTATTTATAGCTCTTGCCCAGTATATTCACTGACTTAGCCAAAAGGGTGGGTCATTTCAGTATTGAACCCTACGGACTGTACCAGTAGCTATTGAATCCAGTCGCCTCTTGTCTTTTGATGATCCATCTTGGCACACTGTATGTTTTACTGGAGATAACTGGATATTTACCTATATCTAAGCCCATGTGTGCCCTGAGCCTTTGATGTTGATTGGATTTGGTGTGGGGACTATATTTTCCACATACACTATGTAACAAAAGTAATGGGACATTTGTCTTTACACGCACATGAATTTTAATGGCATTCCAGTCTTAGTCCGTAGGGTTCAATATTGAGTTTGCCCACCTTTTGCAGCTATAACAGCTACAAATCTTCTGGGAAGGATGTCCACAAGGATTAGGAATGTGTCTATGGGAATGTTTGACCATTCTTCCAGAACACATTTGTGAGGTTAGGCACTGCTGTTGGAGAGAAGGCCTGGCTCACAGTCTCCACTCTAATTCATCCTGAAGGTGTTCTAGCGGGTTGAGGTCAGGACTCTGTGCAGGCCAGTCAAGTTCCTCCACCCCAAGCTTGCTCATCCATGTCTTTATGGACCTTGCTTTGTACACTGGTCCAAATCATTTGGTGGAGGGGGGATTATGGTGTGGCATTGTTTTTCAAGGGTTGGGTTTGGCCGCTTAGTTCTAGTGAAGGGAACTCTTAAGGTGTCAGCATACCAAGACATTTTGGACAATTTCATGCTCCCAACTTTGTCGGAACAGTTTGGGGGTGGCCCCTTCCTGTTCCAACATGACAAAGCAAGGTCCATAAAGACATGGATGAGCGAGTTTAGGATGAAGGAACTTGACTGGCCTGCACAGAATCCTGACCTCAACCCGATAAAACACCGCTGGAATGAATTAGAGTGGGGACTGCGAGCCAGACCTTCTCGTCCACATAAGTGCCTGACCTCACAATGCGCTTCTGGTAGAATGGTCAAACATTCCCATAGACACACTCCTAAACCTTGTAGACAGCCTTCCCAGAAGAGTTAAAGCTCTTATAGCTGCAACTCAATATTGAACCCTACGAACTAAGACTGGGATGCCATTAAAGTTCATGTGCGTTTAAAGGCACACATCCCAATACTTTTGGTAATATAGTGTATATTGCCCCTTTGTTCTCACATTACATTTTTAGATTGTATTCTTCCTGTTTTCTTTTCCTTATGTTTTGTAGTACCTTGGTAACAAATCCATTTATCATCCTGGATTGGGTGACTTTACTCTGAATCATATCAAGTGAGCTGCTTCCTAATTTGATATTGCTGTGTCTTCTAAACTGTATCTCCTTATATCAACCACATATAAGTTTATTAAATGCGTTTTTTTTTGCAATAGATTTTATTGAAAGAAGTAGAATTACAAGGTATAGTAAAGCGACATGACAAAGTCATATGTCACCCGGTTTGTACATTTTCTACTACGTGATGATTACAAAGAATAATGCAAAACCTGAGCTATAAAACAAAATTTCTTACAGTTGCACCTATGTCTGGGTTTCAAGGCAAGAGCTAAATGTTATGGGCCAATTTGCTGGCACAGTAGAAGGATAAAGTTCATAATTTTCAGGACCATGAGCCTATTGGGGGCAATTGTTCAGGAGATATTGTCCTTGTCATAGTGTGTTGGGAGGCCCTTGTAGTATGAAAAGGTATTTTCAAAAGTCTTGAGTTCCTCATGGGGTAGTGTTGAGTCCATGAAGGCCCACCATCTTAAGTAGAGACTTTGTCCTTATAGAGTAACAGTAGGAGTTCCCGTTTCATCTGCAAGATTTTTGGGCAGTGAGAAGAGGTCCAGTTTTTCAAGATGGATCTCCAGGCCACTAAGTGGTAGATTCGGATCCAGTCTTTGTGTTGCAAATTAGCGTTGGAGGACCACATCATATCCAAAGATGAGGAGCAAAGGATCTTTTGGAAGTTGTAGCAGAGTAATCCCGTATATGAATGACATGACTTGGTCCCAAAAGGAGGAGATGTAATTGCAGGTCCAGAATCGATGGGTCAAGGAAGGTCTTGGCTGGTGGCACAGAGGGCAGGTGGCTGATTGGTTAATAATTTTTATTTGATAGGAAGAGTATATAAGCACAGTGAACTATTTTCAGTTGTGTTTCTCTCCAAGATTCATTGGGAGTCAGCTGCAGGTTCTTGTTGTAACCTTGCATTATTTTGTCAACTATTTCTGTGTCCGGGAAGTCTCTACATGAAGCATGAATGAAACTGATACATTGCCTAAAGAAGAAAGCATTATACTTTGGTAGGGCAAAATCTTTTGCTACGGCTGTAAAGTTGTGGGGTAGTCCTGAATCCATATCACAGAGGGAGGAGAATTTTGTGAGACCCTTTTGTTGCCATGTGGAGAAAGCTGTGTGTTTCATCCCAGATGGGAAATTGGGGTTGCCTTGAATAGATAGTTGTCTAGAAATGAATGGAGAGAGCTTCATGTATTTTCTTACTTCCTTCCAGGCTATGGCTGTGTCCCGCAAGGGAAGATTAAGTTGGAGGAATGGAGATAAGGATTTCCATTTGCAGTGTAGTAGGAGAATAGTGGTGGGCCATCGATGTTTCAATGCGGTAATTCGAATAGCGGGAAGCCTGCAATATCCAGTGTAGACCTATTCTGAGGAAACAGGCTAAGTTATATGCCCTGATGTTGGGGAGGCTGACACCCCCTTCTCTTCTGGGGAGATATCGTTTTGTTAATGCAATATGTGGTTGCTTTTTCTGCCAGATGAAATTAGTAATAGCTCTGTTCAGCTGCTAAATATCTTTGTGTTTTAGGAGTAATGGAATCGTTTGAAGTGGGTATAGTAGGCGGGCAAAGCTGAACATTTTAAGTGATATCTCCCCAAAAGCGAAAGAGGCAGATCCATCCAGTTTTCCAGTTCTTGAGTAATTTTTGTGATCAAAGGGGGATAGTTTAGGTTGTATATGGAAGAAGGCAATTTGCCTATCTTGATGCCTAAGTATGTGATATGTGATTTAACTACGGTAAAAGGTGAGCGAGAAGTCCAGGGGGGGTTCGGAGAAGAGCCTATGGGGAGAATTTCACTCTTACTATAGTTAAGGCAAAGACCCAAACATAGTCTAAACTCATCAAAAGTTTTTCTGATGGTGGTTATGTCAGATGTGGGGTTCGCAGAGAAAATAAGCACGTCATCAGCAAAAAAGGGAGGTGCGTAGCTCGTAATCTCTGATATGTATCCCATGTAACGGGGCCTTTCCTGTTAGATACAGTATCTGGAGAAGGGCTCTAGTGCCAGGTTGAAAAGTAGCGATGAGAGGGGGCAGCCTTGTCTCTGTGCAGCTAGAATTCATCTGTGAGGAGACCCGCCACTACCAGTCTGGCCGCGGGAGATGTGTACATATGTTTAGTCAAATGGTGGAAAGGGCCAGTAAAACCCATTTGGTGACCAGCGATAGCCAGTCGAAGCTCACATTATCAAAGGCTTTCTCCACGTCCAGAGTAATAATGGAAAAGTCCTTCCCTGGGTTACACTTGGCATGTTCTAATACTGTCATTATTTTACGGATATTTAATGTGGCGGTTCTCCCTTTTACAAAGCCTGATTGAGCAGGATGTATCAAAGAGGGAATGATGTTGGAGAGTCTATTGGCAACAATTTTTGAGAGGATCTTGACATCTAGATTTAAAAGTGATATAGGCCTATAGGAGCCTGGCTCTAGGGGATCTTTTCCTTTTTTTGAGAGTCATTTGATGACGGCTTGATTCCCAGTGGGTAAGTAGGGGCCTCCTGTCTACATGCCTGTGTACACATCGAAGAGGATAGGCTCCACTATGTTTTGTAGAATTCCCATGTAAACCCATCAGGGCCGAGAGCCTTGGAGGGGGATAAGTGCCGAATAGTTGTGGAGATTTTGGACATGCTGTAGCCATAAGTGCATTTAATAATTTGAGTTATGAAGGAGACAGCTACCCCATGTGGCACCAGAACCAGAAGTATTAAATCTGTTTAATATATCAGTCTAGGGTGTACTATTTAATTGAGAAATGCAAAAAATGTTTCTCACCTACTTATCATGTAGGGGTGTCTGTATTCCTTAAATCAGGGTTCAGCACCATTCATATTCAATTTCCCAAATAGTCGTAAGTGCTTAAACATTGTACTCAATTGGAATTTTTAATATGTTGTATTTCTGTATTTGTACACATATGAGCTATATTAGTTTCCTACTGTATCAGTCTCCACTGAATAAGCTTTTTGCGAAACATACAGGGACCTGCTGGATTATTAGTGTATATTTTTTACACCTCCTTGATACATTATGTTGTATTAGTTATATGCATTTGTTTTTCTATCTTGAATATACAGGAGTTTCTATAGCAGGGGAATGACAAAATAAGGGAGACATTTTTATCTGGATTTTGTTAAATTGTGCTAAATACATATTGATGATTTCATAATATGGGGTATGTGATTTCCTAAGGCAATATTTGGAAACCTCTAAAGTCCCTTCTTTGGTGTATTTACCTGGTAGCTACTGCCTATTGATACTTATTGACACATATGTTTTCTGGGGTGTATACACTTCTGGGAGGGCACATATAATTGTCATTAAAATGCATAAATATCATTATTGTTTGGACATGACAGAAGTATATAAGTGCATGTGGTAGATTGGGTACAGTATGTGGATCAATATGATTTCAGTGCATTTTTTTGGTGACTCTCATATGTTTAGAGCCAGGTGGGGAAATATTTAAAATTCTGAAACTGTGATAGGCTTTCACTCAAATGGTCTGGCATAGAAAAAATGAGGATTGCCGGCAACAAATTGTTGGAAATAATGGTTAGTTAGTTAAACAATCAAATTGAATAGTTATTAACCACTTAAATACAGGGCTTTTATACACCCTTCCTTCCCAGTCCAATTTTTAGCTTTCAGCACTCTCACACATTGAATGACAATTACTCAGTCATGCTACACTGTACCCAAACCAAATTTTTATCATTTTTTTCTCACAAACGGAGCTTTCTTTTGGTGGTATTTAATCACCGCTGGGATTTTTATTTTTTGCAATATAATCGAAAAAAGAGAGAAATTTTTGAAAAAAAAACATTTTTTTTAGTTTCTATTGTAAAATTTAAAAGTAATTTTCTTCAAAAAAATTGGAGCCAAAATGTATACTGCTACATATGTTTAGTAAAAATAACCCAAATTTGTGTATATTATTTGGTCTCTGTGAAAGTTATAGAGTCTACAAGCTATAGTGCAAATCATTGAAAAATGATCACATCTGATCACACCTGATGTACGGAAGGCCTATCTCATTTCTTGAGGCCATAACAAACCAGAAAAGTACAAACACCCCCCCAAATTACCCCCTTTTGGAAAGCAGACATTCCAAGGTATTTAGTAAGAGGCATGGTGAGTTTTTTGAAGTTGTAATTTTTTCCCACAATTCTTGAGAACATTTTTTTTTTTTTTGCACAAAATTGTCATAATAACAAGTTATTTCTCTCACACAGCACATGCATACTTGCAATGACACCCCAAAATACATTCTGCTACTCCTCCTGAGTATATTGATACCATATGTGTGAGACTTTTACACAGCCTGGCCACATACAGAGGTCTAACATCCAACTAGCACTGTCAGGCGTTCTACGAGCATAAATTGCGCATCTCATTTGATGACAGCCTATCACAATTTTGAAGGCCCTGGAGCACCAGGTCAAAGGAAATGCCCACAAAATGACCCAATTTTGGAAAGCTAACACCCCAACATATAATCTATGAGGCATAATGACTCTTTTGAACGGTTCATTTTTTTCCAGACGTTTTTGGAATATGTGGGGAAAAAATGAAAACACATTTTTTTTTATACAAAGTTGTCCATTTATAAGATATTTCCAACACATAGCATGTACATAGCAAAACTGACACCCCAAAATACATTCTGCTACTCCTCCCGAGTATGGGGATACCACATGTGTGAGACTTTTACACAGCTTGGCCACATACAGAGGCCCAACATTGAAGTAGCACCGTCAGGCGTTCTACATGCATAAATTACACATCTCATTTCTCAACCACCTATTAGAGTTTTGAAGACCCTGGAGCACCAGGACAATGGAGACGCCCACAAAATGACCCCATTTTGGAAAGATAACACCCCAATGTATAATCTATGAGGCATAATGAGTCTTTTGAACAATTATTTTTTTTCCAGAAGTTTTTGGAAACTTTGAAAAAAAAATGAAAACACATTTTTTTTACACAAAGTTGTTCATTCATAAGATATTTCCAACACATAGCATGTACATAGCAAAAATGACACCCCAAAATACATTCTGCTACTCCTCCTGAGCATGGCGATACCAAATGTGTAAGACTTTTACACAGCCTGCCCACATACAGAGGCCCAACATCCAAGTAGCACCGTCAGGCGTTCTACAAGCATAAATTACACATCTAATTTCTCAACCACCTATTAGAGTTTTGAAGACCCTGGAGCACCAGGACAATGAAAACACCCACAAAATCACCCCATTTTGGAAAGCTAATATCCCAATGTATAAGCTATGAGGCATAATGAGTCTTTTGAATGGTTCATTTTTTTTACAGAAGTTTTTGGAAAATGTGGAAAAAAAATGAAAACACATTTTTTTTACACAAAGTTGTCCATTTATAAGATATAAAAATAGGAAAACACTGCGCTAGCTACAATAAAGAAAAAATGGAGCAGCTACATACAGTGTGACAAATAAAATAAACAAAATAGTGAAAAATGTAGCGGATAACAGAATGTACATAAATATTGTGATATTAATGTGAAAAAAAAAATACATGTAAAAGTCAATCAACAAAATCAACGTTGAACAAAAATAGTTCCCTGTATCCAAAGTTAAAAAAGGCAAGTGGATGTCCCACTGTGTATAAACAGAGAAAAACAACCACCAAATGGTGTGAATCCCAGAATGATGGAAATGGGTGTACGGATCTGTCCGTGGCAACAACGTCATGGAGGAAAAAACATCAACAACTGGATGGTAGGTATATGCTCTTACTAGATCTGGTGGACTCTATTGTCAGCGACATAGAGTCATCAAGGCAGTGTGCCACACATGGCAGGTGTGTAGATGTGCAGGTGGATAAGACCTCTAAGACGGTTTCCAAGGATACTCCAAGGACCTTCCAAATCCACCGCCACTTCAGGAACTCCGGAACGGAATCTTAGAGGGTGGGTATAGCCAGCTAGAATGCCCACTCGTAACGGGGGGTTATGTGGAGAAAAAATATTGCTTCCACATAGTGCAGGTAAAAAACTGAGGTATTTTATTTATAAAAAACTAATAACTATAAAAAACATGATCACAATAAAATGGAAGGCAACATGGAGAGTGATAAAGTAGCCCTACACGTTTCGACCTAATGGTCTTCTACTGGGGCATAAATCACCTCTTCACATTGCCTATATATATGGATAAAATAAATGATAAGGACCAATCAGCAGGAGAAACATAATACTTCATCTAATTGGAGTGAAATGATCATCTGACTATCAACTGGAATATATCCATTGCGATCGGTAGGTTTGAAGTATGTCCAAAATTCCAAATGTTGCTCAACTACCATGATCTCAAGGTCTAGAAAATGAACTGAAGTGGTACTAGCCTCATAGCTCAACACAATTCCATGATCATTGAGATTGTGTGTAGCCATAAAATTATCCAGTGATGTACGATCTCCATCCCATAGGAGGAGGATGTCGTCAATGTACCTTGCCCAGAGAATCAACTCAGATCTCTGGGCGGCATAGACGAAAACTTCCTCCTCCCACTGGACCATGAAGAGGTTGGCAAGACTGGGGGCGAACTTCGCCCCCATAGCCACACCTCTTTTTTATAGGTAGAATTGGTTTTGGAACCAAAAATAGTTGTGCCGGGTGGCAAATTTTAGGCGCTGCATAATAAAGTTCTGGGAGCCTGGCATCCTTCAACAGATAATTCTCGACAGGGTGGGAAAAGCAAACATACAGTACCACGTCACTATTTACAGTTTCACAACAAAGATCCCACTGGCACGTTATTCCAAGTGATTGACAAATTTGTCCCTTATTGGAGGGGTGAGTCCCGCCTTCGCGGGGTCTCACGCCTAGAGATGTATTGGATCCATGAGTTGAGGTCCTACTTCCCGTTCGGGTTGAACGTGGAGCGGGACCTCAACTTTATTTTAGTTTATTAATCAGTCTTAAAGATCTTTTCCTCTTTATACAGTTTTTTCATTATTTTACAGTTCCTCTCAGTCCGTGACCACTTCCGGTTGGGCGACCTGCACATCTTTTACACTGTCTCCCATTTCCTGTTGTGGCCCCTGGACATTTCAATAATCCCCTCTTTTGTATTTATTTTATAATGTATTTTTTTTTTGCTTTCTTGATTGCGATTTGATTTCCAGGTCTGGAGTCAGGCGACTGTTGCGTTGTCTCCTATTTCTGGTCGTGCTCCCATAACATTGAGCATGTCTCCTCTTTTATTACTTTACATAGTTTTTATACACTTTGAACACTAATAACTATTCTTTGGAGGATCACTAGGGCTATCATTATAAAATAGAGTATTATTCCCTTTAACAACAACCTTCCCCATGACCTTTGATCCTGGTCAAGTGGGTCAAGTTTGATCACGTGTTAGGATGTACTGTGTAACCATTTGGCCGCCTGGTGTGGTTTACAGACCTTCCCCTTGTGCGGTCACATGCTATGGTCCTCCCTCATCACGTGACTTGAAGCCCACGTTTTCGCTGGCTTTTTGTCATGACGTCACTTCCCTTTGTTTGCCATGCGGACCCACGGTCACAGAGGTTTTATCTTCCGGTCCGTTCACTGGTTGGATACTGGGTCCACATGTCTTATATTCTCCACATACCATTGGTTCATGTGACTAGGTTTTGGGGTTTGCTAGTCGGATGATCATTTCACTCCAATTAGATGAAGTATTATGTTTATCCTGCTGATTTGTCCTTATCATTTATTTTATCTATATATATAGGCAATGTGAAGAGGTGATTTATGCCCCAGTAGAAGACCATTAGGTCAAAACGCGTAGGGATACTTTATCACTCTCCATGTTGCCCTCCATTTTATTGTGATCATGTTTTTTATTGTTATTGGTTTTTTATAAATAAAATACCTCC
The DNA here is from genome assembly GCA_037952835.1 of Lithobates septentrionalis. Taxonomy (NCBI): domain Eukaryota; kingdom Metazoa; phylum Chordata; class Amphibia; order Anura; family Ranidae; genus Lithobates; species Lithobates septentrionalis. Next base: position 180,444 of record JBBDGP010000189.1, read on the forward strand.
CTTTTTTACCTGCACTATGTGGAAGCAATATTTTTTCTCCACATAACCTCCCGGTACGAGTGGTATGAGTGGGCATTCTATCTGGGTATACCCACCCTCTAAGATTCCGTTCTGGATTTCCTGAAGTGGCGGTGGATTTGGAAGGTCCTTGGAGTATCCTTGGAATCCGTCTTAGAGGTCTTATCCACCTGGACATCTACACACCTGCCATGTGTGGCACACTGCCTTAATGACTCTATGTCGCTGACAATAGAGTCCACCAGATCTGGTAAAGAGCATATACCTACCATCCAGTTGTTGATGTTTTTTTCTCCATGACGTTGTTGCCACGGACAGATCCGTATACCCATTTCCATCAATCTGGGATTCACACCATTTGGTGGTTGTTTTTCTCTGTTTAGACACAGTGGGACATTCACTTGCCTTTTTTAATTTTGGATACAGGGAACTATTTTTGTTAAACATTGATTTTGTTGATTGACTTTTACATGTATTTTATTTTTTCACATTAATATCACAATATTTATGTACATTCTGTTATGCGCTACGTTTTTCACTATTTCATTTATAAGATGTGTCCAACACACAGCATGTACATAACAAAAAGGACACCCCAAAATACATTATGCTACTCCTCCTGAGTATGGCGATACCACATGTGTGAGACTTTTACATAGCCTGGCCACATACAGAGGCCTGACATCCAAGTAGCACTGTCAGGTGTTCTAGGAGCATACATTACACACAGAAAATTCCTGCCAACCTATCACATTGTTGAAGGCCCTTCATATTTCTAACATATAGCATGTACTGTACATACTAATTACAAACCAAAATACATTCTGCTGAGCAAAGGGCAAAGAAAAGATTACCTGCAGTTTTAGTAGTGCAGTGGTCCACAGAGGAGAGCATCGGTCCAGGCAGCAATGTGGACAGCAACAGCAAAACAGGCAGCAGGCAGGAATAGTCAGTACAGGTAGAGATTTTGTCAGCACAGCCAAAGCATTGGTCCAGATAGCAGGCAGGGATGTGGTCAGTAGCAGCAAAAGGATCAAAGGATTGTCCATGCAGCAGGCAGGAATACTGTCCATAGTTAGTACATGCAGCAGGCAGAGGTATGGTCAGCACAGCCAGAGTATTTGTCCAGGGAGCAGGCAGGACCATCAAGCTTAGGGCATCGGTCAGGAAAGAATGGGGACAGGGGTAGAGGCTTCTCCCACCCAAATCGCTTTGAAGCCTCCGGGCAACCAGACCCTGTTCTGGGAACACAGAAAACCAAAAACTGATTTTCTGAACTCAGAACACTATTCTGGAGCCCCTCACATATGTGAGACCCCTGTGTACAGGGTGAAAGATCAATCCAAGGGGCAGGCAAAAACATGGTCAACAGGCTGAGGTCAGTGCAGGTAAAAGGCAGAAATAGACGGTAGGCAGAGGCATAGTCGATACAGTTTAGGGTCAGTTCACATGAAAGGCAGAAACATGGCGGATAAACAATGCAGACGGTAGGCAGAGGCATAGTCGAGAAACAGGCCAGGGTCAGTTCACATGGAAGACAATGATATGGTTGGTTGAGGCAGGGAAATATTCAGGACAGAAATTGAAAATGGGGAAATTACAGTATTAGAAATATGGGCTAATAGTTTTCCAGAGTGTGATATCGCTTGAAACATTCTCTGATGCAAAGGCCATGTTGGGAGGGACAGTTGGGACAATGGAAGCTGGTGTCTTTCCTAATTCCTCTTTTGGTGCACACCCGACATTTTTTTTGGCGTTGACTTCCGTATCCTGTTGGTGGAATATGGCCCTCATGTAGTCTGCTGACACAATCGGAGCAAATGCTTTCTGGGGGGGATACTTGCTGATAGATCAGGGCAGTGACAATGTCTTCAATAAACTTTACGAAGGTGGTGGGTGTTTCTGTTGATTTTTGGTAGATGATGAAAGAATTTAAAAGGGCCAAATTAAAAAAATAAATTGCGACTTTTTTGTACCAGAAGAGGGATTTTCTTGTTGAAAGATAGGACTGCAACATTTGATCATTTAAATCCACCCCCCCCATGAATTTATTGTACTCGATACAAGAAGGCTTGCGAACGGAACCGCGTCTTCTGCAAAGTTCCACCGAGGTGTCATCGTGGATGGTGGACATGATGTACACATCTTTCCTATCCCTCCCTATCCCAAGACGCTGTGGAAAGCCCTTTCAGTTTTTCCTTGTTGTACCACAGGCCAAAGTTTTTTTTAGATATAGGTGGCGGAGAAGGGGCAAACTGGTGTAATAGTTGTCCATGTAAATATGATACCCCTTTTGGAGGAGTGGGAATGCCAACTCCCAAACAATTTTTCCACTTATTCCACCCATGTACAATGGACACTCAGGGGGCTGGGGCTGGGAATCTTTGCATTCGTACACGCGGAATGAGTGCACGTAACCGGTGGTGCTTTCACAGAACTTGTTGAGCTTCAAGCCATACCTCGCCCTCTTACTGGGGATATATTGCTTGATTCCCAGCCGGCCTGTGATATGCACCAGGGATTCAACCACAGATATGTTTTTGTCAGGGACATAAAGTTCGGCAAACTTCTTGGAATAAAAATTAATTAGGGGGCAAATTTTATATAGTTTGTCAAAGTTTGGGTGATTTCGGGGGGGCGCTGTGAGTTGTCACTGAAATGCAGGAAGCGCATTATAATTTCTCATCGGGACCTGGACATGCCCGATGAAAAAATTAGCATATGGTGGATGGGTTTGGTCGACCAATACTTATGCATTTCATTATTTTTTTGTAAGCCCATGTTGAGCGTTAGGCCTAAAAACAATTTAAGCTCCACCACTGTTCGGGGTCTCAATTCAAAAGGGCTGGCATAGCTGAAGCTGGGGTTGGTTGCAATGAATTGTTGGGCAAAGAGATTGGTTTGGTCCATGATGCCTTAAACCAATTCCTCAGGGAAAAATAAATAAAAAAAATCCATTTGGGAAAAACCTGCAGTGTTGACCTGCACTCCTGGCTGTGCTGTAAAAGGGGGATCGTGGCTGACCCTGTGGTAGAAGGCAGCCACAATAGGTTTGCCAAGGCATCTGGAAGCTGGGTTTGGGCCCTAATTCTTTGGCATGCACTTGTACTGGGCCATTCCTCCTGGGGTCTAGCAGCGCTTGTACTGGGCCTCCCTTCCTGGGGTCTACCGCTGTTGGCACTGCTGGTAGCTGCCTGGTGTTCAGACCGTCATCTTTTTGGATGGATTGCTTCCTTCTCTGATTTGGATCCTGATGTGCTGCCTTTGGGGGGCTCATATTCCGAACCAGAATCAGAACTGAATGGTGAGAGCTCCCCGTTGCTCTCATCGGTCAGATTGAGTATTTGGTATGCCTCTTTTGGGGTGTACACCTTTCTGGACATAGTGGCTGACTGGCTGTATGTACGCTGGTGGCAGGTGGTGAGGTGGCGGGTACTCTGGTGGCAGGTACTCTGACGGCAGGTGGTGAGGTGGCAGGTATTCTGGTGAGGTGGCGGATACTCTGGTGGCAGGTACTCTGGTGGCAGGTGGGGAGGTGGCGGGTACTCTGGTGAGGTGGCGGGTACTCTAGTGAGGTGGCGGGTACTCTGATGAGGTGGTGGGTACTCTGGTGAGGTGGCAGGTACTTTGGTCTGGTGACAGGTACTCTGGTGAGGTGGCGGGTACTCCTGATGGACAAGTACTCCTGATGGACAGTTACTCCTGATGACAGGTACTCCCGATGACAGGTACTCCCGATGACAGGTACTAGATGACAGGTCCTCTTTAATTAGGGGGGGCAATCTGGGCACTGTAGTACACATGTGTATAGTACAATGTGTGAAGAGGAGAACCCAGCAACAGCGGTTACACACTGGTGTTTTGTTTACATTAGTCACCGGCTGTGATTGGACACAGCCGGTCACGTGGTAAAGAGCCATTTCATTGGCTACACTGATCGGGGCTGAGCTGTATCCAAGGGAAAAGCCTCAGCCCCAATTGCCACTCTGCGTGCCACCGGGGGCACGTGCGGGCACTGTGCATGCCTCTTCCCAATGCCGCTCTGCATAGTGACCGGTCACGCCGCTTCCGAAGCTCCACCGCCTGCCACCGCTCGCCGCTGCCAGTCCAATACCCCCATCAGGGAACAGCTGTGTCCAGAGGGACATGACGGATCCCCGATTGCCGCTCTGCGGGCCCCCCGGGGCCCGCAGTAGTGGCTGAAAGCCGAAGACGTCATGTGACGCCCACCCAGGATGGGAGATCCCATCTGTGGACGTCATTTGACTATGGCTGGGTATTGAAGTGGTTAAATAAAAAAAATAAAAAAATAAAACATTTACAGTTTCCACCAGAATACTTGATTGGGCTCTGTATAACAGACCCAGAAGAATCAGAGGCACATTGCTTCAGACTTATATTTAAAATCCACCTCATCCAAGCAAATTTGACAGACCCTCATTAGTTGTCCCACTGGGATCCTCCTAATGGTGTGTCTGGAGTGAGCCCTCAGGACTGTGTTGCCAGATAACTGTTTTCTATATAGATTAGTGTGTTAATTGCACATCCAAAAAGGTTATTGTGTATTCATGTGTGATCGTGCATGTGCATAAGTCCATGTGTTACAGTAAGGTGGCTCTGATGGGCATATTGACCATTGCACTTTATACCATCAGCTTCCCCTTCAGCAGCTGTTCAGTTGCTTTCTTCTATTCAGGATATTTCTGTAAGGTTATAGAAAGGAACAAAGGGAAGGGGATTATTGCGGTGCCAACACAACTCAACACAAAGTAAGGTTAAAAAACTGATTTTATTACATTAAATTAAAAACCAGCGTGGCCTGGACGGGACCCGAGATGGTTGCTTGAGGAGAAAGCTCCCGCACAGTGAGGACGAAAAGAAGCCGAACCTGGGGTATTTGAGACTTGTCCCACGATGGGAAAGTCAAACAGGAGCACCTCCACACCCCGCACACAGAAAGACCCCACACCGCAACTTAGCGGTAGTATCCCAGACATTTTCCGGACCCGCCAGTCCGCACTACTAGAGGCGTCACATGCCTCATCACAGGCCGCGCACGCTATACAGGCCGCATCCCCGGACTCGATTAGGAGCGCCACGAACCCGCTAATGGACAGCGGCGACCACACCGGTCTGCACCCAAGCCTGCTAGACCTCCAAAGAGACCTCCAGAAGGTTGCTCTGGATATCAAACACACCATGATGTCAGCAATCTCAGATCTCAAAGAAGATATTCATGCTATAACCCACCGGATAAATGATGTGGAGGAGAACGCCAGACTGCAGGCCTCAGCTATCAGGCAAGTACAAAAAACGTACGATCTCGACTTGCCTCACATGTTTGAGCTACACAGACAGGTGGAAGACTTAGACAACAGGGGACGCAGGCATAACATTCGGGTGAGGGGGGTCCCGGAAGGGTTTGACCAGGCCGCACTTCCCCAAACAGTCAGCACCATTTTTAATGACTTGCTCGACCGCCCGGCAGACTCCCCCATAGAAATGGAGCGTATACACCGAGCCCTGCGTCCCCCTCCCCGAGACAACGAACCACCCAGAGACATTATCTGCTGCATCGTTAATTTCCCCCTTAAAGAGGAAATCCTCAGGAAGGCGAGAGAAAAAGGACGCATAACCTTTAATGGAACTGAGGTGAAATTATTTCAGGACTTATCACAAATCACATTGCAGAATAGACGCACCTTACGCCCCCTACTGGATGTGCTTCATTCTCGCAACATCCAATACAGGTGGAAATTCCCCTTCTGTCTTTCTGCATCAACCAGAGGCCGCACAGCCTTGTTAAGAACCCCGGAAGACCTACCCAATTTTTGCGAGCAGCTGGACATCCCACTGGTGGATATCCCTGACTGGCACTCATTCTATTTCCCCACGGAACCGTGGAAGCCAGTATCTACTAATTCTTCCCCCAAAGCTCAAAGGCATCACTTGAGACGCCGCAGGTTGGATCCTACCTCCCCTGGAGACCGCCTATCACGCCGAGACATGCCTGTACACAGCCCTGGGCGACATGACGCCCCGCGACGAAATCTTCCGTTGGCATGATAACCGCCTGAACACTCTATCCACGCATACACGGGCAACACTACCTTTCCTTTTTTTCTCCCAGCACCGATCTAGCCCTATTTCATAGAAATTGACTTTCAGGTACCGCACCCCACAGACGCCAATGAAGAAAGTCGAAGCTTACAGGGACTTTTCACCTCTTACCTTCTACTGTGCTCAGTTTGAAGCAGTGGAGCTTGGTGTAAGTGGAACTGAATTAAGTGGGAGTTAAACACAAGAGTTAGAGTATACAAGTCTTGGTGTTTGGTTGCTGTCTGCTGTCTGTTGCTGTCTGCTGTCTGTTGCTGTCTGCTGTCTGTTGCTGTTTGCTGGGGTGCTTTTTGGGGGCTTTTCCATTGACTTTTGCTGTCACTTTTTAAATAGCTCTTTTTTTTTTTTTTTTTTTGGTTTCATCAGTCTATCAATTAAGGGGTGTGGTTAATTGCTCACAGGTGACTATTTAACTGGTTGCAGGGCTCAGTGTGAGCGTGCTCAGTTTGAAGCAGTGGAGCTTGGTGTAAGTGGAACTGAATTAAGTGGGAGTTAAACACAAGAGTTAGAGTATACAAGTCTTGGTGTTTGGTTGCTGTCTGCTGTCTGCTGTCTGTTGCTGTCTGCTGTTTGTTGCTGTCTGCTGTCTGTTGCTGTTTGCTGGGGTGCTTTTTGGGGGCTTTTCCATTGACTTTTGCTGTCACTTTTTAAATAGCTCTTTTTTTTTTTTTTTGGTTTCATCAGTCTATCAATTAAGGGGTGTGGTTAATTGCTCACAGGTGACTATTTAACTGGTTGCAGGGCTCAGTGTGAGCGTGCTCAGTTTGAAGCAGTGGAGCTTGGTGTAAGTGGAACTGAATTAAGTGGGAGTTAAACACAAGAGTTAGAGTATACAAGTCTTGGTGTTTGGTTGCTGTCTGCTGTCTGCTGTCTGTTGCTGTCTGCTGTCTGTTGCTGTCTGCTGTCTGTTGCTGTTTGCTGGGGTGCTTTTTGGGGGCTTTTCCATTGACTTTTGCTGTCACTTTTTAAATAGCTCTTTTTTTTTTTTTTGGTTTCATCAGTCTATCAATTAAGGGGTGTGGTTAATTGCTCACAGGTGACTATTTAACTGGTTGCAGGGCTCAGTGTGAGCGTGCTCAGTTTGAAGCAGTGGAGCTTGGTGTAAGTGGAACTGAATTAAGTGGGAGTTAAACACAAGAGTTTAAAACAGGAGGTTATAACAGGGGTCATAGTACCTGTGTAGTGTGAGTATCTGAGTGTTGTCTGAGTAGTGTGTGTGGATCGTTAGTACTGTGTATTGTGTACCTGTGTATTGTCTTGTTGTGTACCTGTGTATTGTCTTGAGTATTAGTGCCAGGAAGCTAGCTGTTAGGTAATTTGGACAGGGTAAAATTCCCCAATCCTCACTAAATTTAATAGGTACGATGCCCGGCGGGTGTGGAGAGGCGGCTCTTTGTACATCTTGCCGCATGTATGCGTTCCTTGATCATCCGATCGAGGGCGAATACTGCTGTGCAAAATGTAAGCACATTGTTTCCCTGGAAGCCCAGGTTCTGAATCTAGGGAAGCAACTGTCAGCACTGAGAAGTCCCTCCATACTAAAGGTGAGCCAGGAACGTACATGGCAGGTGCCGGCAGGGGCCAGCACAGAGGCGGGTGGAGACAAAGAGGTGCAGGCACTAGCAAAGAGTAGATGGGTGACAGTCAGGAGGGGTAGAGGGGGAAGTGCCAGAGAGGCCGTTCCAGGACTGGAGCATCCCAATAAGTACGCTCCATTGAGTGACATTGGTGAAACCAGTCAGGGACCAGCACTGCTGGAGATGAGGGACTCTCCTAGCTGCCAGGGGAAGAACTCCTCCAGTGAGAGTGGGGGGGCAGCAAAGGGAAAGGAAAGACAGATTCTGGTGGTAGGGGACTCAATTCTTAGAAGGACAGAGAGGGCAATCTGTAACCAAGACCTGAAGCGCCGAACAGTATGTTGTCTACCGGGCGCTCGGGTTCGGCACATCACGGATCTTGTGGACAGATTACTGGGAGGGGCTGGGGAAGACCCGGCTGTCATGGTGCACGTTGGCACCAATGACAAAGTCAGAGGCAGATGGAGTGTCCTAAAGAACGATTTTAGGGACTTAGGAGCTAAATTGAGGAAAAGGACCTCCAAGGTAGTGTTCTCAGGAATACTACCGGTACATCGAGCCACACCAGAAAGGCAGAGGGAGATTAGGGAAGTAAACAAGTGGCTGAAGAGCTGGTGTAGTAAGGAGGGGTTTGGGTTCCTGGAGGACTGGGCTGACTTCTCAGTCGGTAACCGGTACTATAGAAGGGACGGACTGCACCTAAATGAGGAGGGTGCAGATCTGCTGGGAATGAAGATGGCCAAAAAGTTAGAGGGGTTTTTAAACTAGGCGATGGGGGGGAGGGTCCAGAGACAGTGATAGCCAGCGCGGAAGATATTCCAGAGGGTAGTATTGGGGGCATTAGTGGTAGGTTAACCAAAGCACAAAAACGCAAGGTGAGTATAGTAGCAAGTCCTAGTTGCAATCTTGAAACACCCAATACGAGGACAATATGCGACCAGTCTAAACTATGTGGCATGTTCACCAATGCCAGGAGCATGGCGGACAAGATGGGTGAACTAGAGATACGGTTGTACAAGGAGGATTTGGATTTTGTGGGAATTTCAGAGACCTGGTTCAACAGCTCTCATGATTGGCTGGCAAACATTCAAGGGTATACCCTATACCGCAAGGATAGAGAAGGTAAAAAAGGGGGAGGGGTATGCCTATATATCAAGAATAATGTACAAGTGAGTGTGAGAGATGACATCACTGAGGGGGCTAGGGAGGAGGTGGAATCTTTATGGGTAGAGCTCCAAAGGGATGAAGCTAAGGGGAAAATAATACTGGGAGTATGCTATAGGCCCCCAAACCTGAGGGAGGAAGTGGAGACGGATCTCCTATCACAAATTGGATTAGCAGCAAGGATGGGAAGTGTTATCATAATGGGGGATTTTAATTATCCAGACATAGACTGGGCGGAGGGAACCGCGCATTCATTTAAGGCTCGCCAGTTCCTTAGTGTTTTGCAGGACAATTTTATGGGTCAGATGGTAGACGCACCAACTAGAAATAAAACATTACTAGATCTACTGATTACCAATAATACAGACCTGATAACAGATGTGGTAATACGGGGCAATTTAGGTAACAGCAATCACAGGTCAATTAGTTTCAGTATAAATCACACAAATAGGAAACATGAAGGGAACACAAAGACACTGAATTTCAAAAGAGCCAACTTCCCTAAACTACAAACCTTGCTAAAAGGCATAAATTGGGATAAAATATTAGGAACAAAGAATACGGAGGAGAGATGGGTTTGCTTTAAGAGCATATTAAATAAGGGCATTAGCCAATGTATCCCATTGGGTAATAAATTTAAAAGAGCGAACAAACATCCTGGATGGCTTAACTCCGATGTAAAAATGCATATAAAAGCAAAGGAGAAGGCCTTCAAAAAATACAAGGTTGAGGGATCATCCTCAGCATTCAGTATTTATAAAGAATGCAATAAGAAATGTAAGGGTGCAATTAGGATGGCTAAGATAGAACATGAAAGACACATAGCGGAGGAGAGCAAAAGAAATCCCAAGAAATTCTTTAAGTATGTAAACAGTAAAAAAGGGAGGACAGACCATATTGGCCCCATAAAGAATGAGGAAGGACATCTGGTTACAAAGGATGGGGAGATGGCAAAGGTATTGAATTTATTCTTCTCCTCAGTCTTCACAAGTGAATCGGGGGGCTTCAGTAACCAAAACTGCAGTGTTTATCCTCATGACACATCACAGGAAGCACCTCCATGGTTAACAGAGGACGGAATTAAAATTAGACTTGAGAAACTTAACATTAATAAATCACCGGGACCAGATGGCTTGCATCCGAGGGTACTTAGGGAACTCAGTCAGGTGATTGCCAGACCGTTGTTCCTAATATTTACAGACAGTCTATTGACTGGAATGGTACCAGCTGATTGGAGAAAAGCCAATGTAGCACCAATATTTAAAAAGGGCCCAAAAAACATCCCTGGGAACTACAGACGAGTTAGCCTAACATCAATAGTATGTAAACTCTTGGAGGGGATGATAAGGGACTATATACAAGATTTTAGTAATAAGAATGATTTCATTAGCAGTAATCAGCATGGATTCATGAAGAATCGTTCTTGCCAAACCAATCTATTAACCTTCTATGAGGAGGTGAGTTGCCATCTAGATAAAGGAAGGCCCGTAGACGTGGTGTATCTGGATTTTGCAAAAGCATTTGACACAGTTCCCCATAAACGTTTACTATACAAAATAAGGTGCGTTGGCATGGACCATAGGGTGAGTACATGGATTGAAAACTGGCTACAAGGGCGTGTTCAGAGGGTGGTGATAAATGGGGAGTACTCAGAATGGTCAGGGGTGGGTAGTGGGGTTCCCCAGGGTTCTGTGCTGGGACCAATCCTATTTAATTTGTTCATAAACGACCTGGAGGATGGGATAAAGAGTTCAATCTCTGTATTTGCAGACGATACTAAGCTAAGCAGGGCAATAACTTCTCTGCAGGATGTGGAAATCTTGCAAAAAGACCTGAACAAATTAATGGGGTGGGCGACTACATGGCAAATGAGGTTCAATGTAGAAAAATGTAAAATAATGCATTTGGGTGGCAAAAATATGAATGCAATCTATACACTGGGGGGAGAACCTCTGGGGGAATCTAGGATGGAAAAGGACCTGGGGGTCCTAGTGGATGATAGGCTCAGCAATGGCATGCAATGCCAAGCTGCTGCTAATAAAGCAAACAGAATATTGGCATGCATTAAAAGGGGGATCAACTGCAGAGATAAAACGATAATTCTCCCTCTCTACAAGACTCTGGTCCGGCCGCACCTGGAGTATGCTGTCCAGTTCTGGGCACCAGTCCTCAGGAGGGACGTACTGGAAATGGAGCGAGTACAAAGAAGGGCAACAAAGCTAATAAAGGGTCTGGAGGATCTTAGTTATGAGGAAAGGTTGCAAGCACTGAACTTATTCTCTCTGGAGAAGAGACGCTTGAGAGGGGATATGATTTCAATTTACAAATACTGTACTGGTGACCCCACAATAGGGATAAAACTTTTTCGCAGAAGAGAGTTTAATAAGACTCGTGGCCACTCATTACAATTAGAAGAAAAGAGGTTTAACCTTAAACTACGTAGAGGGTTCTTTACTGTAAGAACGGTAAGGATGTGGAATTCCCTTCCACAGGCGGTGGTCTCAGCGGGGAGCATTGATAGCTTCAAGAAACTATTAGATAATCACCTGAATGACCGCAATATACAGGGATATGTAATGTAATACTGACACATTATCACACACATAGGTTGGACTTGATGGACTTGTGTCTTTTTTCAACCTCACCTACTATGTAACTATGTAACTATGTAACTATGAAGAAACCTTACATGGACTTATGTTTAGGTTACCTATTCATCCTATTTCCAGGTATTGTTTACCAGCACACATACACATGCTGATGGAGATAACTCCTCTATCTCACTTTGGCCACCCTCTTGGAACGTGGATATCCACTCTCGTGGAGAACCCATATGGCCATAGAGGATCACCAAACCAATCCCATCTACTTTGTATTTTACTAACCCAGACTAGGTGTACTCCAAGACACCCGTTTACAAATAAACCTAGCTAACTGGTCCACTTCACTCACGAGCCTGAAAGACCTGCTTCTAAAGCAACTTGTCTTTTGCTCTAGGAACCAATTAATACCCTGTAGTGATAACATAACCTCTATTGGGTTAACATAAAGCTAATCCCCTAGTCAAGCCAGTCTGTTCTTCTTCTCAAAGAATAACTATAATGGAGTCTTGGGGTACACTCATAAAATGTCTCATATAATGTTTTAGTGTGGTGCTGATGTACGCTACCCCTACTTCCATATCGTAATTTAGACCGGCTGGAGAAGGAGTCTACATCGTGCTGCCCGGACTGTTACTGTTACGGTTGCAGTTACTGTTATTGTTAGGTTTAGATCTATGTTTATGTTTTTGCTTTCTCTCAGTTCAATTTGGTACAGGTAGCCCCTTTACCCTCAGTTAACATTGACCCAAGTCCTTATTCATTATTATAGTGCCCAAGATCCGTCCACCTTAGATACAGTGGCCTGCCCATATTCCATACCCCCTACTTAACTGCCATATGTTTTTTCGTCTCCTGAAACCTAGACTACTATAATTTTCGTACACCCCACCCAGCCGAGAAATATCTCTCCACTCGTCCTCACTAGTGCAACAGATCTCGTGCCTGCTCAACCCTACGTACCCCACATAGCTGTCCGTACGGACTTGAGCTACCAACCCGGAATTATTACTAGGTGGATAGGCACGCCTACGACCACCTCCGGTAACTGACTCGCCCAGTTCATTAACTGGTGTTTTTTCCCGTCTCCCTCCCTTTTCCCCCCAGCTTCTTCTGGTCTACTCCCCTTTCCTCCCTCCCCCCTCATTTCATACTACCCCCATCCAAACACCCCACCCCACCCCTTTATCTTTTTCCCTTCTCTTTTATTTCCCTTTCTCTCCATTTCATACCTATTCTCTTTTTGTTTATTTTCTCAAGGGGCCGCCCCTCCGCCCTGCTCCCCGTCATCGATCCTTGAGCTCCCCCGATCAGGCAAACAGTACTGGAGGACATGCTAACATTTATTTAAACTTTTCTCATCACTCGCAACACTAACACAATGCAGAAGAGTGCCACCAGCAACTATCAACTCTCACTCAAATGCCTGTCACTCAATGTAAGAGGCCTAAACCTCCCTGAAAAGAGATCTCAAGTTCTCTCAGAACTCACGAAACACAAAGCTCACTTCCTGTTACTGCAAGAGACACATTTCCGAACTAAAGCCATACCTAAACTGATGAACCATGTATACAAACAGGCCTTACACTCTACAAATCCATCTTCTAAGACAAAAGGAGTTTCTATACTTATCTCCAAACATGCAGACTTTCACTTATCTGACACATTGATTGACCAGGAAGGCAGATACATTTTCATCAAAGGCACGTATGCGTCCAAACCCATCACAATAGCGAATATATACTGCCCAAACGACCATCAAGTCTCTTTCCTCCGGAAAATATGTGACTTACTCTCATCTTTCCAAACAGGCATTCTGATACTGGGAGGAGATTTCAATGTTCCACTGAACCCTTGCCTAGACACCTCTACTGGCACTTCCACACTCTCATTCCGAGCCTTAAAACAAATGAAACTCCAACTACTAAACCTCACCCTACACGACTCATGGCGCACTTTATATCCGACAGAAAGAGATTATACGTACTTCTCTCCCCCACATCAGAAATATTCTAGAATTGATTATCTATTCCTATCCCAACCAGACCTCTCATATCTCTCACAAGCTACAATAGAAAACATGTTCTTATCTGACCACCACCCCATTACGATAACCCTTTCATTCCCAGAATCGCGAAATATCACCAAAACTTGGAGATTGAACCCTTCTCTCCTAAAAGATCCTGAAACAATCCGGCAACTGAACGCCCAAATCCAATTATACTTCCAGGAAAATTCAACCCCAGATGTCACTCAGGTGATGCTGTGGGAAGCACACAAGTGCGTTTTAAGAGGCAAACTCATAGCCCTAGCCACGGCGGAAAAAAAGAGACACCAAGAGCAGATCAAAGTCCTTACCGTAACAATCCACAGACTCGAAACAACTCATAAAAAGTCCATCTCTCAATCCACACTACAAGCTCTCTCACAGGCAAGAGCATCTCTGCTAGATGAACTGGGGAAGCGCACGAGGCGAAGATACATCCTAGGTCAAAAAGTGTTTTATGAATACGGCAATAAAAGCGTGAGACTTCTCGCTCGCACAATCCAGGCAGCTAAAACATCCTCCACTATACACCACCTCCGCACTGCAAAAGGCACACTTCTCTCCAAAAATGAGGATATAGCCAAACACTTTGAGGAGTTTTACTCAAAGTTGTACAACTTACCTCAAAATCCACCAGACTCTCCTTCCGCACACGACAGGTCCTCACAAATTCAAGAGTTCTTGACCCAATATTGCCCCAAGCCTATATCAACACAAAAAGCTAAGGAATTAGAGCTCCCCATGACCATAGAAGAACTCAACCTTGCCATTAAACAAACGAAGGCGGGCAAAAGCCCAGGCCCTGATGGCCTACCTCTCATATACTACAAAACTTTCCTAGAGACACTAGCACCCAAAATGTTGTCGGCCTTTAATTTTCTTTCAAACCCACTCGCCACATCTGGACACATGTTAGAAGCCCAGATAGCAGTGATACCCAAAGCAGACAAAGACCCAATGATAGTTTCTAATTATAGACCCATATCGCTGCTCAATGTAGACATTAAATTGTATGCCAAAATTATAGCCAATAGATTATTACCCCTGATTCCAGACCTAATTTTGCCCGAACAAGTAGGCTTTATCCCGGGCAGAGAGGCAAGAGACAATACCATTCGCACCCTGAACCTACACCACTGGCTCAATACATCCAACACCAAGGGATTTCTCTTATCCCTAGATGCTGAGAAGGCGTTCGACAGGGTGGCCTGGGACTACATGCAAGAGGTACTCAAAGGGATTGGCCTCCTACCACGCATGTTGGAACACGTTAGTGCCCTATATACTACTCCAACAGCAAGAGTTAAAGCAAATGGCCTCCTGTCGAACGCCTTCCGTATCAACAACGGTACCCGTCAAGGATGCCCTCTGTCCCCCCTAATTTTTGTCCTGTCTCTTGAACCCCTTCTCAACAGAATAAGAGCCAACCCTGATATTCAGGGTATCCCCATAAACCGCAGGGAATTTAAGGTTGCCGCTTTTGCAGACGACATCCTATTATCACTGCAATCACCTCGCACATCCCTTCCCAATCTGTTGAAAGATATTAGCCACTTTGGAACATTGTCCAATTTTAAGATTAACTATTCTAAATCCCAGGCCCTTAATGTCTCTCTCCCACCATCAGAAGTTACTCACTGCCAAGCTTCGTTCCCATTTCGGTGGGAAAATGACTATATTACCTACCTAGGCATTAAAATCCCCCGGCATCTAACAGAGCTCTATGATCACAACTTTCTCAATGCCTTGACGAAAATCCAAACAGACCTTCAAAACTGGAATACCCTGAATGTTTCTTGGTTTGGCCGCTCGGCATTGATAAAGATGATAATCCTTCCCCGTCTCCTGTATCTCATGCAAACGATCCCAATCCACCTGCCCCCATCTTTCTTTTTGGCCTATAAAAAAGCCTGTTCAAAATTTATCTGGAGAAGCGGTCCCCCCCGCATCAAATATACGAAGCTGACATGCTCCAAAACGAAAGGGGGGATTGCTTTGCCAGATCTACATAAGTATTACTTAGCTTGCCATCTCTCTAGAGTGGTTAACTGGAAAACCCATAAACTAAGCAAACTATGGACCATTTTGGAAAATGCCTCTAGTACTATACCCTTGCACACCCTAACATGGGTTCCAATGCAACACTACCCCCACGCTGTTAAAGCACACCCGCTTATATACCCATCATTGCGAGCTTTCTCCACAGCAAAGAACTTATACCACATAGTTTCAACACCAGGACCGTTGACCCCTCTTCGGGCCAACCCTGAATTTCCTCCTGGAGAATCAAACTCTTTCCTAACACAAGAGTGGCCACACAACGATATCTATGCTCGTCACTTTTTTGTTGACGGGAGGTTATGTACATATAACGAATTAAAATCCATCTCACACACAGAAGAGTTCCCCTTTTGGTCTTACAGACAGCTAAGACACTTTTTCACATCAACCAACACAAACGACCTCTGGACAAGACCACTTACCCCGTTCGAAACAATGTACTCTCAGTCCATTCCACAAGGACACTTAATTTCCATGATTTATTCCTTCCTCCAAGATGACTCGCTTCGCCCACAGACGGAAACCTCAAGACTATCCTGGGGGAAAGACCTGCAAATCAATTTTTCTGATGACGACTGGGAATCTATCCTTACATATGCTCATAAGGGGTCTATGAATGTAGCAATTCAAGAGAAAGGGTACAAAATTGCCACAAAATGGTATAGAACTCCCGCTCGATTACATCACTTTTCGCCCTCCATCCCCAACATTTGCTGGAGATGCAATAAGGCAATAGGAAATATGTTACACATCTGGTGGGAATGCCCATTAATTCAACCATTTTGGAAAGAGGTACACTCTGTTATTACACAGGTAACTACCTATTCTTTAGACTTTAACCCGGCCCAATATCTCCTCCATCATTCAACCTTGTCCAAAAAAGTTTACCACAAATCACTTGCAATGCACATGGTAAACGCCGCTAGAATGTGTATTCCCGCACACTGGCGCTCAATTAATCCCCCGACCATTACAGAATGGTTAACCAGGGTTGCAAAGATTGAGGAGATGGAAGAACTGATTCACATATCCCAAGACCGTATCCAAAAATTTACTGTCATATGGGCTTGTTGGTCCCATTTTAAAACCACTGATTACTATAAATCTTTCTTTCCGTCCTAAACACCCTCCCTTTTATAGCCTAATACCCATGACCCCCATGACCCGAGGGGGCGCTCGTGGGGCCTGGACTGAGGGGCGGTCCCCCCTCTCTCTCTCTCCATCTGCCTTCCTCGCCTTATCTATTATCTTTTCTTTTCTTCCCTTCTTCCCCTATACCTTCCCCCTAACCCCTGTCTCTTTGTTTTAACAATCCCTCCCTACCCATCCTTTTATTTTTTCTTTTCTGAATTTGGGGTCACGCTCCATGCTTGATCGTCAAAACGTGCAAAATCCCCCACTAACAGACACTCAAACTTGTATCCTTATATGTAATTTACTCAAGGAACAGGACGGACATTGGACCTTTCTGTACCAGAGACACTGGAACATTTTTATTACAGTATTAGCAACAATGGTACAGTTCTTGCTATCAAGTTTGCCCCCTCTTGTGTGTATACTTCAATAATTACATATGCACTTTGTAAATTCAAACGTGTTATAACAATAACCATTATGATGTATCGTTGTCCAATGAGTGTACTGTATGATTCTTGATTCTTTGATACTCTTTCGATGTATTGTACTTGCTATCTTATTCCTTTTTCAATAAAATCTTTTTTTGTGGAAAAAAAAAATAAAAATAAATTAAAAACCAATAATTCAACATACTAATTCACATAAATGTAAAAAGGAACATCTGCGGTATATTATTGGCCAAGAGAGTATTGGCTAATTATAGTAGCAGGCTAAGTCTTCTCTTCTAGTTTCGTCAAAACATTGGCTTCATCAGGGGAGTAGGACGTGACAAATATATTTGTTGCTCTAAAAAGAAAAAAGACATTTTCTAGACAACAACATCAATAAACACGAATATAGTGTCGGACATGGTGCGCATTACTAAATGATTGGGCGATGTGGTACTAAGTGTCCCATCCTCCTCCCCAATCCACCACACGCCCCTCCACCCACCATATAATGGGAATAACCATCCCATCACCCCAATGACATTCACCCAACCTACCCTATCAACCCAACGGGGCAGGGTCAATGCGGTCCAAATCCTAAGGGCAGCAAGCCCACACTGCTGCAATGTGGCTGCAGGGGGCAGGAAGGAGACCAATAAAAAATAAAAATAAAGACAAATAGCTCAGATAGAGCTCATGTCTGTTTCATAAATAGGGCTGAAAAGCCTCAATACATACAAAAAAGATGTAAAGAATATTGTGATGAAAGGGGCGCTGTGGTAACCAAGGATATGTGATCGATCCATCAACGATGATTAGACTGGAGTATTAAAAATGGAGTAACTAAATGACAATAAAGAAAAAAAAAACTAACATAAATATGACTCAAACAGACTACATCTGACTTTTAAAAAAATCCTCGCTATATGTTGGCTATAAGCTTACCCTTGAAAGGTATAGTACACTCCAGGGCTTAAAAATGTTGTTTAAATGAACAATGAAAATTCATGTAGAGTGGTGCCTGAGTTAAATAACAAGCACTATTCCAAGGTCACAGCAAAAAAGGCTTGGTCAGAAAAATAATAAAAACTAAATAGCATTGTAAATAGCATTGCAACGCATAACAGCGGTACAATGATAGGGGTCAAATAGAAAGAGGAAACCCCCCATCCAGGATACTACCTTCAGTGGTGAAGTCCAGAATAACAGCGCCCCTGGAAGCGAGAAAGCTGAGGCTGTCAGGGTCTGCCTTTATAGCCCCCCATCCTGTTGGCGTGTGACGTCACCAACCGGGAGTCGACAGATAGCGACCACCGCGCCTGCGCAGTTTCGACATCCAACGGCCTACAATGCCCACAATGCCGAGTGCAACGTCAACCACGTCACACAGCAATAGCCGTGCGGTGCAGACAGACATGAGTGAACCAAGAAGAGGGCCCTACAATAAGGAAGGACAGGAGGAATCCATCAACACCTATATAGAAGGAAGTCAAAAGTAGCAGGTGTTTAGGGAGGGCATAAGGGGTGAAAGGAGGCCGAGGGGCGGGCCTCATGTCAGATGCCATTCTGCCCTTGGGTGTCCATATAGCCACAGGCTGTGATCGGATCAACGCCCACAGGAGGGACCCCATTGGACCCCGCAACCGATAGGGGAACAGAACAGATGGGGAAGATGGAAAAAGGGGAAAATGGAGATGGGGGAAGGGACCGAGGGAGAAGGTCTGCACAGGAGAAGGTCATGCAGGGCTCCTGTATACATGACAGTTCTACCGAATACCAAATCATCCAGCGAGCACTGCGTCACATGTATACACATAACTAGGGATGAGCTTTGTGTTTGAGTCGAACATGGGTTCGTCTGTTCGCCCGTTTGCTGAATTGCGAACGATATGGGCCATTTGCGCCAAATTTGTGTGGCGCGTCACGGCCCATAATTAACTGCGGCATCGCAGTGCATTGCTGGCTGATGATTGGCCGGGCATGCACTATGACCCACATGCTTGGCCAATCACAGCACCATCAGTAGAGAGAGCTGCAATTGGCCAAAGCCAGGGTGGCTTTGGCCAATTATGGCTCAGGGGGTTTAGAACACGCCCCACACTATATAAGGCCGCCTGCACGGCGGTCCTGTGTAGTGTGTTCCGGCGTGATTAGAGAGAGAGAGAGACAGTGTCATTTCATTTGAGTTAGCTAGATTAGGCAGGACAGTCAGTGAGTTAGCTGCACTTACAGTGTATTGTGTATATATATATGCATCCCAGGTGTTGTGTATATATATATATATATATATATATATATATATATATATATATATACACTGTATTCAGTTTAGCCAGATCCATTCCTGTTATCTTCCTACTGACAGGCAGGCTTGTTTTGTTACAGTATTTACAGCTACCTGAAGAAAATTGCTGGTGTTCTTTTGATCCTATTAGTACCACAGTGAGGCAGTTAGACTATTTACAGTTAGTGTAGTGCGTCCTCCTCACAGTGTTCAGTTAAAGCTACAAGTTAGTTTAGTGTGACCTCTGCACAGTGTTCAGCTAAAACTACAAGTTAGTGTAGTGCGTCCTCCTTACAGTGTTCAGCTAAAGCTACAAGTTAGTTTAGTGTGACCTCTGCACAGTGTTCAGCTAAAGCTACAAGATTGGGTAGTGCGTCCTCCTCACAGTGTTCAGCTAAAACTACAAGTTAGTGTAGTGCGACTTCTGCACAGTGTTCAGCTAAAGCTACAAGTTAGTGTAGTGCGTCCTCCTCACAGTGTTCAGCTAAAACTACACGTTAGTGTAGTGCAACCTCTGCACAGTGTTCAGCTAAAGCTACAAGTTAGTGTAGTGCGTCCTCTGAACAGTGTTCAGCTAAAGCTACAAGTTAGTTTAGTGTGACCTCTGCACAGTGTTCAGCTAAAGCTACAAGTTAGGGTAGTGTATCCTCCTCACAGTGTTCAGCTAAAGCTACAAGTTAGTGTAGTGCGTTCTCTGAACAGTGTTCAGCTAAAACTACACGTTAGTGTAGTGCAACCTCTGCACAGTGTTCAGCTAAAGCTACAAGTTAGTGTAGTGCGTCCTCTGAACAGTGTTCAGCTGAAACTAAAAGTTAGTGTAGTGCGACCTCTGCACAGTATTCAGCTAAAGCTACAAGTTAGTGTAATGTGTCCTCTGAACAGTGTTCAGCTAAAGCTACAAGTTAGTGTAGTGCGTCCTCTGAACAGTGTTCAGCTAAAACTACAAGTTTGTTTTTTGCGAGCTCTGCACAGTGTTTAGCTAAAGCTACCTGTAGAAGGTTGGTGGTGTTTTCCTGATCCTATCACTACCACAGGCAGCTAAATAAGCTACAAGTTAGTTTTTTGCAAGCTCTGCACAGTGTTCACCTAAAGCTACCTGTCGAAGGTTGGTGGTGTTTTCCTGATCCTATCACTACCGCAGGCAGCTAAATAAGCTATAAGTTGTTTTTTGCGAGCTCTGCACAGTGTTCACCTAAAGCTACCTGTAGAAGGTTGGTGTTGTTTTCCTGATCCTATCACTACCGCAGGCAGCTAAATAAGCTACAAGTTAGTTTTTTGCGAGCTCTGCGCAGTGTTCAGCTAAAACTACAAGTTAGTGTAGTGCGAGCTCTGCACAGTGTTCAGCTAAAGCTACCTGTAGAAGGTTGGTGGTGTTTTCCTGATCCTATCACTACCGCAGGCAGCTAAATAAGCTACAAGTTAGTTTTTTGCGAGCTCTGCACAGTGTTCAGCTACAGATACCTGTAGAAGGTTGGTGGTGTTTTCCTGATCCTATCACTACCGCAGGCAGCTAAATAAGCTACAAGTTATTTTTTTGTGAGCTCTGCACAGTGTTCAGCTAAAACTACAAGTTAGTGT
The DNA here is from genome assembly GCA_037952835.1 of Lithobates septentrionalis. Taxonomy (NCBI): domain Eukaryota; kingdom Metazoa; phylum Chordata; class Amphibia; order Anura; family Ranidae; genus Lithobates; species Lithobates septentrionalis. Next base: position 201,455 of record JBBDGP010000189.1, read on the forward strand.
AGTGCGAGCTCTGCACAGTGTTCAGCTAAAGCTACCTGTAGAAGGTTGGTGGTGTTTTCCTAATCCTATCACTACCGCAGGCAGCTAAATAAGCTACAAGTTAGTTTTTTGCGAGCACTGCACAGTGTTAACCTAAAGCTACCTGCCGAAGGTTGGTGGTGTTCTCATACTCAAGGCAGGCAGTTGATTTTGCTAGCTGCATTATCAGTATATATTGGGGATGAGCCGAACACCCCCCGGTTTGGTTCGCACCAGAACTTGCGAACAGACCAAAACTTTGCACGAACGTTAGAACCCCATTGAAGTCTATGGGATTTGAACGTTCTAAATAAAAAGTGCTCATTTTAAACTCTAATTTGCATGGTATTGTCCTAAAAAGTGTTTGGGGACCCGGGTCCTGCCCCAGGGGACATGTATCAATGCAAAAAAAAAGTTTTAAAAACGGACGTTTTTTCCGGAGCAGTGATTTTAATAATGCTTAAAGTCAAACAATAAAAGTGTAATATTCCTTTAAATTATAGACCTGGGGGGTGTCTATAGTATGCCTGTAAAGGGGTGCATGTTTCCCGTGTTTAGAACAGTCTGACAGCAAAATGACATTTCAAAGGAAAAAAGTCATTTAAAACTACTCGCGGCTATACTGAATTGCCGGCCGACAATACACATAAAAGTTCATTGATAAAAACGGCATGGGAATTCCCCACAGGGGAACCCCGAACCAAAATTTTTTAAAAAATGACGTGGGGGTCCCCCTAAATTCCATACCAGGCCCTTCAGGTCTGGTATGGATTTTAAGGGGAACCCCACGGCAAAATTTAAAAAAAAATGGCGTGGGGTTCCCCCCAAAAATCCATACCAGACCCTTATCCAAGCACGAAACCTGGCAGGCCGCAGGAAAAGAGGGGGGGACGAGAGAGCGCCCCCCCTCCTGAACCGTACCAGGCCACATGCCCTCAAATTGGGAGGGTGCTTTGGGGGTAGCCCCCCAAAGCACCTTGTCCCCATGTTGATGAGGACAAGGGCCTCATCCCCACAACCCTGGCCCGGTGTTCGTGGGGGTCTGCGGGCAGGGGGCTTATCGGAATCTGGAAGCCACCTTTAACAAGGGGACCTCCAGATCCCGGCCCTCCCCCCTGTGTGAAATGGTAAGAGGGTACAAAAGTACCCCTACCATTTCACAAAAAAAGTCAAAAATTTTAAAAATGACAAGAGACAGTTTTTGATAATTCCTTTATTTAAATGCTTCTTCTTTCTTCTATTTTCTATCTTCTTTCTTCTATCTTCCTTCGGCTTCTTCCTCCATCTTCTTCTTCTTCTGGTTCTTGTTCTTCTGGTTCTTCTTGTTCTTCTGGTTCTTCATCCAGTCTTCTCGTCCGGCATCTTCCTCAGCGGCACCGCCTTCACTTCATCTTCTTTCCTTGGGCCGCTCCGCATCCGCAATTGGATGGGAGTCTCCCGCTGTGTGACGCTTCTCCTCTTCTGACAGTTCTTAAGTAACGGAGGGCGGGTGACCCCGCCCCCCTCTGACACACGGGGACTTCCCTTTGGCATTCCCCGTGACGTCAGAGGGGGGCGAGGTCACCCACCCTGTGTCAGAGGGGGGCGGGGTCACCCGCCCACCGTTATTTAAGAACTGTCAGAAGAGGAGAAGTGTCACACAGCGGGAGTCTACCATCCAATCGTGGATGCGGAGCGGCCCGAGGAAAGAAGATGAAGTGAAGACGGCGCAGCTGAGGAAGATGCCGGACGAGAAGACCGGATGAAGAACCAGAAGAACAAGAAGAACCAGAAGAACAAGAACCAAAAGAAGAAGAAGATGGAGGAAGAAACCGAAGGAAGATAGAAGAAAGAAGATAGATGAAAGAAGATAGAAAATAGAAGAAAGAAGAAGCATTTAAATAAAGGAATTGTCAAAAACTGTCTCTTGTCATTTTTAACATTTTTGAAATTTTTTTTGTGAAATGGTAGGGGTACTTTTGTACCCCCTTACCATTTCACACAGGGGGGAGCGCTGGGATCTGGGGGTCCCCTTGTTAAAGGGGGCTTCCAGATTCCAATAAGCCCCCTGCCCGCAGACCCCCACAACCACCAGGCAAGGGTTGTGAGGATGAGACCCTTGTCCCCATCAACATGGGGACAAGGTGTTTTGGGGGGCTACCTCCCAATGTTGATGGCATGTGGCCTGGTACGGTTCAGGAGGGGGGGCGCTCTCTAGTCCCCCCCTCTTTTCCTGCGGCCTGCCAGGTTGCGTGCTTGGATAAGGGTCTGGTATGGATTTTTGGGGGTACCCCACGCCATTTTTTTCTTAATTTTGGATAGCCACACTCATATATATTGCACTAGCACTTTTTTGATTTTAAATGTGTTATGATGTATTCCATTGTTTTTAGAATGCCTTTCCCCGACCGATCGTTTTTTATATATATAATTTTTGTGTATTTTTTACATATTTTTATATTTTTATATTTTTAATGTATATATATATTCAATGATTTTATATATACACTCTATGCTGTATAGTCTATATATATATATATATTTTATCTATACCCTCTAGGATGTTTCCTTTTTAGCAGTATTTGCAACATTTTTAAATCTCTTTTATGTTTGCCTTGGTGGATTGCGATATGACCAGCTATCCCCAGTTTAAGTTCTGCAGACTAAAATTTTCCCTGTGATTGTATTTTTACCAAGATTGTATTTCGTTACCGAGAGGACTGTATATGACGCTATTTGGTAAAAGTGCACTATTTATGTTACACGCACCTGGTGATGTGTTAAGTGACACCAGGTGCACACGGGCTCGGTCAGCAAGCCACTATATATATTTTTTGTGATATTTTTGGATACATATTTTTTTACTTTTGGAAGTTTTGGTTTATATCATTTTTGCATTCGGATTCACTATCACTCCGAATAGCACTTATGACACTTATTTGATGTGTATTTATCAGTTATAGTAGATATTTAAGTTTTTTCCAAGTATATAATCTCTTTATGTTTTTTATGACACATACACAGATATAGGCACCCTCAGATAGAGGTTTATTGTTTTACGCAATTACAGTAACACACATGGTTGATTGCAGTAGATCCGCATCCTAGAGACACCCACCACTACTGCGTTATCACATTTAAATTCGTTTATTATCTTGTTTAAATTTAGGATTAGCGCAACACCACACTTTCATTTTGTGGAATGTGTGGTTCCTCAGTGGCAGGTACCCAAACGCCACTTTTTCTCACTGAAGGCGATTCCGGCTCTCTACCGGCATGTGGAAGGCAATGTCCATGCCTTGCTGGACAGGGCGGTCAGTGGTAAGGTGCATATTAACGCTGACTCATGGTCCAGCAGGCATGGACAGGGACGTTACCTAAGCTTCACCGTGCATTGGGTGACTCTGCTGGCAGCTGGGAAGGATGCAGGACAAGGTGCAGTAGTGTTGGAGGTTGTTCCGCCACCACGCCTCCAAAATGCCACTACTAATGATTGTGACACACCTCTCTCTTCCACCCCCTCCTCTTCTTCTTCCTCCATGGCCTCTTCCTGTGCTTTGTCCTCGGAACCAGCGGTGCTCCGTAGCCATTCAAGGGGCTATGCAAGTATGCAGGCCAAAAGATGCCATGCGGTGCTTGAGGTGGTGTGCTTGGGGGACAGGAGCCACACTGGGGCAGAGGTTCTGTCAGCTCTGCAGGGGCAGGTTCAGAGGTGGTTGACGCCACGCCAACTTAAGGCAGGAATGGTGGTTTGCGACAATGGCACCAACCTCCTCTCCACCCTCCGACAGGGACAAATGACCCATGTGCCCTGTTTGGCTCAAGTCCTTAACTTGGTGGTTCAGCGGTTCTTGGGCAGGTACCCGGGCTTACAGGATGTCCTGAGGCAGGCCAGGAAAGTCTGTGTGCATTTCCGCAGGTCATATAATGCCAGTGCTCGGCTGGCTGACCTCCAAAAGGAGTTTAACCTGCCCAAGAACCGCCTAATCTGTGACATGCCCACCAGGTGGAACTCAACGTTGGCCATGCTGCTGCGGCTGCACACGCAGCAGAGGGCCATCAATGAGTACCTGTGTGACTATGGCACTAGGACAGGGTCAGGGGAGCTTGTTTTTTTTTCCCTACGCCAGTGGGCCATGATCAGGGATGCATGCACTGTCCTGTCACCATTTGAGGAGGCCACGAGGATGGTGAGCAGTGACAGAGCATGCATCAGTGACACTGTCCCCCTTGTCCACCTGTTGGAGCACGCGCTGCGTGGAATAATGGACAGGGCACTTGAGGCAGAAAAGAGGCAGGAAGAGGAGGACTTCCTTAGCTCTCAAGGCCCCCTTTATCCAGACAGTGTTCCTGCGTCCCCGCCGATCACACAGGAAGAGGAGGAGGATTGTGTCAGTATGGAGGTGGAGCCTGGCACTCAGCATTAGCAGCAGTCTTTAAGGGATCAGTCCCAAGAAACACATGGACTTGTACGTGGCTGGGAGGAGGTGGCTGCGGACATGTCGTCCTTAGTGACCCAGAGGACTCCGGACCGAATGCCTCAGCAAACCTACGCTGCATGTCCTCCCTGATCCTGCAAAGCCTGCGTAAGGATCCTCGTATTCGTGGTATCAAGGAGAAGGACCAATAGTGGCTGGCAACCCTCCTTGATCCACGTTACAAGGGTAAGGTTGCGGACCTTATCTTGCCGTCGCAGAGGGAGCAGAGGATGAAACATCTTCGGGAGGCCTTGCAGAAAGGTCTGTGCAACGCGTTCCCAGAGACTGGGAGGTTACAAACTCCTGTTTCTGGACAACGTGTTGCTGAGGCTTCGGTCAGTCAAAGAAGGAGCGGTGGAGAAGGTGGCCACCTGACTGATGTGTTCAGACAATTTTTTAGTCCGCAGCCCCAAGGTATGATCGGTTCCAGCAACCATTGCCAGCGTCTGTTTTACATGGTGCAGGAATACCTAGGGGCAAGATCTGACTTGGATACCTTTCCCACCGAAAATCCTCTGGGTTACTGGGTCTTGAGGATGGATCACTGGCCAGAGCTTGCACAGTATGCAATTGAGCTACTGGCCTGTCCTGCATCCAGCGTTCTTTCAGGACTCACATTCAGTGCTGCTGGAGGCTTTGTAACCGATCACAGGGTGCGTCTGTCCACCAACTCGGTCGATCGACTGACCTTCAAAAAAATGAATCAGTCTTGGATCACCACCAGCTACCAAGCACCTGATGCTGATGTAATCAAATATTTTTTTTTGAAATCTCAGATCCCTTCAAAGACTGTCTATGCTGATGCTGAGTGACTATCCTGAGTAATTATCCTCTTCCTCCTCAATGATCACGCTAATAGCTTGTAAGAGCATTTTTGGTTCTGGGCGCCGCCACTAGTGCCTAAGGCCTAATTTTTCAGCCCCTGTTTAACAGGGGCGTGTAATTACAATTTTTGAGGCAATACTTTGCAACAGGGCTCGTTCCTGCGTTCCAAATAGAGTATCTGTGAGGGGTTGCAGTGTTGTGGCACCAGTGCCTAAGGCCCAGTTTTTAATCCCCTGTTTAACAGGGGCGTTTAATTACAATTTTTGATGCAATACTCTGCAGCAGGGCTCGTTCCTGCATTCCAAGTAGAGTATCTGCGAGGGGTTGCAGTGTTGTGGCACCAACACCAGTGCCTAAGGCCCAATTTTTCAGCCCCTGTTTAACAGGGGCGTGTAATTACAATTTTTGAGGCAATACTTTGCAGCAGAGCTCGTTCCTGCATTCCTACTAGAGTATCTGTGAGGGGTTGCAGTGTTGTGGCACCAGCACCAGTGCCTAAGGCCCAATTTTCTGCCCCTGTTTAACAGGGGCATGTAATTACAATTTTTGATGCAATAATTTGCAGCAGGGCTCGTTCCTGCGTTCCAACTAGAGTATCTGTGAGGGGTTGCAGTGTTGTGGCACCAGCACCAGTGCCTAAGGCCCAATTTTTCAGCCCCTGTTTAACAGGGGTGTGTAATTACAATTTTTGAGGCAATACTTTGCAGCAAAGCTCGTTCCTGCGTTCCAACTAGAGTATCTGTGAGGGGTTGCAGTGTTGTGGCACCAGCACCAGTGTCTAAGGCCCAATTTTTCAGCCCCTGTTCCACAGGGGCATGTAATTACAATTCTTGATCTAATATTTCACAGCAGGGCCTGTTTCTGCGCCCACCAAGAGCGAGTGAGGACTTACAATGTTGTGGCATAAGCACCACCACCACCACCACAGGCCCAATTTTTCTGCCCCTGTTCAACAGGAGCATGTAATTACAATTCTTGATCTAATATTTCACAGCAGGACCCTGTGAGGGCTTACAGTGTTGTGGCCACAAGAACACCTAAGGCCCAAATTTCTGCTGAGTATATAGGGCAGGCCCCTACTTTCAAACATCCAACTAACAAATGACTCCTACTTGCAAACGGAAGGAGACAACAGGAAGTGAGATGAAATCTACCCCTAGGAAGGGAAATTCTCTCCTGTAAGAGTTAATATGGGAAAAACATTTCTTCTTTCCACTGATGCCTTATCACCAATCCTTGTTTCACAAAAAAACCCAAATTTTCAAAAAAGAATTGTCATTGGGACAAAAAGTGAGGTGAAATCTTCTGAAGAGGAGCACAGACAGCAAAACAAATGTCACAGGGTTGATAACCCTTCCCTATGTTTCCCAAAAAGCTTAAAATAGATTTTTTGGCTGGAGCTAAACACGTTAAAATTGTACCAGTTCAAAATTACAAACAGATTCTACTTAAAGAGGAGTTCCACCCAGGGGGGCCGTCAAAAAAAAAAAAAATTAAAAGTCAGCAGCTACAAATACTGCAGCTGCTGACTTTTAATTGGACACTCACCTGTCCCTGGGTCCAGCGATGCGGGGGATCGAAGCCCCGCTCGTCCCCCCCTCCGCTCGTTGGCACCGGCATTTCAACTGTGGGCGCCGGGCTGTGGCTTCACAGCCTGGCACCCACTGCGCATGCGCGAGCGGCGCCGCACGCCGTGATTGGCCGCTCAATCACCTGGGACCTGTAATGGGTCCCAGATGATTGACAGGAGGGAGGGAGCAGAGCGGAGCCCTTCCTGTGCCGAGGGGGAAGTGATGTCACCAGCCCAGGCTAAGGAACAGGCAGACTACGAGGGACCACCTAGCAACAGGCATTTAGAGGTAAGTGAAAAAAAAATATCCAAATGTTTTTTGTTTGTTTTTTTAGAATTTTTCCAGGTATTTTTGTTTTTTGTGTGGAACCCCACTTTAACAACAAACCTACAGTCCCTGTCTTGTTTGCACTGCCTGCATACTGCTGTTCAGAGTACAGAGCCTGTATACTGCTGTTTCCTTTTTTAATTTGGGTGTGGGGTTCCCCTTAATATCCATACAAGACCCAAAGGGCCTGGTAATGGACTGGGGGGTACCCATGGCGATTGTCTCACTGATTTTCATCCATATTGCCAGGACTCGACATTACATTAAAGCCGCAAGCAGTTTTAAATGACTTTTTTCCTTTAAAAATTACATTTTGTGCAGGGACTGTTCTAAGCACGGGAAACACGCGCCACTTTACAGGCATACTATAGACACCCCCCAGGTACGATATTTAAAGGAATGTTTCACTTTTTTTTTTTACTTTAAGCATCATTAAAATCACTGCTCCCAAAAAAACGGCAGTTTTTAAAAGTTTTTTTTTGCATTGATACATGTCCCCTGGGGCAGGACCCGGGTCCCCAAACCCTTTTTAGGACAATACCAAGAAAATTGGCCTTTAAAATGAGCACTTTTGATTTAGAACGTTCGAGCCCCATAGACGTCAATAGGGTTCTAACTGCAAATTTTCGGTCCGTTCGCAGGTTCTGGTGCGAACCGAACCGGGAGGTGTTCAGGTCATCCCTATTCAACATCATGGACTAGTTACTAGGCATATATACTAACATCCAAAAATGAACAACTACTCCCTTTGGAACACCCCTTCAGCTTGACATTAACCAACCACCCCAACCAACCCCCTACGCAGCCATATTAGAAACAAATCAACCCCACAGACCCCCCCATGAGTCGTGTTAATACATAAGACAAAATGATACTCATAACTGTTCTTAACAATACCCCTCATAAACCCCATTACAGATGAGCTTCTATTTGGTTTAACTGGTGATACAAATCCTCTTTGGATGTTAGGCATAAGCACTGTTTTTTGTTTATTATTCTTGTTATCTTATGCCTATACATAAATTGTATTACATACATTTATAACATATTCCGTTTTGTTCTCACGGAATTATCTATCTGTAGGTCTTGTAATCTAGATTATCTCCTTCAATAAAATTCTTTTTTTTGAAAAAAAAAGTATCATGGACAGTACTTAATTGTTTTTATCAAAATGTACTAATACTACTGTCTACATATTAACCCCTTTAGGTCAAAGTGTATAAAAATTACATAGCTAACATATTATGGTTTAAGGGCCAATGGGGCAACATCAGATACATCAGAGTGGGTCAGTCTTTTGCAACTTTATTATTTTAGGGTAATATTGCATTTCGATATATTTGTAAAAGTAAAAAACTAGTACACCACAATGACAGATCAAACATAAAATAACTTTTGGCTGGACTTTCTCGAGGTTTATTAAGTATTTATATATAAAAACCTTAATTACAAGGTAGTTTATTCCAAATTAAATAATTAAAAACAATAGTTAAAGTATGAAATCTATTTAATTACCCCTTAAGTAGTGTAAAGTGATTAAATATTTTTTTTGTAACACATTTTTATATATCTTACATTTATTCAATGGTAGAAAATGTCATCTGATTATTAGAAAGGTTAATTTAGTACATGTAAAAAAAATTGACACAAGCGAAACTTTATAAAAATGAATAGAACTTTTTACATACGTATAAAGGCTGTTTCCAAATTGTTTTCAGCTTCCTCTCTACAGTAATTTTCAAATGCAAGAAGCCTTTTTATTAAACTAAATCCCTGTTTCTGAAAAGCAAAAGAATATAGCTGCCTTAGTAATTTTATGGAGTCTTGTAATTTCAAAAGCCTTTTTTTAAAGAACATAATAAAAATGATTTTCCTTCCATAGCTGTCAGTAATAAATTTAGTCCTTACCAGAAATGTCATTATTTTATTTTATTTCAGGGAAATATCCTACCCGATTCTTTATTAAAAGCTGCTGAGACATGTGCTTTGATACATACCAAATGTTATAAAAAAAATCAGTTTAACATACTTGAATCCACAAAATGGGTCATGAAACTTAACACCTCCTTGACACAAAATTAAGCTTGAACATATTTTAAAATAATATCACTGTCAGCTTTTTTGGAGTTACTCTGTAGGGATGCCTTCACAAAAATAAATAAATACAAAATAATGACAAAAAGCACTAAATTTTAAAAAGTTTTTTAAAAACCAACAGAGAATCTAGAATTTACTCTCTAGCAATGCTGTCTACAATTGTCTAGGTGTATAAAACAACTTTTTTTTTAATACTTCGCAAGTTATAATTAGTGAATGCATTTGTGCACACTTGCAAAACAGGCAGGCTGAATTTCAACAGAAGTTGAGAATTTTCATCCAAATTAATTAGTAACCAAATGATGTGAAAACCAAACTCCTGTTTACTTATTTCATCTGAAAAGGACTAGTTATTTGAAGTGAATATTCACTCTCTGTTGAGTGAACATTTTTAACTCTTTTGGCAAATCTTTCTTTGTGTCACATGGCTTTTCCAGAAGGTTACCCAGCTGTTGTTCAGGCACAGCAGCAGGACATGGATTCTCCATGACCTCTTGGCTTTAGCTTTGCTGGCTGTTCATTCCAGAAGTTATAGGATTTCCACACCTCCCTCATAGCATGTTGTTATGCTTCTACATTTGCATAGGGAACAGAACACACTGCTGCACTGAACATTTTGGCACCTTCCAATTCTGTCCTGTGTTCTCCCTTTTCATTAGATAAGCAGCTGCATTTATCAAAACAAGTAACAAGTAGTATAAAAAAAACTGAAGCCAGTTAGGATTAGACTGAGAATAGATACACGTTATTGCATACCCAGTTGCTGAGAAAAAAAAAATCAAAATAGTTCCTACAAAGAACTAACTGTGACAAAATAATTTCATAACTTCCATTTGATAGTAGCACCCTTCATCACATTCCACTGATGCTGAGCAACAAACTAGGCAAGGTGAGAAAATATCTAATGAGCAATATGTAAAAAGGTAACCCTGATTTTTAAGCTTGCCAGCATGTACAATTTTTTTTTTTATTCTGTATTTAAAGTTTTTTTTAGCAAAGCATGGTATAAGGATACCATTCAAAATAAATCAACCCCTATACAAATAGTACTAAAAGGAGAAACAAAAGCCGTGGCTACTCTGGAACATAGCTGTACTGTTCAGGGAAATACACTGGAATATGTCAAATTAACTGCGAGAGGGTTTCCAACCAATGAGAAAGTGGGAACCCCTCTTCCACCGTCAAGGTTTGCCTTCCACTTACAGTATATTTATAAAGCTATGCTTTTGGGTCTCTGGAGTACAAGAAAAAAGGTGGGGGTGGAAAGCTGGAGAATAAGAAAAGTGCAAGCAGGGGTTCGACTCTAGGGGTCCAAAATATTAGTCTTTGCAGGCAGAGGCAGCTTCCCAGAATGTATCCGTCAAGGCACCAAGAGCAGGGGCTATAAACTGGCCAGAGTTAGGTGTGTGGTCTGCAATATAACTAGCGGAAAGGGTATAGTCGGTCCAATAGAACCATGTTTTGTGAAACTTCTTAATGAGAGGGCGCTATGCGTCTAGGAGGGAGAAGTCCAGCCCGTGATGTCACGCTGCCACTGCCACTGCTGTAGAGAGTGGTGAACCAGCTGATGTAATTTATACAAGCGCTTTTACATTTTTTTTGTAAGTGGATTTTTTTGGGGGCTTTTAATAAAAGTGTTATACGGGAGAACAATATGTACAGTATTTGCCTTTCTGTTACATGTAATCCGTCTATGGGTTGTGAGTATATGGGAAAGTGTGAACCAAGTGAGATCCTTGGAGAAAGTAGAGGAGATCATCTCAGGGGATCCGGATGATTAACAGAGATGAGCCTGTTGTTTATTGCTTGAGGTGAGTAGGCCTTTCACCTGGTAGAAACACAAAAAAAAAAAACACAGTCACTTACAGTGCTAAGAGGTCTTCTGAAGTGAAGGGCTACAGGGACATTGCTATCCCAAAACTGGGTGGATGCTGCTTTCCTCAGATGAGGTAATCCAATGGAAACTACAAAAATGACAAAATGGAAGGTGAGCACACCTTGTGCATTACCAATGACAATTTAATGAATAAAATCCATAAAAAGTGGGTACTCACAAAGCAAAACTCTCAATTGAGCCAAAAAATTCAAACAGTGTATGGACATGTGCAGGACCATTACATAGGGTGTAGCTGATGCATTTTAGGGGCGCACCTCCTTCCTCAGAGCTAGGCTAATCAGGACCTACCCACTTAATGTGCCCACTTTTTATGTATTTTATTCATTAAATTGTCATTGGTAATGCACTAGGTGTGCGCACCTTCCATTTTGTATTTTTGTCTTTCACCTGGTATATGGAGGTGCACTTATCACTGGAGTAAAAAGAATTTATAGAAAAGAACACCGTTGGTGGTGGAAAACAACTTTTTTTATTTTTATTTTTTTAGCTTTTGGATTCTAATAGACTATATATCTTTGAGAGACTGAATTATCACAATATTATTCAAATATATATATATATATATATATATATATATATATATATATATATATATATATATATATATATATATATATATATATACATATATATATATATATATATATATATATATACAGGGGGTCCCCGGGTTGCAAACAAGTTAGGGACTGTAGGTTTGTTCTTAAGTTGAATCTGTTTGTAAGTTGGAACAGGTACATTTTTTAAGTGTAGCTCCAGCCAAAAAAACTATTTTTAAGCTTTTTGGATAGCATAGGGAAGGGTTAACACCCCTGTAATGTTTGTATTGCTATGTGCGCCCCTGTTCATAATATTTCACCTCACTTTCTGTCCCAATGACAATTGGATTTTGAAAATTTTGGGTTGTTGTGGAAACAAGCCTTGGTGATAAATCATCAGTGGAGATACCTTTTCCCCATAATAACTCTTACAGGAGTGAATTTCCCTTCCTAGGGGTAGATTTCCTCTCACTTCCTGTTGTCTCCCTCCGTTTGTAAGTAGGAGTCGTTTGTAAGTCGGATGTTTGTAACTAGGGGACCCCCTGTATATATATATATATATATATAATTAATGGATTTTAAATAACCTTGCCACATATTGTAGATATATTTACTGAGTTGCGATGCACTATATAGATTTAGTTTTATGTTTTATAATGTTGTCAAATCACAGTAGTGTTCAGCTAGCAACATATTGTATGTATATATTTTTGAGTATTTTCTAACATTTGCATTAGGCTTGATCAACTGACACTAGAAAAAGGGGAGGTGGCGCTGATTGTAATTTGATATTAGTTATGTCTGTTCGTTACACTATGTACAACTCTGCACACTTACCTATGACTCTATAACACTCACTAATTCTTCCTTATTATATCAGTTGTAATGTTTTCCTTTGTAAAAAATTTCAATAAAAACACATGCTTGAAAAAAAAAAAGATTGCTTGTCCAGCACTTTTTTCTCCATGATAAGTTTAAGCTGGCACTGTGTCCAAAACAAGAGATTTTCAGAGGTTAGATCCTATACATCCATTCATTTACTTTATTTACCTCCTGTCTGCTCTTAGTTTTAGTTTCAATAGTATTTTATTGAATTTTATCAAAAGGAAGGTACAAACATATACCACAAAAACAGTATAATACAGTGACAAATGATACAAACATTTTAAAAGTAGCATCTGCATTTGTATATAACCTAGCAGTATGTAAGCCCTTGTACATTGTAAATTGTGAAAGTTGATGGGATATCATGTGATATTTCCAAACTTGTTTGCTATTGTTATACTAAGATAGGGTGAATCTCCCCCTTCTGACACCCCTTTTGGTTTCACGCTGTGCCCTGGGAGGGGGAGACCCAGCAACCCTGTTGATGGGCTAACGCTTGGTACAGGTTTTGCAAGGCTTATAAACTTACCCATCTTGGTTAGGGTGTAGCTATTGTTTCGAGCAAGAAATATTGCTATTTGAAACAGATTGCACTGTATATTAAACATTAATGAAAGAAGAAAGGAAAACTAAATAAAACTAAATAATAATTGGAGTTAACCACTTGACGACCGCCGCACGATGATGTACGTCGGCAGAGCCTGCCTGCCCGTGGGTGGTGGGTCTGATCGGACCCCCCCCGTGCCTGCGGTGGTTGTCAAATCCTCCCTGGCGATCAGTGGTGAGGGGAAGGCCATCCATTCGTGCCCCCCCTCGCGATCGCTCCCAGCCAATGGGATCATTTACCTGCCTCTGTATTGTACACAGAGGCAGAGGAAATTATGTCATCTCTCCTCGGCTCGGCATTTTCCGTTCCGGCGCAGAGGAGAGAAGACTGGAATGTGAGTGCACAACACACACACATACAGTAGAACACGCCAGGCCTACAATACACCCCCGATCCCCCCCGATTACCCCCCGATCCCCCCCGATCACCCCCCCCCCCCATCACACTGACACCAAGCAGTTTTTTTTTCTCTGATTACTGCATGGTGTCAGTTTGTGACAGTTAGTGTGGTGGGACAGTTACTGTTAGCCCCCTTTAGGTGTAGGATACCCCCCTAACCCCCCCAATAAAGTTTTAACCCCTTGATCACCCCCTGTCGCCAGTGTCGCTAAGCGATCATTTTTCTGATCGCTGTATTAGTGTCACTGGTGACGATAGTTAGGGACGTAAATATTTAGGTTCGCCGTCAGGGTTTTATAGTGACAGGGACCCCCATATACTATCTAATAAATGTTTTAACCCCTTGATTGCCCCCTAGTTAACCCTTTCACCACTGATCACCGTATAACTGTTACAGGTGACGCTGGTTAGTTTGTTTATTTTTTATAGTGTCAAGGCACCCGCCATTTATTACCGAATAAAGGTTTAGGCCCCTGATCACCCGGCGGTGATATGCTAACACCCATGCACGCAGCATACGCCTCCCTTAGTGGTTTAGTATCTGAACGGATCAATATCTGATCCAATCAGATCTGTACTAGCGTCCCCAGCAGTTTAGGGTTCCCAAAAACGCAGTGTTAGCGGGATCAGCCCAGATACCTGCTAGCACCTGCGTTTTGCCCGGCCCAGCCCAGCCCACCCAAGTGCAGTATCGATCGATCACTGTCACTTACAAAACACTAAACGCATAACTGCAGCGTTCGCAGAGTCAGGCCTGATCCTTGCGATCGCTAACAGTTTTTTTGGCAGCGTTTTGGTGAACTGGCAAGCACCAGCCCCAGGCAGCGTCAGGTTAGCGCCAGTACCGCTAACACCCACGCACGCACCGTACACCTCCCTTAGTGGTGTAGTATCTGAATGGATCAATATCTGATTCGATCAGATCTATACTAGCATCCCCAGCAGTTTAGGGTTCCCAAAAACGCAGTGTTAGCGGGATCAGCCCAGATACCTGCTGGCATCTGCGTTTTGCCCCTCCGCCCAGCCCAGCCCAACCCACCCAAGTGCAGTATCGATCGATCACTGTCACTTACAAAACTCTAAATGCATAACTGCAGCGTTCGCAGAGTCAGGCCTGATCCCTTTTTTTGGTAGCGTTTTGGTTAACTGGCAAGCACCAGTGGCCTAGTACACCCCGGTCATAGTCAAACCAGCACTGCAGTAACACTTGGTGACGTGGCAAGTCCCATAAGTGCAGTTCAAGTTGGTGAGGTGGCAAGCACAAGTAGTGTCCCGCTGCCACCAAGAAGAAGACAAACAGGCCCGTCGTGCCCATAGTGCCCTTCCTCCTGCATTCGCCAATCCTAATTGGGAACCCACCACTTCTGCAGCGCCCGTACTTCCCCCATTCACATTCCCAACCAAATGCAGTCGGCTGCATGAGAGGCATTTTCTTTATGTCCTCCCGAGTACCCCTACCCAACGAACCCCCCAAAAAGGATGTTGTGTCTGCAGCAAGCGCGGATATAGGCGTGACACCTGCTATTATTGTCCCTCCTGTCCTGACAATCCTGGTCTTTGCATTGGTGAATGTTTTGAACGCTACCATGCACTAGTTGAGTATTAGCGTAGCGTACAGCATTGCACAGACTAGGCACACTTTCACAGGGTCTCCCAAGATGCCATCGCATTTTGAGAGACCCGAACCTGGAACCGGTTACAGTTATAACAGTTAGTTACAAAAAAAGTGTAAAAAAAATAAAAAAATATATAAAAAAAAATAAAAAAATATTTGTCGTTTTATTGTTCTCTCTCTCTCTATTCTCTCTCTATTGTTCTGCTCTTTTTTACTGTATTCTATTCTGCAATGTTTTATTGTTATTATGTTTTATCACGTTTGCTTTTCAGGTATGCAATTTTTTATACTTTACCGTTTACTGTGTTTTATTGTTAACCATTTTTATGTCTTCAGGTACGCCATTCACGACTTTGAGTGGTTATACCAGAATGATGCCTGCAGGTTTAGGTATCATCTTGGTATCATTCTTTTCAGCCAGTGGTCAGCTTTCATGTAAAAGCAATCCTAGCGGCTAATTAGCCTCTAGACTGCTTTTACGAGCAGTGGGAGGGAATGCCCCCCCACCGTCTTCCGTGTTTTTCTCTGGCTCTCCTGTATCAACAGGGCACCTGAGAATGCAGCCGGTGATTCAGCCAGCTAACCATAGAGCTGATCAGAGACCAGAGTGGCTCCAAACATCTCTATGGCCTAAGAAACCGGAAGCTACGAGCATTTCATGACTTAGATTTCGCCGGATGTAAACAGCGCCATTGGGAAATTGGGAAAGCATTTTATCACACCGATCTTGGTGTGGTCAGATGCTTTGAGGGCAGAGGAGAGATCTAGGGTCAAATAGACCCCGATTTTTTCAAAAAAGAGTACCTGTCACTACCTATTGCTATCATAGGGGATATTTACATTCCCTGAGATAACAATAAAAATGATTAAAGCGGAGTTCCACACAAAAATGGAACTTCCGCTTTTCGGAACCCTCCCCCCCTCCGGTGTCACATTTGGCACCTTTCAGGGGGGAGGGGGGTGCAGATACCTGTCAAAGACAGGTATTTGCACCCACTTCTGGCATAGACTCCTATGGGAGTCTATGCCTCTTCCCGTCCCGACCGCGCTGTCTGCTGGGAACACACAGCTCCCAGCAGAGAGCGGGGACCACTAGATACGCGCAGCGCGACTCGTGCATGCGCAGTAGGGAACCGGGAAGTGAAGCCGCAACGCTTCACTTCCTGATTCCCTCACCCAGGATGGCGGCGGCAGCTGCCGAGAACCGAGCGGGTTCTCGGCGTCCCCTGCCGACATCGCTGGACCCCGGGACAGGTAAGTGGCAATGTATTAAAAGTCAGCAGCTGCAGTATTTGTAGCTGCTGGCTTTTAATATTTTTTTTTTTGGCGGTGTGGGTGAACCCCCGCTTTAAAAAAAATAAAAAATGAAAGGAACAGTTTAAAAATAAGATAAAAAAGCAAAAAAAAAATAAAGAAAAAAAAAAAAAGCACCCCTGTCGCCCCCTGCTCTCGCGCTAAGGCGAACGCAAGCGGCGGTCTGTCGTCAAACGTAAACAGCAATTGCACCATGCATGTAAGGTATCACCGCGAAGGTCAGATCGAGGGAAGTAATTTTAGCAGTAGACCTCCTCTGTAAATCTAAAGTGGTAACCTGTAAAAGGCTTTTAAAAATGTATTTATTTTTTTGCCACTGCACGTTTGTGCGCAATTGTAAAGCATGTCATGTTTGGTATCCATGTACTCGGCCTAAGATCATCTTTTTTATTTCATCAAACATTTGGGCAATATAGTGTGTTTTAGTGCATTAAAATTTAAAAAAGTGTGTTTTTTCCCCAAAAAATGCATTTGAAAAATCGCTGCGCAAATACTGTGTGAAAAAAAATAAAATAAAACACCCAGCATTTTTTTTTGTATAATAAGTTTTTATTTTTTAGAACAAGACATTACATGACATGTCCAACAGTGCAAATCTTGTAAACAATGGCCTCGCAGGGTCATTCAGTAACAATATACAATATGTGGGTTGAACAAACACATACATTACTATTAACCTAATGTAAAGTGCTCTTCTAGGGATAACTCTGAGGGACTCGCCAAGTGAGTAATCAGAAGTTCTGGAAGCCCCATGTTTCCATGAAGTATGCAAGTGAAGCGGAGCTTGCTTAAGGGCTCGCGAGGGTGTGTTTACGCTGGGGGAATCCCTGGAATGTGCGGGGTACGCGGCCCGGTGGCCCACGCCCGGGGCAGGAAGGGGGGGCTCAAAACCTCCATCAGTCCACCTCCCGCTCCCACGCGGGTCCCCGTGACCACGCAACGGTGGTTTATTCATGTGAGACTTATCTGGCTCTTGGAAATCCAGGGATCACCCCCAGCGGGTTCCGTTTCTATATTGAATAGTCCATCTTTAGCTGTTTCGCATGAGTTTCCCTAGTGTTATACCAAAATAACAATAATAAATAAAAAGACACAAAAATAAAAGGGACTAATAAAAAGAGAGAGAGAAAAAAAAAAAAAAAAAGAAAAAGAGAGAGAGGTGGGGGGGTATGATAAGAGTGAGATGAGGGAATAGAAGAGGGAAGGGGGGGAAAGGGGGGAGGGAATGGGTCAGGTTACCTGCAAGAACTGATGAGCTTCCTCTGCCACTGTGACGAACCCCTCGGAGCTGGATTCGTTGTCCCACGGGCAGGTCAGGTTTTGGGGTCTTGCCTACAGGGTTAAGTTTTTGTTAGCCTAAGTACTCTAAGGGTAGGGTCTGCCAGCTCCAGCAGTGCAGCGTCTAGACTAGACGACACCGCGGTGGAGCCAGAGGTGTATTCAGCCCATGACATCCAGATTGCATGGAATCGGTCTTCACGGCCTTTATTGGTCGCCACCCAATCCTCGGCCTCCCGGATCTCACTAACCTTTCTGATCCACTCAGCACGTGTGGGGGTCGTATGTTTTTTCCAATGAATTGGGATCAGGCGCCTAGCCGCATTTAATAAGTGCGGCAGCACACTTTTCTTGTATTTTCGTAGTGAGATCGGGGGGACCTGCAGGAGAAAGTGGGTCGGGAGGAAGGGGATTTCTATCTCTGTCACTATTTTGATTTGGTCACGTATATCTTCCCAGAAGGATTTAATTTGAGGGCAATCCCACCATATGTGTTTCAATGTACCTTTCTGACCACATCCTCTCCAGCATAGCTCAGATGTGGAAGGGTAGAAGCGGGCCAGGTCCGCAGGTACCCTGTACCAGCGGGATAGCAGCTTAAAGTTCGTTTCCTGGGTCTTGGACTCTATTGAGGATGAATGGGTAAGCTGATACAGGTGAGTTAAGTCTGTCTTTGTGAATACAATATCCAGGTCTTTTTCCCAATGTCTGATAAAGGCGGGTGTAGTGTTGGGGAATGAGGAACCTAGTAATTTATAAAGTTCCGAGACCAAGTGTGGTGTAGGTTCTTCCGCGATAAAGAGTTTTTCGAGGTGGGTGAGAGAAGAAGGGTCTCTAATCTTGTGGCCTTGTAATTGAAAGAAGTGATGTAGTTGTCTGTACTTCCAGAAGTTCATTGGGGTACCCTGTTTGCCTGTAGGCAGATATTCGTAGCCCAGGAGTTTGCCGTCTTTCATGAGTTTGCCACAACTGGCGTCTCCACCCTCTATCCACGATTCAAAAAAACCTATTTGTTCTCCCGGGGGGAACCAAAGGAAACCTCCCAATGGGGCCAGTGGGGACACCGAGGGAGCCAATTTTAGCAGCGGGTTAATCTTATCCCAGGTTGACAGTACCTGGGTTGTCAAGGGGGACGTTGTCTCCGACAGTCCTCTATGCTCTCGGGACAGCCAGGGAGCATATGATAAGTTCCTACCCGCTAAACATTTCTCTAGTGGTACCCATATCTTAGAGCAAGAGTGGAAACGCCAGTTGAGCATCCTCTGTATCGCTATAGCCCAATAGTATCTTCTGACATCTGGAAGGCCTAGGCCTCCGTTTTGTTTCGAGCGACGTAGGACTCGTAGAGCTATCCGGGGTTTGCGCGCATTCCATATAAATTCAGACAGTATGCTAGATATCTTATCAAAAAAAGATCGGGGTAGTCGAATTGGTAGCATCTGTAGAAGGAACAGTATGCGTGGTAGAATATTCATTTTTATTATGTTCACCCTTCCCAGCCATGTGAAGGCCGTCTGTGTCCATTGGGATAGGTCTTTCTTAATGGTAGTTATCAGTGGGAGGTAATTTGCGGTATATAGGCTGTTAAAATTATCTGTGAGTTGTATACCAAGGTATCGAATAGCTGACGTGGCCCAGGTGAAAGGGAAGGCTGATTTGAGGCTCATTGTTAATTGGGATGACATGCAAATAGGGAGTATTTCTGACTTTGAAAAATTAATTTTAAAGTTTGAAAGAAACCCAAAGAGCTTCAGTTCCTTCATCAGGTTGGGCAGAGAGATCAGGGGGTTTGAAACATGGAACAGGACATCATCGGCATATGCCGAGAGTTTATGCTCCGTGTTACCCACTGTGAGGCCCCTGATGTCGGGGTTAGCGCGTATTGTGCAGAGCAGAGGCTCCAGCACTAATGCGAACAAGAGAGGTGATAGGGGACACCCCTGTCTCGTGCCATTTCTGATGTGGAAGCGAGCCGAGAGGGTTCCATTTACCTTGACTTGTGCGCAAGGCGTCGAGTATAGTGCTAATATAGAGGACAGCATTCTCGGACCCATCCGCAGTGATCGAAGCACCTCCGTCAGGTAAGACCAGTCAACACGATCGAACGCTTTTTCAGCGTCTGTTGACAGTATGAGGTAAGGCTGTGGCTCGGGGCGGGTACGGGCCCAGTGAGTAAGGTGTACCGCTCTGATAGAGTTGTCCCTGGCTTCTCTACCTGTTATGAATCCCGTTTGGTCTGGGTGGATAATGTCGGGTATAAGGTATTTAAGTCTGTTCGCTAGTGTTTTCGCTAAAATTATTATATCTAAGTTAAGGAGCGATATTGGCCTATAGCTCGGGGGTAGGTTGGGATCCTTGCCCTCTTTCGGGATTACAGTGATGTGTGCCAGAAGTGTCTCTGATGGAATGGTTCCTCCTTCAGCAATAGAATTAAAATAATTGCACATGGGTGTCTCTAGGTGGGTCAGGAAGGCTTTATAGTATGCCTTAGTGAACCCATCAGGTCCAGGACTCTTTCCATTGGGCAAGGAATTCACCGTGGCCCGGAGCTCGTTCAGGGTAATCGGGGCGTCTAAGTCTGAGGATTGCTCTTCTGTAAGTGTCGGGAGTTTGGCTGCAGTCAGATAGTCTCGGATCGCGCTTCGTCTAGTGTCTCTTGATTCAGGGGAGGGGTCAGAGTCTATGTTGTACAATTTAGCGTAGTAAGCTCGGAATTCAGCAGCAATTTTAGATGGGTGTAGAATCGGTGTACCCGAGGCGCTATGTAGTTTATGTATATATGTCTGGGCTTGACGTTTCCGAAGGGCCCGAGCTAACATGCGGCCGCATTTGTTTCCGTGTTCATAGTACCTGTGTGCCATGAATCGGAATTGTTTGCGTGTTTGACGGTCGAGCAGGCGTAAGAACAGTTCGCATAGTTCTGTCAGCTTTTCTAGTTCTTCAGGGCGTCCGTTAGCTTTGTGCCTGAGTTCTGCTTTTTGGAGTTCGGTGAGTACTCTTAAAAAGTCTGCCTGTCGTATCTTTTTAAGCCTACTACCCTGGGAAATCAGAGCCCCCCGAACCACAGCCTTGTGGGCCTCCCAAACCGTCCCCTCGCTCAGCTCGCCTGTAGGGTTTTCTGCAAAATAATGAGTTAAGGTGTCCGCGACCTCAGCTACCGCCACCGCATCGTCCAGTATGTTCTCATTAAGTCTCCAGGTCCGAACTCCCCGTGAGCCTGATGGCAAGGAAAAGGCCATCGTCACCGGGGCGTGGTCGGAAATGGAAATGGATCCGATGTCTGCAGACTGTAAAAGTTCAAGGATATTTCGATCCACATAAATGTGGTCGATTCTTGTGTATACGTTGTGTACTGTGGAGTAATAGCTGAAGTCGCGGTCTAATGGTCTAAGCGCTCGCCAACTGTCGGTGAGCAAGTGGGACTGGATAGTCCTGCAAAAGTGCTTCAAAAATGCGTAGGAGTGAGAGGGTCTTGCATGGGAGGTGTCTAGCATTGGGTCAGGGCTAACGTTAAAATCACCTCCTAAGATTAGAAAGCCTTCTCTAAATTCAGCCAAGCGATCTAGTGTAGTGTCTATAAAGGTAAGTTGATTTGCATTCGGAGCGTAAATAGTGGCGAATGTATATTTTTGGCCAGCAATGAGGCCCTTTAGGAAAACGTATCTCCCCAAGGGGTCTGTATCGTGTTCAGCCGGCTGAAAAGGGCATGACTTGTGTATGGCGATAGCTGTCCCTTTAGATTTAGGGGTCGGGGATGTGCTGATAAACCATTGGTTAAAAAGGTGAGTAGGCAATTTGGGAAGTGACTTTTGCGTAAAGTGGGTTTCTTGGAGGAAAACCACTTGGGTTTTTAGGCGTTTTAATTCCCCCCAAAGCTTATTACGTTTGTGTGGGGAACAAAGTCCCCGTACATTATACGTACTTACCCGTAGGGAAGCCATAGGATGGAATATGGGTGTTCAATGTGCGCAATTTGCGGGGGGTCCGTCACAGACAGCAAGGTGGAGCAACCTGCAATAAAGGGGGAGGGGGTAGGGAAGAGACGAGAGGAGAAGGGAGAGAAAACAAAACATGTGTAAGAGGAAGAACATGAAAACATGGTCATAACCATCAAAACAGTATGGATATTAACATCCACGCATGTAAAACAACTACTAAGGGTCGTGTCGAGGAGCCCCCCCCTAGAGAGGGGAAGGACTCCAGGCCACGACCCCTTATCCCAAAGGGGATTAGTGCCCAAAAAAAACAGGGCGGCCTACTAGGGGGTTAGTGTGCCGTCTACAAGAGAGGGCAGGAGGTCCTCCGTCTCCGTCCACCGCGTCTGATATGGTGCGGTTAGACATGAGGAGAATGATGGTGCTTCGGGGAACTCAAAAATGTGCAAACCATCGAGCAGCCTTCCGGCTAATGTTAAGGGGATAATCTAAGTGCAATATATATAAAAAAAAGGGCACTTGGGTATATTTAAAACGTGAAAAAGGAAAAAAGAAGAGAAAAAAAATAATCCCAGTAGCAGATCGTTTGTCCCAGAAAGGGATGTTGCTAATGTCCGGGTAGGGACATTCCCAGTGAGGATTCAGAGAGATGCCGCCTGCGATTCCTCCTGCGATTCTGATTTCTGGCTGGTTGCCACGGTTGGTGGGTAGGTAGTTTGTCGTTTCCCGGTTCTGAGGAACATCTCCAGTCAGGAAAGTCCACCGGGTCCAGGTCTAAGGAAGTCAAAAAATGTGGGAGGTCATCTTTGTTGCGAAGAGTTGTGGTTCTACCATCTTTAGTGACTTGAAGGCTGAAGGGGAATCCCCAGCGATACACCAGGCCTGCGTCTTGGATAGCTGTTAGGAGAGGGCGAAGTGCTCTGCGTTGCATAAGAGTGCGCCTCGAGATGTCCTGATAAAAGGCCAGGTGTGCACCATCAAAATCAAAGTACGGTTTCCCCCTCATTTTTTGCATGATGCGGTCTTTAAGCGTATACTTATGTAATTTACATATGATATCTCTTGGATTGTTCGCATCCTGGGATGGGGGCTTCAGGGCCCTGTGTGCACGGTCTATTTCGACTGTAGCAGTGGCAGGCAGTCCTAATATTTCTTTAAAGACTCCTTCCAGAGTGGGGATTATGTCCCTGGGCCCAGTAGCTTCAGGAAGGCCTCTTATCCTGATATTTGCCCGTCTGCTGCGGTTCTCTGTGTCGTCCAGCTGACATAGCAGGGCCTCAATCTGTTGGCCCTGTATGTTACATTTGTCTTGTAGTTTAGAAATGACAGGGAGAGTGTCCTCAAATTTCTGTTCCAGAGTGTCAAGTCTGCCCCCCAAGTGATTTGTATCGGCTTTGAGCTGAGCAATATCTTCCTTAAAAGCTTTTTCCACTCTGTCAGCAAAGCGTTCAAGATCAGCTTTCGTGGGTAGGGACATAATATGGCGCCTGATGTCTGCATCTGCCAGGGGGTCCAGGTCAGTGGAGTCTCCGTCTTGGGAAGTGGGGGAGCCTGGGGAGATCAGGGGGGCTGAGTCACTCACCGACCCTGGAGATGGAGCGGGGGAGTCCTCTAGTTGCTGTGACTGGCCTGCGGAGGTCTTTGCGGCCTTGTTAGCACGCTGTGTCTTCCCGGTCGGCGCCATCTTGGAAGGCTCGCGGCCTCTCCCGGTCTGCCCAGAGTAAAAGGAATCCAGCTGGGATTGCCGCGATCGGTCAGTCCGTTGTGGCTGGGATGATGCCCGGTGTCTCAGGGACATAATTCGCTGCGGGTGTTACCTCCGCTGTGGAGCTGATAATGTGCTGCGGTGGAGCGGAGCTGAGAAGGCACACGTCCTCACTCCTCCATAGTCCGGACACGCCCCCCAACACCCAGCATTTTAATCTGTATGGCATATGCTTTAAAAAATATATAATGTTTGGGGATTCAAAGTAATTTTCTTGCAAAAAAAAAATTTTTTTTCATGTAAACAAAAAGTGTCAGAAAGGGCTTTGTTTTCAAGTGGTTAGAAGAGTGGGTGATGTGTGACATAAGCTTCTAAATGTTGTGCATAAAATGCCAGGACAGTTCAAACCCCCCCCCAAATGACCCCTTTTTGGAAAGTAGACACCCCAAGCTATTTGCTGAGAGTCATGTCGAGTCCATGGAATATTTTATATTGTGACACAAGTTGCGGGAAAGAGACAACATTTTTTTTTTTTTTTTGCACAAAGTTGTCACAAAATGATATATTGCTCAAACATGCCATGGGAATATGTGAAATTACACCCCAAAATACATTCTGCTTCTTCTCCTGAGTATGGGGATACCACATGTGTGAGACTTTTTGGGAGCCTAGCCGCGTACAGGACCCCGAAAACCAAGCACTGCCTTCAGGCTTTCTAAGGAAGTAAATTTTTGATTTCACTCTTCACTGCCTATCACAGTTTCGGAGGCCATGGAATGCCCAGGTGGCACAAACCCCCCCCAAATGACCCCATTTTGGAAAGTAGACACCCCAAGCTATTTGCTGAGAGGTATAATGAGTATTTTGCAGACCTCACTTTTTGTCACAAAGTTTTGAAAATTGAAAAAAGAAAAAAAAATGTTTTTTCTTGTCTTTCTTCATTTTCAAAAACAAATGAGAGCTGCAAAATACTCACCATTGCCTCTCAGAAAATAGCTTGGGGTGTCTACTTTCCAAAATGGGGTAATTTGGGGGGGTTTTGTACTGCCCTGCCATTTTATCACCTCAAGAAATGACATAGGCAGTCATAAACTAAAAGCTGTGTAAATTCCAGAAATTGTACCCTAGTTTGTAGATGCTATAACTTTTGCGCAAACCAATAAATATATGCTTATTGACATTTTTTTTACCAAAGACATGTGGCCGAATACATTTTGGCCTAAATGTATGACTAAAATTGAGTTTATTGGATTTTTTTTTATAACAAAAAGTAGAAAATATCATTTTTTTTCAAAATTTTCGTTTTTTTTCCGTTTATAGCGCAAAAAATAAAAACCGCAGAGGTGATCAAATACCATCAGAAGAAAGCTCTATTTGTGGGAAGAAAAGGACGCAAATTTCGTTTGGGTACAGCATTGCATGACCGCGCAATTAGCAGTTAAAGCGACGCAGTGCCAAATTGGAAAAAGTCCTCTGGTCCTTAGGCAGCATAATGGTCCGGGGCTAAAGTGGTTAAACAAAACGTATGTATACACAGCTCCTCAAATGTGACTATTTATAAATCATCAATAGTACTCAGAGCTTTTTGATGTATAGTAGTCAGTCCACGGTTTCCACTGTACATGTGATGCTTGAAATTTGCCCTGGGATGAAGCGAACATAATTTCATAAGTGACGTGTGTGTTAGTTGTTGGAATTATTTCTTTCATTGTAGGGGGTTCCTGATTTTTCCAATGTTTTGTTATTACAAGTCTGGTGCTCAGTAAAACGTGGGACGCTATCATCCTGGTGTTTTTAGGAAGCAAGTCTATATCCAAAAAGAGAATAGCTAATCCCGAAGTTATATGGAGCTGTTGTTTTATTATTTGTGCAAGCATATCAAATACTTTGTTCCAAATTATACGTACCTTTGGACATTCCCATAATATATGATATAAGTTACCTATATTGTTACATTTCCTCCAGCACAATGGGGAGGCTTTAGGGTCAAATTTAGAAATTCTATATGGGGTTAGATACCATTGCATTAGGATCTTTTGTGTTAATTCCCATAAGTTAATGCATTTAGAGGAGGTATATGTAGTTTGAAGTGTGTGTTGCCATTAATCAGGGGTGTAGTGTTCTTTCAGTTCCCGTTCACAAGCCTCAATATGAGAATGTTTTGTAAATGTTAGTTTATCGTTTAGAGCATTATAAAAAAGAGAGATATCTTTGATATTAGTTGAGTGTTTGGTAATGTATAAGAAACCAAAAAAACTGCGCCAAAATAATATGACGAAAATAATAATGATATGAAAAACTAAGCATACAAATAACAGTGATGTACAATCAATGTGTTAAATCGATATCGTATTGCACTCAATCAGAAAAGTAATAAATGCACACATATGTGTAACTGGTGTCAAATCAGTGCTCTGAATAATTGGCAAAGTTCATAGGTATAGTGGAAAACGAAAAAAAGTCTCCTGGTATTTCTCTGTAAAATCCCAGTGAGAAATGGAAAACGAAATACACCATGCAGAGTGAACCTCCACCAACAATCAAAATGCGCTTACCAGATGGGAAGCACAAATAGGCTCGACTAGGTGTCACGTACCTGGTAGGTGGAGCTCGGAATGCAGGGAACGGCCTCTCGTATACCTCCGACTCGGGAACCCCTGGTAGTGATGACAGGAGCTCGGGAGTGCGAAGGGGCACAAGTGCCTGACTGGAAGGCTGGAGCAGAGAGCTGAATCAGGTAGTCAGCTGGGAGGTGTCCTGTAGTCTGGCAGCAGGATGTAGACAGCAGGGAGGTGTCTTGTAGTCCACCAGCAGGATGTAGACAGCAGGGAGGTGTCTTGTAGTCCACCAGCAGGATGTAGACAGCAGGGAGGTGTCTTGTAGTCCACCAGCAGGATGTAGACAGCAGGGAGGTGTCTTGTAGTCCACCAGCAGGATGTAGACGGCAGGGAGGTGTTTTGTAGTCCAGCAGCAGGACGTAGACAGCAGGGTACAGGCAAGCCGGGTCAAACACAGGCGGGCAGATCAGGTACAGAAGGTAAATCCGGGAGAGTAGTCAAAGTCCAAAAGCCGGGATCAGGGCAGGCAGCAAACAGAGTAGTCAGGAACAGTCCAACAGGTATCAGGTAGCAATATGCAAGTAACAGGGCACAAGGGGTCTTCAGGAACGCTGTAGACCGGACAGCAAGGCAGCAGTGGAACAGTCCTCCTTAAATAGCCTCTTTGGCGCCAAGTGCTGTCACAGGGCGCCGCTATTGGCGCTATTGCGCATGCGCGTACGCACGGTCGCGCTATTGGCGCTATTGCGCATGCGCGTACGCACGTTAGCGCTTTTGGCGCTATTGGCGCTATTGCGCACGCGCGAGCGCCGGATGGCGCTTCTGTGCACAGGCATTCCTCTAAACTTTAGTTTGCTGGGATATTTGCAAGAGGGCTTTTCCTGACACTAGGACAACTTCCAGGTAGGGCTGCAGGATAATGGGGACAATCCTCTGGAAACCCTTGTGTATGGTGAGTGTATAGACCAGGCCCTGGTATGCTGTCTAGGATCTATCTTCATATGGCATGGCTCCAACCACTCAGCAACCCGAGCAAGGACATAGGAATGGAGGGAGAACAACCATAGCGTAAATCCGGTACAAAAAGCAGCAATAAAGGAAGCAAATGCCGACTGGCAAGCGAGCACCCGTTCGTGGTGAGTTACGATGACGTCAGAGCGTCACCCTCCCTCTTTTTAAATAAAGGAATTGTCAAAAACTGTCTCTTGTCATTTTTAACATTTTTGACACTTTTTTTGTGAAATGGTAGGGGTACTTTTGTACCCCCTTACCATTTCACACAGGGGGGAGGTCTGGGATCTGGGGGGTCCCCTTGTTAAAGGGGGCTTCCAGATTATGATAAGCCCCTGCCTGCAGACCCCCACAAACACCGGGCAGGGTTGAGGGATGAGGCCCTTGTCCCCATCAACATGGGGACAAGGTGTTTTGGGGGGCTACCCCAAAGCACCCTCCCAATGTTGAGGGTATTTGGCCTGGTAAGGTTCAGGCGGGGGGGGGGGGGTCTTACGTAATGGGTGAGCCCGCCCCCTCTGACATCACGGGGAATGCCACAGGGAAGTCCCCGTCAAGTCCCCGTGCGTCAGAGGGGGTGGGGTCACTGGGTGGCCCCGCCCTCCATTTTTTAAGAACCATCAGAAGACGAGAAGTGTCACACAGCGGGAGCCTCCCATCATGGATGCAGAGCGGCCCGAGAAGAAGAAGGGAAGAAGACGCCGTAGAGGAAGATGCCGGATGAGAACACTGGAGGAAGAACCAGAAGATGGAGGAAGAAACCGAAGGAAGATAGATGATAGAAGAAAGAAGATAGAAGAAAGAAGAAGCATTTAAATAATGGAATTGTCAAAAATTGTCTATTGTCATTTTTAACATTTTTGACACTTTTTTTGTGAAATGGTAGGGGTACTTTTGTACCCCCTTACCATTTCACACAGGAGGAGGGCTGGGATCTGGGGGTCCCCTTGTTAAAAGGGGCTTCCAGATTCTGATAAACCCCCCGCCCGCAGACCCCCACAACCACAGGGCAAGGGTTGTGGGGATGAGGCGCTTGTCCCCATCAACATGGGGACAAGGTGCTTTGGGGGGGCTACCCCAAAACACCCTCCCAATGTTGAGGGCATGTGGCCTGGTACGGTTTCGGGCCCCCCCCCCCCTCTTTTGCTGCGGTCTGCCAGGTTGCATGCTCGGATAAGGGTCTAGTATGGTATTTTGGGGGGACCCCACGTCATTTTTTTTTAAATTTTGGTACGGGGTTCCCCTTAAAATCCATACCAGACCTGAAGGATCTGGTATAGATTTTGAGGGGACCCCACATCATTTTTTTTTTTATTTTTGCCGGGGTTCCCCTTACTATCCCCACCAGACCTGAAGGACCTGGTATGGAATTTAGGGGTACCCCCATGTCATTTTTTTTTTAAATTTTGATTCGGGGTTCCCCTGTGGGGAATTCCCATGCCGTTTTAATCAATGAACTTTTATGTGTGTAAGGGATCCTAGGATGGACTTCTGCGCTACTAAAATGAAAATGTGTAAAAATATGGGTAATGCTGCAAAATCAAAAAATAGTGAACACCACTCACTACCTAAAAACTGCAAGAATACACAATAACAATCAATTGTGTGTGTGATTCCACGCAAAACCTCTGAGTGAACAATTCTAATAGATACCGTATTTATTGGCGATGTAAAATCAGGGGAAAATCGCAGGTGCGTGTTATACGCCGATCCCCTGCGATCCCGAGCTGTCACATCTTCAAAATCGCCGACCGCGATTTGAAAATGGCACCGCCGGCTGCCGAAATACACAGAGCCAGTCCTCGGATCTTCCCGGCTCTACTCGGCTAGGTTCGGATAGCTCTGCTCGAGACTACGAGTGTGAACGAGAGCCGCCGGGAAGAGCCGAGGACCGGCTCTGTGTATTTCGGCGCCGGCGGCGCCATTTTCAAATCGCGGTCGGCGATTTTGAAGCCCAGGATGGCAGGGATAGAGAATCGAAGGCTGCACTGGGGCAAGGCTGCACTGGGGAAGGCTGCACTGACAAGGCTCCACTGGGGAAGGCTGCACTGACAAGGCTGCACTGGGGAAGGCTGCACTGACAAGGCTGCACTGGGGAAGGCTGCACTGACAAGGCTGCACTGACAAGGCTGCACTGGGGAAGGCTGCACTGGGGAAGGCTGCACTGACAAGGCTGCACTGGGGAAGGCTGCACTGACAAGGCTGCACTGACAAGGCTGCACTGACATGGCTGCACTGGGGCAAGGCTGCACTGAGAAGGCTGCAATGATGGGCATTTAAATGTAAGTTTTTTCCCTTCAACTTCCCTCCTAAAAGTTTTTTTTCCCTTAAAATTCCCTCCTAAATTGGGGTGTGTGTTATACGCCGGTGCGTGTTATACGCCGATAAATACCGTATAAATACGAATAATAAAATTGCACAAAATGTAAATCCACAGTTAATAAAAATATGTGTATCCGTGATCGTCCATAAGTGAGTAAACTGTGACTTCTGTGCTGATCAATCAAGTAGATAAATAAAGTGCATAAACAAAATGTGACTATTAAAAGAAAAACGTGCGTTGATAGGAGATCTGGTGACTTTCGTGGTGTTGGATACCCACTAGGGGCTCCCAGAACTCTCACCTTGATGACACAATAAAAGTGCCTATGTGAATCCTTTGGAACTGTGCTCTTTCTAGTCCGATCGATGCTGGCGTTCTGTTCCGTCTATGGGGAGGAGGCACTCCCTCCGGCAGATGGACTCCACATAAGGAATAATCAAAAAGGAGGGGACTCCAATAGGGTGATATCGTATAGCCAGTGAATTTTATTAAAAATATCTGCTTACATTAAGGTAAAGATAGTTGCGTCGAACAGCAGTAAAAACAGCGTGGTTGCGATCCCCGCTACGTCACTTCCGGTCCGCGCTATTGTGTATCCGGTTACGTCCTACGCGTTACGTCATATCACGTGACTTCCTCAGGGCACCGGATTGGCTGTTGCCATTGTGTATTTATATAGTTGGGACAGGAAGTATAAAAATCGCCATTTTGTTGTAGACCAAGTGCATAACAGTGTAGCGGCCATCATATAGAGGATGGATCTTTATAAATAAAGTTTACTTATGTTCAAATAAAAATGTAAAAAAAGTTCAAACAAGATGTTGATGTTTGAATAACATCTATGTTGGTAATTGCGCTGTTCGTCAAGTCAGTGATCGCTCAACGTGCGATCATGCTTATTTATTTAAAATTATTGTAATTAAATTAATCTTCAAAGGTCTTATTACTAATGTATAAACCCCACAATGTTACTTAGAATAAAAAAGTTACTTAAAAAGCGGCTAAAGATATTAAAATCAATTAAAAAGTAATTTTTTATATATAATTATTAAAAACAAAAAGAAAAAATCCATAATCATACTAAATCTTGTTGGTAATAAAATGGGGATAAAAATTATAAAATAAAAATAAAAATATTAATATTTACGACGTTTGCCAAACCGGAAGTGATATACTGGGTTTAAATAGATAGGAATATTAAATAACTAAAAATCACTTATAAAACAGTTTAAGTCAAATTCTATATTTAACCCTTCAGGTGCTAATGTCCTAATTTTGTGTATCCATTTATACTCATTCTGACTGAGTGTTCTAATTTTGTGATCCCCTCTCCATGATCTGTTATATTTCTCTATGCCCCAAAATAAAAGTCCCGTGGGGTCTTTGTTATGTACCAGTGCAAAGTGCTTGGATACATTATGTTTCGGACAACCTTTTATAATATTTTCAATATGCTCTTTTATTTTAATTTTCAGTGCTCTCTTGGTCCTCCCTACATACTGTAAGTTACAGGAACATTGTAAAATGTACACTACCCCTTCTGTATAGCAATTGATAAAATCTTTGATTGGGTAGACATTTCCTGTACTCGTTGCCTTGAACTCATGTCTTTTGCCTTGAAATTTTTTTGCATGTGTGCATGCATAACAGTATTTACAGGGGTAGAACCCTTTGCCATTGAAGAAAGAAAATGTATTTTTAGGAGGTGGTTCAACCACGTTTTTGACAATAATATCCCTCAAAGTGGGGGCTCTTTTGTAAATAATAGGTGGTTTCTCTGGTAAGATTTTTTGTAGATGTTTGTCTTCCTTTAGATGGTGCCAGTATCTCCGAATGATCTTTTCTATATCTTTAAATTGGACATTAAAATCGGGGATTAGACTTGGTGCCTCTGAAAATAGTTGTGCTTTCTTAGGTGCATGTATCATTTGTTTCCTGTTCATTGTTTGGATCGATTGGATATCTCTTCTGGATAATTACCACCGCTCTAGGTGATCGGGTTCAAGCTTCCCGTCCTCCGCTGTGTGGATGATTGTGAGAGCCCCAGGTGCCGGCAATTGCTATTCCAATGGTATGTGTGTGATGGAAAAATCTGGACAGCCGCACTCCGGATTGGAAAAGTGAAAAATAAAATCCTCTTTATTGAAAAAGTAATAACATGATTAAAATCCATACATGGCTTTGTTGGGATAATGCAGCATAACCGCTAACGCGTTTCACGCTCCCATAGAGCGCTTACTCATAGCTGGTTTGTACGAAAGTGATCACCACTTATATACACATAATTTATCTACCACATGACTACATATTGATTATCTGATTTTAAACAGCTGATCGTTAGTCTGTGTGGGATCTTTTTGGCATAGATGTGATTGGATGTGCGTCCTATAGTGGATTCACTAATGAAGACATGAATATATAAATGAAATGTATTCATATTGGCAAATGTCAACATATATAAATAATAAAAAATTCTATTCAAGGTTTTTGAAAAACATGTTTGTTATTTTTCAAAACCACAATAATGAGATGGGTGCTGGAATTTGACGTTCAAACGTATAAATTATCATACGGATAGGCGCAAGTATGGGCAAACTATGTGAGCTGTGGCTGCGGTATAATGTAAACGGTGTATAGGATGAGAATTGGAATTGGGTCTATATGCATGTGATAAAAAGATGTGCATCCAACACCACTATCAGTGTCTACAAGAAAAGACTAAATATGTGTGTATGGTGCATAAATATATGCAAAAAATTTTTTAACGACATAAAGATAAAAATAATGATGAAAAGCAATTCTTTATATGTGTGTGTATGTGTATATACATGATGATTTCAACTTTCAAAAAACGTGGTGATATATGTGAATTGGAAGCTGGGCAGAAAACTGGCGTCCTGTCGCAATAATGCGACCAAAAGTCTCCTGATTTACAGGAGTCTATGTGTGAATAAATGCTTTTGCTTCAATTCCTACATGTGTGAATATTATTCTTTGCAACATATAAAGGATTGTGAAACTTATCACTCTCTGATAACCCCGCCACTCCAGCTTCACAAAAGTGCTCATTTAAAACCTTGCATCACTCCGTATGGGATGCAATAATCCCAATCAGGTAACAACATTAACGTTGCTGAACGTCTTTCTTTGAAGCAATCACATCTCTCGATGAGTTGTCTTCAAGTGTATGGGCAGAACTATATGAGGTAGATAAAAATGGGACAAAATGCAGTGTTTATGCATCTGTCTCTATTCTTTCTATACATAGTATAATATTGGCAGTGACCATATGACAGGTTCTTCCAATATATGTGTTTATATCAATAGATAATTAACAATCTCACTAAACCAATTACTATGTGAAATAAACAACTGGTCTACCTCTTTGAAGACCACAGCTCTTAAATCAACTCAAAACACATGGGAACCTTGCAAAAAAGGTAATGAACCATGTACACATGTGGTAAAAAAACATTTGTGCAAAGTTAGGCTAGCCATACACCATACAATTCTCCCGTGCAACTCTGGTCTAGATTCACCAAAACCATACAATAGGAGGCCAAACCCAAACACCCTCAACTTGTATGCAATCAGGCAGGCCCTTCTACCACACAGCTGAAGGCAAATCCAAAGAAAATTGAACAAGAAAACTGCATGGTGTATGGCCAGCTTTAGTGTTATGGTCTACCTGCAGCTACCATCAAACAATAATGTCTAATTAGAAACGAGATTCAAGTGACAGTGAATGCAAAAGATATAGTAAATTGTTTCTTTTAAATGAAAACATATATGCATATCACTAGTCATTTGCTCGTATGGATTGGAGTGTGTGTAGCCCAATAAGATGTATCGGTTACTGGGAATATGTGTAAAAAAGGGAACTGATATATTGATATGTGTCCCTATATGTTTTTTTGCTCCATCATCCACCAAAAAAGGAATGTGGATGTGTAATCAAGGAAAAAGTTGGGAGGAAAGGGTTACAGATGTATTGCTCGGGGATATAACTTCAATGTTGTTTTATTCATAGAAATGTGAAACGTCCCACTCAAAGTTTAACCCCCGTGGAATCCTGGTGTCTAACGAGAATATCCAAAGGACTTCTCGTTTGCACAGTAACTGGAATCTGTCACCTCCTCTCACCGGTGTGATGATTTTCTCAATGCCCTGAATAGTTAAACTGGAAGTGTCTTTGTGGTGTGTGTAAACCCAGTGCTTTGATACATTGGTTAAGATCTCCTTCTCAATATTATACAGGTGATCATGTAACCTGTCTCTGAGACGCCGTGTTGTGCGTCCAACATATTGTACCTGGCAACTGGTGCATGTGATAACATATACCACAAATTTGGTGTTACAATTAATAAACACGGGGATCGAGAATTCTTTTTGATTGCTGCATGATTTTATGAGTTGACCCGTTTTAATGTACCTGCAGTAATTACAAGTTTTTATTCCACACTTGAAATTGCCTGTGAAATTGAGCCAATTGGATTTTGTTCGGTTGGTTGAGAACAAACTGGGAGACAGTGAACGTCCCAATGTGGGTGCTCTGCGGGATACAACCTTGATCCCTTTAGAAAGGATGTTACTATATATAGGGTCATTATACAAAACAGGAAGGTGTTTCATGATAATTTTCTTGATTGTATTAAATTCTGAGCTGTATGGAGTAGAAAATACCGGGATTCTAGGGGACATGTCCCTTCTCTGTTGAATGTTTCTAGCTGTTTTTTTCTTTACAAGTGAAGGTCTTGGGATGGATCTTACTGTGTTGAGTGCTTTTTGTATTGATGTTTCTTTATAGCCACGAGCTTTAAACCTGTTTGCCATGCTTTTGGCTTCAGCCTCAAAAGCATCAGGAGAGCTACATAGGCGCTTTAACCTTAAAAACTGGCTATATGGAATGCCTCTGATGGTGTGTTTAGGGTGTGCAGAGTCAGCTCTAAGTAGAGTGTTGCCACTGAGGGGTTTTCTGTACAGACTGCATTGAATCGCATCACCGGACCCCACCAGTTGCACATCAAGGAATTCTATGGATCTGGATTGCAGATTTCCCGTAAATTTTAAGTTTAATGAATTGTCATTGAAATATGCCAGCCAGATATCCAAATTAGCTTCTCTATCTGATGTAATAAATAACAGGTCGTCTATAAAGCGACAGAAAAAGACCGTATCTTTGCGGCGGGGACTATTTGGTCCAAAGATGCGGGACCTCTCCCACCAGCCCATATAAATATTGGCCAGTGAGGGGGAAAATTTGGCTCCCATAGAGGCCCCGCATTTCTGGAGAAAATAGTCCCCATCAAACATAAAAAAATTGTGTGTTAAAAGGTACTCCAGGGCTTGTACAATGAACTCTTGTAAAATCAAAGAGAGTTTGCCTGTTTTTCTAAGAAAATAAGTGACTGCCTGGATCCCCAGATGATGTGGGATACTAGAGTACAAACTAGATACATCACAGCTGATCCATCTATAATTGTCTTCCCATTTAATGTCTTGCAGTTTGTTCAATAAATCGTTCGTGTCTTTTATGTAACCAGGGAGACTGGTGGCTATTGGCTGTAAATGAGAGTCTACCCACTCTCCTAGGCGTTCATTTAAAGAGCCTATCCCCGCCACTATAGGTCGACCTGTGAGGGGATTTAACCCCTTGTGGATCTTTGGTAGGTGGTGGAATATTGGTGTTATGGGGCATTCTGGAATAAGAAATTCTTTCTCCCTAGGAGTGAATATACCCATTTGTGTGGCTCTATCTATGAGTGTGGAGAGCGTGTTTTTGAAAGCAATAGTGGGGTTGGAGGGTAGTTTCTGGTATGTGTGTGTGTCAGATAGTTGACGCAGAGCTTCTTTTTTGTAGACTTCTACATCTAAAACCGCCACCATACCCCCCTTATCTGCGTTTCTGATGACAATCTGGTCGTCTGCGGAGAGCCTCTTAAAGGCTTGTCTCTCCTTGACGGACAGATTGTCCTGTGTAAATTTCTTTCTGTTGCAGCTGTGAGCCAGGTGTACCAAGTCCCCCTCCACCAGTTTTTGGAATGAGTCAAGATTCTTACCTCTGGCCGCCACCGGATAAAAATCTGATCTACCCCTGGAGATTTCAATATGTACATCCGTGGGATTTAGAGGACAAGGATCTGACTCATGTGCCAAATCAGTTAAATCCTGTAGAGCACAGTTATCAACGAATAGTATGGGTGAAGAAGGGGACTCACCTGTGTCACAGCTGTCTACAGACACATTGGGCTCATCCACTGCACAATCAAAAAAATGTTTCCTAAGAGTTAAAGTCCTTGAGAATTTATTAATGTCCAAAATTGTTTCAAAAAGGTTGAAATGTCTGCTAGGACAAAAGTTCAAACCTTTGGCCAACAGGCTGACCTCTTCTGTGCTCAGTTGTTTTTTGGACAAATTAATCACACTGTGTTTTACTTCCTCGGCGTCTTCAGCGTCTTCTCCCGCAGCATATAGCGTGTGTTGTTCGTGGTGTTTGTGTTTCCTACCACCTCTTCTTGTCTTTTTGTGGAGGGTTTCTTTTTCTTGGTTTGTCTGGACCTGTGAGGGTTTCCAGGGGAGTGGCTGTTGGTGGATCTGATAGATTCTGGTGGGGTTGGAGATCTGTCAAGTGATGAGTTTGACATGGTACGTGCTAGAGTGTTGTCGACCGACTCCCCTTCATGGTCTGAGAAACTTACTCGTTTACCTCGGTTTTTGCGGGATCTGTTGGACTTGTAAAGTGGCTTGTGCCAGGTGTAGACCTTGTTTCCTTGATAATCATCCTTATCCCGGGCCATTTTGCCTTTCTTGCTATCAATTACTGCTCTTTCCATTCGATCTAGTTTCTTGTTTAACCTTTCATCGAGTTCAGAGAAACCTTTAATCGCTTGAGAAGTGGTAAGATCTTTTTGTATTGTGGAAATATCCAGTTGTAACTTCTCTGTTTCTTTTTTCTTTGAGGCGATCAAAATCTCCATGAGTTTAAAGGAACAGGTGTCTAAAGTGTCTGTCCACTGTTTTTTGAAATCTTCATCAAATAAATCTGAGGTAGGAAATTTTTTGATTCTTAGTCCTCGAGGAATGTGCAGTATTGATACATATTCTGTAAGAAAAGTAATGTCCCAATAGGCTCTAATCTCTTTAGACATTAGTTGTTCTAATTTCCTAAAGAGCCTTATCAATTGTATTTCATCGTCTTCCGACGGTTGTAAGGTGTATGCTTGCAATGGCTCTCCTGATGCTTTTGAGGCTGAAGCCAAAAGCATGGCAAACAGGTTTAAAGCTCGTGGCTATAAAGAAACATCAATACAAAAAGCACTCAACACAGTAAGATCCATCCCAAGACCTTCACTTGTAAAGAAAAAAACAGCTAGAAACATTCAACAGAGAAGGGACATGTCCCCTAGAATCCCGGTATTTTCTACTCCATACAGCTCAGAATTTAATACAATCAAGAAAATTATCATGAAACACCTTCCTGTTTTGTATAATGACCCTATATATAGTAACATCCTTTCTAAAGGGATCAAGGTTGTATCCCGCAGAGCACCCACATTGGGACGTTCACTGTCTCCCAGTTTGTTCTCAACCAACCGAACAAAATCCAATTGGCTCAATTTCACAGGCAATTTCAAGTGTGGAATAAAAACTTGTAATTACTGCAGGTACATTAAAACAGGTCAACTCATAAAATCATGCAGCAATCAAAAAGAATTCTCGATCCCCGTGTTTATTAATTGTAACACCAAATTTGTGGTATATGTTATCACATGCACCAGTTGCCAGGTACAATATGTTGGACGCACAACACGGCGTCTCAGAGACAGGTTACATGATCACCTGTATAATATTGAGAAGGAGATCTTAACCAATGTATCAAAGCACTGGGTTTACACACACCACAAAGACACTTCCAGTTTAACTATTCAGGGCATTGAGAAAATCATCACACCGGTGAGAGGAGGTGACAGATTCCAGTTACTGTGCAAACGAGAAGTCCTTTGGATATTCTCGTTGGACACCAGGATTCCACGGGGGTTAAACTTTGAGTGGGACGTTTCACATTTCTATGAATAAAACAACATTGAAGTTATATCCCCGAGCAATACATCTGTAACCCTTTCCTCCCAACTTTTTCCTTGATTACACATCCACATTCCTTTTTTTGGTGGATGATGGAGCAAAAAAACATATAGGGACACATATCAATATATCAGTTCCCTTTTTTACACATATTCCCAGTAACCGATACATCTTATTGGGCTACACACACTCCAATCCATACGAGCAAATGACTAGTGATATGCATATATGTTTTCATTTAAAAGAAACAATTTACTATATCTTTTGCATTCACTGTCACTTGAATCTCGTTTCTAATTAGACATTATTGTTTGATGGTAGCTGCAGGTAGACCATAACACTAAAGCTGGCCATACACCATGCAGTTTTCTTGTTCAATTTTCTTTGGATTTGCCTTCAGCTGTGTGGTAGAAGGGCCTGCCTGATTGCATACAAGTTGAGGGTGTTTGGGTTTGGCCTCCTATTGTATGATTTTGGTGAATCTAGACCAGAGTTGCACGGGAGAATTGTATGGTGTATGGCTAGCCTAACTTTGCACAAATGTTTTTTACCACATGTGTACATGGTTCATTACCTTTTTTGCAAGGTTCCCATGTGTTTTGAGTTGATTTAAGAGCTGTGGTCTTCAAAGAGGTAGACCAGTTGTTTATTTCACATAGTAATTGGTTTAGTGAGATTGTTAATTATCTATTGATATAAACACATATATTGGAAGAACCTGTCATATGGTCACTGCCAATATTATACTATGTATAGAAAGAATAGAGACAGATGCATAAACACTGCATTTTGTCCCATTTTTATCTACCTCATATAGTTCTGCCCATACACTTGAAGACAACTCATCGAGAGATGTGATTGCTTCAAAGAAAGACGTTCAGCAACGTTAATGTTGTTACCTGATTGGGATTATTGCATCCCATACGGAGTGATGCAAGGTTTTAAATGAGCACTTTTGTGAAGCTGGAGTGGCGGGGTTATCAGAGAGTGATAAGTTTCACAATCCTTTATATGTTGCAAAGAATAATATTCACACATGTAGGAATTGAAGCAAAAGCATTTATTCACACATAGACTCCTGTAAATCAGGAGACTTTTGGTCGCATTATTGCGACAGGACGCCAGTTTTCTGCCCAGCTTCCAATTCACATATGTCACCACGTTTTTTGAAAGTTGAAATCATCATGTATATACACATACACACACATATAAAGAATTGCTTTTCATCATTATTTTTATCTTTATGTCGTTAAAAAATTTTTTGCATATATTTATGCACCATACACACATATTTAGTCTTTTCTTGTAGACACTGATAGTGGTGTTGGATGCATATCTTTTTATCACATGCATATAGACCCAATTCCAATTCTCATCCTATACACCGTTTACATTATACCGCAGCCACCAGCTCACATAGTTTGCCCATACTTGCGCCTATCCGTATGATAATTTATACGTTTGAACGTCAAATTCCAGCACCCATCTCATTATTGTGGTTTTGAAAAATAACAAACATGTTTTTCAAAAACCTTGAATAGAATTTTTTATTATTTATATATGTTGACATTTGCCAATATGAATACATTTCATTTATATATTCATGTCTTCATTAGTGAATCCACTATAGGACGCACATCCAATCACATCTATGCCAAAAAGATCCCACACAGACTAACGATCAGCTGTTTAAAATCAGATAATCAATATGTAGTCATGTGGTAGATAAATTATGTGTATATAAGTGGTGATCACTTTCGTACAAACCAGCTATGAGTAAGCGCTCTATGGGAGCGTGAAACGCGTTAGCGGTTATGCTGCATTATCCCAACAAAGCCATGTACGGATTTTAATCATGTTATTACTTTTTCAATAAAGAGGATTTTATTTTTCACTTTTCCAATCCGGAGTGCGGCTGTCCAGA
The DNA here is from genome assembly GCA_037952835.1 of Lithobates septentrionalis. Taxonomy (NCBI): domain Eukaryota; kingdom Metazoa; phylum Chordata; class Amphibia; order Anura; family Ranidae; genus Lithobates; species Lithobates septentrionalis. Next base: position 240,822 of record JBBDGP010000189.1, read on the forward strand.
TTTTTCCATCACACACATACCATTGGATATCTCTTCTGATTTGTGCTTCTTCATACCCTTTATTAACAAATCTCTGTCCAATCAGGTTGCCTGGGTTTCAAAATCTGTATCTCTAGTGCAGTTACGCCTGATTCTTACTAGTTGGCCTTTCGGAATATTGTATAGCCAGGGTTTGTGATGACAGCTTGTTATGGGTAGGTAGCTGTTTCTTGATACTTCCTTGAAATGGGTTTTGGTTACCAATAAATCTTCTTCAATAATAATTTCCAAATCGAGAAATTCTATCCTTTTGGCATCTATATTCCAGGTCAGCTGTATATTTCTGTCATTGTTGTTTAGGTTGCATAGGAATTGTTCCAGCGATTCTTTACTCCCATTCCATATGATTACGATATCATCGATGAACCTTTTGAACAGTCCTAGTTCGCAAGGTGGATGTTTGTACACAGATTCCTCCTCCCATTGTGCCATAAAGGCATTGGCCACACTCTGCGTAAATTTTGCACCCATGGCAATACCAGTTATTTGCTTATAGTATTTTTGATCATGCCAAAAATAATTATTTTTTTAATGAAAATTCCAGACATTTGATTAAGAACTTTCTTTGTGTGCATTTCAATGTACTATATTTCCTCAGAGCCCATTTGGTCGCTTCACACGCCTGGTGGTGTTGGATAATCGTGTAGAGGGATGAGACATCCACGGTGGCCATTAGGGTCCTTCCTTCCAGGACTGGTATATATTCTAGTAGTTGTAGGACATGTTTTGTGTCTCTTACATACAACGTTGTTTTTTGAATGGCAGGTTGGATAAAATAATCAATATACTGGCCAATTCTTGCTGTTAGGGAATTGATCCCATTAACTATGGGTCTTCCCGGAGGGTTCTAGAGGTTCTTGTGTATCTTGGGGACTGTGTATAATACTGGGATCCTATGTGAGTCAGGAACTAGATATCTTGCTTCCTTCGCATCTAGTATATCTTTTTTTGTACCTAAGTGCACAACTTTTTCTAATTCTTTTTTACATTTGGTGGAGGGGTTACTGAACAATCTTTGATATGTGGTTGTGTCTTCCAATTGGCGTTTAATTTCTGCTTGATAATCCATTTTATTTTGAATGACCACTCCTCCTCCTTTATCTGCTGGCCTTATTACCAGGTCTTTTCTGTTGATCAAGGATCGTATACCTTTCTTAATGTGTATAGGGTCATTTATTTTCTTAATCTTTAGTTGATCCAAGTCCTTTAATACAAAGTTTTTAAATACTTCAATGTGCTGGTTGTCGTGTATTTGAGGGATAAAGAGAGATTTATTCCGTAGTCCACCCACAAGAACCTCAACATTCCCCAAAGAGACGACAACAGGAAGAAAGGAGAAGAACCCCAGAACCAAGAGGGGATGTCGAGCGGGAAAGAGATTCAAAAAGAAAAAGGGTATAATGGAAGATGGAATCTTTAACTTAAGTGGACAAACTCTGACCACAGAGAAATTGGCTGTATTGGACAAAGGTCTAAAATACGCCCCTACAAAAAATTTGGACAAATTCGCAACATACATAGGAATAAGGAAATACGTGAGAAAAATAAACATTAAAAAAGAAATTCTAAGTAACCCTCAAACTAGACGAACGACAATCCCACATGACACACGAGTAGAACACAGCGGACTACGGAATAAGTCTCTCTTTAACCCTCAAATACACGACAACCAGCACATTGAAGTATTTAAAAACTTAGTATTAAAGGACTTGGATCAACTAAAGATTAAGAAAATAAATGACCCTATAAACATTAAGAAAGGTATACGATCCTTGATCAACAGAAAAGACCTGGTAATAAGGCCAGCAGATAAAGGAGGAGGAGTGGTCATTCAAAATAAAACGGATTATCAAGCAGAAATTAAACGCCAATTGGAAGACACAACCACATATCAAAGATTGTTCAGTAACCCCTCCACCAAATGTAAAAAAGAATTAGAAAAAGTTGTGCACTTAGGTACAAAAAAAGATATACTAGATGCGAAAGAAGCAAGATATCTAGTTCCTGACTCACATAGGATCCCAGTATTATACACAGTCCCCAAGATACACAAGAACCTCCAGAACCCTCCGGGAAGACCCATAGTTAATGGGATCAATTCCCTAACAGCAAGAATTGGCCAGTATATTGATTATTTTATCCAACCTGCCATTCAAAAAACAACGTCGTATGTAAGAGACACAAAACATGTCCTACAACTACTAGAAGATATACCAGTCCTGGAAGGAAGGACCCTAATGGCCACCGTGGATGTCTCATCCCTCTACACGATTATCCAACACCACCAGGCGTGTGAAGCGACCAAATGGGCTCTGAGGAAATATAGTACATTGAAATGCACACAAAGAAAGTTCTTAATCAAATGTCTGGAATTTTCATTAAAAAATAATTATTTTTGGCATGATCAAAAATACTATAAGCAAATAACTGGTATTGCCATGGGTGCAAAATGTGTGCCGAGTGTGGCCAATGCCTTTATGGCACAATGGGAGGAGGAATCTGTGTACAAACATCCACCTTGCGAACTAGGACTATTCAAAAGGTTCATCGATGATATTGTAATCATATGGAATGGGAGTAGAGAATCGCTGGAACAATTCCTATGCAACCTAAACAACAATGACAGAAATATACAGCTGACCTGGAATATAGATGCCAAAAGGATAGAATTTCTCGATTTGGAAATTATTATTGAAGAAGATTTATTGGTAACCAAAGCCCATTTCAAGGAAGTATCAAGAAACAGCTACCTACCCATAACAAGCTGTCATCACAAACCCTGGCTATACAATATTCCGAAAGGCCAACTAGTAAGAATCAGGCGTAACTGCACTAGAGATACAGATTTTGAAACCCAGGCCAACCTGATTGGACAGAGATTTGTTAATAAAGGGTATGAAGAAGCACAAATCAGAAGAGATATCCAATCGATCCAAACAATGAACAGGAAACAAATGATACATGCACCTAAGAAAGCACAACTATTTTCAGAGGCACCAAGTCTAATCCTAGATTTTAATGTCCAATTTAAAGATATAGAAAAGATCATTCGGAGATACTGGCACATTCTAAAGAAAGACAAACATCTACAAAAAATCTTACCAGAGAAACCACCTATTATTTACAAAAGAGCCCCCACTTTGAGGGATATTATTGTCAAAAATGTGGTTGAACCACCTCCTAAAAATACATTTTCTTTCTTCAATGGCAAAGGGTTCTATCCCCGTATCTTTGCGGCGGGGACTATTTGGTCCAAAGATGCGGGACCTCTCCCACCAGCCCATATAAATATTGGCCAGTGAGGGGGAAAATTTGGCTCCCATAGAGGCCCCGCATTTCTGGAGAAAATAGTCCCCATCAAACATAAAAAAATTGTGTGTTAAAAGGTACTCCAGGGCTTGTACAATGAACTCTTGTAAAATCAAAGAGAGTTTGCCTGTTTTTCTAAGAAAATAAGTGACTGCCTGGATCCCCAGATGATGTGGGATACTAGAGTACAAACTAGATACATCACAGCTGATCCATCTATAATTGTCTTCCCATTTAATGTCTTGCAGTTTGTTCAATAAATCGTTTGTGTCTTTTATGTAACCAGGGAGACTGGTGGCTATTGGCTGTAAATGAGAGTCTACCCACTCTCCTAGGCGTTCATTTAAAGAGCCTATCCCCGCCACTATAGGTCGACCTGTGAGGGGATTTAACCCCTTGTGGATCTTTGGTAGGTGGTGGAATATTGGTGTTATGGGGCATTCTGGAATAAGAAATTCTTTCTCTCTAGGAGTGAATATACCCATTTGTGTGGCTCTATCTATGAGTGTGGAGAGCGTGTTTTTGAAAGCAATAGTGGGGTTGGAGGGTAGTTTCTGGTATGTGTGTGTGTCAGATAGTTGACGCAGAGCTTCTTTTTTGTAGACTTCTACATCTAAAACCGCCACCATACCCCCCTTATCTGCGTTTCTGATGACAATCTGGTCGTCTGCGGAGAGCCTCTTAAAGGCTTGTCTCTCCTTGACGGACAGATTGTCCTGTGTAAATTTCTTTCTGTTGCAGCTGTGAGCCAGGTGTACCAAGTCCCCCTCCACCAGTTTTTGGAATGAGTCAAGATTCTTACCTCTGGCCGCCACCGGATAAAAATCTGATCTACCCCTGGAGATTTCAATATGTACATCCGTGGGATTTAGAGGACAAGGATCTGACTCATGTGCCAAATCAGTTAAATCCTGTAGAGCACAGTTATCAACGAATAGTATGGGTGAAGAAGGGGACTCACCTGTGTCACAGCTGTCTACAGACACATTGGGCTCATCCACTGCACAATCAAAAAAATGTTTCCTAAGAGTTAAAGTCCTTGAGAATTTATTAATGTCCAAAATTGTTTCAAAAAGGTTGAAATGTCTGCTAGGACAAAAGTTCAAACCTTTGGCCAACAGGCTGACCTCTTCTGTGCTCAGTTGTTTTTTGGACAAATTAATCACACTGTGTTTTACTTCCTCGGCGTCTTCAGCGTCTTCTCCCGCAGCATATAGCGTGTGTTGTTCGTGGTGTTTGTGTTTCCTACCACCTCTTCCTGTCTTTTTGTGGAGGGTTTCTTTTTCTTGGTTTGTCTGGACCTGTGAGGGTTTCCAGGGGAGTGGCTGTTGGTGGATCTGATAGATTCTGGTGGGGTTGGAGATCTGTCAAGTGATGAGTTTGACATGGTACGTGCTAGAGTGTTGTCGACCGACTCCCCTTCATGGTCTGAGAAACTTACTCGTTTACCTCGGTTTTTGCGGGATCTGTTGGACTTGTAAAGTGGCTTGTGCCAGGTGTAGACCTTGTTTCCTTGATAATCATCCTTATCCCGGGCCATTTTGCCTTTCTTGGTATCAATTACTGCTCTTTCCATTCGATCTAGTTTCTTGTTTAACCTTTCATCGAGTTCAGAGAAACCTTTAATCGCTTGAGAAGTGGTAAGATCTTTTTGTATTGTGGAAATATCCAGTTGTAACTTCTCTGTTTCTTTTTTCTTTGAGGCGATCAAAATCTCCATGAGTTTAAAGGAACAGGTGTCTAAAGTGTCTGTCCACTGTTTTTTGAAATCTTCATCAAATAAATCTGAGGTAGGAAATTTTTTGATTCTTAGTCCTCGAGGAATGTGCAGTATTGATACATATTCTGTAAGAAAAGTAATGTCCCAATAGGCTCTAATCTCTTTAGACATTAGTTGTTCTAATTTCCTAAAGAGCCTTATCAATTGTATTTCATCGTCTTCCGACGGTTGTAAGGTGTATGCTTGCAATGGCTCTCCTGATGCTTTTGAGGCTGAAGCCAAAAGCATGGCAAACAGGTTTAAAGCTCGTGGCTATAAAGAAACATCAATACAAAAAGCACTCAACACAGTAAGATCCATCCCAAGACCTTCACTTGTAAAGAAAAAAACAGCTAGAAACATTCAACAGAGAAGGGACATGTCCCCTAGAATCCCGGTATTTTCTACTCCATACAGCTCAGAATTTAATACAATCAAGAAAATTATCATGAAACACCTTGCTGTTTTGTATAATGACCCTATATATAGTAACATCCTTTCTAAAGGGATCAAGGTTGTATCCCGCAGAGCACCCACATTGGGACGTTCACTGTCTCCCAGTTTGTTCTCAACCAACCGAACAAAATCCAATTGGCTCAATTTCACAGGCAATTTCAAGTGTGGAATAAAAACTTGTAATTACTGCAGGTACATTAAAACGGGTCAACTCATAAAATCATGCAGCAATCAAAAAGAATTCTCGATCCCCGTGTTTATTAATTGTAACACCAAATTTGTGGTATATGTTATCACATGCACCAGTTGCCAGGTACAATATGTTGGACGCACAACACGGCGTCTCAGAGACAGGTTACATGATCACCTGTATAATATTGAGAAGGAGATCTTAACCAATGTATCAAAGCACTGGGTTTACACACACCACAAAGACACTTCCAGTTTAACTATTCAGGGCATTGAGAAAATCATCACACCGGTGAGAGGAGGTGACAGATTCCAGTTACTGTGCAAACGAGAAGTCCTTTGGATATTCTCGTTAGACACCAGGATTCCACGGGGGTTAAACTTTGAGTGGGACGTTTCACATTTCTATGAATAAAACAACATTGAAGTTATATCCCCGAGCAATACATCTGTAACCCTTTCCTCCCAACTTTTTCCTTGATTACACATCCACATTCCTTTTTTGGTGGATGATGGAGCAAAAAAACATATAGGGACACATATCAATATATCAGTTCCCTTTTTTACACATATTCCCAGTAACCGATACATCTTATTGGGCTACACACACTCCAATCCATACGAGCAAATGACTAGTGATATGCATATATGTTTTCATTTAAAAGAAACAATTTACTATATCTTTTGCATTCACTGTCACTTGAATCTCGTTTCTAATTAGACATTATTGTTTGATGGTAGCTGCAGGTAGACCATAACACTAAAGCTGGCCATACACCATGCAGTTTTCTTGTTCAATTTTCTTTGGATTTGCCTTCAGCTGTGTGGTAGAAGGGCCTGCCTGATTGCATACAAGTTGAGGGTGTTTGGGTTTGGCCTCCTATTGTATGATTTTGGTGAATCTAGACCAGAGTTGCACGGGAGAATTGTATGGTGTATGGCTAGCCTAACTTTGCACAAATGTTTTTTACCACATGTGTACATGGTTCATTACCTTTTTTGCAAGGTTCCCATGTGTTTTGAGTTGATTTAAGAGCTGTGGTCTTCAAAGAGGTAGACCAGTTGTTTATTTCACATAGTAATTGGTTTAGTGAGATTGTTAATTATCTATTGATATAAACACATATATTGGAAGAACCTGTCATATGGTCACTGCCAATATTATACTATGTATAGAAAGAATAGAGACAGATGCATAAACACTGCATTTTGTCCCATTTTTATCTACCTCATATAGTTCTGCCCATACACTTGAAGACAACTCATCGAGAGATGTGATTGCTTCAAAGAAAGACGTTCAGCAACGTTAATGTTGTTACCTGATTGGGATTATTGCATCCCATACGGAGTGATGCAAGGTTTTAAATGAGCACTTTTGTGAAGCTGGAGTGGCGGGGTTATCAGAGAGTGATAAGTTTCACAATCCTTTATATGTTGCAAAGAATAATATTCACACATGTAGGAATTGAAGCAAAAGCATTTATTCACACATAGACTCCTGTAAATCAGGAGACTTTTGGTCGCATTATTGCGACAGGACGCCAGTTTTCTGCCCAGCTTCCAATTCACATATGTCACCACGTTTTTTGAAAGTTGAAATCATCATGTATATACACATACACACACATATAAAGAATTGCTTTTCATCATTATTTTTATCTTTATGTCGTTAAAAAAATTTTTGCATATATTTATGCACCATACACACATATTTAGTCTTTTCTTGTAGACACTGATAGTGGTGTTGGATGCATATCTTTTTATCACATGCATATAGACCCAATTCCAATTCTCATCCTATACACCGTTTACATTATACCGCAGCCACCAGCTCACATAGTTTGCCCATACTTGCGCCTATCCGTATGATAATTTATACGTTTGAACGTCAAATTCCAGCACCCATCTCATTATTGTGGTTTTGAAAAATAACAAACATGTTTTTCAAAAACCTTGAATAGAATTTTTTATTATTTATATATGTTGACATTTGCCAATATGAATACATTTCATTTATATATTCATGTCTTCATTAGTGAATCCACTATAGGACGCACATCCAATCACATCTATGCCAAAAAGATCCCACACAGACTAACGATCAGCTGTTTAAAATCAGATAATCAATATGTAGTCATGTGGTAGATAAATTATGTGTATATAAGTGGTGATCACTTTCGTACAAACCAGCTATGAGTAAGCGCTCTATGGGAGCGTGAAACGCGTTAGCGGTTATGCTGCATTATCCCAACAAAGCCATGTACGGATTTTAATCATGTTATTACTTTTTCAATAAAGAGGATTTTATTTTTCACTTTTCCAATCCGGAGTGCGGCTGTCCAGATTTTTCCATCACACACATACCATTGGATATCTCTTCTGATTTGTGCTTCTTCATACCCTTTATTAACAAATCTCTGTCCAATCAGGTTGCCTGGGTTTCAAAATCTGTATCTCTAGTGCAGTTACGCCTGATTCTTACTAGTTGGCCTTTCGGAATATTGTATAGCCAGGGTTTGTGATGACATCTTGTTATGGGTAGGTAGCTGTTTCTTGATACTTCCTTGAAATGGGTTTTGGTTACCAATAAATCTTCTTCAATAATAATTTCCAAATCGAGAAATTCTATCCTTTTGGCATCTATATTCCAGGTCAGCTGTATATTTCTGTCATTGTTGTTTAGGTTGCATAGGAATTGTTCCAGCGATTCTTTACTCCCATTCCATATGATTACGATATCATCGATGAACCTTTTGAACAGTCCTAGTTCGCAAGGTGGATGTTTGTACACAGATTCCTCCTCCCATTGTGCCATAAAGGCATTGGCCACACTCTGCGTAAATTTTGCACCCATGGCAATACCAGTTATTTGCTTATAGTATTTTTGATCATGCCAAAAATAATTATTTTTTTAATGAAAATTCCAGACATTTGATTAAGAACTTTCTTTGTGTGCATTTCAATGTACTATATTTCCTCAGAGCCCATTTGGTCGCTTCACACGCCTGGTGGTGTTGGATAATCGTGTAGAGGGATGAGACATCCACGGTGGCCATTAGGGTCCTTCCTTCCAGGACTGGTATATATTCTAGTAGTTGTAGGACATGTTTTGTGTCTCTTACATACAACGTTGTTTTTTGAATGGCAGGTTGGATAAAATAATCAATATACTGGCCAATTCTTGCTGTTAGGGAATTGATCCCATTAACTATGGGTCTTCCCGGAGGGTTCTAGAGGTTCTTGTGTATCTTGGGGACTGTGTATAATACTGGGATCCTATGTGAGTCAGGAACTAGATATCTTGCTTCCTTCGCATCTAGTATATCTTTTTTTGTACCTAAGTGCACAACTTTTTCTAATTCTTTTTTACATTTGGTGGAGGGGTTACTGAACAATCTTTGATATGTGGTTGTGTCTTCCAATTGGCGTTTAATTTCTGCTTGATAATCCATTTTATTTTGAATGACCACTCCTCCTCCTTTATCTGCTGGCCTTATTACCAGGTCTTTTCTGTTGATCAAGGATCGTATACCTTTCTTAATGTGTATAGGGTCATTTATTTTCTTAATCTTTAGTTGATCCAAGTCCTTTAATACAAAGTTTTTAAATACTTCAATGTGCTGGTTGTCGTGTATTTGAGGGATAAAGAGAGATTTATTCCGTAGTCCACCCACAAGAACCTCAACATTCCCCAAAGAGACGACAACAGGAAGAAAGGAGAAGAACCCCAGAACCAAGAGGGGATGTCGAGCGGGAAAGAGATTCAAAAAGAAAAAGGGTATAATGGAAGATGGAATCTTTAACTTAAGTGGACAAACTCTGACCACAGAGAAATTGGCTGTATTGGACAAAGGTCTAAAATACGCCCCTACAAAAAATTTGGACAAATTCGCAACATACATAGGAATAAGGAAATACGTGAGAAAAATAAACATTAAAAAAGAAATTCTAAGTAACCCTCAAACTAGACGAACGACAATCCCACATGACACACGAGTAGAACACAGCGGACTACGGAATAAGTCTCTCTTTAACCCTCAAATACACGACAACCAGCACATTGAAGTATTTAAAAACTTAGTATTAAAGGACTTGGATCAACTAAAGATTAAGAAAATAAATGACCCTATAAACATTAAGAAAGGTATACGATCCTTGATCAACAGAAAAGACCTGGTAATAAGGCCAGCAGATAAAGGAGGAGGAGTGGTCATTCAAAATAAAACGGATTATCAAGCAGAAATTAAACGCCAATTGGAAGACACAACCACATATCAAAGATTGTTCAGTAACCCCTCCACCAAATGTAAAAAAGAATTAGAAAAAGTTGTGCACTTAGGTACAAAAAAAGATATACTAGATGCGAAAGAAGCAAGATATCTAGTTCCTGACTCACATAGGATCCCAGTATTATACACAGTCCCCAAGATACACAAGAACCTCCAGAACCCTCCGGGAAGACCCATAGTTAATGGGATCAATTCCCTAACAGCAAGAATTGGCCAGTATATTGATTATTTTATCCAACCTGCCATTCAAAAAACAACGTCGTATGTAAGAGACACAAAACATGTCCTACAACTACTAGAAGATATACCAGTCCTGGAAGGAAGGACCCTAATGGCCACCGTGGATGTCTCATCCCTCTACACGATTATCCAACACCACCAGGCGTGTGAAGCGACCAAATGGGCTCTGAGGAAATATAGTACATTGAAATGCACACAAAGAAAGTTCTTAATCAAATGTCTGGAATTTTCATTAAAAAATAATTATTTTTGGCATGATCAAAAATACTATAAGCAAATAACTGGTATTGCCATGGGTGCAAAATGTGTGCCGAGTGTGGCCAATGCCTTTATGGCACAATGGGAGGAGGAATCTGTGTACAAACATCCACCTTGCGAACTAGGACTATTCAAAAGGTTCATCGATGATATTGTAATCATATGGAATGGGAGTAGAGAATCGCTGGAACAATTCCTATGCAACCTAAACAACAATGACAGAAATATACAGCTGACCTGGAATATAGATGCCAAAAGGATAGAATTTCTCGATTTGGAAATTATTATTGAAGAAGATTTATTGGTAACCAAAGCCCATTTCAAGGAAGTATCAAGAAACAGCTACCTACCCATAACAAGCTGTCATCACAAACCCTGGCTATACAATATTCCGAAAGGCCAACTAGTAAGAATCAGGCGTAACTGCACTAGAGATACAGATTTTGAAACCCAGGCCAACCTGATTGGACAGAGATTTGTTAATAAAGGGTATGAAGAAGCACAAATCAGAAGAGATATCCAATCGATCCAAACAATGAACAGGAAACAAATGATACATGCACCTAAGAAAGCACAACTATTTTCAGAGGCACCAAGTCTAATCCTAGATTTTAATGTCCAATTTAAAGATATAGAAAAGATCATTCGGAGATACTGGCACATTCTAAAGAAAGACAAACATCTACAAAAAATCTTACCAGAGAAACCACCTATTATTTACAAAAGAGCCCCCACTTTGAGGGATATTATTGTCAAAAATGTGGTTGAACCACCTCCTAAAAATACATTTTCTTTCTTCAATGGCAAAGGGTTCTATCCCTGTAAATAATGTTATGCATGCAAACATGCAAAAAAATTTCAAGGCAAGAGACATGAGTTCAAGGCAATGAGTACAGGAAATGTCTACCCAATCAAAGATTTTATCAATTGCTATACGGAAGGGGTAGTGTACATTTTACAATGTTCCTGTAACATACAGTATGTAGGGAGGACCAAGAGAGCACTAAAAATTTGAATAAAAGAGCATATTGAAAATATTATAAAAGGTTGTCCGAGACATAATGTATCCAAGCACTTTGCACTGGTACATAACAAAGACCCCACGGGACTTTTATTTTGGGGCATAGAGAAATATAACAGATCATGGAGAGGGGATCACAAAATTAGAACACTCAGTCAGAATGAGTCTAAATGGATACACAAAATTAGGACATTAGCACCTGAATGGTTAAATATAGAATTTGACTTAAACTGTTTTATAAGTGATTTTTAGTTATTTAATATTCCTATCTATGTAAACCCAGTATATCACTTCCGGTGTGGCAAACGTCGTAAATATTAATATTTTTATTTTTATTTTATAATTTTTATCCCCATTTTATTACCAACAAGATTTAGTATGATTATGGATTTTTGCTTTTTGTTTTTAATACTTATATATAAAAAATTACTTTTTAATTGATTTTAATATCTTTAGCCACTTTTTAAGCAACTTTTTTATTGTAAGTAACATTGTGGGGTTTATACATTAGTAATAAGACCTTTGAAGATTAATTTAATTACAATAATTTTAAATAAATAAGCATGATCGCACGTTGAGCGATCACTGACTTGACGAACAGCGCAATTACTAATATAGATGTTATTCAAACATCAACATCTTGTTTGAACTTTTTTTACATTTTTGTTTGAACATAAGTAAACTTTATTTATAAAGATCCAGCATGACCATTCTCTATATGATGGCCGCTACACTGTTATGCACTTGGTCTACAACAAAATGGCGATTTTTATACTTCCTGTCCCAACTATATAAATACACAATGGCAACAGCCAATCCGGTGCCCTGAGGAAGTCACGTGATATGACGTAACGCGTAGGACGTAACCGGATACACAATAGCGCGGACCAGAAGTGACGTAGCGGGGATCGCAACCACGCTGTTTTTACTGCTGTTTGACGCAATTATCTTTACCTTAATGTAAGAAGATATTTTTAATAAAATTCACTGGTTATACGATATCACCCTATTGGAGTCCCCTCCTTTTTGATTATCCCTTATGTGGAGTCCATCTGCCGGAGGGAGTGCCTCCTCCCCATAGACGGAACAGAACGCCAGCATCGATCGGACTAGAAAGAGCACAGTTCCAAAGGATTCACATAGGCACTTTTATTGTGTCATCAAGGTGAGAGTTCTGGGAGCCCCTAGTGGGTATCCAACACCACGAAAGTCACCAGATCTCCTATCAACGCACGTTTTTCTTTTAATAGTCACATTTTGTTTATGCACTTTATTTATCTACTTGATTGATCAGCACAGAAGTCACGGTTTACTCACTTATGGAGGATCACGGATACACATATTTTTATTAACTGTGGATTTACATTTTGTGCAATTTTATTATTCGTATTTATATCTATTAGAATTGTTCACTCAGAGGTTTTGCGCGGAATCACACACACAATTGATTGTTATTGTGTATTCTTGAACTTTTATGTGTATTGTCGGACCGGCAATTTATTAATAGTCGCGAGTAGTTTTAAATGACTTTTTTTCCTTTGAAATTTCATTTTGCTGTCAGACTGTTCTAAACATGGGAAACATGCGCCCCTTTACAGGCATACTATAGACACCCCTCAGGTACAAAATTTAAAGGAATATTACACTTTTATTGTTTCACTTTAAGCATTATTAAAATCACTGCTCCCGAAAAAACGGCAGTTTTTAAAACTTTGTTTTGCATTGATCCATGTCCCCTGGGGCAGGACCCAGGTCCCCAAACACTTTTTATGACAATACCATGCATATAAGCCTTTAAAATTAGCACATTTGATTTCTCCCATAGACTTTTAAAGGGTGTTCCACGGCTTTCGCAAACCCCAAATTGTTCGCTGTTCGGCAAACTGGCGAACAGCCGATGTTCGAGTCGAACATGAGTTTGACTCGAACTTGAAGCTCATCCCTACTGAAGAGGTACAGGATTTGTCTGCATATGTATGTGGTATGATCAATGCTCTTCTACTGGAGCTCAAGAACATAGACTTGGTTATAGACCACATCCATAGACTCCCTAAGCCTAAGGACCTGCCAGATTCAATCCCCAGGGATGTCATCTTGCACATCCACGTGTCTATCACACCAAAGACCAATGCATGCAGAAAGCTAAAATCATGGGGATTCCTGCCCGAGCCTTATGCACACTTACAGCTCTACGCAGATCTACTGCAGCATACTCTGCAATGCTGCAGACAGCTGAATACAATCACCAAAGCCCTACGTAACCACCAGATTCCATACCAATGGGCCAATCCTGCCAAGCTCCTAGTCACTTACCAAGGATCCAAACATGTCATCTCCTCTCTCCAATCCGGCCTCCAACAACTGCACTCTTGAGGCATCATTCCAGATCCACCAATCTCACATGATTCTCTATCAAAGCAAGTGACACAACCCAACTACCATCTGCAGCCTCAACGGAACAACCCCAGATCCAAACCATGCTAAATGGTGCCATGGCATACCATGCAACTAAAGAAATGGTGGAAACAACCTGCGCTAATGAGCAATGCGTGATAAAAGAATAAAAATAATAAAAATAATATTCACAAAGTGCAGCTGCAAAAAAAACTCCAAATATCCATGAAGTGATAAACATATAAATAAAACTTTTGTGCGCTGGCAGTAATAAAATAAAGAGTGCCTAGGAGACACAATATATGTGTGAATCCCAGCAAAAATAATAACGACAACAAGTGCATAAAATCATTACCCAAAAATCCAACAAATATTAATATATGCTGAAAATAAGTAATCACACATCAAAACAACTTATAATCAGTCCATGACTGGGTTCAAAAGAATGGGTAAAAAGGAAAAGTCCACTTAGTATATCTCATCACTGAACCATGAGAACTGATGAGCTGAAGAGACTCTTATCGAATGTACATTGATTGCAGAAAAAGGAGTAATAGATGTGCGCTTACCCCAATCGTTGGACCTCCTCTATGGCAAGGTCGTATGGGCTTGCAGATATAACCCTCTGCAGGGACAGAATGTTGATATCCGGGTCTTGACAGCATGTACCACCGACTCCAGTATGGTCCGGACAATCCAACTGCTCCAACATCAGAGGGGGGACTCAGGAGTGGAAGAGTCCATAATCAGGAAAAAACATAAGGAGAAGAACTCCAATAGTGTAATAACGTTTGGGGTTTTATTGGTTAAAATAAACCACAGATGTACATTTAAAAGATTCCAATAGGAAAAAATATTTCTCTAAAAAAGCCGGCATAAAACAAAGGCAGAACGCCCGTGCAAATAAGAACTTCAGAACACGTGATGGCAAGCACTCCCATTCTTTTGAACCCAGTCATGGACTGATTATGAGTTGTTTTGATGTGTGATTACTTATTTTCAGCATATATTAATATTTGTTGGATTTTTGGGTAATGATTTTATGCACTTGTTGTCGTTATTATTTTTGCTGGGATTCACACATATATTGTGTCTCCTAGGCACTCTTTATTTTATTACTGCCAGCGCACAAAAGTTTTATTTATACCATGCAACTACCATGCCCAACCCAGTAAATTTTAGCCTCCAGCTCTTCCAAATTGTTACCCTAATTTCTCTTCCTGGGTACTGTAATACCCCTAACACAGGAAATATTCAACAGTGGTCAACTCGTTCTCTTTCTGTTTCATCATAATCCAAGGTTTTCTTTGAATTTTACTTTGTTTAACTGTAAATTTCACAAATTAGTCTTTAAACTCCTGTTGTAGTATCTACAGCGTTCGCTACTCCAAGTGGTCACATCTCTCTACAGTCAAGGTCCATGTACAGTGGCCTTTACCACACGACTCCTTGAGCTGACACCATGATCATTAAGATTGTATCTATGAATTTAAAAGGCTTGACCCACCCGGTTAAAAGAGCTTCACTCTGGAAACTAGCCTTATCAACCCAATGCGCGCAAGAAACACATTTCCACGTACAACACCAACCCAAATGCACCAATAAATCCTTTCTGCACATCTTTATCTCCAGTGCACTAGCAAAAAGGAAAGGAGTACATCAAAAACACAGTTTCCTTTCAACTGCAGCATTGCATTGAAGATAAAGATGGTCGTTACATCATCCTTGTTTACCTTTTGAACAACTCTCCTTACACGATCGTCAATGTGTACGCTCCAAATACCCACCAAGTCAGTTTGCTTAAATCTCTTTGTAAAAAAAGTCTACAAAGTCCAACAAGGATCTACCATCTGGTGTGGAGACCTTAACATCACCCCAAACCCTCACCTTGACTCTTCCAATCCGTCCAAGAGAGGCAGACCTCCCCTAAATGCTTTTCTTTAAGAATCCCAGCTATATGACGTATGGCATTGCCAACATGCCACAGAAGGGGATTACACCTTTTTTCAATGTGCCACAACATGTATTCCCGCATTGATCTTTTCCTGACAGATAAATGGCTTCTGCGGAGAATATAATCTTCAGCCATTCTTCCCACAACCTGGTTAGATCACGCACCAATCTGTGTGACTATCGAAGACTCTCCGCGTTCTAACTGCCTTTGTGTGGAGAATGAACACTCACCTACTACAATCCCCCTATATTCAGAAAAACTCTGCCAACACCTTACAGAATTCTTTGATGTTAACTCAGCCTCAACAACCAACCTAGCCACTCTCTGGGCCATGCACAAAGCATAAATGCAAAGCTTTTTTATCCAACTTGGAGCTTAAATGAAGAAGGATAGGGCGCAGCACATTAAAAAAATGACTAACAGATATCCAAACTATCAACTCCCAAAAAAACACCAACCCCATCAAAATTTAAAATCCAAATTGGGTTACCTCAGGCTAGAACTCAGAACATTCCTGTAATGGGAGTCACTTTGGGTGGGGGGCTTGTGGAACCCAGCTTACCTTGGAGAGCTCTGGAAACTCCTTGTCCAGCAGCCCGGGCCCATCCTATGAGTAAGTTACTCTGTGTCATTTAGGGGCACAGGGTGACTGAGAACCCCAGTCTGATCTGCACTAATCATACTCACCATACAACCACACTGGACTCAGGATTTCCTTTTACCCATTATCCTGGGTCTTATATGTGTGGTTTGTGTTGAAGGAATAAAGGGGCTCTTTCACTTGGGGCAGTAATATTTCTGAACAATATCCCTCAAGAATATATGAAGATAAAGTCCACCTTTTGTCAGAGACCATTTCTAGATGGTTTGAGGTGGGGTGGGGGTTGCTATGTGTTTGTTAAGTGCATATATCCCATTGTTCTATTGTGTCTGTCTGCTTTGGGAGAAAAGTATTATTGGATGCATATGTGTATGTAGATTAACTGTGAGGAGAGGACAGTCTACTGATGAGAAGTTTGAATACGCCCTTTGTGTCTGTTACTGAATGTAGTTTACTCTTCCCGGTGTCATTATGCAAAGAAGGGGGAATGTCCCCTGAGTGTATATCTATGTAGCTGTTCAAATAAACAGTTCAAGTTCCAGTTCAGCAGCCAAATTGAGTACTGCCTAGTTCTTGGTTGCAAGCAGCTGTAATATCTGATATTTATATTTAGACTGAGAGGAAGTGGTATGTAACAGAACGTCCCACACTCCACTTGAGTGCTTCCGTCAGTATACCGCTTCCTAAGTTCTGGAACACGAGTCCAATGGATCTGGCTATAGGAAACCCCAAGAACTAGACAACACCAGTCTTGGAGTACATCAGGACTAACCTTTAATTTGAGATCTCACACAAATATATACAGCAGGATGACTAAAACCTAACCTAATTAACATGAGCTGATTATCTAATCCTTTATCCAGCCTAGGTGACTAAGAGACATGACCTTTTAGAACAGACTTGTGGTCACCGAGCTTCACACAGTACATTAAACACAATAGCAGGAGCTAATTACAATTAACAATACAAACAACAATGAGCTGAATACTCTTAGAACCTGTGGTAAGCCAGACTAGACTCATTTACATTAAACACATTATAGCAGACATCAGACAGGTGAGTGGAGTTGATGACATTAGCATCTCCTCACAGTATGAGTCCCAACAGTATGACTCCGTCACTATTGCTAATATGGCAAATACAGGGTCCCCAGAGTCTGTGTGTCCTGGGGGACAAGGACCCGAAGCCAAAGTAACAACACCTCAAGGGTACCCCAAATGCCAGGGCCCATAATCTGTAGGCAAGAGGCTCACATTCAGTCCCCTCCAAAGGCCTCTGTCCCGGGTGAGTCTGTCACACAATATATGACAGAAACACTCAAGCGGTGTGTGGGATATTTCATTACAATTCCTACTAGAGAAATGTGAAAAACAGAAAAAACACTTGAAAATGTCCTACTATGCATCCTGCAACAAAGCTGGCAAGCTTTTGTCCTTGCAACTGAAAGGCCACTGCCAAAAAACACACATTCCTTTCTTATTACACCCAACTACTAAATAGTGTCTAACTAACCCTCAAGATATGCAGATGCATTTAATACCTACTACTGAACTCTTTATAACCTAAAAGATGATCTATCCACCCCAGTACCAGAGCCTGCCAAGATTCAACCCTTTCTTGACGCCATCAAATTGCCGTCCCTTTCCCATGCTCAACTGGAGCACCTTAACTTACCTTTCAGCACCATGTAAATTAAAAGGGCGATAGAAGCCCTACCAAACAACAAGTCACCAGGCCCTGATGGCTTTGTAGGGGAATATTTTAAACAATATAAGGATATCCTACTAAATCTCAACTTTTCATTGCTGCTGTGACCTTGTCCTCCTTCCCAAAAGAAATGCTGACTGCCTTAATTGTAACTCTGCTGAAACCAGGGAAAGAGCCTACCTCTCCCCAAAATTTCAGACCCATTTCCCTGCTCAACCATGACCTCAAATTATATGCCAAGATTATAGCAAATTTCCTAATTGATATATTATCCAATTTAATCCACCTTGACCAATCGAGCTTTACTAAAAGCCAAAAAACATCAGACGCCACCCAGTGCTTAATCAATATCATTCAACAAGATCAAACCTCTCAGAGAAGGCATTTGACAGGGTCAATTGGCTCTACCTATCAAAAACCCTGCAAAAATGTGGCTTTCACGGCCATGTCTTCTCTGTTATCATGAGCCTATATTCCCACCCATCAGCTCAAGTATATAATTTGAAAGTGTTCTCCAAAGCTTTCAACATTTCATTTCTTTTTAATCTTCTAACGGAACCCCTGGCTGAAACCATCAGAATGAACAAAAATATATCATGTTTAACCATGGGCTCCACTGACCATAAAATCAATTTATTTGCTGATGATCTTATTCTAATGTTCACAAATCCGGCTCCTTCCCTGGCCTCAATTTAAAAAGTATTGTCTGATTTATACACCTAATAATTTTTCAGTATGTTAATAATCTTCATTGTTATTTATACTTATTGATGTTGCACTTATTTACTTGCACATTGGTTTCATGTATGTATTAGTGTGCACTTTATTATTGTGCTCTGTTTGAGCCTATTTATTTTTAGAAAATATTATTTATTTTCACTTATTATTGGAAGATTATCTTTCCTCTCCTGGATTATATTTTTTACTCTTTGCAACGCTCCACTAGTAGTCAGTCTGGGAGTGGGGTAATTTGTATTCATTTTTTTTCATGTAACAATGGTTCATCATAACCTTTGACCTCCATGTAATGGAAGATTATTATTAAGACACAATTATCATTTGGATTTTCCGTTATGAATCTCCTGTATACTTGGTTGCTTTACAAATTTAGTTGAATCTATTAGTTTAATTCACTATACCTTTTAGTAAGCGCCACATATTCTATTACTCCTTAGTTCTCTCTGATTGGTGTGTGAACACCCTTATGCTGGCAGCTACACCCATTAGCCTTTTCAGTTTCCTTGTTTATAATTTGTGCCATGCTTTTTGGCTTGCGCACTAGTATTCGTTACTATTTGATGATTGTCTGATTTCAGCATCATATCTTATTCCAAAGTTAATCCCTCTAAGTCTTTTATATTAGACCAAGGTTTCCCCTCCTCTCTCAAAACTACCCTACAAGCTCAACTCATATATCTGGGCCACTGACTCAATCCCCTACTTGGGTATCCAATTGACCAAACAGGTTTCTTATTTGTATCATGCAAACTATGCCCCCTCCTTTACTCTCTCCCTAGGTATTTGGATGCTCTGGCAAAAACTTTGCTTTCCTGGTCAGGAAGATTAGCCTCATTTATAATGCTAAAACTTCCCCAATTGTTATACCTCTTCAGGGCGCTCCCAATCCCCATACCATTGTCCTTCTTTAGATCTAGAAAGAAAAAGGCTTTGCCTGGATCAACCACCAATGAAAAATAATCTAAAGTAATTAATAGGATCAGATATTCATCCAAAGAAGTTGGTTGGATGCAGTTTGGGTTGCCTTGGAAAGCATACAAAACAACAAGGAAAAAGAGATTCCCCAAAGAAGGCAATTAACCCAAACACAATCTGCCAAAAAAACAATATATTTATTGAGCTACAAAACACCACACAAAAGTACAAAAATTGGGCAAAATAGGGAAAATGTCAAATGACCATATTAAAATTGATAACGTTATCATTAAAAACAACGGAGCCGCGGCCAAACATACCCCATACACACACCAATCACAGCAGCAGATTCCTACTATATTGGCCAGTATCGTGTTAAATGAGTCCTCACATCAATCCAAGTGTGGATAGTATGGCGGTATGAGGGTAAGGGTGGATGAATGGATGTTTGTTTGTGATTAATGGAACGAATTCAACACAGCATAGAGGTTTATAACAGTCCGGGAGCTAGACCCATAGCGTGGGTAAAACAACAGCAATGACCGGCAATAACTACTGGAGGTGGTTGTAACCCAGGACATACAAGCAGAGCAGTTGTATTAATGAAAACTTATGCCATGCACTGAGAAGACCCTCTGATCTAAAAATTAGATCCACCAAAATGCCCCCACTATCTAAGCACAAGTGGTTGCAGCTTTTTCTGGATAAAGTTAAATTAGACCTTATGAAAATTAATTGGAAATGGGTCGGTCCTAACAACCTTACAAATAGTGAAAGAAAAGCCCTGTTTGATTTGCAAAACGCACCAAACCTAGTGATTAAGAAGAGCGACAAGGGGGGAAATGTGGTACTCCTAAGTGAGAAAATGTATGAGGATGAGTCACTAAGGCTTCTTGGTGACATCTCTACCTACAAAAGACTCACCAGTTCCCCCTTTCCTGCTCTAGTCGAGGCACTGAATGGAAAACTCAAACTGGGAATGCAAGCGGGCCTTTTAACGAAAAAGGAATTATTTTTCCTTAGGGTAGATGAAATGACCATCCCTACCTTTTACATAATTCCCAAACTCCATAAGTCCCTTACCCGTCCCCCTGGCAGGCCAATTGTTTCAGCCATAAAGGGCCCCCTAGAAAAAACTGGCAAATACATAGATTCTTTGATCAAACATATGGTAAACTTGCTTCCTTCCTTTGTTTGTGACAGCAGAGATGTCCTTGTTAAATTACGACATTTTGTTATGCCCACAGATGCCCTCCTGGTGGGTATTGACGTGGAGAGCTTGTATACGTCGATACCACACCATTGTGGTATTGAGGCTACAATGTTCTTTTTGGAACTTCATCACCCCCAACAGGGTGCTCAAAATGAATTCATTGGGGAACTTCTTGAATTCATGCTCAATAACAATTTCTTCCAATTCCTTGGTCACTACTACCAGCAGATTAGAGGCACCAGTATGGGGGCACCATGGGCTCCCTCATATGCATGCCTGTCTATCAGTCCTCTTTGTACCTCAGCCACTCCCTCCTGTGGCTGAGGTACATTGATGACGTTTTGATGGTGTGGACTGGTTCAGTTAAACAACTTGAGGACTTTATGTCTGAACTTAATAGTAATAATCAAAATATACATCTGACCTATTCATACCATCCTGAGACACTCTCCTTCCTTGATCTATCCATACGGAGGTCTGGAAATGAAATTGTTACCAGCACCTTTAGAAAGAAAACAGCAGCTAACACCCTAACACCAAGATTGTTTTTTTGGCAGATTGTGTTTGGGTTAATTGCCTTCTTTGGGGGAATCTCTTTTTCCTTGTTGTTTTGCTTCTTTAGATCTATTCAATCTTCTGTGGGTTGCTATATCTGGCAAGGTAAACCACGGTGCTCCTGCTCTGTAGTAACTAGACTTAGGAAAGTTGGCGGCACGGGTTTCGTAGACATTAAAGATTATTATTTAGTCCATTTTGGCTAAACTCAGAGCTTGGTTTTTGCCAGACTACTCCTGCCCCTGGATGACATAAAGTCTTCCCAAGTGGCTAAGCATGACCTTGTCTCTTGGTTACACAGCCAACCTTCTCCTAAGCCATGTAGCTCACCTCTGTCCCCTACAATCTTAGCCTGAGCCGCGGCATATCAGCATTTACGCCACAACATCCCATTAGGGCCTAACCCCATCAAACCCTCACTTCCGATAACATTGCTCTATCAGCTAATTCCAAACCTTTCTCTCCATCCATGGTTGTTCAGAGACATTACTCGATTGTCTGATCTATACATGCACAACCTCCTCAAACCCTTCCCAAGGCTGCAAACTGAGTTTGCCTTACTCATGCCAGAAAACTATAGATACTTGCAGATAACCCACTGTCTGCTGAATAACGTTCATGTTCTCCACCCACTCCCTAGAGTAGCTTGGCAATATCTAACCAACAGCAAAGCAAGCTTGAATGGTATCACATTGTTTTATAGCCTGCTACAAGACAAATCATCTTTCCAAAAACTACCCACTATGATCAGGTGGGAAACCAATCTGGGCCAATCCTTTCCTGATTCTCAATGGTTAGCAGCCTTAGGAATCATCTTTAAAGCTACTCGCTCCACCTACCTTCGGGAACTGTCTCACAAGATAAATCTTTGTTTGTATCCAACTCCTGCACGATTGCATATATGGGACTCCTCCACTTCATCTACATGTTGGAGGGAACTTGGGGGAATATGAAGCCTCCTACATATCTTCCAGGGATGCCCTTCACTCTAACCCCCCAATTAGCCCTCTTGAATCTGGGCATAGAGAATTATCCACACCACATACATAAGTTACTTGTACATATCCTACTTGCAGCCAGATTAGCCTTAACTAGACAATGGAAATCCCCCGATTTGGCCTCGTTCAGTGTAGTGACCGCATTAACTCACACCCACATTAGCTATGAATGAATGCTCACTTCTGCTGAAGGGAATCTTCTTAAGTCTGAAAATGACTGGTCCCATTGGTTCAAGTGGCATAACCACAATACTAAACCCTCATCCTAATGCCATGTTTTCTCTTACCTATACCTGCCCTTGCGCCTCCACGCTAATAGCTCCAGGTAACCCTCTGACATGGAGTTTATGACACCACCTCCACATTTCTTTAAATGGTTAATTTCATTGTCTCTTGTTGACACTGTGTGTACATGTGTCATGTTCCTTTCTTAACTTGTTTGTTGACTTTGAACAGTATATAATTTTCTTATGTTTGCTTCTCCTTGTACTTGATAAAATGAATAAAAAATATTAAAACGAAAAAACGTCTATGGTCAGAACAGCATTCAGCATTCCGCATTGAGCATCCAGATACCTTTACTCTATACTCCTTAAGACTCCAAATTCTCTGAGTGTGAGAGTGGAAAACAAAGATAGGACTTATTGCAGGAGCTTGGTTACTGTTTGAGCTCTGTGAGTACCGAATCAGGACAGCAACAGGAACTGTGAGTAGAGTGAAGTATTGTGAGTATTATTGGATCATTATTGGAGTACTGGGAGTAACTTAAAGTACTGGGAGTAATTTGGAGTGACTTGGAGTACTGGGAGTAATTTGGATTGATTTGGAGTACTGAGAGTAATTTGGAGTAACTTGGAATGTTGGGAGTATACCGCCCTTCCCGGGACAATATACCAGACCAGGGTAATGACTGCTCTGGTAAGGAGGGGGCAAAGATACAGGCAAGGTTAGGCAGATACTGATGGTAAGAGCCCCATTTAATAGAAGGACAGATAGGGCAATCTGTCACAAACATAGTGATCTCCAAACGATATGTTGTTTACTGGGTGCTCATGTTCAGCACACCGCAGATCGGTTGGACAGATTGTTGAGTGGGGCTGGGGAAGATACAGCTGTCATGGTACACATTGGTACCAATGGCAAGGTTAGAGGAAAGTGGAGCATTCTAAAAAATTATTTCAGGGACTTAGGGGCTATATTGAAGAAAAACACCTCCAAGGTGGTTTTTTCAGAGATACTGCCTGTACCTCGAGCCACACTAGAGAGGCAGCAGGAGCTCAGAGAACTTAAAAAGTGGCTGAGGACCTAGTGCAGGAAGGAGTGTTTCGGGTTACTTGAGAACTGGGCTGACTTCTTAGTCAGTCACCAGCTCTATAGTAGGTACGGACTGCACCTTAATGGGGAGGGTGCAGCTCTGTTGGGGTGAGGATGGCCAAAAAGCTGGAGGAGCTTTTAAACTAGGTGGCGGGGGGAGGGATCAGAGGAAATGATAGTCAGCAGCAAGTGAAGGTCAGAGGGTGCTATAATCATAATACCTAAACCCTTGATAAGTGGGTTGGCAAAACAAAATCACAGCCACAGAAGAGGAAATAATATGTGCCCATTCAAAACTGAGAGGCATATACATAAATGCCAGGAGCCTAGCTAACAAAATGGAAGAACTGTAGCTGCTGATACACGATGAGGATTTCAACTTTGTGGGAATAACAGAAACTTTTTTTAAAAGCCAACATGACTGGCTAGCAAATATCCAGGGGTATTCCATATATCAGAGGGACTGAGAGGGTAGAAGAGGAGGAGGGGTATGCCTGTATAGCTTTCTAATAAATGTGAGAGGCAACATTGCAAATGGGGCAAGGGGGGTGGGTGGTGGAGTCCCTATGGGTGTAACTTCAAGATGAAGAAACAAGTAGGAAAAAAATGGGGGTATGCTACAGGCCTCCAACCTGAAGGATGAGGAGGAATTGAATCTCCTGTCACAGTTAGAAATGGCAGCGAGGCAGGGCAATGTCATCACAATGGGGGACTTCAACTATCCAGATATTGACTAGGGATGAGCCCGATGTTCGAGTCGGGTGGTCGTCTGTTTGCCAAATACCAAACATTATGAGACGTTTGTGGGAAATTTGAGTGCCTGCGGAATGCCCCATAATGAACGGCGAGACCGTCAATGCACTGCGAGATTGAGAGCAGCAAAATGACATTTGTAAAGGAAAAAAATTAATTTAAAACTGCTTGCGGCTGTATTGCCAGATCCCGGCAATATACATAAAAATCATTGAAAAAAACAGCATGGGTTCCCCCTCCAGTCCATTACCAGGCCCTTTGGGTCTAGTATGGACATTAAGGGGAACCCTGCGCCAAAATGAAAAAAAAATTGCATTGGGTCCCTTCACAAAACCATACCAGGCCCTTAAGGTCTGGTATGGATTTTAAGGGGAACCCTGTGCCAAAATGAAAAAAAAAATTCCATACCAGACCCTTATCCGAGAACTCAACCTGGCAGGCCACAGGAAAAGTGGGGGAAGAGAGAGGGCCCCCCTTCCTGAACCTGAACGGTACCAGGCCACATGCCCTCAACATGGGGAGGGTGTTTTGGGGTCCCCCCAAAACACCTTGTTACCATGTTGATGGGGACAAGGGCCCCATGCTTATTGGAATCTGGAAGCCCTCTTTAACAAGGGTACCCCCAGATCCCGCTCCCCCATTTGAATGGGTATAGGGTACATTGTACCCCTACACATTCACCAAAAAAGTGTAAAACTGACAGGAAACTGTTTGAGACAAGTCCTTTATTAAAAAAACAGAAAATGTCCCGCAATGTAACTCCATTTTCAATGACAGTGCCGACGACCCATGAAAAAAAAAACAGGAAAACTCTCCCTCCATGAGAGGCCCCCACCGACTGCAGGCTTTTTGCAATGACAGCTGTTGTATAGCTGAAAGCGGGGGCCACCCGGTGATGTAGACCCCGTCACCCTCTTACGTTACTTAAAGTCACATGATGTCAGAAGGTGGCAGGTCACCCATTTACTTCACTGGGTAGCCCCGCCCTCAGCTATATAACAGCTGTCATTGCAAAAAGCCTGCAGTCGCAGGACACCCCCCATGGAGGTGGAGTTTTGCGTTCATTTTTTCTCTGGACCATCGGTGCTGTGATTGAAGATGAATGGACATGGTGGGACACTTTAAAAAAATATTTTAATAAAGGACTTGTCCCAAATTGTCTACTGTCATTTCCTGAACCGTACCAGGCCACATGCCCTCAACATTGGGAGGGTGCTTTGGGGTAGCCCCCCAAAACACCTTGTCCCCAAGGGCCTCATCCCCACAACCCTTGCCCGGTGGTTGTGGGGGTCTGCGGGCGGGGGGCTTATCGGAATCTGGAAGCCCCCTTTAACAAGGGGGCCCCCAGATCCCGGCACTCCCCCCTGTGTGAAATGGTACCATTTCATAAAAAAAGTGTCAGAAATGTTAAAAATGACAATAGACAGTTTTTGACAATTCCTTTATTTAAATGCTTCTTCTTTCTTCTTTCTTCTATCTTCTTTCTTCTTTCTTCTATCTTCTTTCTTCTATCGTCTATCTTCTATCTTCCTTCAGTTTCTTCCTCCATCTTCTTCTTCTTCTGGTTCTTCTGGTTCTTCTGGTTCTTCCTCCGGTGTTCTCGTCCGGAATCTTCCTCCGTGGCGCCGGCGTCTTCTTCCCTTCGTCTTCTCGGGCCGCTCCGCATCCACCATGATGGGAGGCTCCCGCTGTGTGATGCTTCTCCCCTTCTGTCGGTTCTTAAATAATGGAGGGCGGGGCCACCTGGTGACCCCACCCCCTCTGACGCACGGTGACTTCCCTGTCCGCCCCCTCTGACGTCACGGGGAATGCCACAGGGAAGTCACCGTCAAGTCCCCGTGCATCAGAGGGGGACGGGGTCATCGGGTGGCCTCGCCCTCCATTATTTAAGAACCGTCAGAAGAGGAGAAGCGTCACACAGTGGGAGCCTCCCATCATGGTGGATGCGGAGCGGCCGAGAAGATGAAGGGAAGAAGACGCCGGTGCCGCGGAGGAAGATGCCGGATGAGAACACCGGAGGAAGAACCAGAAGAACCAGAAGAAGAAGAAGATGGAGGAAGAAGCCGAAGGAAAATAGAAGATAGAAGAAAGAAGATAGAAGAAAGAAGAAGCATTTAAATAAAGGAATTGTCAAAAACTGTCTCTTGTCATTTTTAACATTTTTGACACTTTTTTGTGAAATGGTAGGGAAAGTACCCCCTTTCCATTTCACACAGGGGGGAGGGCCGGGATCTGGGGATCCCCTTGTTAAAGGGGGCTTCCAGATTCCGATAAGCCCCCCACCCGCAGACCCCCACAACCACCGGGCAAGGGTTGTGGGGATGAGGCCCTTTTCCCCATCAACATGTGAACAAGGTGTTTTGGGGGGGCTACCCCAAAGCACCCTCCCAATGTTGAGGGCATGTTGCCTGGTATGGTTCGGGGGGGGCGCTCTCTCGTCCCCCCTCTTTTCCTGTAGCCTGCCAGGTTGCGTGCTCAGATAAGGGTCTGGTATGGATTTTTGGGGGGACCCCACGCCATTTTTTTAAAAAAATTTGGCCGGGGTTCCCCTTAATATCCATACCAGACCTGAAGGGCCTGGTATGGAATTCAGGGGGACCCTCACGTCATTTTTTTTAAATTTTGGTTCGGGGTTCCCCTGTGGGGAATTCCCATGCCGTTTTCATCAATGAACTTTTATGTGTATTGTTGGACCGGCAATTCATTAATAGCCGCAAGTAGTTTTAAATTACTTTTTTTCCTTTGAAATGTAATTTTGCTGTCTGACTGTTCTTAACACGGGAAACATGCGCCCCTTTACAGGCATACTATAGACACCCCCCAGGTATGAAATTTAAAGGAATATTACACTTTTATTGTTTCACTTTAAGCATTATTAAGGTCACTGCTCCTGAAAAAACATCCATTTTTTTGCATTGATCCATGTCCCCTGGGGCAGGACCCAGGTTCCAAATACTTTTTATGACAATAACTTGCATATAAGCCTTTAAAATTAGCACTTTTGATTTCTCCCATAGACTTTTAAAGGGTGTTCCGCGGCTTTTGAATTTGCCGCGAACACCCCAAATTGTTCGCTGTTCGGCGAACTTGTGAACAGCCGATGTTCGAATCGAACATGAGTTCGACTCGAACTCGAAGCTCATCCCTAATGGTAACTATTGCTAAAATACCTGCTGTTAACATTTGTGGGATCTCCGGGTCCGAGATGGAGGCGTCCAGCCTTAGAACCGTTAGTTTAAGTTCTGTGGGCTACTCACCTTAGTCCCAAAATGGGAGAGAGGTGGAGCGCATAGGTGGAGTGTGATTTTTATTAAGTGTATTTCTGAATTCCCACCTGTTGTGTATTTTGTGGAAAGTGTGGAACCCTTACCTGGACACCTCCCTCTCGGATCACCCAAGGTAGGCTAAAGGATGGCATGTAGTTAGGGGGACCTCTCGGTCTGTGCTCCACTAGAAAGCAAAGAAACCTGTTATTACATTTTTCTTATTAGACATTACTTCCCGGGTCATAAGCAAAGAGAGTAAGGAGTAGTAGAAGAGGTGTAAGGTGTAGAAGTTAGATGAGAGTGGTAGTTGGGGTACAGTAAGTGGGTAGTAAGGATAGCGAATCAGATGCACAAAGGAGGTATTGTAGTTAAGAGGAAGGTGAAGGTTAGAGTATACTCGACTTCCTTTTCATGAGCGGTATAGGCGAGATCGGCAGTCTATTATATAGCAGAAAAATAATATAAAAATAATATAAAAATATAAAAAAGAAAAATTGATATCAGTTCCCCTGGATGTTCCATTTGTCCAAAATTGTATAAAGATTCCTGCTCCGGGTGATCATTTCATGATCAGTTCCTTAGTTAGTAGGGGGGGAGACTTGTTACTCATCTGTGCATTCCAATCCTTCGGTATAGCCTAATTAAGACATTTTTGCATTTGGATGTATGGATAGTAGGCAGTACCCTCGGGTTTAATATCAAAGGTGTTTGGTGCACGTCTGGGGAGAGCCAAGATGTCCAGGTTTCTAAGGTTCATCCTTGGAAATTACGCTTTCTGCATTTGTATTTAGTCAGATGGGTATATGCAGTGAAGAATGTTTCGGTAGTCTCTTCTTGATTGCAAGTGGGGTAAATTTTGTGTGTCTCGATTCTGTGGCAGCTTTATCAGAGGTATACGTGCCTGATGTGAGGCGGGCGTTGGGATCCTCATTGCCTAAGAACTGAGGTTCTAGCGTGGGTAGGTACAGAGGGGTGTAATAGCAGTAATGTCATCCACAGTCAGGTACATGGCGGCAAACTGTATGAATAAAGTTCTTGTGCCATGTAAGTAGTGGGGTAAGTAAGTTTTACCTGATCAGAGGATCCGTGCTCTGCGGTGTGCCGGAGAAGCTGTGGGGCTGCCATTCCTTGGGACTTCTGAGGCTTTCTGAGGAGAATGTGGTGGAGAAGGATGCTGTGTGCGGCGGCGGCGGAGTCTTATGCTGAAGTTGCCTGCTTCATCCACTCCGTCCATGGATGTTGCCCTGTTGATTGAGGGTAGCCTGAAGTTGCTGTACCAATCAGGTAGGTCTACAGGTGGTAGATCCAGGGTAGAGCAGAAGTGGTCTAAGTCCTCAGGGACTCTGAGGTTTGCTGTATGCCCCTGGTGTGTTACTGACAGGCAGAAGGGGAACTTCCAGCGGTACAGGATTGATCTTGCCCGTAGCATGTCAAGTAGGGGCCTCAATTCCCTTCTGCGCTGCAGAGTGATGTTGGAAAGATCCTGAAAGATTTTAATGTTAGATCCCCTGAAAGACAATTGATTTCTGCCTCTGGCTTTATAAAGAATTTCCTCCTTTAACGGGAAATCCGTAAGGCCGCATACCGAGTCCCTGGGTGGGGTCTGTGTCTTTCCCCCTCGAGCGGAGCGCTCTATGTATGCACTCAAAAGCGATCGGTGTCTTTCTAGGAGGTCGTTGAAGATATTAGTGACTGCTTGTGAGAGGAGGCTGGGATCTATAGATTCGGGGATCCCCCTTACCCTAAGGTTGCGGCGTCCCCCTCTATTGTCCAGGTCCTCCATGTGGCGGTTGATTTCCCTTAGATGCATGGCGTGTGATTTAGTCAGTTGCTGTACTTGGCAGAGGGAGATATCATGGTGGGCCTGTGTTATTTCAACCTCCTCCACTCTCAGAGCTATGGCTTGTATGTCCGCTCTTAAGTCAGAGATGGCAGCAGAGAGTGTGCTCTTTATATCTGAAGCGACACTGCGGAGATCGTCAAGGCACAGTGCTGGAGATGCTCGTGTCTCTGATCTTTCACTGGTGCACTGAGGGCTCCTGCTGTGGGAGCGAGACTTATGAGAGAAGGTAGCTTGAGAGGCTGGTGTCCCGCCTCTGGGCTGTGTCTGAAATATCTCTGGGATTTGTCGGCTGAGCTGTGTGTCCTGCTCCCGAGGGGAGAGGGATCTTGTCGCTGACACACTCCTGGGTGTTCTCTCCATTTTTTAGCGGTGGGGGATTCGTGCTTGCCGAATGCTAATGTTGCTGGGCCTCGTGGATGGGAGCTCCAGAACTACACGTCCATCTTGGTACGGTGCCAGGCCACGCCCCTACCGTTTTTAACCCTTTTATTGATTAAACCAGCCTGTATACTGCACTTAGAGGGTGCTGTTCTTTTTTGTTTCATTTATACAGTGACCAGTGTTCGGCAAGTCGTGAGTGTTGTCCGGTGTTTGGGGATAGGAAGGGTGAACCTTCCTCCTCCTCTGGGACCATTCCACTACATTTAGGATGCGGAGCGGCCCGAGGAGAAGAAGGGAAGAAGACGCCGACGCCGTGGAGGAAGATGCCGGACGAGAACACCGGAGCAAGAACCAGAAGAACCAGAAGAACCAGAAGAAGAAGAAAATGGAGGAAGAAACCGAAGGAAGACAGAAGAAAGAAGAAAGAAGAAGCATTTAAATAAAGGAATTGTCAAAAACTGTCTCTTGTCATTTTGTCATGTGATCACATGTGGCCCGCGGCAATCGCACCCGCTGGCCACCCGCATCTGGTCCCCTGCCATGCAGTGGGCGTGCGTGCGCCCTCTGGTGGCCACTAAGGGAATGGACGTACCCGTACGGGATTTCGCCCAGGGGAGCCATTCTGCCACAGTATATCTGCGTGAGCTGGTTGGGAACCGGTTAATGGTGTTCACAGAAGTTTTTTACCTGTTCGCAAGTTCTGGTGCGAACTGAACAGGGGGTGTTTGGCTCATCCCTAATATTGACTGGGCAGAAGGAATTTCTCACTCATTTGATGCTTGTCATTTCACTAAATGTCTTACAGGACAACTTCATGTACCAATTGGTGGATGTCCTGACTAGAAATAATGCATTGCTAGATCTATTAATTACAAATTACACAGATCTGGTCATGGTTAACGAAATAAGGGACAACTTGGGAACCAGAAATCACAGAATAATTACATTAATATTTACATTACAGCGTAAAAGGAAAAGGAAGCACGTGGGTAGTACAAGAACATTAAATTTCAAAAGAGCCAACTTTTCTAAACTGCGCTTAATACTATACAAGATATAGTATACTAGAAATAGTGAACACTGAGGAAAAATGGGGGTGCTTTAGGAACATATAAAATAGAGTTATTAGTCTATGCATTCCAATGGGAAACTAATATAAAATCACTAAAATTAAACCTGGATGGCTAAACGTTAATGTAAAAGACATATTAAAGAGAAAAAAGGCAAAGGCCTTTAAAAAATATAAAGCAGAGGGGTCATTGTTGCCATTCCAAATGCAAATGCAAAAAGGAATGTAAAATGTACACACGGTTGGATTTTCCGATGAAAAATGTGAGATCGGAGCTTGTTGTCAGAAATTCCGACCTTGTGTGGGCTCCATCAGACTTTTTCCATCGGAATTTCCGACACACAAAGTTTGAGAGCAGGCTATAAAATTTTCCGACAACAAAATCCATTTGCGTCAATTCTGACTGTGTGTGGACAATTCCGACGCACAAAGTGCCGTGCATGCTCAGAATAAATTCCGAGACAGAACTGCTCAGTCTGGTAAAATTAGAGTTCGTAATGGATATAGCACTTTAGTCAAGCTGCAATGTTTTAAATTGTTTAATGCAGCGCACTCTCTTCTTCTTTATAATCCTAGAAGCATGAAGTTGTTTTGCTGCTCATATTCACACAGACTTCTCACAAACTTCTGTATTATTTATCGTGATTTTATAAAAATAATATTTTTATTTGTCACATCTCCCGAAAAGAATTAAATTTTTGGATGTTTTTAGATTTAGTTTTTTTTTTTTTACATTTTTTAAAATCCTGATCTCCTGTTATTTTTTGTATACATTTTTTTTTACTCCAGAATAGTTTTGGGTGTGTTTTGTGTGTCACGTTACCACAACACCATTATTATCTTGTATTATTTAATCTCAAGGAGGTTGCTTGGTGTTGGTGTCTCTTGTTAATTTCACATTGTATTTTTGAAATGTACCTGCCTCCTCACAAACAAACTGTCCTTTTTGAATGAAAACACACATAGGCGAGTATAATAAAACAAACAAAAAATGTATTAAGGGGTCCTAACCAAAGAAAGAGGGAGGCAAGGCTGAAGAAACAGCAGAAATTGGTGAAGCCTTTGGCCCCCAGGGCACACATCAACTATTTTCAGGCATAATTGGTGGCCTAAGGAGTCCATATATAAGGGAGTACAATCTGGTCCAGAAGTCCAAGAGATCACCTGCATCTTTTGTCAGACCAGACTGAACCCAGGCCATCACTTTCTTGCCTTCTTTCCACTCTTCCTTCCAGGCTGTGTCTGTGGTGGTGGAGTTGTGGCAGGAGGAGGAGGATGATGCAACTCACACAGGTGGGTATTGGGTGTGATTTCGCCCCTCACCCACTTAGTTAATGTTTTATAAAGGATGTCCTCGCACATTAGGCATTGGCCCTCCTGCATGTCCTGCAGTTTGGTGGCAACCATGCAGGCAAAGGCCTCTTCACGAGTGGGGGTGGCTCTGAGGGACGCAGAAGCCTCCTGAATCAGCCTGAGTTCTGAATCCTCCACGTGACTCCCCTTCCTGGGTCTTTTGTTTGGAAGATGGAGGGGAGGGACCTGCGATTCTGTGAGGCTCCTACTGGGCCCGGCCTTCTCCTGGCTGGCACTTACCCCCACCTCCTCTTGGCTGCCACTAACCCCCGCCTCCTCCTGGCTGCCACATTCCACAGCCTCCTCCTGTGTGCCACATTCCACAGCCTCCTCCTGGCTGAGGTCTTCCTGTGTATGAAAAAGGGACATAGTTTTAATTTTTTCTTCATCAATCAGACACAATTTTCATCTCATGACTGTCGCAAACTGAATGTTAACAAATAGAAAAGATTATCATTCTGAGCCCAGCATTTTTCATTCTTGTCCCAATTATTTTTGCACACTACTGTCTATTGATATGTAAAACACTTTATCAAATCAGCAATTAGTGATCAATAATAACATTTAGGAAACATAATTTATTTATTGACCAGAAATCTGTAGAACAATGCTATACCTGGCTCAAGCTGGGCTCCTCCACTTCTTCCTGGCTGGAAGTCCCAGGTTGGACATCGGAAGCCTCAGCTGGGATAGAAGATAGAGTGAAAGGAAGAGTGGAAGGAAGGGTTGCGAGGGATTCCCTGACTTCAGTCTGGTCTGACAGAAATCGCAGTCTCTCATAGTACCACAGCCTGGGGACATAAACGTCATCTGCTGCAGCTCCTGATCTCTGGGAATCCTGGACCTTCTTGCGCTCCCTAAGATAAGTGCTCCTCAGGCCACCAATTTTGGCTTTTAAATAGGGGATGGTTGCCGTTGGGACCACCGGCTTCACCAACTCCAGCAGTTTCTCCAGCGCTGCCTGCCTCTTTTGTTTATGATTATAATGCGGGTGTTTC
Organism: Lithobates septentrionalis; assembly: GCA_037952835.1. Classification (NCBI taxonomy): domain Eukaryota; kingdom Metazoa; phylum Chordata; class Amphibia; order Anura; family Ranidae; genus Lithobates; species Lithobates septentrionalis. Next base: position 274,434 of record JBBDGP010000189.1, read on the forward strand.
ACCTGCCACAGACAGGGCAGCTCCCTGCACTTGTTTATGAACAGGGGGAGGAAGTTGTGGTCATTGAAGCCATCCATTATATTTATCTGCATTACACAATACAAACCCTAATGTCAGGCTAAAGTCTCCTAATCTTGTCCCAATATAGGCCTCAATCTATAAGCAGCATAGGCCCAAGTTTAAATGTTACCTTCAATATCACGATCAGCGCTTCCGATACTCCTTCCTCTGTTTACAGATTGTACGTATGACGCACGTGTGTTGCGATTTATATACACTGCACATGCCTGAAACTCCACCCGCCCCTGACGTTCTTTCTAGTCTATTCCCCATCCCTTCTTGTTCGGCGCAGTGGGGAAGAGCACATGGCGGAGACACAACAGGTGCGTGATAATTACAGCAACAAGGAGGAAAGCCCGGAGCCAGAAACGTCACGATCCCGGAGGAGAAGATTTAAGGCCTCAAATATGTCCTTTGTACAGATGGTGAAGATGGTGGACATATAGAAAAGGGCCCACTATGATGGCAAGTGTGGACCTTACCCCAACCCCAATGTCAGAAAGGCCAAGATCATGGCACAGTAATTTTGGGGTACAGTGATCCAAGGATCAACTGAGGAAGCGGTGGTCGGACCTCAAGATCAGGGAGCAAAATTCCTTCTTTGGTTCCTTCAGACTACCAATTAAGGGGAGTGGTTAAATGCTCACAGGTGCTTGAGGCTTATATAACTTTGTGTAGAACTCATAATGAGCCTGCTCATTGTGAGGCTGTTCGAACTCAGTCCAAGTGGAACTGGTCTAAGTGGTGAGTTAAAAACCAGAGTGGGGGAACCTTGAGTGGAGAGTGAACAAGTCTTGCTTTTTGTTTGCTGGGTTGCATTTTTGGGGCTTTTCCTTTCAGCTTTTCAATCACCTTTTTCTGTCACTTTTTAAATAGCTTTTTCTTTCTTTTTTTTTTTTTTCATTGGTTCCTTCAGACTACCAATTAAGGGGAGTGGTTAATTGCTCACAGGTGCTTGAGGCCTATATAACTTTGTGTAGGACTCATACTGAGCCTGCTCATTGTGAGGCTGTTGGAACTCAGTCCAAGTGGAACTGGTCTAAGTGGAGAGTTAAAAACCAGAGTGGGGGAACCTTGAGTGGAGAGTGAACAAGTCTTGCTTTTTGTTTGCTGGGTTGCATTTTTGGGGCTTTTCCTTTTAGCTTTTCAATCACCTTTTTCTGTCACTTTTTAAATAGCTTTTTCTTTTTTTTTTTTTTTTTCATTGGTTCCTTCAGACTACCAATTAAGGGGAGTGGTTAATTGCTCACAGGTGCTTGAGGCCTATATAACTTTGTGTAGGACTCATACTGAGCCTGCTCATTGTGAGGCTGTTGGAACTCAGTCCAAGTGGAACTGGTCTAAGTGGAGAGTTAAAAACCAGAGTGGGGGAACCTTGAGTGGAGAGTGAACAAGTCTTGCTTTTTGTTTGCTGGGTTGCATTTTTGGGGCTTTTCCTTTTAGCTTTTCAATCACCTTTTTCTGTCACTTTTTAAATAACTTTTTTTTCCTTGGATCCTTCAGACTACCAATTAAGGGGAGTGGTTAATTGCTCACAGGTGCTTGAGGCCTATATAACTTTGTGTAGGACTCATACTGAGCCTGCTTATTGTGAGGCTGTTAGAACTCAGTCCAAGTGGAACTGGTCTAAGTGGTGAGTTAAAAACCAGAGTGGGGGAACCTTGAGTGGAGAGTGAACAAGTCTTGCTTTTTGTTTGTTGGGTTGCATTTTTGGGGCTTTTACTTTTAGCTTTTCATTTACATTTTTCTGTCACTTTTTAAATGTTTTTTTTTTCTTCTTTGGTTCCTTCAGACTACCAATTAAGGGGAGTGGTTAATTGCTCACAGGTGCTTGAGGCCTATATAACTTTGTGTAAGTGGTGAGTTAAAAACCAGAGTTTAAAACAGGAGGTTATAACAGGGGTCATAGTACCTGTGTAGTGTGAGTACCTGAGTGTTGTCTGAGTAGTGTGTGTGGATCATTAATACTTGTGTATTGTGTGCTGTATACTTGTGTATTGCGAGTGCATGTAGGTCTGTGAGTACCTGTGTATTGTCTTTTTGCGTACCTGTGTATTGTCTTTTTGCGTACCTGTGTATTGTCTTGAGTATTAGTGCCAGGAAGCTAGCTGTTAGGTAATTTGGACAGGGTATAATCCCCAATCCTCACTAAATTTAATAGGTACGATGCCCGGCGGGTGTGGAGAGGCGACTCTTTGTACATCTTGCTGCATGTATGCGTTCCTTGATCATCCGATCATGGGCGAATACTGCTGTGCAAAATGTAAGAACATTGTTTCCCTGGAAGCCCAGGTTCTGAATCTGGGGAAGCAACTGTCAGCACTGAGAAGTCCCTCCATACTAAAGGAGAGCCAGGAATGTACACGGCAGGTGCCGGAATGGGCCAGCACAGAGGCGGGTGGAGACAAAGAGGTGCAGGCACTAGCAAAGAGTAGATGGGTGACAGTCAGGAAGGGTAGAGGGGGAAGTGCCAGGGAGGCTGATCCAGGACTGGAGCATCCCAATAAGTATGCTCCATTGAGTGACATTGGTGAAACCAGTCAGGGACCAGCACTGCTGGAGCTGAGGGACTCTCCTAGCTGCCGAGGGAAGAACTCCTCCAGTGAGGGTGGGGGGGCAGCGAAGGGAAAGGAAAGACAGATTCTGGTGGTAGGGGACTTAATTCTTAGAAGGACAGCGAGGGCAATCTGTAACCAAGACCTGAAGCGCCGAACAGTATGTTGTCTACCGAGCACTCGGGTTCGGCACATCACGGATTTTGTGGACAGATTACTGGGAGGGGCTGGGAAAGACCCAGCTGTCATGGTGCACGTTGGCACCAATGACAAAGTCAGAGGCAGATGGAGTGTCCTAAAGAACACTTTTAGGGACTTAGGAGCTAAATTGAGGAAAAGGACCTCCAAGGTAGTATTCTCAGGAATACTACCGGTACATCGAGCCACACCAGAAAGGCAGAGGGAGATTAGGGAAGTAAACAAGTGGCTGAAGAGCTGGTGTAGTAAGGAGGGGTTTTAGTTCCTGGAGGACTGGGCCAACTTCTCAGTCGATAACCGGTACTATAGAAGGGACGGACTTCACCTAAATGAGGAGGGTGCAGATCTTCTGGGAATGAAGATGGCCAAAAACTTAGAGGGGTTTTTAAACTAGGCGATGGGGGGGAGGGTCCAGAGGTAGAGATAGTCAGCGCGGAAGATATTCCAGAGGGTAGTATTGGGGGCATCAGTGGTAGGTTAACCAAAGCACAAAAACACAAGGTAAGTATAGTAGCAAGTCCTAGTTGCAATCTCGAAACACCCAATACAAAGACAACATGCGACCGGTCTAAACTATGTGGCATGTTCACCAATGCCAGGAGCATGGCGGACAAGATGGGTGAACTAGAGATACTGTTGTACGAGGAGGATTTGGATTTTGTGGGAATTTCAGAGACCTGGTTCAACAGCTCTCATGATTGGCTGGCAAGCATTCAAGGGTATACCCTTTACCGCAAGGATAGAGAGGGTAAAAAAGGGGGAGGGGTATGCCTATATATCAAGAATAATGTACAAGTGGGCCGGCAGCCAGAGCTGATGGACGTGTGAGAAAAGAGCTCTGTCACACCGGGTGATTCCAGCGGTTCACAGCACACCAGATTAGCCACAAAGCACATTGTTTGAAAGAGGAGAGCAAGGGGCACAAAGCGGGCACAACGTCTAAGATGAAGCTACGTCAGTGAACCACGGCGAAACGCGTTGATGTCACAACGCTCCCCGGTCCATGCGTTACGGGCTGAGAGGAAAGTGTGCGGCGGCTTATTCTAGCTGGAATTCTTAGCTAGCGGTGTGCTCCATAAGCGGCGGATACTAGACGGATACTACACTGACTACGGGATCCTTCCAGTACCGGGATTACCGCAGCCAAAACCCCCCGAGGAGCCACCATAATAGCACCGAAGGTCGTGCCAAGCAGCCACATAAGGGATTCCCAATGTGGGACAAGGGAAGCACTGATATCCAAGCCTAGAGGATCGTACTGCCAAGGAGGTTTGCAGCAATGGAGTAGATGGTAACGTACAGCCACTTTAACAGGATTGACTATTTTAGCAACTCCACTTGCAAGTTACAATAACATACTGCATAACGTTACCTTCTCTAATAACATCTATTAAGAAGTACTGATTGCAAATCCATGATCCTACTTTCTGCTTGGTTTTTTGGTGTGAATCAGGAACCTGTATACTTGGACAAGGATTGACAAATGACTCACTAATTGCCATTCAGCCATTATTCACATACAAGAGGGATTTTTTGATTTTTTGATTTTTTGTCTTTTTACCCTCCTAACTTGATTCTGAATACTGTTCTAACCCAAACCCAGATCCACGTAGATGTGAATAGGCTCATTTCATCATTACCCAGGTTTATCACAGGTGCTTCCACCCTATTGCACTCTCCATTCACATTTGCATTATACCATGTATGACCTTAAAGCCAAAATTTAAATGATATAGACCCATTGATCCAGGGGTATTTGCACACCACTATTTGGCTAATTGGCAACATTGATGGTCATCAGGGTATAATGCAATACGCCCTGACCGGGTAGCTTTACATGTTGTCCTTTGTAATGTTTGTCCTATTTGTTTTGTTACCAGCGGCCGCATTTATAATTGTGTTCATTTGCATTACTTACCTTTAAATGCGATTTTATATGTTTAAGATATTTGAATAAAATAGAATTATTTTAACAACCAAGATCTTCGATTATATTGTTGCACAGAGTAACCCCTTTAAAACCCACCTCTGTTGGGTGTTCCCCTTCCCCCATTTCCCCTGTATTTGTTATAGTGAACAATAGGGTTACAGCAACAATACCCTAATGGGTTAAGCACAAGGTACAGGGTATCGCGACTATCGTGACCCAGTACAGGAGATACTCACGTTACCCTCTATTCCCACCCCCCAACCCCATTTCCCCTTCCCAACCTTCTTGATGCACAATGTCTAAGAGGAAGGAGAGAGAGGGACCCCGAAAACTGACGGATTTCTTCTGTCCAGCCGAGAGCCGAGAATTCCAAGATGGCGCCGGGAGCCGTTCATCAGGCTCCACACCACAGGCATCCAGCAATCCATCGCCATCCTCGGGGGAGTCGCACAATAAAGACAATCCCTTGCCATCCTCCCCATTCTGCAGCCCGGTAAAGCAAAAAAGAAGGCTTGGGGAAGGAGGGGAGATCGGAGATAAGTCAGGTACAGCCGGGGAAGAAATGGAGGATTCCTCCACATATGCCGTGCAGCTAGATGCATTCCCTATCTCAGGGCAGCTCATTATTGATACTACCATGAAGAAGATGCTGCAGACCCTGCGGGGAGCCCTCCAATGTGATATGGCAGCGTTTATGAGCAACACAAAAAAGGAAATATCAGCTGTCAGCAATAGAGTGGAATATGTAGAGCATAAAATGGAGGAGTTTACCCTGGCACACAATGAGCTGGTAGATGCTCACTTTGAGGTAGAAGAAGAAATCAGAGCCATGCGTCTCAAAATGGCGGATACTGAAGATAGGGCCCGAAGGAACAATATCAAATTTAGAGGGGTCCCAGAGACCGTCAAACCCGCAGAGATCACTACCTACCTGCAAAAGCTCATGATGACTGCCCTCCCATCTCTAAGCCCAGCAGATATCACTATTGACAGGGCTCACAGACTGCCAAAACCATCCTTCCTGCCTGAACAAATACCCAGGGATGTGATAGCAAGAATCCACTTCTACCACGTTAAGGATCAACTTATGCGATACGCCAGACAGCATCCTTCCCTCCCTGACCCATATGCTGGAATCACACTTTATGCAGACCTGTCACAAGCCACCCTGACAGCCAGGCACAACTTGGTCCCTATTACCAAGATTCTGCGCAACCATAAAATTCTCTACAAATGGGGTTTCCCAGCCAAGCTTTTGGTAGACATGAACAACAAATCGCATGCGATAACATCGCTAGAAAGGGGCCTGGACCTTCTCCGTAAATGGCGCTTACTTCCCGCAGATGCAGTACCAGAGGACCCTAATCCACACTACAACAGACGCAACAATCAACGTGCATCCAAGAAATACAAGTAACAACCTGCTTAAGTATGTACTACTTGATGATATTCCTCCTAATGAGTGCTCTCCTCTTACAGCAGTCACTCTGCTAACCAAGGTGATTTACAGCTTCCTAGAAAGTTGTACTTTATGACCAAACACCCGATGTTCGGCTGTTCACGGGTTTATCCTGTTGATTTCCCCTACTTTAGTTACGAGATGACTCCCGTAACCTACTACCCGCAATTCATGCGGCTTCCATCTCTCCAGTTATCAACTGTTCAAGTTTGTTCAGTTAAAATGTTCACTTGGACAGTCACAAGGACATTACTACCTCAGATCCCATGCATACTGACCAAACCTATCAACTCAGTCCCACTGCCTCGACCTACCACTAGATGGCAATGCTGCGAGACCTTCTACAGTAATGAATCTTAAGTTGATGTCATATAATGTGAGAGGCTTGGACAGCCCCTACAAGAGGAGAGCCCTCTGGAAATCAGCCTTGGAAGCGAAATGTGACATCCTATGTGTACAAGAAACTCATTTCACCAGTGTAAACTCCCCAAAATGTACACATCCCAAGTTTCCACAAGTATTTATGGCCAAGAACACGACCAAGAAGAATGGGGTAATGATTGCAGTTAAGGACACACTAACCTTCTCTCTTTTACAGGAACATGTTGATCCCCAAGGTCGCTTTCTAATCATAATCGCAGAACTGGACCATGTCACTTAAACTATGGTAAACCTGTATGCACCTAATGTTAGATCATTAAGATTTATTTGCAAGGTTGTTAGCATGGCAAAAAAGGTGCAAAAAGGCAACTTAATAATATGTGATGATTTCAACTTAATTATGAACACAGAGTTAGATGTGTCCTCGGTGGCCTCTAAGCGACGGCCTTCTCTAGATTCGTTGTGCCACGAAGAAAGGCTTTATGACCCCTGGCGCTGCCTTAGGTCCACCGAGAGAGACTACATATTTTATTCAGCTGTGCATAAGAGCTATTCTAGAATTGATATTTTTCTCACAGACATGTACACTTTGCAAAATGTCAAGAAAGCTGACATCCACAATATCACATGGTCTGACCACGCTCCAGTGACTATTGAGATTGTGGATGCCAACAAAACCTCCCACAAGCCACTGTGGCGTAACAATACATTCCTCCTGTCGCACCCCAAACTCAGAGATGAGATAGCAGCGAAAATTAAAGAATTCTTTCAATTCAATAACAATGGAGAATGTTCCCCTATGACCACATGGTGTGCACACAAAGCATTCGCTAGGGGTGCCCTTATACAGATAGCCTCTAGGGAAAAGAAAAAGAAAATGCAGCGCATGACACAATTCCTTGAGAATATAGCAGAATTAGAAGCACAACACAAGAACCCTGCTACCACCCCTAGTGAAATACTTAAACGTCTCAATATCTGCCGCGAATAAGTGAGACAGGAAATTAGAGCAGATTATGATACCTTTTTTAAAAAACTAAAAGTCTCATATTACTCTCAAAACAACAGGGCAGGTAAAATTCTAGCTTCCCAACTCAAAAAAAAACAGGCACGTTCCAACCTCAAGCATCTTAGACCTCACCGTAACAAAGTAATGTACCAAAATCCCAAAGATATTGCCAATGCATTTAAGGATTACTATAAATCCCTGTACAATCTCAAAGCAGACCCACTCACTCACCAGCCCTCTGACACAGAGATTGAGGAATTCCTACAGACCGTCCACTTACCCTCCATAGACAAAGTTTCCCTACAAAAAATAAATGCGCCCATCACACTCACAGAAGTTGAATCAATTATTCAATCACTACCCATGCACAAATCCCCAGGCGCAGACGGATTTTCCGCTGAAATATTACAAGGCTTTCTCTGCCCTCCTCGCCCCCAAATTGGTTAACATTTTTAATATGGCAGCTTCTGCTGGTTCCTTCCTAAAGGAGATGCTTCAAGCTATAATTATCACTATACCTAAACCTGGTAAAGACGTATCAGACCCACAAAATTTCAGGCCTACTTCCCTACTGAATTCAGATCTAAAGATATACGCTAAAATATTAGCAACTAGACTAATGGAAGTAACCCCTTCCCTCATAGGTCTGGACCAGGTTGGTTTTGTAAAGGGCAGACAGGCACCGGATGGGACTAGGAGGATGTTGGACCTCCTGCGTATAGCAGAACTCACTAAGCAGCCTTGTATATTTCTGGCACTAGATGCAGAAAAGGCCTTCGACAGGGTCCATTGGGGATACCTGTCCAGGACCTTAATCAAGTTTGGATTCTCAGGCCTGATACACTCGGCAATTATGTCCCTGTATTCTAACCTTTCAGCAAGAGTCTACTCCTCTAGCTTGCTCTCTGACCCCTTTACATTATCTAATGGTACCCGTCAAGGATGCCCACTATCCCCAATTATCTTTTCATTGGTCATAGAACCACTAGTGGAATTTATTAGATCCAGCGACAAAATAGAAGGCATCAAAGTTGGCTCTGAAAGCCATAAAATGGGACTATTTGCTGACGACATCATTCTCTCCCTATCAAATCCAGCAGCTTCTTTACCCATCGTCAAAACAATATTACATAAATTCGGGCAAGTCTCCCTTTACAAAGTCAACACATCCAAATGTTACGCACTTTCACTTAACGTAGCAAAAGAATACAAAACCAGGTTGAAAAATACATTTCCTTGCAACTGGGACCTTCCCTCAATTACATATCTTGGTGTGCAGCTGACTTCCGCTTCCTCTAAAACTTACTCACAAAACCTCTGTCCATTATTAGCTAAAATTGAAGAGGAACTAAACCAAATCAATAATCTACACCTCACCTGGTTGGGGAGGATAGCTGCATACCAAATGCAAATACTGCCTAAACTCCTATACTATTTCAGGTCACTGCCCATACCAATTCCCCAGAAATTTTTTACTCAACTAGAGATATGTCTGAAAAAATATAAATGCGGGGGAAAAAAACCCAAAATAGCATTGGCCCAACTCTATAAACCTAAACACCTGGGTGGCGTAGGGTTACCTAATGCACACATATACTATAAAGCTGCAATATTGGACCAAATGCGTTACTGGTTCTCCTGTCAAACGGATAACCACTGGTCAGATATTGAACGCACTGTTACACCAGGTCATGACCTCCCTGCGCTGGCTATAGCTGCTTGTATCCATCGCAAACCAAAAACCCCACCATACTCAACTATACAAGCAACTATTGATGCCTGGTCCTCCTTAGTACACAATCACTTTACCGACACCCCAATTAGGAAACTAAAAATTCCACTAGCAACCTACGAATATCTAATCCCAAACTTCTCGGTCCAATCGTGAAGAACGTTAGGGGACAACTTCTCCATGCCTGTTCTAACTCAACAAAGTACGGTAGACAGATATAGAGCATATCAAATACACCACCACACAAGCAAAAACCCAGCCCGACATATAGAAATACCACAGATCTTGTGGGACTTCCTCTTGAGTAAAACTTCCAACAAACGTAAAGGGATATCGCTATTTTACAAATTTACAACCCCCCGTTATTTACAATCCAAACTACCCAGCATGGTGAAATGGGAATATGAATTACAAAAATAATTTTCTATGTCCCAATGGCATGAAGCTATAAAATATAATAACAAATCCTCAGCGTGTGTGGATCACTGGGACAATGCACAAAAGCTCTTACATAGATGGTACATCACTCCGCTTCGGCTAAATAAAATGAACCCTAGTATCACATCTCTCTGTTGGAGAAACTGCCAATCTATTGGTAACCTCCACCACATATTTTGGAACTGTACGGCTATACAACCTTTCTGACAGAAAATCCAGTCACTCATTCGAAACATTACCAATTAAGAATATGCCCTCAACCCTGCTCTTGCTCTTCTAAGCTTAGGTATCGAAAATTTTCCTCCTTTAATGAGAAAAGTAGTAATTCACATTTTGTTTGCCACGCGTATCTCAATAGCTAAGGAGTGGCGCTCTACCTCACCTCCCAAAATTGAAGAAGTCATATCTAGAGTAAATGCTCAATATACTATGGAAAAAATGCTAGCATATACAGAAAGAAGAACCCTGAGTTTCCACAAACACTGGGAGACTTGGAGGTCCTCTAAATATGCCTCCTCACATTTATAACACACATTCAAACTTTTCTATTACTGATGTAAAATCACATTAACATCTAGTGGTACAAGCCAATGTTAGGTATGGTCATAAATGAAGCACACAACATAAAACTACAACACTGTTCACCTCAGTATGTGGGATAGATAATGTCTAGCTTGCAATGAACAATTCAATCTAAGTTTGTTATTGGTTAATGACATAGCCTAAAGAGAACTTATGTGACAGTATGTTTGAGTGGACCCTCAATAAGGTCCACTCAGGGCTACCTTTGAAAAACTCAGCAGAAAGTCTGCTCACAGTGTGAACCCAAAAGGGGTGACAGGCTTGACCTTTTCATAAAGCTTAAACAAGTATATTTCTTAGTAACCCAACCAGATTACTTTTGTTATTCTACTATTGTAGTAAGATCCTTAATGTCGATCACTCTGTACAAATGAGAACTGTACATTATGCATTTATTCTGTATACACAGAAAAAAACAATAAAAATGTATTGTTTAAAAAAAAGAATAATGTACAAGTGAATGTGAGAGATGACATCACTGAGGGAGCTAGGGAGGAGGTGGAATCCTAAGGGTAGAGCTCCAAAGGGATGAAGCTAAGGGGAAAATAATACTGGGGGTATGCTATAGGCCCCCTAACCTGAGGGAGGAAGTGGAGACAGATCTCCTATCACAATTTGGATTAGCAGCAAGGATGGGAAGTGTTATCATAATGGGGGATTTTAATTATCCAGACATAGACTGGGTGGAGGGAGCCGCGCATTCATTTAAGGCTCGCCAGTTCCTTAATGTCTTGCAGGACAATTTTATGGGTCAGATGGTAGACGCACCAACTAGAAATTAAAACATTACTGGATCTACTGATTACCAACAATACAGACCTGATCACGGATGTGGAAATACAGGGCAATTTAGGTAACAGCGATCACAGGTCAATTAGTTTCAGTATAAATCACACAAATAGGAAACATAAAGGGAATACAAAGACACTGAATTTCAAAAGAGCCAACTTCCCTAAACTACAGACCTTGCTAAAAGGCATAAATTGGGATAAAATATTAGGAACAAAGAATACGGAGGAGAGATGGGTTTGCTTTAAGAGCATATTAAATAAGGGCATTAGCCAATGCATCCCATTGGGTAATAAATTTAAAAGAGCGAAGAAAAGCCCTGGATGGCTTAACTCCAATGTAAAAATGCATATAAAAGCAAAGGAGAAGGCCTTCAAAAAATACAAGGTTGAGGGATCATCATCAGCATTCAGACTTTATAAAGAATGCAACAAGAAATGTAAGAGTGCAATTAGGACGGCTAAGATAGAACATGAAAGACACATAGCGGAGGAGAGCAAAAAAAATCCCAAGAAATTCTTTAAGTATGTAAACAGTAAAAAAGGGAGGACGGACCATATTGGCCCCATAAAGAATGAGGAAGGACATCTGGTTACAAAGGATGGGGAGATGGCGAAGGTATTGAATTTATTCTTCTTCATGAGTGAATCGGGGGGCTTCAGTGACCAAAACTGCTGTGATTATCCTCATGACACAACACAGAAAGCACCTCCATGGTTAACAGAGGACAGAATTAAAATTAGACTTGAGAAACTTAACATAAATAAATCACCGGGACCAGATGGCTTGCATCCGAAGGTACTTAGGGAACTCAGTCAAGTGATTGCCAGACCGTTGTTCCTATTTTTACAGACAGTCTACTGACTGGAATGGTACCAGCTGATTGGAGAAAAGCCAATGTAGCACCGATATTTAAAAAGGGCCCAAAATACATCCCTGGGAATTACAGACCAGTTAGCCTAACATCAATAGTATGTAAACTCTTGGAGGGGATGATAAGGGACTATATACAAGAATTTAGTAATGAGAACGGTATCATTAGCAGTAATCAGCATGGATTCATGAAGAATCGTTCTTGCCAAACCAATCTACTAACCTTCTATGAGGAGGTGAGTTACCATCTAGATAAAGGAAGGTCCATAGACGTGGTGTATCTGGATTTTGCAAAAGCATTTGACACAGTTCCCCATAAACATTTACTGTACAAAATAAGGTCCGTTGGCATGGACCATAGGGTGAGTACATGGATTGAAAACTGGCTACAAGGGCGAGTTCAGAGGGTAGTGATAAATGGGGAGTACTCGGAATGGTCAGGGATGGGTAGTGGGGTTCCCCAGGGTTCTGTGCCGGGACCAATCCTATTTAATTTGTTCATAAACGACCGGGAGGATGGGATAAACAGTTCAGTCTCTGTATTTGCAGACGATACTAAGACGATACTAAGCTAAGCAGGGCAATAACTTCTCTGCATGATGTGGAAACCTTGCAAAAAGATCTGAACAAATTAATGGGGTGGGCAACTACATGGCAAATGAGGTTAAATGTAGAAAAATGTAAAATAATGCATTTGGGTGGCAGAAATATGAATGCAATCTATACACTGGGGGAGAACCTCTGTAGGAATCATGGATGGAAAAGGACCTGGGGGTCCTAGTAGATGATAGGCTCAGCAATGGCATGCAATGCCAAGCTGCTGCTAACAAGGCAAACAGAATATTGGCATGCATTAAAAAGGGGATCAACTCCAGAGATAAAACGATAATTCTCCCACTCTACAAGACTCTGGTCCGGCCGCACCTGGAGTATGCTGTCCAGTTCTGGGCACCAGTCCTCAGGAAGGATGTACTGGAAATGGAGCGAGACAAAGAAGGGTAACAAAGCTAATAAAGGGTCTGGAGGACCTTAGTTATGAGGAAAGGTTGCTAGCACTGAACTTATTCTCTCTGGAAAAGAGACGCTTGAGAGGGGATATGATTTCGATATACAAATACCGTACTGGTGACCCTACCATAGAAATAAAACTTTTTCGCAGAAGAGAGTTTAACAAGACTTGCGGCCACTCATTAAAATTAGAAGAAAAGAGGTTTAACCTTAAACTACGTAGAGGGTTCTTTACTGTAAGAGCAGCAAGGATGTGGAATTCCCATCCACAGGCGGTGGTCTCAGCGGGGAGCATCGATAGCTTCAAGAAACTAATAGATAGGCACCTGAATGACCGCAACATACAGGGATATATAATGTAATACTGACACATAATCACACATAGGTTGGACTTGATGGACTTGTGTCTTTTTTCAACCTCACCTACTATGTAACTATATATGTAACTATGTAACGATCAGTATAGAAGGATCAGGAGAGTGCTGCAAAAAAGTAAGTAGTTGTCCTGTGTTCCTATTCTTTATTTTTATTACGTTCGTGCTGCTCCATGTGCTTTTCTTTACTGTTGTACAGTTTAAAATGGCAACTATCATGTTCATGGACACATTATTCGTTCGTAGGAAACATTGTTCGTTCGGCCAATAAAACACCATGTTTTGTCCAGATGCAGTTCAATACATTTTTATGGCCTACTTCTCTTAAAACAATTTTGTTGTCTAGATGGGTTAGTAAGTAGAATGAAATGCAAACTAGATTCTGTGTAAGGAGAGGACACTCAGCAGCTGTTTACACATCTGTACGCTGGAGCACTAGTGTGGGAAACAAGAACACCCTTTTTATTAGGGGGCCCCACACAGGTGCTCCATTGTATACTATAGGGGTGTCTGCATCTGTGAAGCTTGCAAAAAACAGGTAAGTATTCAAGCTTGACAAAGGACAAAAATATTTCTTCATCTTGCAACTCTGCCAAAACAGACAACTGTACCCCAATTCCAAGCAATGTTTCACATTCCTATTTCTGCCATCAAATATCTGTGTGCTAATTATACCTATTTTTTTTTCACATGGGGAGAAAAGACTCGGAGGACACCACTCATCAGAGGAGACAACAGACCCCCCCACCTCATGAAAAAGGGGAAATTCCCCAAACCCAACCAGAGGAGGGGGAGGGAGACGTTGTGGAAATAGTTACCACAACAGGTGAGTGTCTGCGACCACAGTCTCAGGTAAGAGATGGATGCCTGCATATTTATAATACATGTTGTGTTATTTTTTTTTATATTTTAGGTGATCGTGATGTTGTGGAAGAGGAATGTCACTTCACCAGTGAAAGTGCCCAGATCCTCATCGGGGAGATAATGGGGTGTAATAGGGATTTGGAAAACATAAAGCAAAACATCAATGATGTTCAAAACAAAATGAAGAACATCATTGATGTTTTAGGGAGAATTTAAAACCCCTAGAAATCCCTAACTTATTTCTGCTATATTGTTTTTTTTCTGTCAATTTTTTGACATTATAGAAAAGCCAAATTTTGAAGGTGCACACAGTGTGTCAACATGTGCTATCTGCCATCACGGGAGATCAATGTACACATTTTGTGGGTGCAACCCTTTCCTCAATAATAAAGTAGCTGAGAGGAAGGGGTTGCACCCACAAAACACATCCATTGATCCCCCATGATGGCAGCTAGCACATGTTGACATTCGGCAATTTGTGTGCATCTTCAATATCTGGCTTTTCCAGGGGTGACTTCACCCCATCTGCTGAATGCAATATCAAACACAGTTTATAAATACTTGTGTCTGATATTGCCTTCACTTTCTATACAAGTTGAACTTTGTACGTTCCAGAGTTGTGTATTTTTTTATGGTTTTAAACATGCCTGTTTTACCTTGAAATGCAATTTCTACTTTTCATGTGACCTAAAAAATTGTTATACAACAAACATGTTGGTTTGTTCTAAACACCTTTTAGAAATGCACATGTGATTGTGCTTTGATTAAAAAGATTGAGAATCAACAATGCGTGGCTTCTTCTTTCAATGCTCAAAAGCATTTTTGGAGTAAAGTCAGTGTTTTCAGTGGCAAAGCACTGTTGGTTGTTATTTACTAAAGGCAAATCCACTTTGCACTACAAGTGAAGTTTCAGTGCAGTCTCAAGTGCACTTGTAGTGCAAAGTGTATTTTCCTTTAGTAAATAACAACCAACAGTGCTTTCTAATTTTACACAATCACCCCATTTTCAGGACTCCTCAAATTTCGGTCATAGTCAGCTAAAAGAAAGCCAAGCAGTAAATCAAAGCAAATATTTGTTCAGTTTAAAATATATATATTTTTATTTAAAAAATGTCTCAGACATTGTCTGGCATATCAATGGCCCCCCTACCCGCAAAGTATTCCATATACCTTAGATGGACCTCACGGCACTCTGGGGGGGCAAGCCAGGACGGCTAGCTTCAAGCGCCATCAGGGTTGGTTCATTAATAGACATGTGCATTCATTTTCATCCAAATGCATTTTCGTCCGAATTTCAGGTATTTTCGTTATCGTTTTAACAAATGATAACGAAAGTGCAGAATCCAAAAAACGAAAGATCCGACATAAACAAATGCTTTATTTTCATTTTCGTTGCTACAACAGTTCGATATAGATAGGAGATTCTACATGATGATGACAATAACAATCTGTGTCCATCAAACCTGTGGTCGAATGTGCCTAACCTTAACTCTATTAGTCCAAGATTATTCTACATAGAGAGAAAAGATTTGTCATAGAGAGAAAAGATTCGACGTAGGGGAGAAAAGATTCAACGTAAGGGAGAAAAGATAAATAAAAATAATGATGATGATGAATGTTATTGGCTGATTGTAACGAAAGAGGAGGAGCAGTAAAATAGCTAGAACTAAGTACACACGTACTTTGGCTTATGGTGTCTGTTGAAAGTTCTAAGAAGATTCGACGGAGCAGGTAAACTATACGGCGTCATACAGTTTAGCTGCTCCGTCGAATCTTCTTTGAACATTCGACAGACACCATAAGCCTTCAATTACTTAATTTGGATTTTCGGACGAATGCAATTTTTAATGAAAAACGAAATAAATAAAAACAAATTTCGGGAGTAACTAAATAAATTTATTTTTCGGACGAAAACGAAATTCCGAAATGAAATATTTCAGTGTGCACATGTCTATTCATTAATATTAATTCCGGCCTCAGGCCGAACTGAGCCAGCATAGTTCCAAGAATTTCTCCTTAAAAAGTTGTGGAGAACACAGCAAGCCAGGATGATGTGATTGAGTTTATATTTCGCCATGTGTATCAGTGTAAGAAATAGAAGGAACCAGCTGGCCATTATTCCAAACGTGTTTTCCACCCCTCTTCTGGCTCTGGCCAACCGGTAATTAAAAACCCTCTGGTCCGGGGTGAGTGTCCTCATAGGGAATGGCTGCATAAGATGGTCCCCCAGCGCAAACGCTTCATCCGCAATGAAGACGAATGGGAGTCCTTTCACATTGTCTTCTAGAGGTGGCAAGTCCAAGCTACCATCTGACATCCGGCCATTCTTCCCCACGTCCACATACAGGAACTCGTAAGTAGCCGACACCACCGCCAACATCACAATACTATTGAACCCCTTGTAGTTGTAATAGTATGACCCCGAGTTGGGTGGTGGGACGATGTGGACGTGTTTCCCATCAAATGTCCGAACGCAATTAGGAAAGTCCCACCGCTGGGAAAAGCGGGAGGCCACAGTCTGTCATTCCTGTGGGTTGGAAGGAAACTGTGGAGTCAAACAAGAAAAATAAATTAATGATTTTGCACATAAACATGGAAAGCAGATTAGACACAAACATTCTTGGCCAACATCAGTATAACATTTATTTTAGGGAGTATTTAAAGACAAAGGTATAAGGTCCACCTATCAGATTCCTCCTTCCAAACTCTCATGGGCCATTTAAAATTTTTTAGGGGGGGTGATATTTTGGCCAGGTAACCCTCTCCACTTCATTGAGAGATGAATGCCTAAATAATGTGCATTACTTTAGCCATCCCCTCCTTACTTACACTATTGGCAGCCCACTGGACAGGTAAGAAGTGTCATAATACAAAGATATAAATATACACTGTACACATTTTAGCACATTTTTACATTCTGCCATTACCTATCAAGATAATAATAGGATACAAAAACTTTAAACAGTACCATTTGAAAGTATTCAGGCAGGCCCTTGCACTACATGCTTTGGGGAATTTATCCATAAATCTGACCACAAAAGAGGTGGGTATAGTGGGTATGGGTTTGGCAAAGTCAGCAGATAGAGGGTTGGTATCAGCTGAGTTAGCAGTTGGGGGGCAGGAAGGTTCAAAATGATTTTGGGACCCCAAAAAAAAAAAAAACCTCTGGCACTCTGCCTGAATTTAAAGCACAAATCCGAATTTTACACATTTTAGGGGGTATTTAGGGAAAAGCACTACTATGGAGCTGACAAAATACATTGTTAATTGAATAGACGAGGTGGATATAGGCCCAGGAGAGCATGCTGGGGAGGTTAGTGAAGGCAAATATGTATGAAGGACAGAATTTTTTTTTTTAAATCCAGCATGCATGAGGAGAAAGGGGACATTCACAGCATATTACAATCATGGTAATTAGGGAATGAGGAAAGAAATACAATATATTAACAAACATTAAATACAATAAAATGTGATGTTAGGGATAAAAATCTTACCTTAATATACTCCATCTGCAGGACCTGGATTATGGCAGAACAGGTCTCCGGGATAATGATCCCCAGAGCCTGGGGGGAGATCCTGCAGGCTTCTCCCCATCGCCAAGTACCGCAGGGTGGCGACTAGCCTCTGCTCCGCAGTGATGGCTTGCCTCATGCAGGTATCCTGCCTGCTGATAAAAGGGGTCAGCAAAGCCAACAAATGGTGAAATACAGGGTTCCTCATCCTGAGAAAGTTCCTGAAATCATCAGGGTTATTCTCACGGATCTCATAGAGCAAAGGCATGTGGAGAATTGGTCACGCTGGAGCAACCAATTCTTGGTCCATGAACTCCTACCCACCCTGTTCATGGACTGGGCTTGTGTCAAAGTAAGGACCCCAACACCAAGCCCCCGCACAGCATGAACTCTACGATGAGTACGTACACGCAACATGGCTAGAAAACGGTCGGCTGGTCACAACGCAGTAACAGAACGTACTGAAGAACAGCAAGGCCTATGAAGAGCGACCTGAAAATCAGTAACGAACAAACAAGAACACAATAACAAATCAATGGGAACTCGCTGCACCCACTGAAGACCAGATACAAACCCACAAGCACAAACTAACAGCAGAAATACAATCTGAAAACCAAGAGTCTGAAAAAGCGTGAATCGTCTCTCACCAAACTTTTACTAACAGTAGATTGGCAAAAGGAGCCCAAAGGGTGGTGTGCTTGGTATTGAACTGCCCTTTTATAGTCTTGTCATACATGGTGTACGTCACCGCGTTCTTGGCGTTCGGAAATTCCGACAACTTTGTGTGACCTTGTGTATGCAAGACAAGTTTGAGCCAACATCCGTCGGAAAAAATCCATGGAATTTGTTGTCGGAATGTCCAATCAATGTCTGACCGTGTGTACAGGGCATAAGAATGCAATCAGGTTATGTTAGTCCTTTTGCTTGAAGGAATTTTCATCATTCTGCTGTCATTATATGCATAAGATGTGTTATGTACTTTCTTAATTGCTTTGTATGAACATTTTTTCAATAAAACAAAAATTTTAAAGTTAAAAAAAAAAAAAAAGAATGCAATCAGGGCAGCTAAGATAGGCCATGAGAGACACATAGTGGAGGAGAGTAAAAAAAAAAATCTTTAAATATATTAATAGTAAAAAAGTGAGGTCAGAACATATTGGCCCCATAAAGGATGATAAAGGGAAGTTGGTTACAAATAACAAGGGGAAGGCAACTGTACTAAACATATTCTTCTCCTCAGTTTTTACTAGGGAAAAGGAGGAATTTAGTAAACAAGACTGTATCATTAGGAAAGGCATCACAGAGTGTACCCTTGTGGATAACAGAAGCCAGAGCCTGAAAAACATTTGAAATACTTAACACAAATAAATCAATAAATCATCAGGACCAGATGGCTTACACTCAAGAGTCCTCAAAGAGCTCATTAAGGTTATAACCAGACTGCTATTCGTAATTTTTATGGACAGCATACTGACAGGAATGGTACCAGCAGATTGGTGAGGGGCCAATGTGGTACCAATATTTAAAAAAGGGCAGAGATATATACCTGAAAACTACAGGCCAGTCAGTCTAACATCGATAGTATGTAAATTATTGGAGGAGATGATAAGGGACTATATCCAAGATTTTGCTGATGAAAGCAGTATCATTAGTAGAAATCAGCATGGTTTTATGAAAGGTGGCTCTTGCCAAACCAACCTGTTAACATTCTATGAGGAAGTGAGCTGTCATCTAGATAAGGGAAGGCCTGTAGTATACCTGGATTTTGCAAAAACAGTCAATACAGTCCCCCAAAAAAGCTTAATTTACAAACTGAGGTCTGTAAGCATAGACCATAGGGTTTGTACATGGATATAAAACAGGTTACAGGGACACATCTAAAGGGTGGTGATAAATAGCTTGTACTCTGACTGGAGTGGAAAGTGGGGTACCCCAAGGCACTGTTCTGGGTCCAATTCTGTTTAAAGAATTCATAAATGATATAGAGGATGGGCTAAATAGCTCACTCTCAGTGTTTCCTGATGATACAAAGCTAAGCAGGGCAATAACATCACAGCAGGATATAGAAACTTTACAAGAAGTCCTCAATAAAATAAAGTGGTGGGCAATAGACATGTGCATTCGTTTTCGTCCGAATGCATTTTCGTCCAAATTTCAGTTATTTTCGTCATCGTTTTAACAAACGATAACAAAAGTGCAGATTACGAAAACCGAAAGATCCGACATAAACAAATGCTTTATTTTCCTTTTCGTTGTGACAACAGTTTGATATAGATAGGAGATTCGACATGACGCTGAGAATAACAATCTGTGACTATCGAACCTGTGGTCGAATGTGCCTAACCTTAATTCTATTAGTCCAAGGTTATTCTACATAGAGAGAAAAGATTCAATATAGAGAGAAAAGATCGCTGCTGGAATTGGGTGGGGGAAGTAAAATAAAAATAATGATGATGATGAATGTTATTGACCGATTGTAACCAAAGAGGAGGGGCAGTAAAATAGCTAGAACTAAGTACACACGTACAGCCAACTTACTTTCACTTACGATTTGCTAGCAGAGAGAGACACACACACTGAATCATTTCAGAAGACAGTCAATCTTAGCTGGTCCGTTTGTCAGAGAACCTGAATTATTTAGCAATTAAGCATAAGCACAGCAGCAGAACAATAGTGAAGCAAGCTACAGTTCAACTTAAATTTTTCATAATAATCTGCTGCTATTGTGTTAGTGTTGTGAACTTGATACTAGTGTTGCTAGTGTTGTGATAGCCTCAGAGGCCACCGTGTTGTGGGGGGGATTCATTATTATAGATTTTATAATATAATGCTATATCAATATCTGACACAACGTCGGATGCCGCGCCCGCCATTGCACTTGGAGATTGAGAAACGA
This sequence comes from Lithobates septentrionalis, assembly GCA_037952835.1. Lineage (NCBI taxonomy): Eukaryota > Metazoa > Chordata > Amphibia > Anura > Ranidae > Lithobates > Lithobates septentrionalis. Next base: position 295,094 of record JBBDGP010000189.1, read on the forward strand.
ATGTGAAAGTTGGCTAACTGTTGGGGTAGAATAGACCATTCAACATGAACGACGAAGATTCGACAAAGCAACAAAAAACATACAAACGTTGAATCTTTGGCTTATGGTGTCTGTCGGAAGTTCTAAATAGATTTGACGGAGCAGCTAAACTGTACAACGCTGCGATCGTACATTTCCAGTCAAATGCATCCGCCCATATGTTATAGAAAAATTCTAATGTTGGTTGACTAGTAAAATAATTAATAAATATAATTATTACTAGTCATACAACATTAGAATTCTACTACAGCTAGCTTGTAGGCGGAAAATTCGACCAGAAATGTACACGTACAGTTTAGCTGCTCCGTCAAATCTTCTTTGAACATTCGACAGACACCATAAGCCTTCAATGACAGATTCAACCTTAATTAATTTGGATTTTCGGATGAATGCAATTTTTAACGAAAAACGAAATAAATAAAAAAAATTTCGGGAGTAACTAAATAAATGTATTTTTCAGACGAAAACTAAATTCCGAAACAAAATTTTTCAGTGTACACATGTCTAGTGGGCAACTACATGGCAAATGAGGTTTAATGTTGAAAAACGTAAACTAATGCACTTGGAGGCTAAAAATATGAATGCAAGTTGCTCACTAAGGGGAGAACTTCTGGGGAAATCTGGAAAAAGATCTGGGGTCCTAGTAGATGACAGAGTCACCAATGACATGCAATTCCAAGCTGCAGCAAGCAAAGCTAGCAGAATATTAACATTCATAAAAAAAGGGGATTTACTCAAGAGATAAAACTATGATACTGACACTTTTTAAAACTCTGGTTTGGCTACATCTGGAGTATGCCGTCCAATTCTGGCCACCAATCCTGAGAACAGATGTACTGGAGCTGGAGAGAGTCTAGAGAAGAGCAACAAAGTTAATAAGGGGACTGGAGGACCTCAGTTATAAGGAACAACTGCAAACATTAAACTTATTCTCCCTGGAGAAGAGACACTTGAGAGGATATACAAATACCTCAATGGTTATTCTAGTATAGGAAATAAATTATTCAGTCTCAAGGGGTATAGGAAGACATGGGGCCACTCAACGAAACTGAGGACAAGCTGTACTGACAATAGACACAAAGAAAATGTAAGTGTCCACTCCCAGGGGGGGCAGGTTTACATTACACAAACAGGAGGCAGTAATACCGCTGCTAAAGGTATCAATTCCTGCTGTAGTCAGATGTTCAACATTGAAAACACCTATTTAGTTTGGCCATTCACTAAACTTCTACATAGTTGAAATAAGGTCTGAACTAGGGTTTGGACTGAATATAGAGCTCTTCCCTATTTATAACAAAATATTGGCAGACAGTTTAGTGATACAATCCTTCTACAACTTGTCTTTTATATGTGAAGAGATAAATATAGTGCTGCACTATGATCCAAATATGCATTCAACAATAAAAAAATAAAAATAAATAAGATAATGGTGATATTGTGAAATAAACAATAATGTACAAAAAAGTCTGGGAAATAAGTCATGAAGTCCATACTTAAAAACCAACAATGGGGGGGGGGGGGCGTGGCTTGCACGCGCAAGAGATAGCAGCTTAAGCCTGGAGCTCTCCTCAGCCAGCCGGACATCCACAGCAAATGGGCTAGATTTCAGCCCCATCGAGGCTTCAAAGCAGCTGCCAGAACCCATCGGACCCCACAGACCAGATGTCCCGCAAAAGAAAAGACGAGAGGTGTCCGCAGGAGCTCACGGCCTTCTTATTTCAGCCCGTTCAGCAGGGAAGGAGACAAGATGGCGCCGCCGGAGCAGCAGCGTGGTCGCCGTCAGCCTACACGGACCTCCCGGACGATGATCCAGGAGTAATAGAAGGGGGATTAACTTTTGCCTTCCCCCACCAACTCTCCTCTGCTCTCCATTGTTGTAATCTGTTCGCCGATTTATGTGTACATATATATAATAATATAATATCCCACATAAACCGGCGAACATATTACAACATATAAATATATCACTACATCCATGATCTCTCAGAGCCCAGCAAAAGCGCGGATCCGGATGGATCCTGCACACCAGGCCAAAACAACAGTGAGTTATCTATCTACATACATCCCCACCATGGTCATATAAAATTCCCCAACCTGCTTGGATCTTTCTTAGAACCCCAGTAGCTTGCCAAAAAGGAATCTCACTCTTCTACAACCTCCTCCAACAAAAATGCAATTTCACTAAAACAGCTCCACTACTAAACTAAAATGGGAATCCGACTTAGGATGCACATACATAGTAGAACAATGGTCTAAAGCCTGCAATTCCACATGTAAAGTCACATGTTGCTCCACGCTCTGGGAACTATCTATTAAACTGGTGCTGGTACTTGACCCCTGATAAAATGTCTAGATTCCACAAAGACCTAGGTGATAAGTGCTGGAGACACTGTGGACAAAAGGGAGATATGCCCCATGTAGTTTGGAAATGCCCCAAACCGACACACTATTGGGAGACAATCTTCCAGCTAATATCTGACATTTCCCAACTGAGAATAACTCCATGACCTAGCCTAGCATTGCCCTCTCTTGAATTAGACCAGTACCCAAAACAACTAAGACATACAATATCTCATATATTACTGTCAGCCAGACTTAATATCACTAGAAAATGGAAAAATCTTGATCCACCCACATGGTGGGAAGTGATGCAAATGATCCAGCTACATTACATGAACAGACCTTAGCACTCAGACACAAAAATAGGGACTGTATCTCTCAAATGTGGTACCCATGGTTGGTATGGAACAAAGACAAATCTCTGACTATTCTGATTATAGCTAATGCTAAAGTTACCTAAGTAAAGGTGTCAAGGTTTTGAATCTAATTGAATGGATTAACAAGTAGGAGAAGAGGATTGTCTATAGTCCTGGACACAGTCTTGAACCCGAAAGGGGTGCCCGGGATGATAGACAACCTTTACCTCCACTATATTGCCAGAAAAGGTAGCTTACAAGATGTTAATGATACCCATTGTTGATATCACAATGTTACCTTACTTGAACTCGCACATGGTGTTGTTCTACCGCCTTGTGACACACAACAGTTTTTGTTTGCATTAGTTGTGTGTAAAAATCATCAATAAAAAAAACTATTGACTTCAAAAACCAACAATGAATCAGTAGTGCAAGATCAAATGTGAATCCAAAGTGATGAAGCTCTAAACGCCTCCACCAGGTCTCCCAAGGGTGTGCTCTCAGCTTATAATTTGACCCCATTACATAGCTCAGCCCAGCATAATCAGGTGGCTGCCTTCAAATGGGATCTTTCCTAAACATTCCCAGATATGATAAAGACACTCTCCCACAATCTTCTTAAAACATCCAATGATAGCATGAAATGCCAACAGGCTAAAAAAAAAATCATAGTACTTCAATTTTATTAAGTCAAAAATGTTAAAATGTGCTGACTGCTTAATATGGATTTTTGTTACAAAGGCTTTCTGCATAAGAGGAACAGTGAGAATCTTGCAGTCAGCATGTTTGGGAATTTATCTTTTGCATTACAAGCATGTATTCTTTGATGACCAGGTTACTGACAAAGGGTACTGGGATTACAGCAAAGCCTGCATTAAAAAAAAAAAAGAAGTACAGGTGAGCTGTGTGTTCTGCATTAATATCGAGTTTGAATTTTAAACTATGCTGGAGTATAATTTTAAGGGCCAGTTCACACCATGCCTGTACAGGAATCACACAGGCAAGCACTGTGCATTCCTGTGTGATTCACATGCAATTCTGAATTCATTTTGAATGGGCTGAAATAACATCCGCATTGCACCAAAAGTGGTGCATGGACTAATTTTAGAAACGCACTGCATCCAGATCACACAGTACTTTTGTAGTATGCGATCCGGTGTGGGCAAATGCACTGTGACTTGCGTTAGGGGTGTAGTTAACTTAATCTTGACACCCGCTGCAGATCACTAATGGACTGCATTTTGAATGCGGTGTGAATTGTACAGGAATGCACAGCACGTGCTTGTATGATTCCTGTGTGGACATGGTGTGAACTGGCGCTAAATATTTGCTTGTGTTTTTTCTAGGTATTTCCCAAATATGTACAGTAAAACAGTTATGTTGAGTGATCAAACTCAACTTGTCCTAAACTGAGCTTAAAATATTTCTTCCCCCACGTGCCTCTTCCCCTGACTTCTCTGTCAAGAGCAATGGCACAACCATCCACCCATCCCCACATGTCAGCATGCTAGGTGTTATCCTGGATTCTGAACTCTCCTTTCGGCCCCACATCCAATCACTTTCCAAAGCTTTGCCGCCTCAACCTCCGCAGCATCTCTAAACATTGTCCCTTTCTAACCAATGAAACCACAAAGCTCCTGATTCACTCCCTGGTTATCTCTCACCTTGACTACCGCAACTCCTTCCTCATTGACTTACCTTTAAATAGACTATCCCCCCTTCAGTCCATCATGAATGCTGCTGCCAGACTCATCTACCTTACAAACCGCTCAGTGTCTGCTACCCCTCTCTGCCAATTCCTCCATTGGCTACCACTCGCCCAACAAATTAAATTCAAAATACTAACAATAAGTTTCAAAGCCATCCACAACTCTGCCCCAACTACATCACTAGCCTAGTCTCAAAATACCAACCTAATCGCCCTCTTCGTTCCTCCAAAGACCTCCTGCTCACTAGCTCCCTCATCACCTCCTCCCATATCCGCCTCCAGGACTTCTTCCGAGCCTCACCCATCCTCTGGAATTCGCTACCCCAATCTGTCAGAAGGTCTCCAAATTTATCCACTTCTAGGTGATCCCTGAAAACCTTCCTCTTTAGAGAAGCCTATCCTGCCTACATCTAACAACTGCACTATTTTCTCCATTAGCTCGTCCCCCACAGCTATTACCCTTTTGTATAACTTGACCCTCCCACCTAGATTATAAGCTCTAACGAGCACCCCACCTGTATTGAATTGTATTGTAATTGTACTGCCTAATGTTGTAAAGCGCTGCATAAACTGTCGGCGCTATATACAGTGGCTTGCGAAAGTATTCGGCCCCCTTGAACTTTTCAACCTTTTGCCACATTTCAGGCTTCAAACATAAAGATATAAAATTTTAATTTTTTGTGAAGAATCACCAACAAGTGGGACACAATTGTGAAGTGGAACGAAATCTATTGGATATTTTAAACTTTTTTAGCAATTAAAAAACTGAAAAGTGGTGCGTGCAAAATTATTCGGCCCCTTTACTTTCAGTGCAGAAAAATCACTCCAGAAGTTCAGCGAGGATCTCTGAATGATCCAATGTTGTCCTAAATGACTGATGGTGATAAATAGAATCCACCTGTGTGTAATCAAGTCTCTGTATAAATGCACCTGCTCTGTGATAGTCTTAGGGTTCTGTTGAAAGCGCAGAGAGCATCATGAAGACCAAGGAACACACCAGGCAGGTCCGTAATACTGTTGTGGAGAAGTTTAAAGCCGGATTTGGATACAAAAAGATTTCTCAAGCTTTAAACATCCCAAGGAGCACTGTGCAAGCGATCATTTTGAAATGGAAGGAGTATCAGACCACTGCAAATCTACCAAGACCTGGCTGTCCCTCTAAACTTTCAGCTCAGACAAGGAGAAGACTGATCAGAGATGCAGCCAAGAGGCCCATGATCACTCTGGATGAACTGCAGAGAACTACAGCTGAGGTGGGAGAGTCTGTCCATAGGACAACAATCAGTCGTACACTGCACAAATCTGGCCTTTATGGAAGAGTGGCAAGAAGAAAGCCATTTCTCAAAGATATCCATAAAAAGTCTCATCTAAAGTTTGCCACAAGCCACCTGGGAGACACACCAAACATGTGGAAGAAGGTGCTCTGGTCCGATGAAACCAAAATCAAACTTTTTGGCCACAATGCAAAAGGATATGTTTGGCGTAAAAGCAACACAGCTCATCACACTCAACACACCATCCCCACTGTCAAACATGGTGGTGGCAGCATCATGGTTTGGGCCTGCTTTTCTTCAGCAGGGACAGGGAAGATGGTTAAAATTGAGGGGAAGATGGATGCAGCCAAATACAGGACCATTCTGGATGAAAACCTGTTGGAGTCTGCAAAAGACCTGAAACTGGGACAGAGATTTATCTTCCAACAAGACAATGATCCCAAACATACAGAAAAATCTACAAAGGAATGGTTCACAAATAAACGTATCCAGGTGTTAGAATGGCCAAGTCAAAGTCCAGACCTGAATCCAATCGAGAATCTGTGGAAAGAGCTGAAAACTGCTGTTCACAAACGCTCTCCATCCAACCTCACTGAGCTCGAGCTGTTTTGCAAGGAAGAATGGGCAAGAATTTCAGTCTCTCGATGTGCAAAACTGATAGAGACATACCCCAAGCGACTTGCAGCTGTAATCGCAGCAAAAGGTGGCTCTACAAAGTATTAACGCAAGGGGGCCGAATAATTTTGCACGCCCCACTTTTCATTTTTTTATTAGTTAAAAAAGTTTCAAAAATCCAAAAGATTTCTTTCCACTTCACAATTGTGTCCCACTTGTTGGTGATTCTTCACAAAAAATAAAAATTTTATATCTTTATGTTTGAAGCCTGAAATGTGGCAAAAGGTTGAAAAGTTCAAGGGGGCCGAATACTTTCGCAAGCCACTGTAAATCCTATATAATAATAATAGTAAAATATGGGAAATGTGCAAATATTGCAAAGATGTACTGGTTATGCATTTTTTGCCCAGCCATATACTTTAAATTCACACCAAGGCTGTTCCAAAATCCATATTAATAAAGCATTTACCATTTTCTTGCCCAGCCATATACTTTACATTCACACCAAGGCTGTTCCAAAATCCATATTAATAAAGCATTTACCATTTTCTTTTAGGGTATTTAATTAAGGATATTTTCTTTGTCAAAGGTGCCCAATTCATCAGATTTCAGCTTTCATTATCTCCATGGATATGGGCCAGAAGGAAACTCTGCAGCCGCTTGCTTATTGGAGCAACAATTGGTTGGACAGGATGACAAGCCTGTAATGATTACTATTTTTGCAAATTAGCAAGCCAGCACTGGTGGTATCTGGACTTCTCCCTACCCAATTAACAAAACATAAACTCAATCCTCGCCCAAGATTAATATTTGTTACAAAGACACAGCTAGGTGACATATCTGAGAATACCTTAATCATACATCTACTGTACATTATAGACAACTGCCCTCCCATACCTAAGACCAAAATTACTATGTGCTTGGTGAAATAAAAGTTAGGAAATTCAGTTTGCATACATAGTTGAAATTCCATAATAAACCCTAAATAAGTTGTAATTTAATAACAAATAAAACAAATTTGTTAAAATCTGTGTTGTTAAATAGTGCATAATTAAATTTTATATTATTGCCTTGAAAACATTGTTACTTACTTGAAATGATAACATTGTTATCTAGTACTTCTAAGAAGTCAGTCAATGATGTTGATGAGTATACCGGTAAAAGACTTATGCCGCGTACACACGAGCGGACTTTACGGCAGACTTTGCTCGGCTGACTTTTCGCCGCACTTTGTCGGCTCCTTGCGCCGGACTTAAAAAGGGATGGACTTGGCCACACACGATCACTGCAAAAGTCCGCTGGTTTGGAACGCGGTGACGTACAGCACGTACGACGGGACTATAAAAAGGAAGTTCAAGCCCCACTACGGAACCCTTTGGGCTCCTTCTGCTAATCTCATGTTTATCTCGTGTTAGTAGAAGTTTGGTTAGAGACGATTTGCGCTTTTCACACTTCAGCTTATTTCAATCGTTTTCTGCGGTTCAGTTTGTGCTTGTGAGGTTTGTATCTGCTTTTCAGTGCGTGTTGGTCAGTTCGTAACCTGCCTTGCAGGCCATTCTGGTCCGCTCGTTCCTAATTTTCAGGTCGTTCTTCATAGGCCTTGCTGTTCTTCAGTGCGTTTGTTATAAGTTTGTTTGTTTGACCAGCCGACCATTTTGAAGCCATGTCGTGTGGACGTACTCGTTCTCGAGTTCGTGCTGCGTGGGGACTTGGTGTTGGGGTTGATACTTTGACCCGAGTCCAGTCCATGAACAGGGCGAGGAGGAGTTCATGGATGAAGAATTGGTTTCAGGAATTATCTCTGGATGACGGACCCCGTTTTTGAGCGTCTGCTGGCTATGCTGACCCCCTATATCAGCAGGCAGGATACCTGCATGAGGCGAGCCATCAGTGCGGAGCAGAGGCTAGTTGCCACGTTACGTTACTTGGCGACTGGGAGAAGTCTTCAGGACTTGAAGTTCTCGACAGGCATCTCCCCCCAGGCTCTGGGGATAATAATCCCAGAGACCTGTTCTGCCATCATTCAGGTCCTGCAGAAGGACTATACGAAGGTAAGTTTTCTACTTTAACATTACATGATATGTATTAAATGTTTGCTAATGTATTTTATAAATGTCCTCCTTACCTAATTGCCATGCTTTCAATATGCTGTGAATGTCCCCTTTATCTTCATGCATGCCTGTTTTTGGACATTAATTATTTATTGCCCTACATGTATATTTACCTTCAATAACCTCCCTACCATGCAATCCTGGGTCCATTTATATCTCTAGCCTATAGTCCCTTGAACAATGTATATTGTCTGTTCCATTGTCTTGTTTGACCCTCCCCTACCCCACAAATGTTTAAAACAGTCAGGTGTGTTTTGGACCCTAATGAGAACCCCTCCCCCACCCCTCAAATGTTTAAAACAGTCAGGTGTGTTTTGGACCCTAATGAGAACCCCTCCCCCACCCCACAAATGTTTAGAACAGTCAGGTGTGTTTTGGACCCTAATGAGAACCCCTCCCCCACCCCACAAATGTTTTAAACAGTCAGGTGTGTTTGTTAACCTAATTAGAACCCCTCCCCCACCCCTCAAATGTTTAAAACAGTCAGGTGTGTTTGTTAACCTAATTAGAACCCCTCCCACCACATTCAAATGGATCAATGGGCCATCAGAGGGGGTGATTAATCTTATAAGTGGGCCTTATGTTTTTTACAATTTAAATTACACACACACATATTAATAATGTTTGACTGCTGTTGTTCACTAATGTTTTTGTGTAATCTGATATCCAAGTTATGTTTAAAAGTCATTATCTTAATGTTTGTATTTTTTTTCACTCCAGTTTCCTTCCAATACACAGAAATGGCAGACTGTGGTCTCCCAGTTCGCTGACCGCTGGGACTTTCCCAACTGTGTCACGGCGATTGACGGGAAGCATGTCCGCATTGTGCCACCACCACATTCGGGGTCTTATTTCTACAACTATAAGGGGTTCCATAGTGTAGTTTTGATGGCGGTGGTCTCGGCACATCTGGACTTTCTGTTTGTGGATGTAGGGAAGAATGGCCGGATGTCTGATGGAGGAGTCTTTGCACAGACCGAGCTGTGCCAGCGTCTCCATACTGGTGGCCTGGGATTGCCACCTGATGACCAGAATGTTGATGGACTCCCCTCAGTTTTTATCGCTGATGAAGCGTTTGCTCTCGGTGAGCACTTGATGAGGCCGTTCCCCCAAAGGACACTCACCCCTGAGAGGAGGGTATTTAATTACCGGCTGGCCAGAGCAAGAAGAGTTGTGGAGAATGCATTTGGGATTCTGGCCAGCCGGTTCCGTTTGTTCCTTTCAGCAATAAATCTGGCGGACTATAGACTAAATTACGTCATACTTGCTTGCTGCATCCTACATAACTTTTTACGTAGACATTCTGCGACATATATTTCTTCTGTTGGGCCTGAGGCCGGACTGGTACAAGATCAAACAATGACAGGCCTAGAAATTGGCCGTATTGGCTTGGCCCCCCGAACCGCACGTCAAGTGCGTGAGCGATATGTGAATTATTTTAATGATCAGGGGGCCATTGCTATTCAGCAAGAGCTTTAATTTTTCAAAAAAATACAATAAAAAAAATTGATCAAAAATATCTTGTTTTTATTCTTGTTTTCATTTAGTTTGGTCTGTCTCCTAGTGCACTTGTAGTAGTGGCAAGTGCATTTACCTTTAGTTAATCAGGCCCTAGGTCACTGTAACCACACAAAAAAAGAAAAAAATATTATTGAGAAATAATCAGCCACACACATTGTAGTAGTAAAAACATTTTACTGTGTGCACATTGAAAGGTGCATTTTTGAAAACTTTTTTTATTTTTTTTTAGAATATATTTTTTTTTTGGGTAAAAATATTTATTTTGTTTTAACGTTATTAAAGGCATATTTTTACAAAAATAGACCTTGTTTAAAATCTTTACATTCACAACAGTGTTTTGAAAAGCATACCAAAAAACTAAAGAACTTACAAAGTTCAACATTTTAAGAATGGTGAATGTGATGTCACCCTTGTAAATCGTTAATTTTTAATATGCTCAAAATTGAGCATTACAAAAGGGTCAAGTCAACATGTCCCATCATGGGTGAGCAATGTACGTGTTTTGTGTGTGCAATCCCTTTGTTCCTATCACCACTAAATAATTTTGAGGATGAAGGGGTTGCAAACACAAAACAAGTACATTGATAACCCATGATGGAAGATAGCACATGATGACACACCGTGTGCATCATAAAAATATTTTTGACATCCAAAAAAAAATTACAAACAAATTTCTAGAAGAAACAAACTTCATAAGGTAATGAAGAACATGATTGATGTTTTCATTTTATCAATTTGGCCATTCCACAGCATTATCTGGCCAATCAGTCTTTGGGCACTGTCTGTGCTGAATGGCTCTGCCGCTTGGCCTTCCACAACCAGAAGCTCACCTAAAATGAGTGAGTAAAAACAAGGGTTAAAATATGCACGCCAAAATACTTTACCTTAAGCTGGGGTGTCAGTCACTCACTTGGTGGGGTTGAAACCTCGCACACTTCCTCCACCTCTCCTTTCTCCAGGTCGTTGGGTGGGCGTGGTCTTGGGCTGGGGCTTGGGGTATCTTCAGCCTCAGGCTGGTGACTTGGGGGGGTCCTGGGATCCTTGGACTGTTGTCTGAGTCTTTTCTCCCCTACGATAATTCAACAAAAGGTATAGTTAAAACACAGTGATATTTTAGATTTTATCAAATAATATGAAACGTTGTTTAGGAGTTGTGGACAATTTCCTTTTTTTGTCCTCAAAAATTTAGAAGACAGGATGAACATTCCCTCTGAACAACAGTTATAAACAATGCACATTTTCAGGCAAGTTTCACAGATGCAGACACCTCAATTATCTCTTATGTGTATTACCCCTCAAAAATGTATTTATGGTCACATAGTACACTATAGTGCTCGTGAGTCCAGATGTGTAAACACATCAACAAATTGTGTTGATGTGTTTACACCACATCAACAAATTGTGGGAATACGAAAAATTATCAAGACATAAATGTATGTCCAACCCTGTACCATCGTATTTGGCGAAAAAATAACATCATTTTCTAAAGTATCATATGTATTTTACAAAGAACGGTCTTTACGAACGATGCTGTATGAAGTAAAAAAATATGGATCAGCATGCAAGTTAAGTATCTCAATATGAAAACACAACAAGTACTTACTTTTTTTAAGCAGCTTCTTTATTCGCCAATATTGTTCTGGCTCCCGACTTTTAATGTCAGACCACCGCTTCCTCAATTGTTCTTTCAACCGTTTAGTGCCAAATTTTGCTTCTAGAGCGGTGACAACTGAGAACATTATTTTGTCCTTACACATATTCGGTCGTGTGTATGGTCCTTTTTTGCCATCGTAGTCCTCCCTTCTCAATATGTACACCATCTCCACCATCTCTTCAAAAGCCATGTTGGTGGTCTTATATCTCCTCCGGGATGTGGATGGTTGTGGCTCTGGGCTTTCCTCCGCGCTACTTCCACCGATTCTCTCCGCCATCTTTATCTATATACTCCCACTGCGCAACGAAGAGTGAAGGGGCGGGGACAAATCGTACTAAAGAACGCCAGGGGCGGGCGACGCAGGCGTAGCATGACACATGCGCAGTGAACATAAAGCTATTACGATGGCCTACGTATGTACGTGCGGAAGTAGCGAGCCTCATAAACGAAGGTAAGATTAAAGTGGGGGTGTGTGTGTTTGGTGAATGTGTTTGGTGTGTGTGTGTGTGTGTGTATGTATGTGTCCCCTAGATTTCAAACACAAATAATCCTGTGATTTGTGACTGACATTAGTTTGGATCTTGTGTCTTGTCTTTCAGAAACAATGAATCCCTTTAAAGAGGCAGATTTTTTGTCCCAATTTATTGAGCTATATCAGGAAAAGAAAAACCTGTGGGAGGTCAAACACCCACTATATTACAATAGAGATGTAAGGAAGGCAACACTGGGCACACTTTTAGAATTTGTGAAGACTCGAGTCCCCCAGGCAGACCTCAAGTTTGTGGACAAGAAAATTGGTATCTTGCGAAACATGTACAAGCGGGAACACAATAAAATCCAGGAGTCGCTCAGATCCGGTGCAGCAGCTGACCAAGTTTATGTACCCAAGTTGTGGTACTACCACAAAATGTGATTCCTGGATGACCAGACAGAAGCCAGGCAATCACTTTCGACCCTTCCCCCCACCCTTCCCCCCACCCTTCCCTCCAGCCTTCCCCCGACTCTTCCCTCCAGCCTTCCATCCACCTCCACCCCAGCTGAGGAGTCCCAGGAAGAACTGGGCCTTTTCTTCATTGATGAAGTGGATGCGCCCAGCATCAGCCAGGTATCGTTTTTTGTGGAATTTGTGATTGTGTAAATGTTAATAATGATGTTAACGTGTTAAAATTTTAAGTGCTTCATAAAAAATGACTTCATCACAAATATTAATATGTAGACATATCACTAGACAGTAGTGGCCAAAAATATACTTCTGCATAGGTGTGCGCAGCCTCTTGCATTAGGGTGTGCACCCCAAAGCTCAAATACATATGCATGTGTATATGTACTGATGGTGTCAGTAGGGCAGTGGACAGTGTAATTTTGTTAATTTTCTTTTCCCAAAAATTTTTAGCTTGTGTAACATTTTTGGGGGGATGAAATATCAGTGGTCTAAGGGGGGAATATGCACCACACAAGGCAATTAGGTGTGCCCAGGCACACCTGGCACACCCTGTGTGCACGCCTATGTACTTCAGATATTGTTGATCACCTGAAATAATGGTGGTGTCAAATAGATAGCCTTTACTATTTGTTGAGAATTATATTTGCAAGTCATGAGCTGAAAATTGTGTGTGATTGCGTAACACAAAATTACAACTATGTCCCTTTTTTTGACACAGGATGACCTTAGCCAGGAGGAGGCCTTGACCAGTGGGAGAGAGGAGGAGGCCTTGCCCAGTGGGAGAGAGGAGGAGGCTGTGGCTGTGGCTGGGCCAAGTAGAAGCCGCACAGAGTGTCAGGTGCCTCCCCTCTGCATTCTCCACAAAAGGCCCAGGAGAATGACACAAACTGAGCAGGAATCCCTAGCCCTCATACGTGAAGCAAGCCAAATCCTGAGTACACCACCCAATGCAGAGGAGGCACCTATATAGCCAGCAGATTGCTGGAGTTGGAAAAGGGCCAACGCCTCCTCTGTGAGGGTTTGATTTTTCAGGCATATCAGAAGGGCTTGAGAGGGGAGTTTACTGCTACCATGTATCTGGCAGATGAAGCCACTCCTCCTCCTCCTGCCCCAAGTACACCACCAGAGGCCCAACCTCCGTGGAAGGCTGCAGAGAAGTATGGAGCGAAGGCTGCAGAGAAGCGTGCAGGGAAGGCTCCACGGAAGAGTCGAAAGTGATCGCCTGGTTTCTGTCTGGTCTGACTGTGCTCCCTGTGCTCCCTATAGTCGCAAGATACCAATTTTCTTGTCCTAAAACTTGAGGTGTATCCTGGGGGATGAAAGGCTTCACAGATTCTAAAAGTGTCTCCAGTGTTGCCTTCCTAATTTTTTTTTGACCAAAATAAATGGATTTTTTTGTTACCTTACATTATTGACTATGTGTTTTGATTCAAAAACGCCATTTTGTTTGGGAGTAGGCAGGTACAGGTCAAAAAGACTATGGGGTTGATTTAAGAAAAGCAAATAGACTGTGCACTCTGCAAGTGCAATTGCTTCAGAGCTTCGGAAATGAGGTAAGGCTTGACTTTGCAAAGAGTACCCAATCCTGTGCAAGGAAAATTCTAAAAACAGCATTTTTGCTTGCACATGATTGGATGATGGAAGTCAGCAGAGCTTCTGCTCATTTACTAAGCTCTGGAGCAACTGCTCTTGCAGAGGGCAACTGCAATTTGCAAAGTGCACAGTAAATCAACCCCTATGTGTGTTTTTGCCAAAAGGCTAAATCATTTCTAAAATCAAGTGAAAAGTACTAGTGAAAAGTTCACTTTAGAAATTGCACAGCAAGTGCACTTGTTGGAAGTGCAGTCGCTGTAAAACTGAGGGGAAGAGCTGAAATGAGGGGAAGCTCTGCTGATTTTATTATACAATCATGTGCAATAAAAAGTTTTTTTTTTTATTTGGGGTTCCTTGCATGTGCCCCTCGGATCCACAGCAAAGGCACTTCAAAATGCTCTTTCTGTGCAATTCCAAGTAGAATTTGCACTTGTAGTGAAAAATGAATTTGCCTTTGGAAAATACACCCCCCTTTGTCTAATTAACAAGGGACACCAACCTCATTAATGTTCATTAAAACAACACAAAATATTAAGGTTATTGTGGTAACTTGAAAATCCACAAAAAAAAAAAAATGTTGGTATAATTTAGCACACATTGTAAAATAGATAATTGTTGAAATCAATAAAAAAAATAAAGATGAGTTCAAAATCTAATTTAAAACTTTATTCATGGAGATCTGGCTATTTAAAAATATCATATTAGTCATGGCATGAGGATAAATCATGAAGAAAGTAGTTTGTGAGAACTCTGTGTGAATATAAAGCAGAAAAACAACTTCATTCCTCTCGCATTATAAATTAAAAAAAAGCGCTGTATTAAAAGATCACAGAAGAGGAATGTGCTAGCTTCAATACGAAGGCTAGTTTTACCAGACCAAGCGCTTCCGTCTTGTAATTGCTTCAGAGCATGCGTCAGTTTGAGTACGAGTTGAGTTGAGTAGCACACAGACCACCGATTTGTCCTCTAGAAAGAAGAGTCCGTCGGATAGATTTAAAACATGTTTCAAATCTAAGTCCATCCAACTTTGGAGCAAACAAAATCCGCTGGAGCCCACACACGATCGAATTGTCCGACGAAATCCAGTACGCCGGACCAAGTCTGCCGTAAAGTCCGCTCGTGTGTACGCGGCATTATTAAACCAAATGCAGCATACACTTTTGGGATTTAGGGTTGAAAATGTTTTTATTGGTATAATGTAACAGAAGAAAGTCTGCCGACCACATCCTGGTGTAAGTGGGTGGGTCATTTTGTGTGAGAGCTTGAATCAAACTGTAAATATGTGAAAGTAAGTGTCTGGGTAATTCTTGAAGAGAGCCCAGACATTCAAATTCAGTCAGTGGGCGATGAATCTGGGATGAACTGAATAAGTGTTTGGTAAAGGATGTTAGGTGTAGGGATGTAAGCCAGTCTTGTGCTCCCGGCAGGATGTTCGGAGTTCCGTGTTCCGCATGAATGAAGGTGTGTGCTTGAGTCCAGGAGGTACGATGGAATGAACCTAGAGCTTGAGCCCCTATGCCTTGTGGAAAGGCTGGATTGTCAAAAAGTGATGATAAGGGGGATGGATCCGAGGACAGGATCTCGCATAACCCTCTCCTGTACCAGATTACAGCTGAGATTAGTGGTGAGGAGCTAGATAAGTCTGGTAGATTGCCCCTGTAACCCCAGAGGAGAGCCCTTAAATCAACAGGAGACATATCCTGTTCAACTATCACCGAGATTTTTTGAAGGGGTCATGGAAACCATTCTTATGCCGCATACACACGAGCGGACTTTACGGCAGACTTTGCCCGGCGGACGGGATTTCCTCGGACAATTCGATCATGTGTGGGCTCCAGCGGACTTTGTTTTCTCAAAAGTTGGACGGACTTAGATTTGAAACATGTTTTAAATCTATCCATCGAACTCGAGTCCGGTCGAAAAGTCCGCTCGTCTGTATGCTAGTTCAACGGACAAAAAGCCACGCTAGGGGAGCGATTGGCTACTGGCTATGAACGTCCTTGTTTTAGTCCGGTCGTACGTCATCACGTACGAATTCAACAGACTTTGGTGGATTGTGTGTAGGCAAGTCCGTTCATTCGGAAAGTCCGTCATAAAGTCCGTCGAAAAGTCCACCGAGCAAAGTCTGCCGTAAAGTCCGCTCATGTGTACGCGGCATAAGAAGCGAGCCATCAGTGTGGCTTTGAAATATAATTCGTAATCTGGTAAGCCTGTACCTCCCTGTAATTTTGGTACATGTGAGTTGCATTGCCTTTGCTTTTGCTTGATCTTTAATAAATGGTTTTTAGCATATTGCACTATGAATGCTATTTGTTTTCTATGTAAGTTCCTTTTACATCAGCTTGTCCCCTAACTTTTTTCTAAGGTATTCATAACGAATCCTTTGTATACTCATGGTACCTTAATCTTTTAATTTTAGGGGTGCCTCTCTCGACCCCTGTATATATCGCTTTGGCTTATACGCGCCCGGGCCGGGCAGGATAGGTGAACTGCTACATCCCCCTGTGGAAATTGCTGCTTATTAACAACTAGCTCTTACCGTCTAAGAACAGCACCCGTACCCTCCACATTACAACTGCCCACCATCCCACCTTGCCTTTTCATGTGGTCTCTTAAAAAATCTCCTTTCCAGAACTAACCAATGAAACTCTCTCAGGTAGGTGATCAATTGATCATTTAAACCTTCAAACAGATATCCAGTGGTAGTTTTTTACATCATCTGATCTATGCACCACTTTTTTTCAATCAATCCAGATAAACCCCTCTTTTCAAACATGCTCCTGAAGAAGGACTGAAAAAACATTAAGTACCCCGAAACGCGTCGGGCTTGAAAAGAGTCTCTCTGTATACCATTGCTTACTGTATGATGTTTACTATGTTCATCATGTATCACTACTATGCTACCTAGGATATCCACATTGTTTTTAACAAATGTATTTCTTTATTAAATAAAAATATTTTTTTATATTTCATATCAGTCTATACTTCTATATTCTCTACTTTTGTGCAAGTGCCGGGAAAGTCCACTCAGGGGAACCCGCTGTTTTTATGTTTGTTTTCTATGAGGATGGATTGATGTGCTAAACGGCATTGGTGACAGCTTAAAGTGGATTGGTTATCCCTTAATGAACTGAGGTCTTGTATGTATTTTTATCTGGTGAGTGGCCAATTTATATGCAGTGGTGGTGTTGGCACTGAAAGTCACTTTAAGCACTAAGGAGAAACTAGAGCACTACAACAGCACAACGGCAGTGGAGAGCCCTCTCAGGGACCCACGTTTTTTTATCAGCACAAGTGAATTTAAACTGGACTCTATACATTTCAATTTATATATGTTTTTTAGAATGGTAGATTTGAGTGGTAGTTTTTTGACTGCAGAAACCAGGGTTTTTTTTAATTTTTAATTTATGTTTATTCTTTGATTATTGAATTTCACATTAAAGCACATACAAATGGTGTGCCGGTGGCACACATATTACAAGTGATGCCCTTGGCCTGCCATTGAAATGAGTAGTTAGAGCAGCATAAGGACATGGTAGATGTGGAGAGAGAAATGTTAAGGGCCTCTGTTTTGGAAATGTTGAGCTTAAAATTGCTTAGCCTTCCGAAGCGCTGGAATTCTAAAAAAAGGGAAGGGAGAGTTATATGGGGCTGGTGGGCATAGATTAGTAAGTCATCCGTTTACAATGATAATTTGTGGTGCGGGGATGGTGTTCGGATACCTTGTATGGAATCATTTTGGTAGATGGCACATGGCAAGTGTTCCATTACAATAACAAAGAGAAGGGGGTAAAGGGGGCAGCCTTGGCGAGGCCTGTTGGATATGTCAAACGCTTCCGATGAGGTGCCATTCACTAAGACCGAGGCAGAGGGGTGTGAGTAAAGGGACATGATTTTGGAGATGAAAGAGGATCCTAAACCAAGGGAAAGTCTTAAAAAACGCCAGTTAACCCGGTCAAATGCCTTCTCGGCATCGAAGGATAGAAGGCAAACCTATTGGCGGTGGTGCTGGGTATATGAGATGAGGTGTATAGTCTTGGTGGTGTTGTCCCCGGCCTCCCTGCCTGGAACAAAACCGACCTGGTCTCTATGTATGATCCCCGGGAGTAAGGGGGAAAGACGGTTGGCAAGGACTTTCGCGAAAAGTTTAAGGTCTATATTAAATAAAGAAATAGGGCGATAAGTACTGCAAAGGGAGGGATCCTTGTTGGGTTTCAGAAGAATGGATACATTAGCTGATAATAGTTCTTTGGAAGGAAGGGTAGTGTCGTTGATAGTGTTAAAGGGCCTAGTTAGAAATGGTACTAGCAGAGGCGCAAAGGTTTTGTAAAACCTCGGGGTATAGCCATCTGGGCCTGGGCACTTGCCTGGTTTTAGCCCTTTGATGACACCCAGGAATTCCGGCTCAGTCAGAGGTCTATCCAGATCCGAGGATTCCTGGGGGTCAATTGTGGGTAGTGCCGTATCAATTATATAGGTCTGCATTGGGTCCTGAGAGGAAGACATAGGACTGTGTGGGGTTGCTTGCGGGAGGTTATATAATTGAGACTAAAAGTCTTTGAATGAGGTAGATATGCCCTTGGTGTTAAAGACTTTGGTCTGGTCTGGTTTAGTGATGAAGGGGATGGGGTGGCGTAGGGATATAGGGTGAATGACCCGTGCTAGGTGTTGGCCACGTTTGTTAGCTATAAAGTAATAAAATTTGCCGGCACGGTCCCTGGCTATTAGAGAGTGGGAATCTAGTAATTGGAGAAGATCACGACGGGTATTTGAGAGGGTAACAAAGGTAGATGGGTCCAAAGTTTGTTTGTGAAGGGATTCCAGATCCGAAATCGTGGTAAGGAGGCACCGTATGTCGTCTGGTCTAATTTTTTTTAAATGGGAGCCATTTTGTATAAGGACACCCCTGACCACACACTTCAGGGCCTCCCATTGGTTGAGTAGAGTGGTGGTATCCGATATATGATCAGATCGGAAATTTTGGATAGCTTTTTTTTTTTTTTTAATATATTTTATTGAATTTTCACATAGGTTACATCAAGTGAAACAGAGGTATATGTCACCAAGTAGCCAGAAATAAAGTTAACAGGTAAATCTTAATAGACAAAGTTGTATCTTATAAAACACACTATGAAAAATATGCGTATATACTTTGTTGGTAGTTACCTGGGGAAAAAGAAGATTAGTTCTTAAGTTTGGGGTGAGGATTTCAGTGCGAGTCCCAAGGTGTGTATTGACAATTCCGGTTAAATATGAGAAATTATTTGCTATTTCCTAGAACAGTAGGAATATTACTGCATATATATGTGGTGTGAGTTGTTAAGTTTAAGTGTAATTATAATTATAATTTAATTTTAATTTTAATTTTTATTTTTATTTTTTATTTTTACCGACCTTATCAGCTCTACTCCCGCCTCCGGGCATCCCTATAGGGAGCTGTCTGTGCCCAGTGGGGGAGGTATAAGAACAGGCAAGTCAGTAGCATGTCGGTCCTGGCTAAGTAAAATATAAAGAATGCTGAGGCGACTCCTAATAGTATAGAGTGGCCTCCGGTATGTAGCTCATGTTGTAGGGAGTATAGTGATGGGTAGAAAGGGAAAGGAGAGGGGGGAGACGGAGGTTTATGGTATGCTATGTGTTGATTCTAGTAGCTATTCAGGTATTTATGTGGTCGTGTCCTCCTCTGGACCAGTGAGAGGGAAACCAGTTGAAGTGTTTGGAGCTTGAGATGATTTAAAATGAGCCCAACATGCCCAAATATTCTTATATTTGGATGGCGTGTCAGATGATTGATGGATGAGGTTTTCCATTTCAGCTATTCTATCGACTCTCTGAATCCATTCTAGAACAGTGGGGGGGGGATGTGTTTCTCCAGTGAAGAGGAATACATAAATTTGCTGCGTTAATGAGGTGAAGAACCAGGGATTTCTTATATGTATGTTGTGGAAGTGAGGTGTGATGAAGTAGGTATTGAGCCGGAGTGAAGTCAGGCATGTATGTCGTTATCTGTGTAATTAAGCGATGGATTTCAGTCCAATAGTTTTGAATGAGAGGGCATTCCCACCATATGTGAAGTAGTGTGCCTATTGATGCATTGCACTGCCAGCAGAGTGGAGGAAGATTTGGATGGAATTTGTGAATCCTGTCAGGAGTCCTGTACCATTTCGTAAAGATTTTATATCTGTTTTCCTGTGTTGAGATATTGAGTGATCCTTTATGTATATGATTGTGAACATGTTTCCAGTCTTCAGTGGTGAGATCTATATTAAGATCTCGTTCCCATTGTCTAACTAAGATGTCATTTTTAATTTCGTGGGATGAAAATAGGAGCGTATATATATGGAGGAGATAAGGTGTCTTTGGGGTTCGGGATTGTTGCATAAGATTTCAAAAGGCGTGAGTTCCCTGTGTATGTCTGCTATGGGTTTGAGGCTATTAATGAAGTGACGTATTTGTAGGTATTTGTAGAAGGGGATGTGATAGTCCAGAAATTTGCAAGTCATGGCCTGGAATGTCATGAGAGTTCCCTGCTGGAACAATTGGTGTAGTTTTAGTCGGGGTCTGTCTGGGTCTGTCGTAGGAAGGTGGAAGTGTACTCCTGGTTTGAAGTCTGGATTATTTTCCAGAGGTGTCATGGGACCAGGTGTGGGTTTCAACTGAAGTGGTTTGCATGCCGCTTTGAAGTTTGTTAAAGTGGAGTTGATGAGTGGGTTTAATGTGGCTCCCTTAGGGATTTTTTTTTTATTAATCCATGGTAAGAGTTTTATCGGTATTGGGGTGAATGCATTTTCGATATGTACCCAGTCTTTGTTTGTACTGTTAACATGCCAGTCGACGTTCCTGGAAAGGTGGCAAACCCAGTAATATTTTTGTATGTCTGGTATGTGTAGTCCCCCCTGGAGTTTGGGATTCGTTAATCTGTTCCAATTCAGTCTAGGTTGTTTGGAAGACCATATAAAATTCCTACATAGCCTCTTGAGTGTACAAAAGAAGGTTAGAGGAATTTGTATGGGTATGGTTTGGAATAAATAAAGCAGTCTGGGTAGCAGATTCATTTTTAAGATAGCTGTCCTTCCAAACCAAGAAAACGGCCCTGAAATCCATTTTTGTAGGTCTGTCTGAATGGTTTGTAAGATAGGTAAAAAGTTTAGTCTATAGATATCCGTCAATTTGGAGGGTATTTTAATACCGAGGTACATGATTGCATGAGGTTCCCAACCAATTGGAAAGTTTTGTTTGCATTGTGTGACTATCTCATTCGGTAAAGAAATGTTCAGGGCCTTGGATTTAGAGAAGTTTATTTGTAGGTTTGAAAGGGATTTGAAAATTGCAAAGTCTTTAAGAAGGTTGGGGATGGTAGTAATCGGGTCTGTGAGAAATAGTAGGATATCGTCCGCATAGGCTGCTACTTTAAATTGTTTGTTGTTAATTTACAAACCTCTAATGTTTGGATTCTCTCTAAGTTTGCAGAGTAAAGGTTCCATAGTGAGAATAAAAATCAAAGGGGACAAGGGGCATCCCTGTCGTGTACCATTGGATACGGAGAAGGCGTCCGACAGGTGACCAGTCACCCTTATTTTAGCTGTGGGTGAGGAATATAGAGCCATAATCATTTGGATTAGTTGCAATGGTAGGCCCTGTCGAACGCCTTCTCCGCATCCAGGGACAGGAAGAAGCCGTGGGTGTCAGATGTGGTTAGCCAGTGGTGGATGTTTAAGGCTTTAGTGGTGTTGTCTCGGCCTCCCTTCCGGGAACAAAACCTACCTGCTCTGTGGAAATTAGTTTGGGGATTAGCGGTAATAGATGGTTGGCAATGGCTTTTGCAAACATTTTAACGTCTACATTGAGTAGAGAGATTGGACGGTAGTTGGAGACCATGGTAGCGTCTTTACCTGGTTTAGGGATGAGGGTGATGTGTGCTTCTAATGTGTCTTTGGTTCCTATACTTGAAGGTGAAAAGCTATTAAACACCTTGACTAAGGGTGGGATAAGTATGTCAGAAAAGGATTTGTAATATCCAAACGTAAGTCCGTCAGGACCGGGACTTTTGCCTGGTTTCATCTGCTTTAAGGCAAGTGTGAGCTCCTCCGACGTCAATGGGGAGTCTAGTGATTCGGATTCCTCTGTCGTGAGGGGGGTAGGGGCATATTGGGCAAGGAATGTTTTAATTGCCTCCTGTCTGTCCTCTAGGGTGTTGGTCATTTGAGGGGGGCGTAAGTTGTATAGGTCCGTGAAGTAATGAACAAATTGTTTTGCTATGTCTTCTGAAGTGGCAAAGGGTTTACCAGAAGGGTCTTTGATTGTATGTATGGTGTGAGCTGCTCTCTTGGCCTGTAGTGCTCTTGCTAGAAGCTTCCCTGAATTGTTGCCAAATTCATAGAAATATTTTCGCTGCAATGTGTATTTGCGCTTAATCCTTTTATGTAGTTCCTCCAGTAGTTCATTTCTAGCTTGTGTAAGTTCTGTAAGTGCCTCAGAGGCTAAGGATTTTTTATGTTTTTGTTCCAATTGCGAGATGTGTTTAGTCAGTACTTCCAGTTTAGCTTTTCTAAGTTTGTTTCGTTGTGCGGCTACAGAAATGAGTGTGCCTCTTACAACGCATTTATGTGCAGCCCAGACTACTTCTGGTGAGGTGTCACCCATTCCATTTTCTGTGAAATAATTGGTAAGTTGTTGGGAAATCGTGCTTGAGATATCAGTATCAGTAAGTAGGGAGTTATCTAGTCGCCATATTGGAGAACGTATCCTCGTGGTGGGCAGGTGTAGGGTTAAGGTTATGGGATTGTGATCTGATAAGACCATCGGTTCAATAGTAGTTTTCTTGAGTAATGGTAAATCACATTGGGATATAAAGAAGTAATCGATTCGCGAATATTTAGACTGTGGCGGAGAATAAAAGGTGAAATCCTTACCATTAGGGTGCATTGTACGCCAGGTGTCATGTACCAGTAGGTCACTGAGTTGTGTTTTTATGGCACAAAGGGCTCTGTAAGTGAGAGAAGAGTGACCATTGGAGGTGTCGAGCATAGGGTTTAAAGGGACATTGAAGTCACCTCCGATTATTAGTGTACCGGAGCTGAAAGTCATGAGTAATTGAAGCGTGTTGCGGAAAAAGGAGACTTGTCGCGTATTTGGGGTGTATAGGTTGGCAATAGTGATTCGTTTCTCGTGTAGGGTGCCTTTTAGGAATATGAATCGTCCGAGTGGGTCCTTGTGGATATCAGATACTATAAATGAGCAGTTCTTAGAAATGAGAATGCAAACTCCTTTTGATTTAGCTTCATTATTGGACGCATGGTATATTGTCGAAAATTGTTTGTCTTGCAGTTTGGGGATTGCGTCTGTTCTGAAATGTGTTTCCTGGATCAGTGCAATATGGGTCTTGGACTTATGTAGCGAGGAGAGTAAGAGAGAACGTTTTTCGGGCGTGTTTAGTCCACGTACATTGATGGATTTGAGATTTAGAGAGGTGGGAGATTGCGTCTCATCTTTTGATGTTCGATCGGGGTCCATGACCTCCGTCAGGGTCGGGAAAGGGAGAGAGAAAAAAAAAAGAGTAACCGAAGAGTCAACAGGGATAATTAACTATCCCATTTTCTCAAGTCTAGAAAAATAATCGGTAGTTTACAGCGTAGGGGTAGCGCGTAGCCCGTGATGCACAGGCTAGTACACTACACCGTTACTGTGTGGGGGTTGGTGTAAACCTTACACGAGAGAGTTGGCAAATGTGTGTAAGAGGTGTGAGTCCTGCCATGACCATGGAGATGAATGATAGGAGGGGTGCAGTAAGAGCCCGCAGGGCTTATGTGCAAGTCTGGGGTCAATAAATGTGAGAGAAAAGGTAGAGATGATGTCACACCTATAACCTAAGTGATTGCCCACATAAGTGAGTACAATAGGAATGTATTCCTTAGTATCAGACTCTGCATGAGGCAAATTCGGACTACTGGAGTCGCCTTAATGTCTGTGTAAAGATGTGGCGGAGACTCCAGGGTGCGAATTGTAAAGTATTATGTAGCCCAGTTAATAATGAAAATGAACTTGAATCCTACGACCTGAGCAGATAGACTTAACATAGCTAGACATAGTTGAACATAACTTCAATAAACATTTGGTAAACCATGACTTAATGAAGAAAGTCAATGCAAAATAGTAATTCACACGGAGAAATACCCAGGGGATATACCTGTATGAGGAGATCTATTGCAGATATCTGCTAGATATTAATGACACTGATATAGTTCACCCCATTCAGTGTTAACTTCTCCTGTCACCTGTAGAACCCTTAGGAGAGAGACAGCTTAAGTCATAGTGCTGCAGATATGTAGTGTCAGTGAACGCTGGTGAGATCTTGGGAGCCAGTCACAGTTATGTGTGGGGGGTAATAAAATACCTCAATGGGTCATGTGTCGGCTCCGATGCTAAGTCCAAAGGTGGCTGCAGGTCCAGTCTTCAGTGTCGCGGGGTCCGCAGACTGTCAGCTGATCGTCCCGGCATTAATAAGTAGAAGTGGTATGTGAATCCATGCCTGGATATTTGAGGAAGGTGTACATTCTTACTTCAGCAGGGGGTGGGTCCTGGAACGATCATCCATGTGGGGCCGGACAACATGTGGATCATCTTGGTGTAGCGGTGTCATCAGGTGACTAGTGCTGTGGTGCTCCGAGATGTATGCTGCAATGGGCCCGTGTATCGATCACCAGCTAGCGATCATTATCCGGGGTAGTGCTCTAAAGAATAAGGTACAAAGACCAGGCAGTGTTAATGCCCATATCGCATATTCCGATCTTTGTTATTGAGGTGACAGTTTCCGTGGTGGGTGCCTGAAGGAGTACACAGAAACTTCCGCGGCTTGTATGAGAGCAGGTACGCATTTCCGGTATATGCGTGTGGAGCATTATGGGGATTGTAGGCTGCCGCTCATGCGTCTAAACTCTGAAGTCAGAGGAAGGGCAGTTAAAGATTACTCCAAATCCTATTAGTGGAATCAAGCCAAGTACTCACATTCTAAGCATTCCCTGCATATCTAGCCAGTCTTTGTTAGTAATGAGAAAGTCAGATATATGTGAACCGTGTCAAAATAAATTCTAACTGTAGTAAAGATATTTGAAAGCCTAACGTGGCATAACAGAAATTTTAGGCTACTGTGACAATGATTACTTCCCTGAACTTTTAGCGATCCCTTCTGGCTCTCCTCGAGGTAGGTGAGGCTGCTGCACTGAAGTTACGGTGTTGAGTGCGGTAGGCGCCATGGTGCGCTGAGGCAGAAGGTGATCGTCTCCTCCTGTGGCCAGAGTTCAAAGCCTCCATAGGTTCTTCAGGCTGATGTTCTCTGCGTACGGCTGAGCGGCGAAAGACCGCGTACCAATTAGGTACCTCCACAGTGGGGATGTTTAATGCATCGCAAAAGTAGGGAAGGTCCTCAGGCACTTTAAGGAGTGCTGTGCGACCTTGCAAGGAGGCAGCCAGGCAGAAAGGGAACTTCCATTTATATTTTATGCCTTTGGCGCGAAGGGTGCCTAGTAAGGGCTTCAGGTCCCTGCGGTGTTGGAGAGTTATGCCAGAGAGATCCTGAAATATTTGGATAGTCTTCCCTTCATGTATAATATGCGGGATGCTCCTGGCCTGTCTAAGGATGTCTTCTTTGACCTTATAGTCAGTCAGGCAGCATATTATATCCCTGGGAGGGTCTGTGTCCTTTCCTTTGGGTCTCAGTGCGCGGTGGATCCTTTCAAAATCGACAGGTGTCTGGAGAGGTCTGTGCAATATACCGTTAAACAGGCTGATTACAGAGGGTGTCAGTTGATCTCCCTCAATTGATTCAGGGAGCCCCCTGATCCTCAAGTTATGTCTTCTGCCCTGATTATCGAGATCCTCGAGATGTCTCTGCATATCCCTCATCTGGAGGGTATGCGTATCCACATGACGGGTAGTTTTGCACAGTTGTAGTTCT
Organism: Lithobates septentrionalis; assembly: GCA_037952835.1. Taxonomy (NCBI): domain Eukaryota; kingdom Metazoa; phylum Chordata; class Amphibia; order Anura; family Ranidae; genus Lithobates; species Lithobates septentrionalis. Next base: position 321,201 of record JBBDGP010000189.1, read on the forward strand.
TGGTGTTCAACCGTTTGTTCCGCCGCCGTGACCCTGTCAGACAGGGCGCGGATGTCTAAGCGGAGTTCGTATATGGCAGCAGAAAGAGTGTCCTTTATGTCTGTAGCAATCATCCGCAGGTCATTTATATTTAAATGATGGTGGGGTTGATCCTCTGAGGTATTCTCGCCAATTAGGCTGACAGGTAGAGCGAGAGACGGCGCTCCCTGCTGTGAGGAGGTTGCGGCCTGTGAGCTCCTGTGGCGGGAGGACGCCATGTTTCCTCTGCCCATCCTGAACATTTCTGGGATATTATGTCCAGGGTTATTCGGGTTTTCCCTCGGTGACCGGGATCGTGAGGCGGAGGTGTTCCTGGAAGCAGTCCCCATGTTTTGTGGCGGGTATAGATCGTTTGAGCCTCCGGTGAGCTGGGTGCAGGTCGTGTGATGGCAGGAGCTGTGGAATTAAGCAGCCATCTTCATGCCAGGTCAGGTCACGCCCTCCATTTTGGATAGCTTTAGTAACTTCAGCAACACATACTGAATCTCGCAGTAGGTTGTCATTGAGACGCCAAGAATTCCCTCTACATAATTGCAGGGGTCGGGCAAAGGATAAATATATCGGGGAGTGGTCAGACCAGAGGGCATGCCCCAGGGAAGTCTGTAGAGGGGTATCTAAGAGGGATTGTGAAATGAGGAAGTAGTCTAATCTACTGTAGGAGTTGTGGGTTATGGAGAAATAGGTAAAATCTCTATCTGTAGGATGGTGTATGTGCCACACGTCCACTAAGTGATGGGAGAGTAGAAGAGACTTGATGTGTGAGAGTGAGGTCGTGGATATGGATGACTTACCCGCGGATGTGTCGGCAGACGGGGACAGAGCAATATTGAAGTCACCTCCAACGATAACACAGGGACCTCTAAAGGACGATAGTCTGGCGACAGTGGTAGATGGGTGCAGGTCGTGTGATGGCAGGAGCTGTGGAATTAAGCAGCCATCTTCATGCCAGGTCAGGCCACGCCCTCCATTTTGGATAGCTTTAGTAACTTCAGCAACACATACTGAATCTCGCAGTAGGTTGTCATTGAGACGCCAAGAATTCCCTCTACATAATTGCGGGGGTCGGGCAAAGGATAAATATATCGGGGAGTGGTCAGACCAGAGGGCATGCCCCAGGGAAGTCTGTAGAGGGGTATCTAAGAGGGATTGTGAAATGAGGAAGTAGTCTAATCTACTGTAGGAGTTGTGGGTTATGGAGAAATAGGTAAAATCTCTATCTGTAGGATGGTGTATGTGCCACACGTCCACTAAGTGATGGGAGAGTAGAAGAGACTTGATGTGTGAGAGTGAGTTCGTGGATATGGATGACTTACCCGCGGATGTGTCGGCAGACGGGGACAGAGCAATATTGAAGTCACCTCCAACGATAACACAGGGACCTCTAAAGGACGATAGTCTGGCGACAGTGGTAGATAGGAAGCGAGCCTGGTCCATGTTGGGGGCATATATATTAGCCACTGTGAAAAGAAAATTATTAAGTTTTAATTTGAGAGGGGGGCGTGTCCGGATGGGAGCCAGGGAAGACGTGCTAGAGCTGAGCTCCTCACAGGCAGAGATAATCCAGTGCCATCCCTGCCATAATCTACCTCGGAGAGCCTGCATTTCAACTGAACCGGTGCCTGGGCCCCCTCTGCTACTGCCCTAGGTGGCTCTTAGTGAAGTTGGGCGACCTAAATCAGATTCGGGCCTGTGGCTTGGCCCGCACCGCTGACGCCCGTCGCCATCTTGAGGCCTACGGATCCCCCGGAGGCCTCAGCTCTTCCATCCCGGATCCCGTGGATCAAAGGAACATCTTGCCCCAGCACATCAGTGACTCCGGGGGTCGGGGGCTACCTGTACAGCGGTGGATGGTGGACTGGAGATCCCTAAAACCAGCTCCGGTACCCTCCGGCCGGACGCCATCTTGCGGCCTGCGGACTCGGCCTATCTCATCCTCTGGGCACAGTGAGTAGCTGGGCAGTCGCCTATCCTTCCCATACTGGGTACCCCCTTAAAGAGACTGTGCACCGCTGTATTGATGGGGGTCGGTCCGCCATGCTTAGACGCGCCGTGAGGGAACTTTGTTACCCTGATTAGAATCCACAGCCATCCTGCTCCAGGGTTATTGGATTCCGCCACCAAACCCTCCATCCAGGTCCCTGGGCACCCCCTGAACAATCCCCTGTCTGTCTGGAGAATCCCGGCCATCCACTCGCCCCTCTATCCGGCCTACGGCCGGCTCCATTACTTGGGGACTGGCCGCCATCTTGAGAAGCGCTGTGAGGGAGCTGTGCTGTCCTGGACAGAATCCATTGCCATCCTGCCCCGGTGCTTGCTGGATCCCCCACTGGGTCCTCCATCCAGGTCCCTGGGCACCCCTTGAACAATCCCCTGTCTGTCTGGAGTATCCCGGCCATCCACTCGCCCCTCTATCCGGCCCACGGCCAGCTCCATTACTTGGGGACTGGCTGCCATCTTGAGAAGCGCTGTGAGGGAGCTGTGCTGTCCTGGACAAAATCCATTGCCATCCTGCCCCGGTGCTTGCTGGATCCCCCACTGGGTCCCCCATTCAGGTTCCTGGGCATCCCCTGAACAGACCTCTGCCTACCTGGAGAGTCCCAGCCGTCCATTAGCCCTACCAGTCTCACTGCCGGCTCCATCTGGCATCTTGGGGCCTGTGGGACCTGCAGATCCTCCACACTCGGCTACCGCCCACAGCGGAACAGACGGCAGCACCTTCCGTACATACCCGTGGCGGCTCCGTGGACCGAGAGGCGGGATTTTGTGAGAACTGGATACCGCCAGAAATACCCTGCATGGGACTACACTCTGGGAACAGAGGTGAGGAACTGCCATCCTGCTGCACCGTGGGCCCACCAGTAACTCCCTCGTCCCTCCTAGACCGGGTCCAGACCCCAGGTTATTACAAGATCGCCCCGCTCACAGGGGTGTTGTCCCACCATCTCATAGCCTGATTCTTCAAAAGTCCTGGGTGTTTGATCTTTACCCCCACAAAGCTCAGAGTACACCTCTTCGGGCAACATGTAGCCCCACAACAAATTTGGAACAAGCTATTGCCCTTGGATAGGGGTGATAAGATGAACTAAAGTCATAATCATAACTAAGTGGGGGCGCTTGCGAGACGCGATGCAGTTCACCATTTGTAATTGAGAATTTCATCTATTCAGCGAGGATTTAATACACACTGCAAGGATCAATTACCTTAAATAATTATATTTTTTATAAACATCCCTGCAGTTCATACTAGTGCATGTCGTCGGGCAAGAAGGCATACAATCGCCGTGCGCAACAGCACTCTTTAATCACATACCCTCTGCGCAATAAGGAGCAGAGTAAAATGGCGCATAAAGGTGCTAGTTCGTCGCTGGTACAGTCCCCTACAACTGCCAGTGGCCCATTCGCACAAGTCCTCTCCAACACAGAACAGTGATCTCCCCTCTCAGATCACAAAAGCAGATTTGGACTCCAGCTTAACCAAGATCTACGAAAAACTAGTTGACAAAATACAGTGTGAACTCCAAAAAACAACAAACACACTCACACAAGAAATAGCAACCCTGGGAGGACGAACAGATGTTCTTGAAACCAAACATGATGAGCTATCACTTGCACACAACGATCTTAGAAGGGACTTTGAACTGTTAGCTGAAAACCACTCATACTTACAATCTCAAGTGGAAGATTTGGACAATCGAAACCGTAGGAACAACCTGAGGATTCGTGGTATTCCAGAATCGGTCACCGAACTGATGCCAGCGGTGTCCAAACTCTTCCACAATCTCCTTCCGGATCTACCTCCATCCTCATTTGTGTGTGACAGAATCCATAGGGCCTTGCGTCCTAAGCCACCCCCAGACAAACCTTCACGTGACATTATACTATGCATGAAAGACTTTATCACAAAAGAAAGCATACTAAGAGCATCCAGGAATATGCATAACATTGAATTGGATGGAACAAAAATTCAAATATTTCCTGATATTTCACAAGCTACCTTGGAAAGGAGACGCAAAATGAAAGAGATAACTTCAGTATTACAATCAGCTCACATCAGATACCGCTGGGGCTTTCCATTTAAATTAACAGTGCCACACAATGGCACAACTTATACAGTTTTCAACATCGCGGAAGGTAAAGATCTCTTGGTAAAGTTGGGTCTTTTAGACCCGGGGGCGGTGGCAAGACCTCCTGCCACCCCTCATACCTCACCGATCTGGGCCACCCCAGCCACGCGTCGTGGACAAGGAAGATGGCGTCCATCACTCAGAAATCTGGATGCTTGAAGTTAAAGTTTTCGCATACCTACGGCTGAAAATTCACACTTCTGTAGGGGGAGGAGAGAAAGAAGGAACAGAAGGAGAAAAGGATTTTTTTTTTTTCTATCTCCTTTTCCTTCGCAGGGTTCATAGAACAATTTTTACAGTTCTAAAAATTTACAAATTTTGAAGTTTGATTTACTGTGTTTAGTAAAGTAGTTCTACCCCTTTAAAAGGTATTGGGTAGGTATTTCACAGTTACTACCATGCAATCTTATGCGATCATATACATTTAACCCCCTTTTTTTTTTTTCTCTCCATCTATGAGGTTTTTCTCCACTAATTTTTTCAACATACGTCACGGCATGCTCTTATATTTTTGTCTATAGAATCCTCGCTGAGGCTGATCTGCTCCGCCTCAGCTAGTTTGTTCCCCTACTCACAATGGACTCCAAAAGCATGGTTAAAATAGTGGATACATTTCTATGACTGACCCTGCTATCCATTGTTTTAATGATGGATGCTCCACTTGTGAGTAATGGACAATATTGTCCACAACAATTTTATTTTCGGTCAGGCAGTGCTTCTCACCCTGACCCCCAAGCTATAAATAATTTTTCTCATAATTATACTAAAATATTCTATTTTTACAAAATTTTGAAAAGGTTGAACATATTCTCTGTATTTTACTTAAGATGTTATGATGGTGCATTGTTGCGCAATGTAGCACTGTTATTATCTAGGAGTTTATTTTTTCTAGGGTTCTACGGTTCAGGTACCCAAATCTTCAGTCTACACATATACAAGTATAATATATTATTTGATATAGAAAGGTCAACAAAAAAACACTTATGCAGAATTTTGAGGTATATTCCGATATATCGTATATATGAAGATATAGATGGTAACACAGTGATCACCAGATTTTTCTCTATCTCAGGTAATTCTTCTTTATCGACGTTATCATTATTATCCAATTTACTATCACCATACCAACTTTGCCAAATGCTTTGCCCTGGGCCATGTGATCCATTGACACTACCTTATAATTATCATCGCTTTCTAACACCAATACAATGGGGCTTAGGGTGATTTCTCACAATGCCCAGGGCATTAATTCACCTCACAAGAGAAAGAAAGCTTTTCGCCACTATAAAAGATTAGGAGCTGATATAATATTAATGCAAGAAACTCACTTCGCTACAGACAAACACCCTAAATTCATTGACAAAAGTTTCAGCCAATTTTATTGCACTACTTACAACACAAAATCTAGGGGTGCTGCCATATTTATTAGGAACTCAGTGGTTTTTGAGGTTCAGAATGTCTTTAAGGACCCAGAAAGTCGTTATTTGATTTTGAAAGGCTTAATTAAAGGACGTTCGGTTACCATTGCCTCAGTATATGCTCCTAACGAGGCCCACTCAAACTTTTTTAACAAATTTTTTGAGACTTTGGATAATTATCATTCCGCACATCTAATAGTGGGTGGGGACTTCAATTTAGCAGCTCACTCGGTTCTGGACAGAAGCAGAGTTGTCCCTTCCTCGAAAGCTTTCCCTAAATCGCTGAACAGATCACTATATAATCATCAATTAGTAGATACTTGGAGAGCCCACAACATAGGTATCAAATCCTACACATTCTATTCGCACCCACATAACAGCTTTGCACAACTTGATTATATCTTCTGCACCCCAATCCTATTGGCCAATTCCTCTAAAGCAGATATACATGCATGTCCTTGGTCGGATCACCATATAATCTCCTTTAACACGTCACGCATAGGTCTAGCCAACACAACACACTCATGGCGAACTAACGATTCCTTGCTCACAGATCCATCAAGCAACCAACAAATTCTATCTCACCTAGAGCAATACTTCGCACACAACGTAACACCTGATATGTCTCCTACAAATATCTGGATGGCACATAAAGCGGTAATGAGAGGCCATCTGATAAATATTGCCTCAATTAAAAACAAATCCAAACTTGCAGATATTAGATCCCTTACAAACGATCTAGATAATTTATATCACAGACACAACCAAAACCCATCTAGTGACCTTTTTAAACAGATTCAAGAGAAACGCACTACCTTAGACACATTATTAGCATCGGACACCGAAAAGGCCCTCAGGTGGTCTAAAGCCAGATTCTTACTCAACAGTAATTCATATTCCACCATGTTCGCTAGAAAACTTAATCAATCTACAAAACCACCCCACACATACAAATTAAGGAACCCATCTGGAAATATGGTGTCCCATCCCAAAGAAGTCATGAAACTGTTCTTAGACTTCTATAAAAATCTTCTTTCCACATCACAATCTGCCCCCAAACAGTCTTCCCTTGATTGGCTTAACAACATTACATTGCCCACTCTTTCTAAGGACCAAATAGAATCTCTCAATGCCCCTTGTACAGACATAGAAATTTGCAGAATTATTAGAACTTTAAAGATATCCACTGCCCCAGGCCCAGACGGCTATTCCTCGTCCTACTATAAAAAATTTGCCCCTACCATTACCCCACACCTTACTAAACTATATAATAGTATTTTACAAGGCGGCCAATTCCCATCTGAAATGCTATTAGCCAACATGTCTCTTCTTCCCAAACCAAATAAAGACCACTCCACCCCTCAAAACTACCGCCCAATATCAGTTATTGATAATGACCTAAAAATATTTGGCCGAATTTTGGCAGACAGATTATCGGCTGTTATCTCCCCACTAGTTGATCCTGATCAAACGGGTTTCATTCCTAACAGACAAATAACAGACAATATACGACTGACCACAAATATCATTCAAGACTCCAACACAAATTCCAAATCCACACTACTACTCAGTCTCGACATACATAAAGCGTTTGACAGCGTTTCCTGGTCATATCTTGACACTCTGCTCCCCAAATATGGCATCAACAATGAATTCTTACATGGTTTTAAGGCTCTCTATCACAACCCACAAACACGTATCAAACTCCCAGGCAACAACTCAGACTTTTTCCCCCTAACCAAAGGTACCAGACAGGGTTGCCCCCTCTCCCCTCTACTTTTCGCCCTTGCGATAGAACCCCTTGCCTGCGCGATTAGAAATAACATAGACATTAAAGGATACTCCAAGGGATCCAAGGAATACAAACTCTACGCAGATGACGTGCTTCTGTTTATAACCGACCCTCTTATCTCCCTACCCAACCTAACTAAAACCCTTGCCATCTTCCACGACCTGACAGGCCTGAGTGTAAATCTATCTAAATGCTCAGCTTTACCAATCAATATTCCTCCAGCCTTAATAGCTTCACTTAAGGACAAATTCTCATTTAATTGGAATATGGATTCATTTAGATATCTAGGCATCCAAATTACTTCTTCCTATAAAACGTTTTACCAAGCAAACTATCCTCCTTTATTTAATAGTATTAAAAATTTACTTAAACTTTGGTCATCATACCAGATTTCATTCTCGGGTAGAATAGTGGCTGTAAAAATGATGATACTACCCAAGCTTTTATTTTTTTTCAGAGCCCTTCCTATTATTCTACATAAAAAAACATTAGATTCCTTACAGAGAGAGATCAACAAATTCATATGGCTAAACAAGAAACCCAGATTCAGCTATTCCCTTATGTTTAGACCCCAAGGAAAAGGAGGCCTCAGCATTCCTAATCTTTGGCTTTATTATCTATCGGCCAGATTTACCCAATTAGCCCAATGGTATGCCCCCTCACTTCAAATCCCTTGGCTCCGGTTCGAGGAAGAATCCGTCCTACCCTACAATCTACAAGGACTTCTCTGGTCCAAGACTATCCCACCACAAAAAATTAAACCCCTAAATCTCATTGTCACTCACACCCTTCAACTATGGAACAGACAAGCCTCTAAATTCAAATTATCCTCTGACATTCCCCCCTTGGCCTCCTTTCTAGGTGACCCTCGTTTCCCCCTCCCAGACAGAGCTCAAGATCAAAACTCTCTAACGAATTGGAAGTCACATAACCTAACACATTTAAAATCGCTCTTCCACAACAATTCATTCCTCACTTTCTCCAGTCTACAAATAAAATATGATTTTCCACCTTCTGAACTAGAGAACTATACAAATATAAGACAATTCTATCAGAAATATCATTCACTTACACTTCATCCCCCCTATACACAATTTGAGCAAATTTGTATCTCTTTCCCCCGTGATAGTGGTTTAATCTCCAGAATATATAAAAGTTTAAATGAGACCAACATGCCTGAGAAGTCACATCCCATGCTACAATGGGAATCAGATCTTAATACCTCATTTACTCCTGATCAATGGGATACTATTTTTACAAATCTCCATAAATGTTCCAAAACAACCTCGATCAGAGAATCATCCATCAAATTGCTCTATAGATGGTATCTTACCCCCGCTAAACTTAACTCATTCTATCCCTCACTATCCCCACTCTGCTTTAGGGGTTGCCCCTCTCAGGGTACACTTTTACATATCTTTTGGGATTGTCCCCATATAAAAAACACCTGGCATAAGGCTAGCATAATCATTGAAAAAATATCCGGTAGGAAGTTTTCTCTTACACCCCAAATATGTCTTCTTTTCTCCCCTATACAGGATATTCAAATGACTAGCACAAGGCTAATCCACACATTCCTCAGCTCCATTCATTGGGCTATAGCCTTCAATTGGCGCTCCACTACGGTACCTTGGTCACAAATTCTCAACCGCATGTCGAACATCAGACTTTCTGAAAAAATTCACCACACGTTATATGACTCTATGCCTCTTTATCAAAAAAAGTGGACCCTCTGGGACACCACCTCTCTGATTTAGAAAAATTTCTATTTAATTTTCCTCACCTCCTCTCCTTAACACATACGTAATTGCCCTTCCTTCTTCCCTCCATGATAACTGGCATATTTATGACACTGTGCAATATTTAATCTGAATAACCATAACCCTTTTTTATTTCCTGTACAACATTCACTGTTAAAGATATTTGTATGTATACCTGTACCATCATTGTAATTGTTTTATACCTTGACCTTTTACATAATAAAAATCGTTTGTAAACAAAAAAAGTTTTAATTTGAGAAACACGAAACGTCCATTAACATCAATACAGGCGTCAAGTGCTTCAGGGTGAAAAGACCTATGGAACGTAATAGAGACCCTTTTAGATTTAGCTAATGGGTTATTACTATGGAACCAGGTAGTGTAGTAGCGATTACGTATCGTGGGTATTGAGCCAGAACGGAAATGTGTCTCCTGCAGCAGCAGGATGCTAGCTCTTTGTTTATGGAAGTGGTAGAGGATCTGACTGCGCTTCTCTGGGGTGTTAAAACCTCTACAATTGTAGGATGCTAGGTTAAGAGGTGGTGTGACCGCCATATTGGGAAGGGGGGATTAAGAGTAATAAAAATAAAATAATGGGAGTCCCTTGGGGCCAGTCCCAGCCAGCAGAAAAAGGGGGGAAGAGAAGGGGGGGTAGAAGGAAGAAGAACAAGGATAGGTAACAAATGAAGAGAGACATGTAAGAAAAGAAGGTAGCAGCAAAAAAAGTAGAAGAAAAAAGTCCCAGACTCCACAGTTGGCAGAGTAGCAAACCTACATGTTTTGTCAAAATCAAGTGCAGGGAGCTGGGACCCTGACAGCAGAAGATAAACCGATTTACTTGAATAGGCCACTAGGTGGTGCCAGGTAATCATAAGTGCAAAAATACATAATACATAAGAATACATTGTGGGGAACAACTAGAAACCAGGGCATGGTGCTAAATGTGAGCACCGAGTATTCCGAAGGGGGGTTAGTGGTTAGTATGGGGGAGCTCCTGGGGCCCCGGCCCCACAAGGCAGGAGGTAAGCATAAGCGAAATAAGCTGTAATGGGGAAAGAAATAAAAAGTTATGCATGATGAAATAAGACGATTGAATAGGACACAAGGTAATGGGGTATTGAAATCAGGTTTGCTTGCCATGAGAGTAATTATGGTTTGCAATCAGGTGCATATGTCCCTGAAAAGACAAAAGTTAGAGTTTAACAAGCAAAAACCTCTGATATCAAGTAGACGGATGCACTTTGAGACAGGCGTCAGGGCAAATGAGGAGGACGGTAGTTGCAGGTGACGGGACTGATGGAGTAGGGTAAGTTCTCCTCTGATTTGCCTGAATCCGCCATTCCAGCCTTGAACTGAAGAACCTGGTGTCTTCTATAGGTAAGTCCTAACGTGGGTAAGTAGTAGAAAACTTTCCGAGTGGAAATAACCGCTAACAGTAGCTACTAGTTGGAAGGTGTGCGGAAAGGAGAAGATCATCAGGAGAGTCTCGGAGAGGTAATACTCAGAGATTCTGAGTTGACGCAGGAGGTGTTCCTGCTTTCAAAAGGAAAAAGGTGGATGACCACCCGGCCTAGAGGACATCAATCGTCAGGATCTGTGCGAGATGAGGATCCAGGGCGTCATTTGCGACTTTGTTTTTTTTTTTTTCCAAATAATTTTATTGAGAGTATAATAAAATAGACAAAAGTGTTGTACATGACATACAGGTAAAATATGATATATCCAAAATCGTACCTAGACTAAAAAAAAAAAAAAAAAATTAATACAGCAGAATCATAAAAATTGTCTAGAGGGGGTAATGATCTATGGTAGTATACAGTTAAAATTTTGTAAATTAAGAGACCTTAGGGAAGGTACAGGAGAATATACAGTACCAGGCAGTAGATACGAAAATTATTATATATATAACTAATCTATAATTCTAGAAAGTCTATCTGCTTTATATTTGAAGCGTGTTAAGTGTGTAATGAGAAAATAAAGTAATCCAAGAAGTAAATAAACGGGAATATCCCTTTAACAGTGTAAGAACCAAGGTGTGACTAATCTCGAACCTTGCACCCCTATCGGGAACAAACTGTGCAAGGTGAGATCATGAAAAGAGCGTTTAGTCGGACCTCATTGGAGATGGTCCGAATTGGTGAAAAATATGTGGTTCAAGTCTCCTGTTGTGTGTGGTGTATGTTAAGTGTATGAAAAGAAAAAGAGTTAAGTATGAATTGATGAGAAGAGTAGGTAGGGAAAAAGGTAGATAGAAAGGAATGGGGGTAGGTAGATATATAGGTTGACACTTCAATTCAGAATCCTGGTGATAAGTTTGCTAGAGGTATCAGTGGAAAAGAGAAGAGGGTCTGGAGTCAGGGTCAGACAACAAAGCCTTAAATTCTTGGGAGTCTCGAAAATGTAACCAACATGCCCAAGTGGAACGAAATTTGGTAGGGTTTTCCTTGGCCTGATGAATTAATTCTTCCATGTCCGCAATTTTCCCAACTCTTTTCAGCCAATCAGAAATTGAGGGAGGATTAGTATCTTTCCATCGCACGGGGATACATTGTTTAGCCGCGTTGACGAGGTGGAGCATTAAAGATTTTCTGTATATAGATTGAGGCAGAGATTGCGACTTTGTTTTTGCCACTGAGGTATGTATGGCAGGCCTGGTGTGGAGGGAGTGAAGGGCCAATCCGGTATAGAAACATGAGGCAGCTCCAAGGTGCTGAGGAATGTGGGAAGGTCACCCAGCATGTGAAAAAGGGCAGTCTTACTGTCATGATGAACCCGCAGCTGGAAGGGGAACATTGGTATTTCCTGCTTGTAAGTTTTCTCTATGCGATGAACACACTGTTCAAAGTCAGCCTTTGTGGGGAGAGACCGCATGGACTGTGCAGGGATATCATCTGTGATTCTAAGTCCCATCCATCCTCTGAGCCCAGGGATGTATTGGAATGGCTCCTAGAGCGCCTGGGGGGGGCAATTCTGTGTCACAGGGGTAGGGTGGGATGCCTGGGAGCCGGCCAGTGAGTCCAGGGCTGACTCAGAGCAGGCTGGGATGGAGGCGCCAGCGCCATCTTGGATTCAGGCCGGTGCTGGGCTGCGGCCGAAGATCGGGTAAAAAAGTGCCCTAAATCCCCTCCAGGCCGGGATCCCCCCCTTCCCTTCTGGTCCCTGTACTTATGTTTCCCCATTTGGTCTGGTAAAACAGCGGATTGCGATGTGGAGAATCCCTGTAGAGCCGAGGGACCCGGGAGCTAAAGCACTGCACGTCCTCTCACTACATGCGTCAGGCCATTCCCCACTTTTGGAATTTAATGCAATATCCAAAAGAGTGTAATGATTTTAAGATTGAATAACGAAATGTCTAATGACAAGCTAGAAAAATACTATCATGTATTATACTTGTTAAACTTATAGTTTGTCATATATACATTAAAATAATATACAAATATACAAATTGAGTTAACAAAAGAATAAACCACACATAGTATAATACTGAATAAATCAATCTATGTTTATTTAACAAACATACAAATGAACAGCAAACAGAAGTCACATCATATTGTGCTGTTCTTGCACTTGCTCAGTGGTGTCAGATTATGTGCCTCATGTTACATACTTCATCACAACTGACGTCTTTGGGGGAAACAGAAACATGGGATGAGGATGGGAGGAGAAAGCCATTGTGTGGTTTATTGTTTTTTGACTGGGTCATATGTGTTGTGGACCTTGAGTTAATTTGAAGAATAGTTTTGGGGAGTCCATTCCTGGTTACCATTAACTAATTTACCTTAATATAATTTTATGCTTAATTTACCAAAGAAATGTAGCAAAATGCATTTTGTATAATCTAAACTAAGAGAAATGTTTTTTTTTTTAAATGTTCCCTATTTTTTCATTTACATAGCAAAACAATAAAAAAGGGGTGATTAATTACCACCACAAAGTTCTATCTCTCTAAAAAAAAATGATACAAATTTCATTTGGGTACACTAATGGACTGAAATGGGTAGAATATGTCCAGACTTGAAGTGGTTAATCTTGCTTGATCTTTATTCTTCTCAATTTTTTTTGAAAAGTCTTGCTTGAAATCAGTAGACAATCCTTTTACCAAATACCAAATTACTATAAATGCATAGCAATACATGTTTTGTAAAAATAGTTTGTAAAGCTAAAGCCATTTAAGTTAAAGAGTTTTTGTTTATACTAAAACAAAGTAAACATCCAGTGACCTTTTTGCCATTGCTAAGTTTTGCTGTGCAAAAAGTCCCATACTTAAACCCAATATGTTAAACCAGTTTTAAGTCCAACACCATACTCCAAGGGAAAGACTACTCCCTGATGATAATAATAAAAATATTGCATGTTCTATCTCTTATAATTCATTTAAATTACCTGGAACTTGTATCCAGATGTCAGAATTATGATCCCAGAAAGCTCAAAGACAAAAGAAATCACAATATAGTGTAATTCTGTTTATATGGACCAAATTATTAAAAGCAACCTGGTAAGTCACATTCTATAAGTGCATCCAGCACTATGTACATGGCAAGTTACTACCAATGTTGACATCAAGCAAAGTTGTTTGCAAACACTTCATGGCATGATGAAGTGTCTTTCTCTGCCCAATATATTTTGTAACTTGAAACTTTATTGAGACGATTTATTTTTACAATAATTGCCTAATGATTGAAGGCAATAATTAGCACATATCTACACACATCTTCTAGGTTGTTAGAGTCCTTGCTTTCCTAATGCCGCGTACACACGGTCCTACTTTTCGTCTACAAAAGTCCAACAGACGCTGATGGACTAAAGCTGGCTGGTAATCCGATCGTGTGTGGGCTTCTCCGGACTTTCAACTGACTTTTTTAGCCTCAAATACGACGTACTTTAGATTTGAAACATGCTTCAAAACTTTTACTTCGTACCTACGACGGACCCCGAAATCCGCTCGTCTGTGTGCTAGTCCGACGGACAAAAAGCCACGCTAGGGCACCTATTGGCTACTGGCTATGAACTTCCTTATTTTAGTCCGGTGTACGTCATCACGTACGAATCCGACCGACTTTTGTGTGGTCGTGTGTAGGCAAGTCCGGTCGTTAGAAAGTAGGCCGCAAGTCCGCGGCAAGTCCACCGAAAGTCTGCCGGAAGTCTGTCCGACAGGCTGTCCGACTTTTGTAGACGAAAAGTACGACCGTGTGTACGCGGCATTAGTCCTACTGCAAGGTATACCCATTTCATAGTAATGTGTCCTTTTGCTTTATTTTTGACACTACTTACAATACATATTTATAAGTCAATTTACTTCTCTATGAAATGTACTTATTCCAGTTTTCTTCCCTATTGAATTCTACTCAAGGTTAATGCTTAGATAAATGTGTTCAAATTATGTAAGCACATGGCTACTTATGTAAAAATAAAATAGCATTTAATCAAGTTAATTGCACAGATTTCTTTAAATTGATATTTATTATGTTGCAGCAGCATGAACAATTGATAACTTGGCAAGAGTGATAGTATGATTGACTTTTACTGTAATCATTGTAGGGAAAAAGTCATCAAGTGCCCAGGGCCAAGCTGTTCCCCCATGATGTGTGCATTGGACCATCTTCTTCAGCTGGGATTCCCACTCCCAGGTGACACATTTCTTGTTTGAGCATCACATTGCAGCTCTGGGTCCGTAAATTGGGTTTCACATTGACCTGGAATTGTGTAGTGACATTGTGGGATCTTCCTGCTGTGTATTCCCTGCCACTGCTTGTCTCATTTTGGCGATTATAAATAGTGCTGAATCACCCAAAGGCAAAATAAAATGTAGACCACCAGGGGCATTTCTAGGATTGTAAAATACCTGAGGCACCCCTAGGAACTGCAACTAGAAGCAACATGAAGTGAGCATAACATTCCATGATGAACAGAGGGTGTAACCATGCTTCATGTGCAGTGGGAGGGGCTTAAAATGATACATTTAAATGGGGCCTGGACCTCAATCTGTATACACAGCACACATATGCCACAGTCCTTGTACACACAAAATATGCTGTACATCTGCTATATCATTATTAGTGTGCAACTTTGCAGGGTGTCTTTTGAAAGCTGTATGCAAGCTGACAATGCAGAGGATGAAAGCAGAAGCAGCTTGTATACACTTTGATAGCTGCGGGGGATCTGAAAGTTAATAGGAGCTGTCACTCCCAGAAATGTTAGATTCCTATTCATTTTGCAGAGCAAAAAAAACAAAACAAAGGAAAATCAACCATTAAAAAAAAGAACATGTTTATTTTTTATGTTTTTTTTTTAACATAAACATATCAATAAAAAAAGCTTCCTCTGCTCATAGGGTTGCTTGAATTATTGTGCCAAAAATAAGAGTTTCATAGTAACATTTTTCTGCCTACCTTAATCACTTCAATACAGGGCATTTTCACCCCCTTCCTGCCCAGACCAATTTTGAGCTGTAACATTTTTAATGACAATTGCGTGGTCATGGAACACTGTGCCCATGTGAAATTTTCATAATTTTCTTCCCCACAAATAAAGCTTTCTTTTGGTGGTATTTGATCACCTCTGCGATCTTTATTTTTTTCGCTATAAACAAAAAAAGAGCGACAATTTTGAAAAAACACAATATTTTTTACTTTTTGCTATAATAAATATCCCAATTTAAAAAAAAAAAAAAAAAAATCTTCCTCGGTTTAGGCTGATATGTATTCTTCCACATATTTTTTTTTTTTTAAATTGCAATAAGCTTATATTGATTGGTTTGTGCAAAAGTTATAGAGCCTACAAAATAGGGGATAGATTTATGGCATTTTTATTATTTTTTTTTTACTAGTAATGGCGGTGGTCTGCTATTTTTATAGAGGGTGTGATATTGCGGCAGACAAATTGGACTCTTTTGACACATTTTTGGGACCTTTGACAATTATTCAGTGATCAGTGCTATAAATACAGTCAGGTCCAGAAATATTGGGACATCAACACAATTTGAATCTTTTTGGCTCTATACACCACCACAATGGATTTGAAATAAAACAAACAAAATGTGCTTTAACTGCAGACTTTCAGCTTTAATTTGAGGTTATTTACATCCAAATCAGGTGAACGGTGTAGGAATTACAACAGTTTGTATATGTGCCTTCCACTTTTTAAGGGACCAAAAGTAATGGGACAATTGGCTGCTCAGCTGTTCCATGGCCAGGTGTGTGTTATTCCCTCATTATCCCATTTACAAGGAGCAGATAAAAGGTCCAGAGTTCATTCAAAGTGTGCTATTTGCATTTGGAATCTGTTGCTGTCAACTCTCAATATGAGATCCAAAGAGCTGTCACTATCAGTGAAGCAAGCCATCATTAGGCTGAAAAAACAAAACAAACCCATCAGAGAGATAGCAAAAACATTAGGTGTGGCCAAATCAACTGTTTGGAACATCCTTAAAAAGAAGGAAAGAGAAGACTTCACCAGAGTGAATAAAGAAGGTTCACCACAAGATGTAAACCATTGTTGAGCCTCAAAAACAGGAAGGCCAGATTAGAGTTTGCCAAACAACATCTAAAAAAGCCTTAACAGTTCTGGAACAACATCCTATGGACAGATGAGACCAAGATCAACTTGTACTAGAGTGATGGGAAGAGAAGAGTATGGAGAAGGAAAGGAACTGCTCATGATCCAAAGCATACCACTTCATCAGTAGGGATGAGCCGAACACCCCCCGGTTCGGTTCGCACCAGAACCCGCGAACGGACCGAAAGTTTGCACGAACGTTAGAACCCCATTGACGTCTATGGGACTCGAACGTTCGAAATCAAAAGTGCTCATTTTAAAGGCTAATTTGCATGGTATTGTCCGAAAAAGGGTTTGGGGACCCGGGTCCTACCCCAGGGGACATGTATCAATGCAAAAATGCAAAAAAAACTTTTAAAAACGGCCGTTTTTTCGGGAGCAGTGATTTTAATGATGCTTAAAGTAAAAAAAAAAAGTGAAATATTCCTTTAAATATCGTACCTGGGGGGTGTCTTGTTTCCCATGTTTAGAACAGTCCCTGCACCAAATGTCATTTTTAAAGGAAAAAATCTCATTTAAAACTGCTTGCGGGTTTAATGTCATGTCGGGTCATGGCAATATGGATGAAAATCAGTGAGACAAACGGCATGGGTACCCCCCCAGTCCATTACCAGGCCCTTTGGGTCCTGTATGGATATTAAGGGGAACCCCGCACCCAAATTAAAATAAGGAAAGGCCCTATATACTCTGAACAGCAGTATACAGGCGGTGCAAACAAGACAGGGACTGTAGGTTTGTTGTTAAGTAGAATCTCTTTGTAATTTTGAACGGGTACATTTTTAACGTGTTTAGCTCCAGCCAAAAAATCTTTTTTAAGCTTTTTGGAAAACATAGGGAAGGGTTATCACCCCTGTGACATTTGTTTTGCTGTCTTTCCTCCTCTTCAGAAGATTTCACCTCACTTTTTTGTCCCAATGAAAAATGTTTTTTGAAAATTTGTTTTTTTTTGTGGAACAAGGATTGGAAAGCATCAGTGGAAAGGAGAAATTGTTTTCCCATATTAACTCTTACAGGAGAGAATTTCCCTTCCTAGGGGTAGATTTCATCTCACTTCCTGTTGTCTCCTTCCGTTTGCAAGTAGGAGTCGTTTGTAAGTTAGATGTTTGAAAGTAGGGTCCTGCCCTATATACTCAGCAGAAATTTGGGCCTTAGGTGTTGCTGTGGCCACAACACTGTAAGCCCTCACAGGGCCCTGCTGTGAAATATTAGATCAAGAATTGTAATTACATGCCCCTGTTGAACAGGAGCTGAAAAATTAGGCCTTAGGCACTGGTGCTGGTGCCACCACACTGCAACCCCTCACAGACACTCTAGTTGGAACGCAGGAACGAGCCCTGCTGCAAAGTATTGCTTCAAAAATTGTAATTACACGCCCCTGTTAGACAGGGGCAGAAAAATTGGGCCTTAGGCACTGGTGCTGGTGCCACAACACTGCAACCCCTCACAGACACTCTAGTTGGAACGCAGGAACGAGCCCTGCTGCAAAGTATTGCATCAAAAATTGTAATTACACGCCCCTGTTAGACAGGGGCAGAAAAATTGGGCCTTAGGCACTGGTGCTGGTGCCACAACACTGCAACCCCTCACAGACACTCTAGTTGGAATGCAGGAACGAGCCCTGCTGCAAAGTATTACATCAAAAATTGTAATTACACGCCCCTGTTAAACAGGGGCTGAAAAATTGTGCCTTAGGCACTGGTGGTGGCGCCCAGAACCAAAAATGTTCTTACAAGCTATCAGCGTGATGATTGAGGAGGAAGAGGATAATTACTCAGGGATAGTCACTCAGCATCAGCATAGGCAGTCTTTGAAGGGATCTGAGATTTCAAAAAAAATTATTCGGTTACATCAGCATCAGGTGCTTGGTAGCTGGTGGTGATCCAAGACTGATTCATTTTTATGAAGGTCAGCCGATCGACCGAGTCGGTGGACAGACGCACCCTGTGATCGGTTACCACGCCTCCAGCAGCACTGAATGTGCGTTCCGAAAGAACGCTGGATGCAGGACAGGCCAGTAGCTCAATTGCATACTGTGCAAGCTCTGGCCAGTGATCCATCCTCAAGACCCAGTAACCCAGAGGATTTTCGGTGGGAAAGGTGTCCAAGTCTGATCTTGCCCCTAGGTATTCCTGCACCATGTAAAACAGACGCTGGCGATGGTTGCTGGAACCGATCATACCTTGAGGCTGCGGACCAAAAAATTGTCTGAACGCATCGGTCAGACGGCCACCTTCTCCACCGCTCCTTCTTTGACTGACCGAAGCCTCAGCAACACGTTGTCCAGAAACAGGAGTTTGTAACCTCCCAGTCTCTGGGAACGCGTTGCACAGACCTTTCTGCAAGGCCTCCCGAAGATGTTTCATCCTCTGCTCCCTCTGCGATGGCAAGATAAGGTCCACAACCTTACCCTTGTAACGTGGATCAAGGAGGGTTGCCAGCCAGTATTGGTCCTTCTCCTTGATACCACGAATACGAGGATCCTTACGCAGGCTTTGCAGGATCAGGGAGGCCATGCAGCGTAGGTTTGCTGAGGCATTCGGTCCGGAGTCCTCTGGGTCACTAAGGACAACAACGTCCGCAGCCACCTCCTCCCAGCCACATACAAGTCCATGTGTTCCTTGGGACTGATCCCTTAAAGACTGCTGATGCTGAGTGCCAGGCTCCACCTCCATACTGACACAATCTTCCTCCTCCTCCTCCTCCTCCTCCTCCTCCTCTTCCTGTGTGATCGGCGGGCACGCAGGAACACTGTCTGGATAAAGGGGGCCTTGAGAGATAAGGAAGTCCTCCTCTTCCTGCCTCTGTTCTGCCTCAAGTGCCCTGTCCATTATTCCACGCAGCGTGTGCTCCAACAGGTGTACAAGGGGGACAGTGTCACTGATGCATGCACTGTCAGTGCTCACCATCCTCGTGGCCTCCTCGAATGGTGACAGGACAGTGCATGCATCCCTGATCATGGCCCACTGGCGTGGGGAAAAAAAACCAAGGTCCCCTGACCCTGTCCTGGTGCCATAGTCGCACAGGTACTCATTGATGGCCCTCTGCTGCGTGTGCAGCCGCTGCAGCATGGCCAAGGTTGAGTTCCACCTGGTGGGCATGTCACAGATTAGGCGGTTCTTGGGCAGGTTAAACTCCTTTTGGAGGTCCGTCAGCCGAGCACTGGCATTATATGACCGGCGGAAATGCACACAGACTTTCCTGGCCTGCCTCAGGACATCCTGTAAGCCCGGGTACCTGCCCAAGAACCGCTGCACCACCAAGTTAAGGACGTGAGCCAAACAGGGCACATGGGTCAGTTGTCCCTGTCGGAGGGCAGAGAGGAGGTTGGTGCCATTGTCGCAAACCACCATTCCTGCCTTAAGTTGGCGTGGCGTCAACCACCTCTGAACCTGCCCCTGCAGAGCTGACAGAACCTCTGCCCCAGTGTGGCTCCTGTCCCCCAAGCACACCAGCTCAAGCACCGCATGGCATCTTTTGGCCTGCGTACTTGCGTAGCCCCTTGAACGCCTACGGAGCACCGCTGGTTCCGAGGAAGAGGCCATGGAGGAAGAAGAAGAGGAGGGGGTGGAGGAGAGAGGTGTGTCACAATCAGCATTTTGGAGGCGTGGTGGCGGAACAACCTCCAACACTACTGCACCTTGTCCTGCATCCTTCCCAGCTGCCAGCAGAGTCACCCAATGCGCCGTGAAACTTAGGTAACGTCCCTGTCCATGCCTGCTGGACCATGAGTCAGCGGTAATATGCACCTTACCGCTGACCGCCCTGTCCAGCGAGGCATGGACATTGCCTTCCACATGCCGGTAGAGAGCTGGAATCGCCTTCCGTGAGAAAAAGTGGCGTTTGGGTACCTGCCACTGAGGAACCGCACATTCCACAAACTCACGGAAGGGGGCAGAGTCTACCAACTGAAAAGGCAGCAGTTGAAGTGCTAGCAATTTTGCCAAGCTAGCATTCAACCGCTGGGCATGTGGATGGCTGGGAGCAAACTTCTTTCGGCGGTGCAGCAGCTGGGGCAGGGAAATTTGCCTGGTACAATCTGACGTCGGTGTACCAAAAGCAGATTGCCCACAAGTACTTGGCTGTGACACACCTAATTCTACACCTTCATTCCTCTCACTGCAGGTCTCAGAGAGGACTGAAGGTCTAGTGGGGTTGGAAATCTCAGCTGATGAGGAGCAAGGAGAGATCCTCTTTGTTCTTTGGTGTGGGTCTTTTAGATATGCTTGCCAACGAACTGCATGACAGGTCAACATATGTCTGGTCAAGCATGTGGTACCCAAGCGGGAGATGTTTTGGCCACGCGAGATACGCTTGAGACATATGTTGCAAATAGCAGCGGTGCGATCTGATGCACTCGTCTCAAAAAAGGCCCACACCAAAGAACTTTTTGAATAACGCGCAGAGACTGCAGCGCCCTGCACATGTGGAGCTTTGGGGTGTGATGCAGTCAATGTGCTGCCCTTAGGCTGGCCCCTGGAGGGCATCCTGCCTCGTTGGTGATGTGCCGCCTCCTCCTCCTCCTCCTCCTCCTCTCTCCTATCAGGCACCCACATTGAGTCAGTGACCTCATCATCCCCTCCCTCCTCATCACTGGAGCAAACCTGGCAGTATGCTGCAGCAGGGGGAGCATGACTGCCAGATTGCTGTCCTTCTTGGGCACCCCCTCTGTCCGTGCTCATGTTACTGCCTTCATTGAGCTCAGTATCATCATCAGAGCCTTCCAAACGCTGGGCATCCTCCTGGAGCATGTACCGAACACTGTGGTCAAACAGTTCGAGGGAATCCTCAGGAGGACATGGTGGAGCAAGGGAAGGAGTCACTGATGACATTGAGCTGAGGGAAGAGGCCGCTGCTTTGCCAGACAAAGCACCCTGGGCATGGGTGAGAGAGGATGAGGAGGATGAGGACGGCTTGGTCATCCACTCGACCAAGTCTTCCGCATGTTGCGGCTCAACACGGCCAGCTGCCGAAAAAAAGGCCAAGCGTGTCCCATGGCCACGTGCTGATGAGGATGCACCGTCTCCACGACCAGCACTAGACACAGAGCCTGCTTGCCCTCTCTTATTGGCTTGTGACTGTCTGCCTCTCCTTCTTGGCCTTCCAGACATACTAATGGCCTGTAGCTGCACTAAGCTGGGATAGAACACCTGTAATTTTCTTCAGGTAGCTTTATATACTGTAACCAGACAAGCCTGCCTGTCAGTAGGAAGATAACAGGAACGGATCTAGCTGAACACTGTGAGCAGGACGCACTGCACTAAATGTAAATAGCAGGAACGGATCTAGCTGAACACTGTGAGCAGGACGCACTGACTGCACTAAATGTAAATAGCAGGAACAGATCTAGCTGAACACTGTGAGCAGGACGCACTGCACTAAATGTAAATAGCAGGAACGGATCTAGCTGAACACTGTGAGCAGGACGCACTGACTGCACTAAATGTAAATAGCAGGAACAGATCTAGCTGAACACTGTGAGCAGGACGCACTGACTGCACTAAATGTAAATAGCAGGAACGGATCTAGCTGAACACTGTGAGCAGGACGCACTGCACTAAATGTAAATAGCAGGAACGGATCTAGCTGAACACTGTGAGCAGGACGCACTGACTGCACTAAATGTAAATAGCAGGAACAGATCTAGCTGAACACTGTGAGCAGGACGCACTGCACTAAATGTAAATAGCAGGAACGGATCTAGCTGAACACTGTGAGCAGGACGCACTGCACTAAATGTAAATAGCAGGAACGGATCTAGCTGAACACTGTGAGCAGGACGCACTGACTGCACTAAATGTAAATAGCAGGAACGGATCTAGCTGAACACTGTGAGCAGGACGCACTGCACTAAATGTAAATAGCAGGAACAGATCTAGCTGAACACTGTGAGCAGGACGCACTGCACTAAATGTAAATAGCAGGAACGGATCTAGCTGAACACTGTGAGCAGGACGCACTGCACTAAATGTAAATAGCAGGAACAGATCTAGCTGAACACTGTGAGCAGGACGCACTGCACTAAATGTAAATAGCAGGAATGGATCTAGCTGAACACTGTGAGCAGGACGCACTGACTGCACTAAATGTAAATAGTAGGAACGGATCTAGCTGAACACTGTGAGCAGGACGCACTGCACTAAATGTAAATAGCAGGAACAGATCTAGCTGAACACTGTGAGCAGGACGCACTGCACTAAATGTAAATAGCAGGAACGGATCTAGCTGAACACTGTGAGCAGGACGCACTGACTGCACTAAATGTAAATAGCAGGAACGGATCTAGCTGAACACTGTGAGCAGGACGCACTGCACTAAATGTAAATAGCAGGAACGGATCTAGCTGAACACTGTGAGCAGGACGCACTGACTGCACTAAATGTAAATAGCAGGAACGGATCTAGCTGAACACTGTGAGCAGGACGCACTGCACTAAATGTAAATAGCAGGAACAGATCTAGCTGAACACTGTGAGCAGGACGCACTGCACTAAATGTAAATAGCAGGAGCAGATCTAGCTGAACACTGTGAGCAGGACGCACTGCACTAAATGTAAATAGCAGGAACGGATCTAGCTGAACACTGTGAGCAGGACGCACTGACTGCACTAAATGTAAATAGCAGGAACGGATCTAGCTGAACACTGTGAGCAGGACGCACTGCACTAAATGTAAATAGCAGGAACAGATCTAGCTGAACACTGTGAGCAGGACGCACTGCACTAAATGTAAATAGCAGGAACGGATCTAGCTGAACACTGTGAGCAGGACGCACTGACTGCACTAAATGTAAATAGCAGGAACGGATCTAGCTGAACACTGTGAGCAGGACGCACTGCACTAAATGTAAATAGCAGGAACGGATCTAGCTGAACACTGTGAGCAGGACGCACTGACTGCACTAAATGTAAATAGCAGGAACGGATCTAGCTGAACACTGTGAGCAGGACGCACTGCACTAAATGTAAATAGCAGGAACAGATCTAGCTGAACACTGTGAGCAGGACGCACTGCACTAAATGTAAATAGCAGGAACGGATCTAGCTGAACACTGTGAGCAGGACGCACTGCACTAAATGTAAATAGCAGGAACAGATCTAGCTGAACACTGTGAGCAGGACGCACTGCACTAAATGTAAATAGCAGGAACGGATCTAGCTGAACACTGTGAGCAGGACGCACTGACTGCACTAAATGTAAATAGCAGGAACGGATCTAGCTGAACACTGTGAGCAGGACGCACTGCACTAAATGTAAATAGCAGGAACAGATCTAGCCTAATCTATCTAACTCAAATCAAATGACACTGTCTGTCTCTCTCTCTATCAGCACACCGGAACACACTACACAGGGCCGCCTTGCAGGCGTCTTATATAGTGTGGGGCGTGTACTAAATCCCCTGAGCCATAATTGGCCAAAGCCACCCTGGCTTTGGCCAATTACAGCTCTCTCTACTGACGGCGCTGTGATTGGCCAAGCATGCGGGTCATAGTGCATGCTTGGCCAATCATCAGCCAGCAATGCACTGCGATGCCACAGTGAATTATGGGCCGTGACGCGCCACACGAATTTGGCGCGAACGGCCCATAACGTTCGCAATTCGACGGATGGTCGAACAGCCGATGTTCGAGTCGAACATGAGTTCGACTCGAACTCGAAGCTCATCCCTATTCATCAGTGAAGCATGGTGGTGGTAGTGTCATGGCGTGGGCATGTATGGCTGCCAATGGAACTGGTTCTCTTGTATTTATTGATGATGTGACTGCTGACAAAAGCAGCAGGATGAATTCTGAAGTGTTTTGGGCAATATTATCTGCTCATATTTAGCAAAATGCTTCAGAACTCATTGGACGGCGCTTCACAGTGTAGATGCACAATGACCCGAAGCATACTGCGAAAGCAACCAAAGAGTTTTTTAAGGGAAAGAAGTGGAATGTTATGCAATGGCCAAGTCAATCACCTGACCTGAATCCGATTGAGCATGCATTTCACTTGCTGAAGACAAAACTGTAGGGAAAATGCCCCAAGAACAAGCAGGAACTGAAGACAGTTACAGTAGAGGCCTGGCAGAGCATCACCAGGGATGAAACCCAGTGTCTGGTGATGTCTATGCCTTCCAGACTTCAGGCTGTAATTGACTGCAAAAGATTTGCAACCAAGTATTAAAAAGTTTGATGGATGATTGTTAATCTGTCCCATTACTTTTGGTCCCTCAAAAAGTGGGAGGCATATATATAAACTGTTGTAATTCCTACACCGTTCACCTGATTTGGATGTAAATACCCTCAAATTAAAGCTGAAAGTCTGCGGTTAAAGCACATCTTGTTTGTTT
This sequence comes from Lithobates septentrionalis, assembly GCA_037952835.1. NCBI lineage: Eukaryota > Metazoa > Chordata > Amphibia > Anura > Ranidae > Lithobates > Lithobates septentrionalis. Next base: position 346,216 of record JBBDGP010000189.1, read on the forward strand.
CATTTCAAATCCATTGTGGTGGTGTATAGAGCCAAAAAGATTTGAATTGTGTCGATGTCCCAATTTGTATGGACCTGACTGTATGCACTGATTACTGTATATATGTCACTGGCAGGGAAGGGGTTAACACTAGGGGGCGATCAAGGGGTTAAATGTGTTACCTAGGGAGTGATTCTAACTGAGGGGGGAGGGGACTGACTGGGGAAGGTGACCGATCGGTGTCCCTATATACAAGGAACACATGATCTGTCTCCTCTCCCCTGACAGGACGTGGATCTGTGTGTTTACACACACAGATCCACGTCCCTGCTCTGTGACAAGCAATCGCGTGTGCCCAGCGGACATAGCAGCCGCCGAACACGCGCATCGGCTCCCGAGTGACGCTGTGGGTGCACCCCCTAGATGGCCGGGAAGCCAAGGACATCATTTGACAGCCGCCCAAGCCACCTTGCGGCCGTCATATTACTACACGTGGGATAGGAAGTGGTTAAAGAAGAACTTCGTTAAGAAAATCAGGGACTACTTAGTAACTAGTAACTGTTGAGACAATTACCACATTTGCTAGGAGTATAATTACTGTTGACATATACAGTATGCTACAGAGTTAAGAAGTAACATATTGAGTGCAGTATGTACTCTAAAGCCCAGCTTACAGAGCGCATTGGCATTAATAGAGAGGTCAGAAGTGCTTAACACACAGTGCAGAGTGATGGCTTTGAGGAAAACAATCCCCCAAAAGCCTCCCTATGAAAAAGGAAGCATCCTTACTTCAAGCAAATTTGCAAAAGCAACCCTTTCATTCACTTCTGTTACCTGCACCTTTTGTCCACTGATTCCTTCTGTACCTCTGCACTACCTGCTCATCATTGATCACTGCAATCCCTCATCTATGATTCTTCTCACCACTCCTTCATCCTCTGTTTTCCTCTGCACCCCTCATTCCTTGCTTGCCATAACATTTCTCCTCCTAAAGCCACAGTCTCCTGAACAACGCTGCACCCCTCTCCTGCCATATTTAACCTCTGCATGCACTGTGCCCCTCACCCACAATTTCTCATCTTTATGCCACCACTGTTTACCTCAGCTGACCTACTTACACTCACAAAAAATGTTGCCTTCTCTTCACACTCACATACAGTATACTGCAGTCCCCCTTAAACCATTCTACCCCCCCTCCTCACACTTATATACAATGCAGCCCTCCAACCTCCACCCCACACATTCATTAATTTAGCTCCCCCCCATATATACTGTGGCAGGGCAAGACTCTGTCACTGTGAAATTTGTCAGTTAATGGACATAGGGTGTGCACATTGACTAAGTGCAGGACTATGGAGCATTGATGCTTTAAAAACATCAAGGGGGTGAATAAGGTTCAGGAAGGCAGTCTTTTCAATATGAAACTAAAATCAAGAACACAGAGACATGCCCTCAAACTAACTGGAGGGAAGGTCAAAACAAATCTTAGAAAGTATTTTTTTACTGAAAGGGTAGTTGGTGAGTGGAATAAACTACAACAGACAAACAGATAAATGTGATACAGTCAACAATAAATGGCTTCACACATGCTTGGGATAAACATAGATCTATAGTCAGACAACAAGGTTAATGAAAAAAACAAAAAATAAACAAAACAATAAAATGGGAGACTTAATGTACTACTCAGTCTTTTTCTGCCGTCACTTTTCTATGTTTTGCAGTTTTCTCCAGATTTTAGTATTCCTGGATGGGGCTCCATAGTTTGGAGATTCCATAGTGTCTTAGTGGTGGGATGGAATTTCTAACCCAGTGTCTGGGTTTTGTGAAGGACCAGCAGGGTTTGTGCCCGGGTGCACATAGGCCTTATAATGGAGGTTTAGGAATAGCTCAGGGCTCCACCCAAGAGAGACAGGAGGTATCCTACAGGAGTCAGCGAGGCTGCATGTGGCAGCCAAAGCATGATTGTCTGCAAAAGACAAATAACAGTCTGAAGACTAAGGCCAGAGAGGAGCTGTGGGTGTTAGAGTGAAGCTATCTGCACTGAAGAACCTACGGTCTGGGTGACCAGTGAAAAGAGCAGAGGTACTGTGATTAAAGCTGAGTCAGAGCTTAAGAGCGCCAGGTGGGCTAGCATTTTTCATTTTTGCATAATGCTATAGAAGAACCCCTGTGTAAGAAACATTATGTGCTATGGATAGGGATGAGCCCGATGTTCGAGTCAAACATAAGTTTGACTCGAACATCAGGTGTTCGCCTGTTCGCCAAATAGCAAACAATTTGGGGTGTTTGCGGCAAATTCGAAAAGCCGCGGAACACCCTTTAAAAATCTATGGGAGAAGTCAAAAGTGCTAATTTTAAAGGCTTATATGCATGGTATTGTCATAAAAAGTGATTGGGGACCTGGGTCCTGCCCAGGGGACATGTATCAATGCAAAAAAAGTTTTAAAAATGGCCATTTTTTCGGGAGCAGTAATTTTAATAATGCTTAAAGTGAAACAATAAAAGTGAAATATTCCTTTAAAAATCGTACCTGGGGGATGTCTATAGTATGCCTGTAAAGGGGCGCATGTTTCCCGTGTTTAGAACAGTCTGAGAGCAAAATGACATTTCTAAAGGAAAAAAAGTAATTTAAAAGTACACGCGGCTATAATGAATTGTCGGTCCCGGCAGTACACATAAAAGTCATTGAAAAAAATGGCATGGAATTCCCCCACAGTCTATTACCAGGCCCTTTGGGTTTGGTATGAATATCAAGGGGAACCCCAACCAAAGTTGAAAAAAAAATTGTGCTGGGGTCCCCCCAAATTTCATACCAGGCCCTACAGGTCTGGTATGGATATTAAGGGGAACCCCACGACAAAATAAAAAAAAAATGGCATGGGGTCCTCCCAAAAATCGATACCAGACCCTTATCCAAGCATGCAACCTGGTAGGCCGCAGGAAGAGGGGGGGCGAGAGAGAGCGCCCCCCTCCTGAACCGTACCAGGCCACATGCCCTCAAGATGGGGAGGGTGCTTTGGGGTAGCGGCCCCCCCAAAGCACCTTGTCCCCATGTTGATGGGGACAAGGGCCTCATCCCCACAACCCTTGCCCAGGGGTCTGCGGGCGGGGGGCTTTTTTGGAATCTGGAAGCCCCCTTTAACAAGGGGACCCCAAGATCCCCTCTGTGTGAAATGGTAATGAGGTACAAATGTACCCCTACCATTTCACAAAAAAAGTGTGAAATGGTAAAAATGACAATACATGCCTTGGGACAAGTCCTTTATTAAAAAATAAAAAAATTAAAATATCCCACGAAGTCCATTCATCTTCTCCAGGTAATGGACCGTGGGGAAATCCCATGCCATTTTTTTCAATGACTTTTATGTGTATTGCCGGGACCGACAATTCATTATAGCTGCGAGTTCTTTTAAATTACTTTTTTTTCCTTTAGAAATGTCATTTTGCTCTCGGACTGTTCTAAACACGGGAAACATGCGCCACTTTACAGGCATACTATAAACACCCCCAGGTACGAAATTTAAAGGAATATTTCACTGTTATTGTTTCACTTTAAGCATTATTAAAATCACTGCTCCTGAAAAAACGTCAGTTTTTAAAACTTTTTTTGCATTAATACATGTCCCCTGGGGCAGGACCCAGGTCCCCAAACACTTTTTATGACAATAACTTGCATATAAGCCTTTAAAATTAGCACTTTTGATTATTCATGTTCTTGTCCCATAAACTTTAATGGTGTTTGCGTGTTCGAACACATTTTTTGCCTGTTCGCATGTTCTGCTGCAAACCAAACTGGGGGGTGTTCGGCTAATCCCTAGTTATGGACTTTCCATCTTTCTTTTAGTAAAAGTGGGCTACCAGGCCTTTAACTATGGTTCCTGACTTACATGAACTTACTGGAAAATGCATCTATGACTGAGTTAAAGATCTCCCATGTCACAATATGTATAATGCATCCCTCTGTGCTCCCCCCTCACACATACACACAATACAGCCCCCCTGCTTCTCCCTTACACATACATAGATTACAGCCCCCTCCACATGCATACTTAGAATACAACCACTGGCCCCTCCCCCTCACACCTTCAATGCACCCCCCCTCTTCACACAAATGTACAATGCAGCCCACCTGCCCCCATCTGCCTTATATACATATGTACATATATACTGTACATACATACAGTGCAGACCCCTGCTCCCTTTACAAATACATACAATGCAGCCCTCTTCTTCCCTCACACATACATGCTATGCAACCCCCTCGCCCAGTGGCGTAGCGTGGGTTGTCAGCACCCGGGGCAAGGCAAGTAATTTGCGCCCCCTAACCTGTGGACTTTTAGCACCTAAGAAGGGGGGCTCAGGGTCTGCTCTGCTGCTGCTTACGTGCTGTGGCTGTCGAAACACAAAGGGTTTCCCCGCTCACAGCCTGAGCCTCTGATTGGCTGCCTAATAATAACTCAGATTTATGGGTTGTTCATAATATTTAGTGCTAGACATGATACAGAAGATGGTCAGAGACTGCAGACATGATACAGGAGACGGTCAGAGACTGCAGACATACTACAGGAGATACAGTGAAAGACTGCAGACATACTATATGCAGGGCTATTTTCCTCAGATAATAGGTGCAGGAACTTAACCATGCCGCAACCACCACCTAACAGTGAGAGAGTCTTAATGGGGCATTGTTAAATACCACTTATGCATTCTGCACAGAGTGAAGAGTTCAGGAGTTTGCTACGTACAGAATGCAAAGATCAGGAGTGTGCTATATACAAAATGCAAAGATCAAGATTGTACTACGTACAGAGTGCGGAGTTCAGGAGTACACTGCATACAGAGTGCAGAGTTCATGATTGTGCTACGTACAGATTGCAGGGATCAGGAATGCATATCTCACAGGACAGTTTATAACCCCCCTTCCAGCACAGAGCTCTCCTTCCACTCCCAAATAATCTCTTCCCCACCAAAAGCAACTACAACTTACAGTAGGAGTGCAATGTTAAGTGGAGAGAGGGGTCATTAGTGCAAAGAGAGGGGATAGGGGATGACATTGGTGCTATGTTAATGGTGCATTGGTGCTAAATGGGGGGGGGGTGTGCTAATTTCTAACTTGGGGGATAGTGTGAACATTGTTGCTAAGTGGGGGGAGGGGAGCATTGGTGCTAAGTGGGGGGAAATGAGGAACATTTGGGATAAGTGGGAGCAGCGGGACATTGGGGATGCTTAGACGAGGAAGGGGGACATTGGGGATAAGTGGGGGATATATGGGAGGAGAGGAGGGACATTTGGGATAAGTGGGGGGAAAGGAGGGACATTGGGGATATATGGGAGGAGAGGAGGGACATTTGGGATAAGTGGGTGGAGAGGAGGGACATTTGGGATAAGTGGGGGGAAAGGAGGGAAATTTGTGATAAGTGGGGGGAAAGGAGGGACATTTGGGATAAGTGGGGGGAGAGGAGGGACATTTGGGATACGTGGGGGCAGAGGAGGGACATTGGGGATACGTGGGGGGAGAGGAGGGACATTGGGGATAAGTGGGGGGGAGAGGAGGGACATTGGGGATAAGTGGGGGGAGAGGAGGGACATTGGGGGTAACTGGGGGGAGAGGAGGGACATTTGGGATAAGTGGGGGGAGAGGGGGGACATTGGGGATAAGTGCGGGGAGAGGAGGGACATTGGGGATAAGTGGGAGGAGAGGAGGGACATTGGGGATAAGTGGGAGGAGAGGAGGGACATTGGGGATAAGTGGGGGGAGAGTGGGGACATTTGGGATAAGTGGGGGGAGAGGGGGGACATTGGGGATAAGTGGAGGGAGAGGGGGGACATTGGGGATAAGTGGGGGGAGAGGGGTGACATTGGGGATAAGTGGGGGGAGAGGAGGGACATTGGGGATAAGTCGGGGGAGAGGGGGGACATTGGGGATAAGTGGGGGAAGAGAAGGGACATTGGGAATAAGTGGGAGGAGAGGAGGGACATTTGGGATAAGTGGGGAAGAGGGTGATGCTCTGTGTATGTGTGTAGTACTGTGTAGACTGTAAGTGTAGTTTGTCCTATGTGACTGTGTTATACATGCTGAGTGTCACATACTACAGTGAGTGACCCAGAGATGTCCATGTCATTACATGTTGGGTACAGCGGCACACATGTCCATGGAACAGCAGATGAGCTCTGAGCAGTATGCTGCATGGACTCATTGGACTGGAAGCAGCTCAGTGTCCCGAGTCTCACAGCCAATAGGAAGCCAGGAAAGTATGCCTGCACTTTTTGTGAGGAGAGAGGCAGAACTCACAGTGCTGGCTTTACCTTGGAGCTGCAGTAACGGCTGCTCCCTCATCTCACCTGTTTTTTTTTTTGCTCACCATCGATCTGACCTCTGTCTGCCACACTGCCAGACTCAGTGGCTGTCTGCCACAACCAACAGGGAATGATTCAAGTCACAGATGCTGCGGTCAGGAGGAGAGGAGGCGTAACAGAAGATAGCAGAGGCGGGACTCCAGGAGCATTAAGGACAGGTCAGCTCCATGCCTCACATGACCCCATTCACCCAATCACAGGGCGTCGGGCGACCAGCTGACATTAAACATGGCGGCCGGATCGCAGGGGACACAGTATATAGAAATTAGGATTACGGAGCCAGAGTGACACACACTGACATGGGATTGCGCCCCCCCCAAATGTTGCGCCCGGGGCCTCCACCCCCCACGCTACGCCACTGCCCCCGCCACCCTCACACATACATACAATGCAGCCCTCTACTCACACATACATATATACTATAAAGCCCTCATGCTCCCCACCTCTGAACACATAGATGCAACGCAGATCCACAAATATACATACAATGCAGACTCCTGTCTCTTCCCCACATACATAAAATTCAGCCCATCATCCCACCACATGCAGACAATGCAACCCACCTGCCCTCTCACACATACAAAGAATGCAGCCCTCTACCCCTATACATAAATACAATTCAGACCCCTCACACATACATAGAATACATCCCCCTGCCATTCTTAAAAATACAAACAATCCAGCCCCCCACCTCAGTAACACACCACAGGCTTTTTAAAGATACTAATAGCCACGGTGCACAATGCCACATGCTATGATCCTTGTATAGGACTCCTTTTCTCTGCCAGTGGGAATTGCATGGCTGTGAGTGGCACAGAGAAAGCTGACTGGGCAGAGCTGCAAATGCGGCTCCCATGAAAACACTGCTCCTAGGGCAGATGCTCTTTCTGTAATAATAATAAATAACAAAGGTGTTATATTTATCTGCTCAGTGGTTTTTCACAGGGTAGCCCAGATCCTCCTCTTCTTGGGTCCCTCTTTGGTGCTCCTAGCCCCTCCCTCCTGTTGAGTGCCCCCACAGCAAGCGGCTTGCTATGAGGGCACCCAGCTGAGCCACAGCTCCCATTCAGACACGGAGCCGTGGCCTGGCTCCACCTATTTCTCTCCTCATTGACTGACTGACTTTGATTGAAAGCAGCGGGAGCCAATGGCACCTTGCTGCTGTCTCAGCCAATGAGAACTGGAGTCCCGGACGGTCGAGACACTCCTGTACATCTCTGGATCTAGAGGGGCTCAGCTAAGTATTGGGGGGCTGAGGGGAGCTGCTGGACACAGAAGGTTCTTTATCCTAATGCATAGAATCCATTAAGATAAAAAAACCTTCTGCCTTTACAACCACCTAATTGTGAAAATAACTCGCAGCTGGCAATGATGACATTTTAGAGTGAATTTCATTCACATTCTGCCATGGGCGAATGTGCAGTTATGTGGGTGTTATCATTGGGTATTTAATGTTTGCCCTAACTAACTTATTGTATAAATAAAGGTAAACCTTTTGTACATTTAGAGTGGTTAAGGAATAGAACCATTGTCAAGTTTCTATTCATATCTGCGTCTCCTTTAGGAGGAGGTATTAGTGATTGTAAAGGCATAACTTTAAAAAAAAAATAACAAACATGTCATACTTACCTGCTCTGTGTAATGAATTTACAGAGCACCCTCATTCTCAGATCCTCTGCTAGCGCTCCTGGCTCCTCTCCTATGCGGAGTGCCCCCAAGACACACAGAGTGTTGCTCACATGCACATCACTGGATTGAGATCAGGCTCAGGTAAGTATAAGGTGAGGGAAGCTGCAACAGAAGGTTTTTTACATTAATGTAGTTGTAAACCTAGTAACACCACTTTTACCTACAGGTAAGCCTGTAACAAGGCTTACCTGTAGGTACTGGGAATATCTCCTAAACCTGCATGGTTTAGAAGATATTTACCATATACTCTTGCGCCAACATCATTGGTGCATGTGCACTGAAGAAAGGCCACAAACATGCCATTTCTAAGGGGCTGGTGCCGTGACGGCAGCTCCCGCGTGCAAGTGCCGGAGTGACGTCGTGCGACTCTGGCCAGCCACAGAGCCCGAGTCCATGGTCCCGGAAGGAAGAGGGGTGGAGATGGATGCGCCACCAGCGGGGATTTGCAAGTAAGTGCAATAAAATGGGCTAGTATGCAATGCATACTAGCCCATTATGCTTTTACTTTGCAGGGGAAAAAAGAGGAAGTAAAACCCATCAGGGCTTACTTCCTCTTTAATGCAGAGAATGCATTAAGGTGAAAACTGTTATGCCGCGTACACACGATCAGACTTTCTGATTGGAAATGTTGGATGTGAGCTTGTTGGCTGAAAGTCCAACTGTGTATATGCTCCATCGAACATTTGTTGTCGGACTTTCCGCCAACAAATGTTGGCTAGCAGGTTCTCAAATTTTCCGCCAACAAAACTTTGTTGTCAGACTTTCCGATCGTGTGTACACAAGTCTGTCGCACAAAAGTTCACGCATCCATATTTTGTTTTGTTTTTTCCGTGATCTCCAGAATAATCTATTTTTTTTATTTTTGTTTTCTAGTGATCTCCATATTATTATTTTTTTTCTCATAATCTCAAGAATAATCTTTTTTTTTTCCTTTTTATTTCTAGTGATCTCAATATTATTATTTTTTTCTCGTGATCTCCAGAATAATCTATTTTTGTTTTCTAGTGATCTCCATAATAATTAGTATGTCAAGTTACCACAACACCATTATTATCTTGTATTTTTTAACCTCAAAGATACAACTATGTTGGTGTCCCTTGTTTATTTGACATTGTATTTTTGAAATGTACCTGCCTACTCACAAACAAACTGTCCTTTTTGAAGTAAAACACATAGCCAAGTATTTGTCAAAACAAACATTTTAAATTTAATAGGGAGCACAAGGTCATAACAAAATAAAGAGGCAACGCTGGAGAAACAGTTGGAGTTGAAGCCTTTGTACCCCAGGGCAGACATCAATTATTTGACAGGCCAAATTGGTAACCTGAGGAGTCCATTTAATAGTGAGCACAATACGGTCCAGGACTCAGAGAGATCAGGAGCAGCAGCAGATGACATATATGTCCCGAGGCTGTGGTCTTACAACAGCCTGCGTTTTTTGCCAGACCACACTAAACCCAGGCCATCACTCTCAACACTTCCTTCCATGCTTTCTTCCATGCTGCTGTGGTGGGTGGAGTGGCTGTGGTGTTGATGGTGTTGGTGGAGGTGGTGGAGGAGCATGGTTGAACTCACAGAGGTGTGTTTGAGGTGTGAGTTCGCCCCTTGACCCCTTGTTTAGGGCCTTGAGAATAATCTCTTTGCATATAGTGCATTGGGCCTCCTCCGTCTTTTCTAATTTGCTGGCAGTGACACATCCAAATGCGTGGTAACTGCTGCAGTAGCCTGTTTTAGGAAAGCAGCCGTGGACTCCTCCATGTTCCTTGCCTTCCTAGTCCTTTTGGTTAGAGGGCAGAGGGGAGGAACCTGGGATTCTGTCAGGCTGCTTGCCACGGCGTCCTCCTGGCTGAGACCTGTGTATGAAAATAGTACATAGTTTTCAGTTTTTGGTCATTAATCACACATAATTTTGAGCTCATGACTGTTGCAAATTGAATGTTAACAAATAGAAAAGACTATCATTCTGACCCCAGCATTTTTCATTCTTGTCCCAATTATTTTTGGCTACTACTGTCTATTGATATGTAAACCACTTTGTTAAATCAGAAATTTGTGATCAATAATATCTAGTTAACATCATTCAATTTTTGACAAGAAATATCTTCAACAATGTTATACCTGGGTCAAGCTGGGCTCCTCCACATCTTCTTCCTGGGTGGAAGGCCCAGGTTAGACCTCAGGAGCCTCAGCTGATGTGGAAGTGTTGATAGCGATGGCCTGGGTTCCATCTGGTCAGACAAAAAATGCAGGCTGTGGTAGTACCCTGGCCTGGGGACATATACATCATCTGCTGCTGCTCCGGATCTCAGGGGATCTTGGACCTTCTTGCACTTCCTATTATATGTGCTCCTTCTTTTTTAATATTCTTTTTTAATATGTGCTCCTCAGGCTACCAATTTTGGCATTCAAATAGTTGATGTCTGCCGTGGGATACACAGGCTTCACCAATTATAACAGTTTATCCAGCGCTGCCTTCCGCTTTTGTTTGTTCGAATAGTCCCTGCATTGGACTTGCCAGAGACATGGCAGCTCCCTGTACTTGTCTATGAAGTTGGGCAGGAAGTGAGGGGGTGTAAATTTGTCAACCATTTTATCTGCAAGAAACAACACAAGACAAACCCTAATATCAGGCTAAACTCTCCTAATCTTGTCCCAATATAGGCCTCAATCTTTAAGCAGTATAGGCCACTAACCACTGATGCCCCAAGTTACAATTATACCTTCGTTTGAACAATCGGCGCTAATGATCCTCCATCCTCCACTCACAGATCGTACGTACGTCACCCCCGTGTTATGCTTTATATACACTGTGCATGTGTCAAACTCTGCCCCTGTCCTTCTTTCTAGTGTATTCCCCACCTCTTCTCTTTCGGGGCAGTGGGAGAGCACATAGCGGAGACACAGCAGGTGTGTGCTGTTATCAGCAATGACGAGGACGAGGAAAGCCCGGAGCAAGGCAGTTCCACATCCAGGAGGAGATATAAGGCCTCAAATATGTCCTTTGAAGAGATGGTTTAGATGGTGGACATCTTGAAGAGAACAGACTATGATGGGGAGCATGGACTGTACAGAAACCCTAATGTGAGAAAGGCCAAGATCATTACTAAAGTTGTGAGAAGTCTGCACAGGAATTTTGGGATACGATGATCCAAAGAGCAATTGAGGAAACGCTGGTCAGACCTGAAATTGAGGGAGCAAGATCAGTATAGCAAGATCAAGAAACTGCTGCATTTATCTGTATTTGTATTTGTCGTGTGTTGCTATTATTATTATTACTTTCGTGCTGGTCCATGTGCTTTTCTTTACTGTTGTACAGTTTAAAATGCCAAGTTTGAGGTTCGTGGGCACAGGAATACAAACCACCAATACAAAGTTTTTGGCAGATGCAGGTTAGATACATTTGTTCATGCCTATTTTGCTTAAAATAAGTTTATTACATTGTTGTCTAGATGTGTTTGAAACTATAATGAAATGACAACTTGATTCAGTGTAAGGAGAGGACACTCAGCAGCTGTTTACACATCTGGATACAGGAGCAATAGTGTGGGACACCTTAGCAACCTTTTTATGGTTTCTCACGCAGGTGCTCCAGTGGATACTAGGGGTCTCTTCATGTGTGAAACTTGCACAAAACAGGTAAGTATTCCACCTTTTGAAAGGGAAAAATCATGTTTTCAGCTTGGAACTCTGCCAAAACAGACAATTGTACAACACTTCCAAGCAATGTTTCATATTACTATTTCTAGCCTAAAATATCTGTCTGCTAGGTATACCTTTTTTGTATACACATAGGGGAGAAAAGAATAGGGACATCTGAGGACACCAGTAACCCCACACCTACTGAATTAAGGGAACTCAGCACACAACCTGAGGATGTGGATGCAGAAGTTCAGGAAGTGGTGGGTGAAGTGGTCGAAATGGTGTCGACAATCAGTGTCCGAGACCACAGCTTCAGGTAATAGGTGGATGCCTGCATATTTATAATATATGGTGTGTTTTTTTTTTATTTTTAGGTGATGTAGATGTTGTGGAAGACGAAACTCATTTCAGCAGTGCAAGTGCACAAGTACCCATCAGTGAGATCATAGTGTGCAATTATGATTTAGAAAAGTTGAAGCAAAATATCCATGATGTTCAAAAAAGACTGAGCAACATCACTGATGTTTTAGGCAAAATCTAAACCAAAAAAAATTACATTTTGTTGTTATTGTTGTACATGTTTTAAAAGTTTTAAGGTAATTGCACAGCCAAATTTTGAAGATGCACACAGTGTGTCAACATGTGCTATCTGCCATCATGGGATATCAATGTACGCGTTTTGTGGGTGCAACCCCTTCCTCCAAACTAAAGTAGGTGAGAGGAAGGGGTTGCACCCCTCAAACACGGCAAAATCTAAACCAAAAAAAATTACATTTTGTTGTTATTGTTGTATGTGTTTTCAAAGTTTTAAGGTAATTGCAAAGCCAAATTTTGAAGATGCACACAATGTGTCAACATGTGCTATCTGCCATCATGGGATATCAATGTGCGTGTTTTGTGGGTGCAACCCCTTCCTCCAAACTCAAATAGGTGAGAGGAAGGGGTTGCACCCCTGAAACACGTCCATTGATCCCCCATGATGGGATCTAGCACATGTTGACACACTGTGGCTTATTTTAAAAAAGCAAAACCACTTTGCACTACTAGTGTAATGCAAGTGCACTTGAAAGTGCACTTGTTGGGCAAAGTGGATTGTCCTTTCTGAAATAAGGCCCAGTGTGTCAACATGCACTAGCTCCCATCATGGGGGATCAATTGACATGTTTCAGGGGTGCAACCTCTTCCTCTCACCTACTTTAGTTTGGGGTTGCATCCACAAAATGTGTACATTGATATCCCATGATGGCAGATAGCATATGTTGACACACTGTGTGTTTTGTGGCTTTAGAAAAATAGATGTAGGGAAAATACACAGATTTTACGCATGGGATCATGAGGGAAATCCAAATAATTTTGAGTCCCAATTTGTGTGCATCTTCAAAATTTGGCTTTTACAGGGGTGAGATCACCCCATCTGATGAAGGCAAAATCAACACAGTTTTGACATACTAATGTCTCATATGGCCTTCATTTTAGCAAAGTTGAACTTTGTAAGTTCCTAAATTGGGGATGTGTATGTTATGTTTTTAAACATCCCTGTTTAGCCCCAAATTTATGTCAAACTTACATGTTATACACCAAGATGTTGGTTTGTTCCAAAACCGTTTATAACCGTTTATAACGCACATGTGAATGTGCTTGAAGTAATATGTTTTATACTCAACAATGTGTGGCTTGTTCTTTCAATGCTCAATACCAGTTAATTCTTAAGTTGGTGTAGTTACAGTGACAATGGGGGTTATTTACGAAAGGCAAATCCACTTTGCACTACAAGTGCACTGCAAGTTACGTTTCCACTATTGAAGAAAATGGCCAAAAATAAAAGGCCATTGGAGAACCTAGGAGACAGATAAGAAACACAAACACTAATTCAAATGAACTATGAGTTTAATTTTTCATAAAAAAATTATTCTACACAGCTTCCAGATTTTCTGGTAAATCAATTGTTCCCTACCCACAAAGTATTCAACATAGTTTTACCGTACTTCGCGGGTGATTTGGTGGGGCAAGCCAGGACGGACACTTTCAAGCTCCGTCATTGTTTGGTCAGGTGAAAAGTTGGTCTCAGTCACAACTGACGCCAGATAGTTGGCTGCATTCTTCCGCAGGAAATTGTGAAGAATGCAGCAGCTCAAGATGATGTGATTTAGTTTGTATTCGGTCATGTTGATGGCCGTTTGGAAAAGCCGGAACCGGCTGGCCATTATGCCAAAGGCATTCTCAACCACTCTTCTGGCACGGGCCAGCTGGTAATTAAAAACCCTCTGCTCCGGGGTCAGGGTCCTCATTGGGAATGGCCTCATCAGATGTTCCTCTAGCACAAAAGCCTCATCCGCCACAAAAATGAACTTGAGGCCCGCAACGTTATCCTCTGGAGGTGGCAACCCCAAGGTACCATTCTGGAGAAGCCGGTAAAATTCCGTCTGGGCGATCACTCCTCCATCAGACATACGGCCATTCTTCCCTAGGTCCAGATATAGGAACTCATAATTCGCTGTCACCACCGCCAACATCACAATACTACTGTACCCATTATAATTGAAGTAGTATGACCCCGAGTTGGGTGGTGGGATGATCCCATCGATCGCACCACCACGATTGGGAAAGTCCCACTGCTGGTGGAATTGAGAGGCCACAGTCTGCCATTCCTGTGGGTTGGAAGGAAACTGTGAAGTCAAAGAAGAAAAAAAATAGTACTTTTGCACATAACACCCCCTCTGATGGCCCATTGTAAAAATTTTAGGATGGGGGGAGATGTTTTGGACAGGTAACCCTCTCCACTTCATTGAGAGCTGAATGCATAAATAATGTGTGTTACTTTGGCCAGCCCCTTCTTACTTACACTATTGGCAGCCCACTGGACAGGTAAGAAGTGTCATAATCCAAAAATATGAATACACACTGTCCAAATTGAAGCACATTTTTTACATTCTACAATTACCTATCAAAATAATAGGAAAACAAAACTTTAAACAGTACCATTTGAAAGTATTCAGGCAGGCACTTGCACTACATGCTTTGGTGAATTCATCCATAAATATGAACACAAAAGAGGTAGGTATAGTGTGTATGGGTTTTGCAAAGTCAGCAGATAGAGTATTGGTATTGGTTGACTTAGCAGTTGGGGGGAGGGAGGGTTCCAAATGAGTTTGGGCCCCCCAAAAAAAGCCTCTTGCACTCTGATGGAATTTAAGGACAAAAATAACATTTGTACACATCTTAGGGGGTGTTTAGGGTAAAACAGTACAATGGAGCTGACAAACTACATTATTAAGTGACTAGGCTAGGTGTGTATGGGCCCAGGATAGCATGCTGGGGAGGTTAGTAAAGGCAAATATGCATGAAGGACAAAAAAGGAGCATGAAAAGCTTACAGCATGCATGAGGACAAAGAGGACATTCACAACATATTACAATCATGGTAATTATGGAATGATGAAATAAATACAATACATTAGCAAACATTAAATACATAGAATGTGATGTTAAAGGATAAAACTTACCTTAATATAGTCCTTCTGCAGGACCTGAATGATGGCAGAATAGGTCTCTGGAATAATGATTCCCAGAGCATGGGGGGAGATCCCAGTCATGAACTTCAGGTCCTGGAGACTTCTCCCCATCATCAAGTACTGCAAGGTGGCGACAAGCCTTTGCTTGGGAGTGATGGCTTGCCGCATGCAGGTGTCCTGCTTCATAATATAAAGGGTCAGCAAAGCCATGTGACGGTGAAAGACGGGGTCCGTCATCCGGAGAAAATTCTTGAAATCAACAGGATTATTCTCCTGGAGCTCCCCCAACAAAGGCATATGACAGAATTGGTCATGATTAAGCAACCTATTCTTGGTCCAAGAACTCCTCCTCCCCCTGTTCATGGACTGGACTTGGGTCAAGGCAATAACTTCAGCACCAAGCCCAACAACAGCGCAAACTCTACGATGAGTATGTAACCGCCACATAGCTAATAAATGAACAGCTGCTCAGAACGAACTGACAGAACACACTGAAAATCAGAAAGGACCTGAGAAGAAGGAGCTGAAAATCAGAAACGACCGGATAAGAACGCACTGAAAATCAGAAGCGAACTATAAATAGAACGCACTGAAAGACAGGAATGAACTGACAAGCATGCACTGAAGAACAGATACGAACCGACAAGCACAAACTGAAAAGCAGAAATGAACTGAAAAGCACGAGGCTGAAAAGTGCAAATCATTTCTCACCAAACTTCTACTAACACAAGATAAACATGAGATTAGCAGAAGGAGCCCAAAGGGTGGCACACTGGCTATTTCCTTTTTATCAGCCATCTTATGTGTTGTACGTCACTACTACTACTAATTGTTGGCCAACATTTGTGTGACCGTGTGTATGCAATACAAGTTGGAGCCAACACCCTTCGAACAAAAATCCACGGTTTTGTTGTCAGAAAGTCTGATTGTGTGTACAAGGCATTAGTGTTTACAACCGCTTTAAGTGACTTTGGTTGCATGGAGCAGTTAGCCTCAGTATGTACAGACTCTATATTTTTAAATATTGAGTACAGTTTAATTTACACTATTCACCGAATTTCTGAGAAAAAGATGAAAACTACAGTTGGCTATTGTTTGTTTATTGTTAATGGATTGCAACAGCTTCTCCATATTGTAGAATACTGCACAAATATCAATTATATTGTAAAAAAAATGATGGTTCCACTCTTATGCAGTTTCATTTTCTTCTGTGATGTATGACAAATGAAAATGGTTTGTTTATGTTACAAGTTCATACGCTTTATTTTTATTATACAGTGTACTACACAGTAATTTTACTTTCCTGGTTTTATCTAGTCACTGTTTTTGCTGTCAGAAAATGCTGTTAGTTTTCTATGATTTTGAAAATACCTCCTTCTATTCAGTTTCAAGTACTGGAGTAGATTTACAGTGTCTGGAAGAAATAATCTATTCTAATTGATTTTCTCTTGGACAATGCATATTGGATTTTTTTCCCTAAAGTAAATTGCTTTTAAAGATTAAAGAAAATTGTTTTTCTTGGCACAATGCTAATAGGTTTTAAAATTTGTACATATTGGAGTGATGAAAAAATTTAATTACAGAAATGAGTATATTTCTAAGTACTGGCGTGTATGAATTTCTTTATGCAACCCACATGAGAAGAATGTTAGCAGGTGAGTATTTGTACTCTGTTATGCCATCTGTCCTTATTCTGTACCAAGTACCATTAAATGTTGTGAACCTCATGACCTGACAACTAAACTAGAAAATGTAACCCAAATTTTGCTAAAGAACAACTATACTTTCAAAACATATATGCTCAAGAACTGTCATGAAATGCCCAGATGTGTAAACATTCTATTGTTTGCATTTATTTTGCCTAGAGTCTATACTTTCATTGCAGACCAGCACTGAAATAAACAACAAAATAACTTGCTTTGCAAAAGTTTAGCTACAGGCTAGACAGTGTGTCTACAGCCATAAGACAGCATGTCTAATGTATTAGAAGTACAGTATAAAGAATACTGTCTGTAATAACATGGCATGGAGCCTGGTAGGGCCAGTCCTTCTTCTTCTAAATAATGCTGGAATTATGCTTATTTTAGGAATCTCTGATTTCAATTTGTATTAGTTCTATGAGTCCAGAAAAGTTCAGAAATTATTTTTTTATGTTCTTTAGTACTGAAGTCAATGTATCAAACATGTAGAGCAGATGTTCTCTTTGTTTTTCTCACTTTTTTCTGCAATAACGTTGCAGATTGCACACAAGCTATATGTTAGATTTGCAATAATTATATATACAGTGTATTCTTAATGTAAAAAATGTTTAGGCTTTAGAACCACTTTAATGGAAGCTGTAAGAGGTTGCTTTTCTAAAGTTGTATAGTATCCTTT
The DNA here is from genome assembly GCA_037952835.1 of Lithobates septentrionalis. NCBI lineage: Eukaryota > Metazoa > Chordata > Amphibia > Anura > Ranidae > Lithobates > Lithobates septentrionalis. The sequence continues at coordinate 363,767 of JBBDGP010000189.1, forward strand.
AATGTATTAAATGTATTGATTAATCCCTTATGTACCATAGCTGTATTTTTTCCTGATTCCTTTTTTTAATCATATTTTTTTATTTAGTTTTCAGTTATACAATAAAAAAAATAGGATGTACAATTAAATGCGAGACTAGGCTACAATGTTAAACAGCCCAGAATGATAAAAGGGGTTCAAACACAAGATTATACTCAAAGATCATTTAAGTGACAATTCCAAGTAGGAATGCACTCATTTCCAACTTTTGAGCCAGACAATGTTCATTCTGTAGTACATCCAAAATATGAAGCCATTCGTGTTTAAATAATGACCGTTGTACAGGGAGCCAAAGATAATAAAAAGCCAGAAGCAGAAACCAACAGTTTTATTTAGGTAATAAGTAATATAATTGGGGAGGGTGGAGAAGCTTCTTCAAGAGGATAGGAGGTCTACGGGAGAACAATATATTAAACGAAGAACAATGCAAGGAGAAACAAACAATTGCAAGACATGACAATAAGTATAAGTGCAAGAGGATCTGCTCACCCAGATGAACCAGGACACGAATAACGTCAGAATCCCAAAAATTCCCCCCACGGCGGACAAGGGGGAGTGCAAAGGACCATCTCTAATTAGAATGATCGATAATAAACATCAATATACCAGGTATAAATTATAAATAATTAATGAACATGAAGGTACTAATCAGTGGTAAGGTGTGGTAATAAGGAAACCAATAAAGTGTGCATGTGTGATCAAAGAAAAGAAAAACACAAGGAAGGAAAAAGGAGACAGGGAAGGGAGAGGAAAACAGGGGAAGGGGAAGGAGGGAGGGGGGAGGGGGAAGGACGGGGGAAGGAGGGGGGGAAAGGGGGGGGAGGGAAGGGGGATGACAGAGGGAACAGGGGTGGGAGAAGGGAGGGAGGGGAGGACAAGGGAGGGGGGAAAAAGGGGGAGAGGGGGGCAGGAATGGGGGAAGGAGAGGGAGGGGGAGGGGGGAACGGAAAGGGGGACTAGAGGTAGGGGAGGTTGGGGCAGGTAAGGGAGGGAGGGAAATAAGGAAAGAAAAAGAGTAAACCAATACCCAAGAGAGAAAGGAAAAGCAGAAACGCCACAGAGATGATAGGTAGAAAAATAACACCGCACAGCATACTAAATAGGAATCTCACCAAACTGGGTATGTTAATAAAAGTAATTGCTGGGGCTGAGTTTTATAGAGGTGGAAGGGCTTGAATATGAAGGTACATCATCCTGGGTGGCTATCCAGTTTAACAGGAGCCACTGAATATTACAGACACAGGTAACTGGTCAGTCTACAGGTCCCTTCAATGGAGAAACTGGCTGTAGGGAAAACAAACAGGGATGGCTGTATGCATAGGCGTGCGCAGCCTATTGCATTAGGGTGTGCACCCGAAAGCTCAAGCACACATACATATATATATATTGTCAAAAGTATTGGGACGCCTGCCTTTACACGCACATGAACTTTAATGCCGTTTTAGTCCATAGGGTTCAATATTGAGTTGGCTCCGCCCTTTGCAGCTATAAAAGCTTCAACTCTTCTAGGAAGGCTGTCCACAAGGTTTAGGAGTGTGTCTATGGGAGTGTTTGATCATTCTTCCAGAAGGGGATTTGTGAGGTCAGTCGCTGATGTTGGACAAGAAGGCCTGGCTCGCAGTCTCCACTCAAATTCATCCCAAAGGTGTTCTATCGGGTTGAGGTCAGGACTCTGTGCAGGTCAGTCAAGTTCCTCCACCCCAAACTCGCTCATCCATGTCTTTATGGACCTTGCTTTGTGCACTGGTCCAAATCATTTGATGGAGGGGGGATTATGGTGTGGAGTTGTTTTTCAGGGGTTGGGCTTGGCCCCTTAGTTCCAGTAAAGGGAACTCTTAAGGCGTCAGCATACCAAGACATTTTGGACAATTTCATGCTCTCAACTTTGAGGGAACAGTTTGGGGATGACCCCTTCCAACATGACTGCTCCCCAGTGCACAAAGCAAGGTCCATAAAGACATGGACTTAGCAGGGGTGGTGGGAAATTAACTTCAAGTGCAATAATTCACATTATAACTGTAACTAAAACATATACAATTAAGTGTAACACTCTAAAAAATAAAAAATCCAGAGTGCTATAATGGTGTGAACCTCCCAACTAAAAAGTTGTTGCACTCGAAGGTAATTTGTATTGCAATTATCTGTAGAGGGGTTTCCACCATCCCTGCTAAGGCAGCACTGATGGGCACTAATAGGCTGCACTGATTGGCAGTGTTGATGGGCACTAATTGGTAGCACTGATGTGCACTGATAGGTGGCACTGATAGGCAGCACTGATTGGCACTAATGGGCACTGATTGGCACTGATAGGTGGCACTGATGGGCACTTATATGCATCACAGATGGGCTCTTATTGGTAGCACTTATGGGCACTGATAGGCTCTGATTCGCAGCACTGATTGGCAGCACTGATCTACACTGATTGGCACTGATAGGCAGCACTGATTGGAAGCACTGATGGGCACTGATAGGCTGCACTGATAGGCAGCACCGATGGGCACTGACTGGCAGCACTGATGGGCACTGGTAGGTGGCACTGATAGGCAGCACTGATGGGCACTAACTGTCAGCACTGATTGGCACTGATAGGCAGCACTGATGGGCACTGATATGCAGCACTGATGGGCACTGATTGGCAGCACTGATGGGCAGCACTTATGGGCACTGATAGGCAGCACAGATGGGCACTGATATGCAGCACTGATAGGCAGCATTGGTTGGCACTGATTTACAGCATTGGTTGGCACTGATAGGCAGCATTGGTTGGCACTGATAGGCAGCACTGGTTTGCACTGATAGGCAGCACTGGTTGGCACTGATAGGCAGAATTGGTTGGCACTGATAAGCAGCACTGGCACAGATAGGCAGTACTGGTTGGCACTGATAGGCGGCACTGGCACTGATAGGCAGCATTGGTTGGCACTGATAAGCAGCACTGGTTTGCACTGATAGGCAGCACTGGTTTGAATTGGTTGGCACTGATAGGCAGAATTGGTTGGCACTGATAAGCAGCACTGGCACGGATAGGCAGTACTGGTTGGCACTGATAGGCAGCATTGGTTGGCACTGATAGGCAGCATTGGTTGGCACTGATTGGCAGCATTTGTTGGCACTGATTGGCAGCATTCGTTGGCACTGATAGGCAGCATTGGTTGGCACTGATTGGCAGCACTGATGGGCACTGACTGGCAGCACTGATGGGCACTAATTGTCAGCACTGATTGGCACTGATAGGCAGCACTGATGGGCACTGATATGCAGCACTGATGGGCACTGATTGGCAGCACTGATAGGCAGCATTGGTTGGCACTGATTGACAGCATTGGTTGGCACTGATTTACAGCACTGGTTGGCACTGATAGGCAGCACTGGTTGGCACTGATAGGCAGAATTGGTTGGCACTGATTTACAGCACTGGCACAAATAGGCAGAACTGGTTGGCATTGATAGGCAACATTGGTTGGCACTGATAAGCAGCACTGGCACAGATAGGCAGCATTGGTTGGCACTGATAAGCAGCAGTGGCACTGATAGGCAACATTGGTTGGCACTGATAGGCGGCACTGGTTTGCACTGATAGGCAGTACTGGTTGTCACTGATAGGCAGCATTGGTTGGCACTGATTGGCAGCATTGGTTGTCACTGATAGACAGCATTGGTTGGCACTGATTGGCAGCATTGGTTGGCACTGATTGGCAGCATTGGTTGGCACTGATAGGCAGCATTGGTTGGCACTGATAGGCAGCATTGGGTGGCACAGATAGGAGAGAGGGGGAGTTTCACAGTCAGGAGATCGTGAGAATTGCCAGAGCTGTTCAGTGTATGAAACTGTCAGATAATGACACTGCATGCTGGGAGAGACACAGCTGTTAAAAGTCAGCGGTGATGCTGGTGGTGGGCGGGACTGAACAGTTACCAAACACCAGCCAATAGGATGGGTCTGGGCGGGCCGCTACATTTCTCTGGCTCCGCCCCCTCTCTGAAGCAGCCCAATCATTGGCTGGTGTTGGCGCTTGATCCCGCCCACCCCCGACATCGCGGCTGAGTTGTGATGACTTACAACTCAGCCACGAAGTCGGGAGTGGGCGGGACCAAGCGCTATAAACACAAGCCAATGTTTGAGCTGCTTCAGAGAGGGGGCGGGGCCACATACATGTAGCGGCCCGCCCAGACCCCATCCCATTGGCTGGTGTTTGATGGCCGTTCTGTCCCGCCCACCCCCGACATCACCCTGACATTAAGACAGCTGGTCTTACTTCCTGCATGCAGTGTCATTATCTGACAGTCCCATACACTGATCAGCTCTGGCAATTCTCACGCTCTACTGCCTGTGAAACTGTTTCACAGGCAGCGCGGGCCGCACACTCTCTTGGATGCAGCATTTTGGGGCAAATCTCTGGACACAGCACGGGGTGATTAGGGTGTGCCCAGGCACACCCGGCACACCCCGTGCGCACGCCTATGGCTGTATGTAAGGGCGGTCAGAAGGCAAGGAAGGGAGGGGAGGGGAATGGGGATGGAAGTAGGGAACAAAGGGGACCGAAGAGCACTGAAGGGGAATGCTGGTTGGGACCATGCATTCACAGGGTAGTAGCTTACCTTAAGAAACTTCCGCCCGTACACCGGCCCCGCATGGAGAGATGTTGCTGCTCATTTAACGGTCCAAAGGGACCACTATCAGAGCTCCCCAACCCAGCAAACGTCAGTGCACGCCGCCGAGGGCGGCGTCTGATGTCACAGAGTTAGTACCCACACTGCGCAGGTGCACGGAATCGTGCTGCTGCGCATGTGCATCCCAATTGAGCCCATAGGCCAGAGGGCACAGGGGAATCTGGGCAAGCTAGGGTGGCTGGGAATGCCCCCTGCCAGGGTAAACACAAGTCCGCCAGGGGGAGCAATAAAAAGGTATGGTGTGCTGCCGGATCCACCACTAGGGGGAGCAGACCGTCTATACAAATAATGATACAGCAATTATAAATTAACAATATACAACATAGATGAACAAGAAAGAGAAAAACAAAAAAATTTATATGAGGTTATTAATAATTTTGGGGTTCTGGGGTGATTGAGAACAGAACATCACCAGAATTTTATCACAATACGGGGGTATGGGTCTTCCAGGTAGGTTTGAACCATAAACGTCTGGGGGCAAGAAGCCAATATACTGATGACTTATGTCTAAGTAGAATATGTTCACATCATAGGGAACAAGCAGACAAGTATATAGAAGGAAAAAAAGAAAGAGAAAAGGGAAGGGAGGAGGGGTAAAGATGGAAGAAAAGGGAAGAAGAAGGGAAAAAGACAGAAAGGAAGGGAAAAGGGGAAAGGGGGACATTGGGCAAAACAAATTAAAATAAAATAAGGCTCACAAAAAAGGTTTATAGGAGATCATCTCATTTAAACCGGGGGGATGGGTGGTGTTGAGCCGTTCGATCCATAGTGTCTCTCTCTGTAGGATCGTTCGGTCCCAATCGCCACCCCTGGGGCTTGATTGAACCACTTTGAAAACCAGAAATTGAACCAAAGAAACATCATAGCGGTGATGCAGTCCTATGTGTCTGCCTATGGTGGTAAGCTTGCCATTGTCGGAATAGTAGAGGTGGTCTCCTATCCTTTGTCTAAGTTGTCGAATAGTTTTACCGATGTAGAAGACATTACACCTACATACCATCAAATAGATAACCCCCCTGGTTCCACAATCTGCAAAGGTACGTGAAGATAGAGTTTCACCATTGGGTAAGATCAAATGTTTTCCCTCTAAAACCCAGGGACACCGGGGACAGTTACCAAATCTATAAGTACCAGGAGGTCCTAGTCTAGGGGGGTTTGAGGACACATAGTGGCTGGAAGTCAGACAATCATGTAAAGAACGAGCCCTGCGGAATACAAGTTCTGGAGCAAGTCGTACATGCCTACCCAGGATAGGGTGCTCAGCAAGTAGGTGCCAGTGATTAGATAAAATCGTTTTCAATGTTTTATGGTGAGCTGAGTATGTGGTTATAAATCTGACAGATTCATAGGCTGAAGGTGGATTGGGACGTTTGTACACTAAGGAATTTCTCGGACGTGAAAGAGCTTTGTTAAAGGCCTTTCTGAGGTTGGTACGAGAGTACCCTCTTGATAGTTGCCTTTCACACAGAATATTGGCCTGGGTCCTAAAATCACTCTCAAGCATGCAGTTCCTTCTAAGGCGCAAGTATTGCGCAAAAGGTATACTGCACACCAGTGATTTGGGGTGGGCACTGGTTGCATATAGTAACATGTTCCCAGCAGTGGGCTTACGAAATAGATCGGTGCCCAATTTCTTGATTCTGCACTGATGACCATTAAATATACTAAGGTCAATGACATGATTTTTTTAGACCTCAAGAGACAGCAGGGGAACCTAGACTCATACATGTTAAAACCCACACAACCCCTACCCAACACCGCCAGCACGACACCAACCTGAGCATTATCAATCTCACCTCCTACCAGCTGATGGAGGATGAATCCTCTGTTCTTCAGCTGGGTTTAGGTTTTTGCCCTTTAGAGGCTTTGAAAGTAACTGAAACTATCAAAGATCTATATCTATTCGCACGCAACCTCACATACAAATTCATTTTTGACAAAGACCGTAATAAACTCAACCTTGAGCAGCTGTTTGGACCAGCTTGTCCAAACATCCAATGCTACATGGAACTGTTTTTGTCTCTCCATACAGTATGCCAGCTGTTTTTCAGCAGGAGCATTGGGAGCATTATTTCCTTTCCACTTTCTAAGACTAATCAATCTTGCTGCAAAGAGAATATGCATAGTCCAAGATCTGGATTCAGAAGAGAGATTGCTCACATCTATGCTCAGAAGTGCCATGTCCGGATTAGGCCTTTAAAAGCTGCTTGTAATTGATGAGATGGCCGAAGATCGAACTACAATAGCTTTTAATATGTGGGAAATTCCATAGAATGTAATATTAAGTGCCCTCCTAAGATCAACCTCTCCAACATAAGTTATCCACAGAAAGGAAAATTCAAGTGGGGTCATATACTACCTTTGATTATTTTTTTGTGAAAGTTCCCAGAAATGTAAACATCTGGAATAGTTAAAATTATATGGGATAGCTTTCGACCACTGTGTATCCTTGAATGTTTAATGCAAGTCTTTTTCCCACGTTAACAATGATTGGCCTTAGCAAACTTTCTTTTGGAGTTGAGAAGTGTGTATAATATATAAATACTTTTGGTGGAAGGACTACAGATGTCTAGTAGGACCATGTCTTTAAGTGTACAGTGAGTTTAGGTACAAGGTTTTTCCTGAAATAAGAGGCTACTTGGGCATAAGGGAGGTAGCTTGTGACAGGAATATGGAAAGATTTAATTATTTGATTGAAAGATTTAAGCTTACCCTAAACCATTATATCCCCAATGGTACCAATCCTACTTAGGCCCAATATTTTAGAGATAAGTTAGGAATTAAAAACTGAAGGGTTTCAAGTGGTAGAGGGGTGAGATATAGCCACCATGGTGTCTATAAGACATCAGGAATACAGCAGCCAGAACCATGGCACAGATTGTAATAACCAATGGAAAGATAACAAAAAGCAAAGCCTAGTAAGGTAAGTCTGAGTTCTATTTAAAGCAGAGCTCCACACAAAAGGGGAATCTTCGCTTGTTTTCTCCCTCCCCACTCTAGGGCTGCAACTAACGATTATTTTCATAATCGATTAGTTGGCCGATTATTGTTTCGATTAATCGATTAATCGGTTAATAACCTTAAAAAAAGTGTGGTGTATAATTTAGTTAATATGTAAAATTAAAAAAAAAAGGCAATTTATTCTTAAATTGCTCCTATGCAGTGGTAAATAAAAATAGCCAACTATATAGTTAGGGAGCAAAATATCTAATCCACTCTGAGAATAACAGGCAGAAGAGATATACTGTGTATATACTATAAGAGGAGATATACTGTATATACTATTAGAGGAGAGATAAGAACGTTCGTTCAATTTTCTAATCGTTAGTGGGGTCAAATCGGCGTTCATTTTCAACCACAGTAATGGGAAAATTTGGAAATAAAAAACTTCTTGGTGAAAGGAATTATCAGACAGTGTATGTGGTTTTCGTTCAGAAATTACAATTATTTTAAAAACCAGTGAAAATTTCAAACATTCTTTCATTCATCGAATGTGCAAAGATTTTTCGTCTGAATATTCTCATATGAAAATTGATCGGTGTGGACAGCATAAGGCTCGGTACACACCTATGCAGTTTGCTTTTGATCTGTTTCTGCAGTGCTCTTTTCTGTGCGTTTTGATTTTTGCGCACGTGATTTTGCTGTGATTTGCGTTTTTGCATGTTTTTTGGCCAATTTGTTGTTGGGCAGATTAAAAAACACAAATTGCTGCAAAAACGCATTACATGTTTTTCTGCAGCTTCTCAATTGAAGTATGTTGAACCAAAAAAGCACTGTTTTGCGTTAAAAAAAGTCACTGACGCTTTCCAAATACGCAGCGGCTGAAAAAGCATAGATGTGAACGTGTCCCATAGGAAACCATGTAAATGAACTGTAGTCCGTTTCTGCAAAAAGCACCAAAAAACACATAGATGTGAACCAGGTGTAAGATGTTTAGTAACATAATGGGTTAAAAAAATGAATATTAGCCCTTTATAGTACCAAAAAATAATCACTACTGTAAGTGGTTCATTTTTTTTTTTTACTGTAGAACTGTGAAAGAAATAGTTACAGTAGCGATCATTTGCACTTTTTGTACTATAAAGGGCTCATTTTATTTTTATTTTTAACCACATAATGTTACTGGCCGATTAATCGATTATGAAAATAGTAATCGATTATTTTCATAATCGATTAGTTGTCGATTAATCGATTAGTTGTTTCAGCCCTACCCCACTCCACTGCCACATTTGGCACCTGTCATGAGGGAGGGGAGAGTTTGGCCCCTCTCCTACTTCCACCGCCACGGGACCATTCACAAAGCGCAGCACGCTTTTCGCATGCACAGTAGGAAACTGGCAGTGAAGCCGCAAGGCTTCACTGCCAGTTTCCCTTGCAAGAAATGGTGGTGGCAGCACCAGAGAGCGGATTCAAAAATCGGTTGGGGTGCTGACGTTGCGGGATCCCTGGATAGGTAAGTGTCCTAATATTAAAAATCTGCAGCTATTAATACCCTCCAAGGTCAAGATTTAGGCAATTTTGTTTACAATAGTAATTAATGGGTCACAAAGACCTTCTCTATAATGCAAAAAGATTATTTTTCATCTCCCAAAAACTCCTTGCCTCAAACGTACAAAATAAAAACAAAATGACACCAGCGCTAAATGGTGGACACCTGTAAAGCAATCAAAAAGTAGGGAAATATAAATCAATAGAGAGGGGTTTAAACCCAGTGCAGCTGAAAAAGCACCATAACTGATAGAAACGTATTAGACAGTACACACACAAAAAGGAACACTAACTACTAATGAGAGATTGTCTCTTTTATGTAAAAGAGAGGTGTTCTGGATGTACATGTTTGATTCTCTTGCCCCCAAAGGGTTAAATGAAGAATTAGAAACATGTAGTTTGGTATAGGTTTTTATCGTGAACATATGTGGTATTTTAGTTAACTTTTTTCATTCTCTCTGTACATAAATTAATTGGTAATATGTATTTGTAGTGATTTTTTATTGTTATATTACAGTTTATGTTTTTAATTCATGAGTTTAGAAGGCATATGTTATATTAGACCAAATATGTATTGAGGGCAGTAGTACCGGTCATTTATTTGTAAATCCCTTGAGCAACGAGGGGTTAATGAGTGAGTAGATTTCTCCACCCCTCAGCTCGTTTTATTTTTTCCCACCAAGTTTTTAGACTATTTAAATCTTCATGGTTGCCCATTTCCTTAAATACTAAAAAAAAAAAAAAAATAAAATAAAAAAATAAAAGTCCTTGAATCAACATAAGTAAGGTGTGATGACAAGATTGGAAGACAGGAACCACCAGTGGACAATACAGGCTGAAACAAATATCTGAATGGTGACTAAGATCCCTCCACCGGACATGGATGGCCCCTCACCTTAGATACTCGACCTGAAACAGGTCATACAGCATAAACAGCATATCCTGGATGGATCAATCCTAGTAATGGTGGTATCTCCTTCACATTTCAGCACTCAGCATAAGAACGGATGATGCATATGTAATAGAAAGGCAAACATCATAGTGCTCTCCGTAGCCGATTTATTAAATAAATTAAGATGATAAAATGTTACACTCACAGATACCGGCACTCAGATCCGAGTGCCGGTTAGAAAGCTTGTGATCGTCTCTGCCAATGGCCGCGGGTGACGTCATGCGCTCCTAACCCCCGTACGCATTACGTCCTATGGGCGGGACTTCATCGGCGTGGGGCGGGATGCGCAATGACGACCCGCATTGTATATGTACTGTGCCATGGTAACGGCGGCACCAATCAGAGGCGCGGACATACTGATCAGAGAATCCAGCACATCACAACCGCTGCATCTGAACTAGTGATTCACATCACACTCAACCTCCATAGGAGTGACGAGAAATAGACGCTGTCGACCAATAAGCAAACAAATTGTGATAATAAACAGCTTACATACAACCCCAGGATATATATATCTCATTATGCAGAGTTGATTAGCTTAATATTAATTCCAAATATGGAAATTGACAATGTTAATTTTTTTAAAACGCATAGATTTATGCTACAAAATCGCATATAAAAAAATAAAACATATAAAACATGTAAAAAAAGAGACGTCAGACCACGGGCATCGGCTAAATGCGATCACATGTACATAATGAAATTACAGAAGAATAAAATGAAAATTATCTATTAGAAATAAAACAATTCAAATCAAAATCAACATTCATTCCAGAGGGGGAGAGAACCTTGGTCTCATAAATCCAGAATGATTCTCTACGGCTGAGTTGCCTGATATAATGGCCACCCCTCCACTGACGGGGAACCTTTTCTATCCCCCAGAATTTAAGGCATCTGGGGTCCCTCTGATGGCAAAGGCGAAAGTGCCTGGACACAATATGGGTTTTTACCCCCCACTTGATGTTGCTGATGTGTTCTCCAACTCTTACATGAAGTGCTCTTGAGGTCCGGCCCACATACTGGAGGCCACAATCGCACTCCAGCGTGTAGACCACCCCCACTGATGAGCACGTAATCAGACCTTCAATTTTATAGCTTTTTTGCGTTGCATTTGAAACAAACTCCTTCCGCCTTTTGATATTTCTGCTGGCATTCCTGCATGTGGCACATTTACCACATGCGTAGAAGCCAGATAGAAACCCAAATAGTCCATTAGTCACAGTCTTGGGTGGATCAATGACCCTTGGTGCTACCCGATCACGTAGGGAAGGAGCCTTACGGTATATAAACCGAGGGTGATCGGGGAGAACCGGTCCAAGAGTCCTATCCCCTTTAAGAATGGGCCAATGTCTGGCTATAATGTGTTCTAGTTTTTTATACTGAATATTGTAATATAGTATAGTGTAGTATAATACGACAGCTTGTGACATTGTCTTCAACTTCCGTGGGTTTGGCCTTGTCCGCAACAACAGTATTCCTATCAGTTGCCAGTACTTTGGCTATTTCTGCATCTACCAGAGCTTGGGTATACCCTTTTTCTTTAAACCTATTTGCGAGCACTTGTGACTGTGCTAAAAAATCTTCATCTAAAGTGCAATTGTGGCGCAAACGGATAAATTGGCCTCTTGGTATGTTACAGAGCCAAGACTTATGGTGACAACTAGTCAATGGGATGTATGCATTCCTATCTGTTGTTTTGAAGTGGTTCCTGGTTTGGAAACCTACCTCACCTTTAAACATTTCAAGGTCTAGAAATGTGATCTGTTGTTGATTGATCGTCCAAGTTAACTCAATGTTTTTATTGTTAGCGTTCAACCTGTCCATAAAGTTTTGTAGGCTAGACATATCGCCCTCCCAAACCATAATTAAATCGTCAATATATCGTCTGTAGCACGATAATTGCGATGGGGGGTCTTGAAAAATAGTATCTTCCTCCCAGTGGGCCATAAAGAGGTTGGCCACACTGGGAGCAAACCTAGCCCCCATGGCTACACCTCTTGTCTGTAGAAAAAAATCCCCATTAAACCAAAAATAATTGTTTAACAAACAAAACTCTAAACTTTCCAATAAAAAAGAGATATGATCACTCGAGAGGTTGGAGGTGGTCAAAGCCCATTTTACCGAATCAAGGGCCTGCTTGTGATCAATAATTGTATAAAGAGAGCCCACGTCTGCAGTTATTAATATGCTAGACGGGGTACATGGGAGGGTGGATAAAATCTGAAGGATTTGTTTGGTGTCACGTAGAAACGCCTTAGTTTTTATGACGAGTGGCTGGAGAAAAAATCCAGATATTGGCCTAGTCTTGAAGTTACGGAGTCAATTCCGTTCACGATTGGACAGCCAGGTGGGTGTTCTGCGTTTTTATGTAATTTGGGTAAGATATATATTATGGGGGTCCTGCAGTAAAATGGATCTAAATAGGCAGCCTCTTTGGGATTTAAAATTCCCTTGCTTTTACCTTTTTCAATTAAACAATGTAAGTTGTTCTTAAAAGACAACATGGGGTCACCCCTCAAGACTTCATACGTATTCCGATCGTTCAGTAATTTCTCCATTTCTGCCTGGTAATACGTTTTGCTGAGCACAACCAGCCCTCCACCCTTATCCGCTGGCCGGATTACTATGTCTTTCCTTTGTTCCAGGGAGGCAATGCCTCTTTTAATAGCCTGTGAATCTCGAGCCTTCTTGATCTTAAGTTGATCAAGATCGTGACATACCATATTTTTGAATACTTCCAAGTGCCTATTATCACTACAGATAGGATTGAAAACAGAGCGATTCCGAAGGTTGGAATGTCTAGAGGAGTGGTACGTTGCACCGGATTAGAAAGAAAATATTTTTTCATATTTAAATTACGGACATATTTCTGAATACTAATATAGGCTTGAAATTTGTTCAGATTGCGAACTGGAGCAAACTTCAAGCCCCTATCCAGGACCAATGTTTCTTCTGTAGTGAGAGGAGTGCCACTTAGGTTAAAAATCCCAGTGCCTAGTGGGGTCTTGACCTTTTGGAATCGTCTTCCCCCCTGCACCCTCTCTGTGTTTTCTTTTTAAGCTGCCTTGATCTCTCCTTGGGTCTTGCGGGCCTCTCCTTTGATTCTGAGAGTTCACCTGATCCACAGGCTCTCTCACCCATATGGGGGTCCTCGGAGGTCCCCTCCAAGGGGTCCTCACCTGCCCTAAAAAATGATCTTGGTTATATTGTGATTCACCCTGAGGATTTTGTAAGGGGGCATAATTATTAGAGGTGTAAACAGGTTTTCCTTTTTTAGAATTGCCTCTCCCCTGGGACTTGCCTTTTCCCTTAATGGGCACTGTTTGCCACATGTGATTCTCAGTATATGGGGGTCGGCGATCATAGCCGTTATCCTGTGAACCTGGGTGGGGATAATGGTTCCTCCTATCCCGGCCACGTTTATTAGTCCTAGGGGGACCATGCCCTCTCGTTCTGGGTGTATTTTGCAAGTTGGTTACATTTTGGGATTGCTGAGAGGGGGGTATTTCATAATTAAAGTAACCCTGAGGAGGCATAATAGTTTCTGGTATTGGGATCATGGCTGCTGTACCCACAGGTTTATTAGCTGGTATTATATCCTGGGTTTGCCACTTGAAAATCAGTTTGCCTTCAAAATCATTAATATCCCGCAGAAATGTTTTCCTCTTTTTATCTCTTGTTTCCCTATCCCATTTGATAAGTTTAGATTTCAATTTAACAGACAATTGAATAAATTCACTGAAGTCTTTATGACTCTCAATACGGTCAGTAATTTCTTTGATCTGGTTCTCCAAGTGCTTCTTTTTTCTCTGCTTGCGAGCAAGCAGAAAACGGAGAAGATCAAAGCTTTTCTCAACAAAGAAGTTACACCATTCTGTGTTGGACTCGTTATCAACTAACCCATCGTTAGGGGGTAATTCCCACCTTAAACGCCTGGGGACAATATTAGCAGATAAATACTGTTCAAAGGAAACGATATCCCACCAGGTCTTAATCTTTTTTTCAAATAGGTGACCAAGTTTCCTAAAGGCGAAACCAAGGTCATCTTGTTGAGAATTAACCACATCTCTTGAAAAAACATCAGTAAGAATAATTTCTCTGTTTTCAACATATGTAAAAACTTCCATGGTCTGCAGCTGAATTTCCTTGACTGTGAAAAAGCGCAGGAGCGCGAAACGCATCATCAAGGCAACACTAAACACAGCTTTTGGATCTGTCACCACATCCCATTATTCATCTTTATTTGGGACTTTACATTTCCTGGCTATCAGTGGTAGCTCATACAGCTTCATTAGCTTGTCATACTTAGACCTTCCAGAAGAGGGCTCTACATCCCCACAATAGTGACTAAGTACTGGATTGAACAGTGTGAGAAGGTCAGATCAACAGCTGATTCAACACAGATATGCCAGGCTTTTCCCTTCCTGAGCCAGTGTCTCAGCTGATCTGACATCACTGGCACTCGTGGGACGGATCCCTGCTCCTTCAATCTGCTGTATGCGGTTGGTGAGTTTTACTCCTCCACACACTGATCTCCATCTGCATGTGAATGAGCAAATCCCTGGGGAACACACCCTGACCCAGCAGTGATTCAGTCGGCTTTCTCACCCTCCATTGTGCTCATCCTTCTTTCTCCCCTCTTTCTCGTGATTTGGGAGAAAGGCTCTGGTTGGAACTCAATACAAGCTCCTGGTTGCTCAGTGGATTTCAGGTGACTATATAATCCTATTTTTTGCTTGATTATTGTGAACGAACAGGACTGTTTTTATCAGCTGCATTTTTGAATAAACTTTCTTATCATTCAACATAAGTTTTACATCTGTTGCGCACTATTTTTAACCCATTGAGCGCTGGATTTTTTGTGTGTGTACTGTCAAACGTACAAGACTTTAAACTGTATCACACATCTGCGATTGTATTGCGCATAATAGAATGTTTTCCCTGTCTCCTTACCAAAGCCTTCACTCAGAACAAGCTATGTCTCTTGTGGACCTTTGCTCGTTGCTCTGGGGTTACAGTCATACCTTCCACTCAGTGCTGACTCTCTCTCTTCTTACAATAGGCACAATTCATAAATGGTACCGTTCAAATGGCCTGCTCTCACTTTCAACATACCCAAGCTCATTTACACTTCTCCTCAGCGATTCAGACCTACCAAACAGCTCCAATACACCTTCCTTTGGTTCATAGGATAGAATTGTTTGACCCATGGCACAATCCTTTTATCATCCTTCTTCAGGCTTATTTATACCTCCTGTTTCCTATAGTGCATGCTTCTTAGATTGGCTCACCAGCTTCTATTTTCCTTTTGCAAAACACTACATTCCATGGGCCTTATACACAGACCTCCCACTGAGTTTGAGAAATTGTACTCCTCTTTAGATAATCATCACCACCACTGTATATAAAACTATTCAACTTAAATCTCATAGATTTTACCCACTGTCACCAGACTGTGGCCCAGGGACGTCTCCCCCCGAGGACTGGCATATTGCTAATTATGTTCACACATAAATCTTCTATTTCTTGCTACTCACAAGAAAAAAATTAAAACTTCTCTCCAGATGGTATAGAGCCCAGGTCTCCCTTTAACTAAACATTTCCAGAAATTTCCAACATATGCTAGGGATGAAATAAGGATAGGGAACGTATTTGCACATTTGATGGGAATGCAACAAAATTTCTTCTTTTTGGCAAAAGATTTTTATGATTTATGACATAATCAATGGTGAGTCTCTTGAAATTGCTTCTTTCCATCCTCCCAGGGTCCACATTCTATATACCCAAAAAAGCATATCTGTTATGACTCCACATTTTGGAAATCTCTATCCATGACCCACCAATCACCTTATGGGTAAATATTGTGAATGTCATTATATGGATGGAAGAGCTTCTAAAATGAGATTCTGATACGTGGGACAAATTTAAACTCTATGGTTGGTGTGGATACACTACTTCTCATCAGATGCCTTGAAAACACCACCCTCCAGACATTCTTCACTGTGCCCTTTTTCATTCCAGTTCTTACCCTTTACTTTACTTTATTCCCATGCAGTTGACAACAGGATACCACAATTGAGAATGTCTCCCCTCCTTTTTTTTTTTAGGGTCTCCTCCTTTATAGGTCCAGAGTTCCAAGATCCATTCCTAACCCTTTTCTCCCTTTACTCGCCCCCTCCTACTTCCTTTTTTTGCCCTTTTTTTCCATCCATCCTTTTTCTTCTTTTTTTTTAGTCTCCTTTAAGTTTTTAATACCTCAGTTTTTACCTATGCCATTGCCTGTTATGACATGTTATTATTTTGTTATGTATAGTTTTAAACTTGAATGTGTTTTTTTTTTCCTGAAAAACACTGTTCTCTTATTCCTAAAGTGATAAGTATACTAATAAAAATAAAAAAGACAGAAGTGTAGTAAAATCACACTTGTTTATTAATAAAAATAAAAAGGTAAATAGAGTAAACATAGTCAAAGCACAGCCAGAGTCCAGTAACCAGATCGGGTAGTCAGCCAAGCCAGAGTTCAGTAACCAGATCGGGTAATCAGCCAAGCCAGAGTTCAGTAACCAGATCGGGTAATCAGCCAGGCCGGAAGTCATGGATCCAAATAGAGGAACAGCAAGCAGGATAAGGAGCCAGAAGGGATATCAGCAAAGCCAGTCTTTAAACAGGAACACAGGAAATGGTTTCTTGTGATGTGACTAAGGCGAAGACAGGAATGAAGTGAGCTGGAGATCTTTAAGTAGGCGGGACTGACGAGCAGGTCCCCAACAATTGGTTAACTGTGGAGAGAGATGAGAGCTGGCAATTAGCCGACAGCTGAGCAGCCAACTCAGAGAAGGAAGGGCTGAGCCAGCCCTGACAGTACCCCCCTCCTCAATGACCCCTCCCTCTTGGAGGACTATGGGGCTTGAGGGGAAAACACCTATGGAAATCACGGAGGAGGGCAGGAGCATGTACGTCCGAGGATGAGACCCAGGAGCATTCCTCCGACTGTTCCCCTTCCAATGCACCAGGTACTGTATGCACCCAAGGAACCTACGGGAGTCAACAATGGATTGTACTTCATACTCCTCATGGTTCTCAACCTGTATAGGGTAAGGACGTGGCACCGAGGTGGTAAAGCGGTTGCAGACCAACGGTTTCAATAAGGAGACATGAAACACATTTGAGATGCGCATACTAGGAGGAAGGTCCAACGCGTAAGCCACTGCGAAGGATACAGAAAGGCCCAATAAACCGAGGTGCGAAGTTCAATGAGGGAACACAAAGTCGGAGGTTGCGAGATGACAACCAGACCCTGTCCCCAACCAGGCAGGCATCTGCAGTCAGCATGGAGTCTGATCCTATCATTAGCATGACGCAAAGCCTCCTGGACTTGTGCCCAAGTGGAACGAAGACCATGGAGATGCTCCTCTAGCGCATGAATACTCTGTGGAACAAACAAGTCAGGCAACATGGAAGGTTGGAAACCATAATTCTCCATAAACAGAGACAATCGGGAAGCAGAACTCAAGGCACTGTCGTGAGCAAGCTCTGCCCATTTTTAGGTCTGACCAGTTGTTGTGATGGTCAGAAATATAGGAATTTCTCCAAGGACTGATTGGCTCGTTCTGCAGCCCCATTAGACTGTGGGTGATACTCAGAGGAGAAAGCAAGCTGAATTCCCAGCTGTGCACAAAAGCCTCGCCAGAACCGAGACACAAACTGACTACCCCTGTCTGAGACAATCACCTTGGGTAGCCCATGTAAGCAAAAGATCTCCAAAAATGGAAGCCAGTTCCTTAGAAGTTGGCAACTTCTTAAATGGAATACAATGACACATCTTTGAGAACCGGTCAACCACCAAAAGGATAACTGTGTTGCCTTGGGAGTTGGCAACTCCACAATGAAATCCATAGACAGGTGGGTCTAGGGCCTCTCTCCATTGGGTATGGGTTGTAGGAGGCCCACTGGAAGATGTCGTGGAGTCTTACTCTGAGCACACATGGAACAGGCAGCTACGAAGGCAGTTACATCAGCACGTAGACTAGGCCACCAGAATTGTTGGGAAATAGCCCAAACGAGTTGATTTTTACTAGGGTGGCCAGCTGCCTTGGGAGAATGGTAAGTCTGGAGCACGGCAGTATGGAGACACTCTGGGACAAAGCAGCGGTCACAAAGTTTCTCAGGAGGAGCATCGACCTGAGCAGCAAGAACTTTGTCAGCCAAAGGAGAAGTAAGACTGGTGCGAACCGTAGCCAGAATACGATCAGGAGGAATAATAGGAACCGACTCCAACTTGGAAGTGAATGAAAATTGTTGTGACAAGGCGTCAGCCCTTACATTCTTAGTACTGGGTAAGAATAAAACAATTCAATTGAAACTTGACAAGAAAATAGCCCATCGCGCCCTTCTGGGAAAGAGGCGTTTAGCCTCAGACAAGAATGTGAGATTATTATGGTCATTAAGAATGAGAATGTCTCCATTCTTTCAGGTCTAAAATGATTGCCAACAGCTCTCTGTCATCAATCTTGTAGTTGCACTCGACAGGTGACAATTTCTTGGAAAAGTAGCCACAAGGATGCATAGCACTCTCAGAGTTAGGACGTTGAGACATAAGGGCGCCAACACCAGTCTCAGAAGCATCAACCTCAAGGATAAAAGGTAACGTAGGATGAGGATGCGCCAATACAGGAGCAGAAACAAAGGCAGCCTTGAGACTTTCAAAGGCCTTAATGGACTCCGGAGACCAACTCTGTGGGTTACCATTCTTTCTGGTCATATCAGTCAGGGGCTTGACCAGAGACGAGACGTTACGAATAAACTTCCGATAATAGTTGGCAAAACCCAGGAAACGCTGCAAAGGACATAACCTCATCGGTCGAGGCCACTGTAGGAGTGCCGTAAGTTTCTCTGGGTCCATCGAAAAAACAGCAGTGGAAATGACATAGCCCAGGAATTTAACCTGTTCCAGATGGAACTCACACTTCCCCAGTTTACAATAGAGATTGCTCTCTCTTAATTTCTGAAGCACGTGACAGACATCTGTGTGGTGGCTCTCCAGGGACTTGGAAAATATGAGGATATCATCGAGATAAATCACCACATATTCTCCCGCTCTACAAGACTCTGGTCCGGCCGCACCTGGAGTATGCTGTCAAGTTCTGGGCACCAGTCCTCAGGAGGGACTTACTGGAAATGGAGCGAGTACAAAGAAGGGCAACAAAGCTAATAAAGGGTCTGGAGGATCTTAGTTATGAGGAAAGGTTGCAAGCACTGAACTTATTCTCTCTGGAGAAGAGACGCTTAAGAGGGGATATGATTTCAATTTACAAATACTGTACTGGTGACCCCACAATAGGGATAAAACTTTTTCGCAGAAGAGAGTTTAATAAGACTCGTGGCCACTCATTACAATTAGAAGAAAAGAGGTTTAACCTTAAACTACGTAGAGGGTTCTTTACTGTAAGAGCGGCAAGGATGTGGAATTCCCTTCCACAGGCAGTGGTCTCAGCGGGGAGCATTGATAGCTTCAAGAAACTATTAGATAATCACCTGAATGACCGCAATATACAGGGATATGTAATACTGACACATAATCACACACATAGGTTGGACTTGATGGACTTGTGTCTTTTTTTCAACCTCACCTACTATGTAACTGCAACAAATCTCATAGGACATCATTAATAAATTCCTGGAAAACTGCTGGGGCGTTACAAAGGCCAAAATGCATTACGAGATACTCATAATGGCCTGTTCTGGTTCTTAAATGCAGTTTTCCACTCATCACCCTCCTTAATCCTCACGAGATTGTAAGCCCCTCTCAGGTCAAGCTTAGTGAAAACCTTTACTCACTTGAGGCAGTCAAATAACTCTGTAATCAACGGGATCGGGTAGGCATTCTTAATCGTGAAACGACTGAGACCCCTATAGTCAATGCAAGGTCTCAGTTCACCGCTCCTCTTCTTCACAAAGAAGAAACCAGCACCAGCATGAGACGAGGATTTGCGGATGAAACCCAGAGAAAGTGCATCTGCAACATACTCCTCCATGGCTTTATCCTTCAAGACTAGGGATAGAAGAAATCTGATAGAAGAAAGAAGATGGAAAGAAGAAGCATTTAAATAAAGGAATTGTCAAAAACTGTCTCTTGTCATTTTTAACATTTTTGACACTTTTTTTGTGAAATGGTAGGGATACTTTTGTACCCCCTTACCATTTCACACAGGGGGGGCCGGGATCTGGGGGTCCCCTTGTTAAAGGGGGCTTCCAGATTCTGATAAGCCCCCCGCCCGCAGACCCCCACAACCACCGGGCAAGGGTTGTGGGGATGAGGCCCTTGCCCTCATCAACATGGGGACAAGGTGCGGTGCTTTGGGGTGGACCCCAAAGCACCCTCCCAATGTTGAGGGCATGTGGCCTGGTATGGTTCAGGAGGGAGGGCACTCTCTTGTCCCCCCTCTTTTCCTGTGGCCTGCCAGGTTGCGTGCTCAGATAAGGGTCTGGTATGGATTTTTGGGGGGACCCCACGCCATTTTTTAAAAAATTTTGTCATGGGGTTCCCCTTAAAATCCATACCAGATCTGAAGGGCCTGGTATGGAATTTAGGGGGACCCCCACGCCATTTTTTCAAAAAAAATTGGTTCGGGGTTCCCCTGTGGGGAAATCCCATGCCGTTTTTATCAATGAACTTTTATGTGTATTGTCGGACCGACAATTCATATAGCCGTGTGTACTTTTAAATGACTTTTTTCCTTTGAAATGTCATTTTGCTGTCAGACTGTTCTAAACATGGGAAACATGGGCTTTACAGGCATACTATAGACACCCCCCAGGTAAGAATATTACACTTTTATTGTTTCACTAGCATTATTAAAATCACTGCTCCCGAAAAAGCGGCCATTTTTAAAACTTTTTTTTTTGCATTGATCCATGTCCCCAAACATTTTTTATGACAATAACTTGCATATACGCCTTTAAAATTAGCACTTTTGATTATTCATGTTTGAGTCCCATAGACTTTAACAATGTTTGCGTGTTCGAACAAATTTTTTGCCTGTTCGCATGTCCTGGTGTGAACCGAACAGGGGGGTGTTCCGCTCATCCCTATTCAAGAACAACAAAGGGTAAACCCGGCCACGTGGGGGAGTGGAACCAGGCTGAAAGTCAATTGCGCAATCACACTACGTCCACTTCGGCTCCACCGACCACCTATATATGCTATGTAGATAGGGGGAAAAACATGTTAAAACAGTTTATGTCTTTGCAGAAATTAAGTCCCCCCCTTCACCCTCCCGGGGGAAGCTCCACCTCCGGAGGAGCCCACAAGGGAAGACCCGCTCCCTAAAGGGACGACATCCACCCCCCGGGCCCCCCAAGTGTGGAGCATCCAAAGTGCAATATAACAATCCATGTCAACAAGAACTATGTAAAACAAATGAGTATAATAAAGATGAGGGACCATAAGCCATGAGGAAGGTGGTGACCTGGACCTTCCAGAGGGGGGCGCAGAAGCGAACTCCCCTCTCAACCCCCCCGTGACTGGAAAATAAAGGCCCAAAATTGCAACTATATGGCTTGCAAAGTGATCACTTCTAAAGGTTGGGCCTGCAATGGTTTGGGCCCGCATCGGGTGCTAAATTATTCTTTGAGAGGGCCTTATCCATGTTTTTTGGAGAATTGAGACAGGTTACCACATGGACAGTCAGGCACATGGCATGGGAGCAGTGTCCCTTAACTGCAGGAGTACACGTGGTGTGCATGTGCCAATTGTCCAAGAGGGCAACAGCATAAGTAAATGTGGAAAGTTAGTGAGGATGGGAGTCCCCCTTGATCACGATGGGTGGGATTCCTTTGAACGCTTGGAATGCTGCTTTTTCCAGACTGGAGTGATCGGGCTCTGCGGCGGTGGTTGTTTAGCCTGGCCTGCGTTCTTTTGGCTAGCATTAGATGAAGAGTCCAGGGATATAAGACCCAAGTGTACCATCAGTCATTCTTCTTCATGGAGTGAAGAGAAGTAGGAAATAGGTTACTCCCTGTTAATGACTTAGGGCCCTGCAGAGGATCTGTCAGTGCTCCTGTGTCTGTGGCCGCGTCCAGACCTCTCCCCCCTCCTCCCCAGTGTGAAATGCTTCCGGCGCCATTTTAGAAATCTCCTCAGCCGACATGCCGAATCCCGGGTGAAGGGAGAGGTCCCTCCTCACCGTTCCTGAGAACATGGAAATGTTCCCGGGCTGTTCATGACTCGATGCAGCCCTGGGAGAGGTGCGGGAGCTCTATCCAATGGATGCTGTGTGGTTGGGGAAACGGGAGCAGGACGGAGCTCAGAGTCTAAGCGTCCATCTCGGATGCCCTGCGCGTGCGCACTCCTAAGTTCTTTTTCTTGCCCAGCGGTGGGACTTTCCCAACTGCGGAGGGGCAATTGATGGGAAACACATCCACATCGTGCCGCCCCCCAACTCGGGGTCATACTATTATAATTACAAGGGGTTTAATAGTATTGTGATGTTGGCGGTGGTGTTGGCGGCATATGAGTTCCTCTATATGGACGTAGGGAAGAATGGCCGGATGTCGGATGGTGGAGTCAACACACAGACAGAGTTCTACACACGGCTCCAGAATGGTGGCTTGGTATTGCAACTTGCTGAAGAGAACGTGGAAGGACTCCCATTTGTCTTTGTTGCTGATGAAGCGTTTAGGCTGGGTGAACATCTGATGCGCCTGTTCCCAATGAGGACCCTCATCCCGGACCAGAGGGTTTTTAACTACAGGCTGGCCTGAGCCAGAAGTGTGGTGGAGAATGCTTTCGGGATAGTGGCCAGCCGGTTCTGCCTATTCCTTACGGCAATCAACATGGCAGAATATAAACTTAACCATATCCTTGCATGCTGCATTCTCAATAACTATTTAAGAAGAAATTCAATGAACTATGTTGCTTCAGTTGGGCCTGAGGCCGGACTTAACAAACAAACCCTGACGGCGCTTGAAGCTGGCCGCCCTGGCTTGCCCCCCCAAAGCACCCACGAGGTCCGATTCAATTAAATGGAGTACTTTGCAGGTAGGGGGGCCATTGATATGCCAGAAAATGTTTAAGAAACATTTTAAAAATACATTTTTGTTTAAAACTGAAATACGATTTCCTTGATTTGATATGATTTACTGATTGTGTTTCTTTTAGCTGTCTCCTAGGTTCTCCAATGGCCATTTTCTTCAATAGTGCAAACGTAATTTATTTGATGCATGGGGTGACAGTCTCTTCTTCAGCGAACTATTATTGTTGTGAGTCTGCTACACACGCACCTTGTTTTTGTTGTTAATGTATGTATTGCATTACTGATAAAAATATACATCATTTACAGCACCATGAATTAATTTTGGTGAGTCACGAAAATAGCACAATTGTGACAAATTATAAATCACTGTGGGAGTTATTTACTAAAGGAAAATTCACTTTGCACTCCAAGTGCACTGCAAAACTGCTCTTGAAACTGCACTGAAAGTGCATTTGTAGTGCAAAGTGGATTTGCCTTTAGTAAAAAAATCCCCATTTCAGTGTAAACACCAACTTAGTACAAAAATTATGAATGATATTGAGCATTGAAAGAAGAAGCCATACATTGTTGAGTAGAAAACTTTTTACTCTGTGCACAATCACATGTGCGTTAGAAAAGGGTTTTTGAACAAACCAACATATTTTAGTAATAAAATGTTAGTTTTTGACAGTACAAATAGCCTTTTTTGTGTTAAAACAGGCATGTTTAAAAACATAAAACAATACACAACTCAGGAACTTACAAAGTTCAACTTTGACAAAGTGAAGGCAATATCAGACATTAGTATGTCCAAACTATGTTGATATTGCCTTCATCAGATAGGGTGATGTCACCCCTGTGAAAGCCAAATGTTGAAGATGCACACAAATTGAGAGTCAAAATGGGGATTTCCCTCCTGATCCCATGTCTAATGTCAACATGTGCTAGCTACCATCATGGGTGATCAATGGACATGTTTCGGGGGTGCAATCCCTTCCTCTCATCTACTTTAGTAGCGAGGAAGGGGTTGCAGCCCCAAAACGCGTACCTTGATATCCCGTGATGGCAGATAGCACATGTTGACACACTGTGTGCATCTTCAAAATTTGGCTTTCTAAAAAATTTAAAATGTGTGAATAAAAATTAAAATTATAAAATTACAAACAAACTAGAAGAATTTTGGGGTGTTTTAGATGTTTTTGAGTCTTTTTTCCACATCATTGATGTCTACCTTGATCTTCTGTAAATCACAATTGCACACCATGATCTCCCCGATGAGGACGTGTGCACTTGCACTTGTGAAATGAGATTCTTCTTCCACAACATCCACATCACCCAAAATAAAAAAAACACACCATGTATTATAAATATGCAGGCATCCGTCTATTACCTGAAGCTGTGGTCTCAGACACTCACCTGTTGTGGTCACTACTTCACCCACTTCATAAACCTCTCCTTCCTCCACATCTTCTGGTTGTGGTGTGGGGATATCCTTTTCTTTAGGAGGTGGGGGGTCAATGGTGTCCTCAGATGTCCCGAGTCTTTTCTCCCCATGTGACTAAAAAAAAGGTATACTTAGCACACAGATATTTGATGCGAGAAATAGTAATATGAAACATTGCTTGGAAGTCTCGTACAATTGTCTTTTTAGGCAGCGTTCCAAGCTGAAGACATTATTTTTCTCCTTTTATAAAGCTGGATTGTATTAGTGGTCGAACGAACGATGTTTACTACGAACGATTACTGTGCCCATGAACCTGAAACTTGCCATTTTAAACCGTACAACACTAAAGAAAAGCACATGGAGCAGCACAAATGTAATAATAATAATAATAATAATAATAATAATAATAATAGGAACACACGACAACTACTTACTTTTTTGAAGATCTCTCTTGATCTTTCTGTACTGATCGTGCTCCCTCAATTTGAGGTCTGACCATCATTTCCTCAATTGATCCTTGGATCGCTGTACCCCAAAATGCCTGTTCAGACTTTTCACAACTTAAGTCATGATCTTGGCCTTTCTCACATTTAGGTGTGGGTAAGGTCCATGCTTCCCGTCATAGTCGGCCCTCTTCAAGATGTCCACCATCTCCACCATCTCTATAAAGGACATATTTGAGGCCTTAAATCTCCTCCGGGATCAGGACATTTGTGGCTCTGGCCTTTCGTCATTGCTGCTGCTGCTGTCTGCATGCACTTGCTCTTTGTCATGTACCTAGTGGCTTGAGCCCAAATTGCAGGGGCCTCCCTTATGGCTCCCACTCACGGCCCCTTGTAAGGTAACAGAAGGCCCAGGAGTGAGGAGTGGTATGAGTGCCTGGCAGGATCAACAGCAGAGAAAGTCAGACCAGAAGTCTAGGAATTCCTTGCAGGAGACAGGAGACCAGAACAGGAGGCAGGCTGGGACTGAAACAAGGAACAGCTGATAGGCAAGCACGCTGGAACTGGAACACACTGGACTGGAACCAGGAACAGCTGACAGGCGAGCAGGCTGGAACTGGAACACACTGGACTGGAACCAGGAACAGCTGATAGGCAAGAAGGCTGGAACTGGAACACACTGAGAGTAGTCAGGCAGGCCAGATCGGATATCAAGCAGGCAGCAGAGGGACCAGAGGAACAGGCAGGAGAATAGTCAAGAACAGGCCGAAGGTTGGATGCAGGCGGATAGCTGGGATAGTCACGGATAGCTGGGTATTCACAGGTAAAATCTCAGATCAGGTAAAGGCACACAGAACGCTGTAGAGCAGACAGCGAAGTCTGTATGTGACAGACAGGTTTAAATAGCCTGCCTGGTGCCAACAGGAGCGCGCATACGTGCACATTCCTGTGCGCGCGTGCACGTACATTCCCATGCGCATGTGCATGCGCAATGGCGCTCGCGAACGTGCACCAATGCGCCTGGAGCGCCTGTTACTGGCAGGATCCAACAAACACTCTTTCTCCACCATGTGCTCTCCCACTGCGCCGAAAGAGAAAGGGCGGGGAATAGACTAGAAAGAACGTCAGGGGCAGGCGGAGTTTCACGCATGTGCAGTCGTACGTACGATCTGTGAGCGGAGGAGTAGCGGAAGAGCCGATCGTTCTAACGAAGGTTTAAGTTTAACTTGGTGCATCAGTGGCCTATACTGCTTCTAGATTGAGGCCTATATTGTGACAAGATTAGGAGAGTTTAGCCTGACATTAGGATTTGTCTTGTGTTGTGTCTTGCAGAGAAAATGGATGGCTTCAATGATCACAACTTCCTCCCCCTATTCATAGAAAATTACAGGGAGCTGCCCTGTCTGTGGCAGGTGAAACATCCGCATTATAATCATCAAAAAAAGAGGCAGGCAGTGCTGGAGAAACTGCTGGAGTTGGTGAAGCCGCAGATCCCCACGGTAACCATCCCCTATTTGAAGGCAAATATTGGTGGGCTGAGGAGCACTTATAAAAGGGGGCGCAATAAGGTCCAGGATTCCATGAGATCAGGAGCTGCAGCAGATGCCATTTATGTCCCCAGGCTGTGGTACTATGACAGACTGCATTTTCTGTCAGACCAGAGTGAAGTCATGCAATCACTGTCAACCCTTCCTTCCACTCTTCCTTCCAC
The DNA here is from genome assembly GCA_037952835.1 of Lithobates septentrionalis. Lineage (NCBI taxonomy): Eukaryota > Metazoa > Chordata > Amphibia > Anura > Ranidae > Lithobates > Lithobates septentrionalis. The sequence continues at coordinate 390,528 of JBBDGP010000189.1, forward strand.
GCTTCCTTCCACCCCAGATGAGGCTTCCGATGTCCAACCTGGGCCTTCCAGCCAGGAAGAAGTGGAGGAGCCCAGCTTGAGCCAAGTATAGCATTGTTCTACATATTTCTTGTCGTAAAATTAATAATGTTAACTAGATGTTATTATTGATCAGTAATTGCTGATTTAATAAGGTGTTTTACATATCAACAGTAGTGGCCAAAAATGTTTGGGACAAGAATGAAAAATGCTGGAGTCAGAATGATAGCCTTTTCTATTTGTTAACATTCAATTTGCAACAGTCCTGAGCTCAAAATTGTGATTGATGAGCTCAGTCCTGAGCTCAAAAGTGTGATTGATGAATAAAAAACTAAAACTATGTCCCTTTTTCATACACTGGAAAGCCTCAGCCAGAAGGAGGGTGTGGAATGTGACAGCCAGGAGGAGGCTGTGGAATGTGGCAGCCAGGAGGTGGTGGGGGAAAGTGGCAGCCAGGAGGTGGTGGGGGTAAGTGGCAGCCAGGAGGTGGCCCAGCCCAGTAGCCTGACCGAATCCCAGGTCCCTCCCCTCCGCCTTTCAACCAAAAGGCCCAGGAAGGGGAGTAACGTGGAGGAGGCAGCACTTGGGCTGATTCGGGAGGCTAATGCTGCCCTCAGAACCACCCCCACTCTTCAAGAGGCCTTTGCCTCCATGGCTGCATGCAAAATGCATAAAATGGAGTAGGGCCAATGCCTAATCTGTGAGGAAATTATGTATCTGTCCCTAAATCAGGGGTTGAGGGGCCAGCTCATAACCAAAACCCACCTGTGTGAGTTTGACCATCCTCCTCCTCCTCCACCTCCTGCCACAACTTCAAAACCACAGCCTGGAAGCAAGCCTGGAAGGAAGAGTGGAAGGAAGACAAGAGTGTGATGGCCTGGGTTCAGTCTGGTCTAACAAAAGACGCAGGCTGTTGTATGACCACAGCCTGGGGACATATATGTCATCTGCTGCTGTTCCTGATCTCTTATAGTTCGGGACCGGATTGTGCTCACTATTATAAGGACTCCTCATGCTACCAATTTTGGCTGTAAAATAGTTGATGTGTGCCCTGGGGTACAAAGGCTTTGCCAATTTCACCAGTTTCTCCAGCGTTGCCTTCCTCTTTATTTTATTATGACCCATAATAAATGGCTATTTTGTATTCACAAATACTTGCCTATGTGTTTTACTTCAAAAAGGACAGTTTGTTTGTGAGTAGGCAGGTACATTTCCAAAATACAATGTCAAATTAACAAGGGACACCAACACAAACCAACCTTCTTGAGGTTAAAAAGATACAAGATAATAATGGTGTTGTGCTAACTTGACACACAAAACGAAAAACAATATAATGGAGAGCACTAGAAAAAAATAAATAAAAAACAAGGAAACAAGGAGGATCTTGATAAAAAAAAACAAAAAAAAAAAACACTATATAAAAAAATTAAATACATTATTATGGAGATCTGACGAAAACCAAAAACAAAAATATTCAGGAGATCACGAGAAATAATAAAGAAATAATTTTTTCAGAACTCTGTGTGAATATCAACAGTAAAATAACTTCATTACTCTATCATTATAAAGAAGAAGAGAATGTGCTGCATTTAAAAGATTAAAAACTTTGCAGCGTGACGAATGTGCTATCTCCATTACAAATGCTAGTTTTACGTCACTTATGCCGCGTACACACGAGCGGACTTTACGGCAGACTTTGCCCGGCGGACGGGATTTGGTCGGACAATTCGATCGTGTGTGGGCTCCAGCGGACTTTGTTTTCTCAAAAGTTGGACGGACTTAGATTTGAAACATGTTTTAAATTAATCCGTTGAAATCGAGTCCGGTCGAAAAGTCCGCCGTCTGTATGCTAGTTCGACGGACAAAAAGCCACGCTAGGGCAGCTATTGGCTACTGGCTATGAACTTCCTTGCTTTAGTCTGGTCATACGTCATCACATAGCTCATTATAGGATAGTTATAAAGGTTACCTCCCATGACCTGGTATTGTTCAAGCTCAGCCCATAATGTGGTGTGGTGTGTGGTAAACCATCCCCTTAATTGGGCTAGTATGGTAGCTGCGTAGTAATCTTTTTTTTTATTTGTGTATGACCTATACCTCCCGCCTTTTTTGCCCGAATAAGCCTGCTAAAATCGCAACATGCTTTTTCCCCCTCCATAGATATCTGTTTATTAGTGATTGTGTCTGTGAGAAAAAAAGAATTTGGGACTGTGTTCTGAATAAATATAGAAGCTGTGGAAGAATTTGCATATTGAATGCAGCCAGCCTACCTGTCCAGGATAATTTGTGTTTTCCTAAGTTATCCAGTTTGGAACGTATGGAGTGAAGTTTTCTTTGACAACATCAGTTACTTGGGGGGTAAGGGTGATACCCAGATATGTTATACCCTTGTCTTTCCAAGTGTAGGGGAATTTGTTGATGATACTGGTCCTTACCTCATTAGCTAGACCTAGCCCTAGCAGATATGATTTGGATTCATTAACTTTATCATAGGATAATGAGTTGAAAATTTGCAATGCTTGATGTACCGACGCCAAGGAAGATGAGACATTGGTGAACATCAAGATGATATCATCAGCGAACAAGCTGATGGAATGCATCCTGCCATTGATTGTGAAACCTGTAATATCTGGGTGTTGGCAAATGTATGCAGCCATAGGCTCCATGAGCAAATTAAAAATCAATGGAGATAATGTACACCCTTAATGAGTACCATTTGTTATTTTGAAGGGAGTTGAGAGAAAATCTGATACATACACCTGGGCTGAAGGGGTGGTGTACAGTGCCATGATAGTCTGATAGATTTGGTCTCCAAAGCCAAAACCCCTCAGGACTTGAGCAAGGTACTCCCAGTGTATCCGATCGAACACCTTCTCTGCATCCAAGGCTAGAAGCAGAGAAGGTGTTCTGGTTTTGTTGGCTAGATGGATAATGTTAATCAGGCGTCTGGTAACGCTAGCTGTCTGGCAGCCTTTTGTAAATCCAGATTGGTCTGGATGGATAAGAGATGGTAATAAATTCACAAGTCTAGCTACGATCATTTTAGCATATATATTCAGGTAATTGTTGAGTAATGAAATGGGACGAAAATGTTGGGGCGTGTTGGGTTCCTTCCCCGGCTTCGGTAGTGCAACAATCATAGCTTGGAGCATTTTGGAGGGGAAGGAAGAGGAGGAGGCGGCATGGTTATATATTTCAGTCAGATTTGGGACTAAAGCATTTTTGAAGTTTTTAAAATATTCCCCAGTGAAACCATAAGGGCCAGGTGATTTATTATTGGGAAGTGAATCTATAGTTTGGGAGACTTCCAGCACAGTGAACAGAGCGTTTAAAGTATTTAGTTGTTCTTCCATAAAATGCAGAAGTTTGATTGTTTTAAGAAATGCAGAAATCATAGAGGGCATGGGTTGGGTGGTACGTGGGTCCTGACCCAAGTTGTACAATAAACCATAGTAGGTGCTAAAAGCATCTGCAATGGCCTGGCGGTAGTACAATTTAGCTTGGGTCGTTGGATGGATGATATATGGAACTTTGGTTTTCTGTCTGTGCCCTCTGAGTCGGGCTGCTAGTAACTTTCCTGCCTTATTGCCATTAGTGTAGTAGGACATTTTTAATCTCCTAGAGGCCTTTTCAAAGTCCTCTAGTAGGATTAGTCTGAGATCATATCTGAGTTTGGTTAATTGTTCAAATGTTGTAGGGGATGCATTTATTTTGTTTTGAGCTTCTGGGGATTGAATCCTAGAAGAAAGTTCCTGTATCTTTCTCTTATGCCGTGTACACACGGGCGGAATTTTCGGCATCAAAGGTCCCATGGTCTTTCCGACGGACTTTCGACTGACTTTTGACGAACTTCTGACAGACTTTCGAATGAACGGACTTGCCTACACACGATCACACCAAAGTCCGACGGATTCGTACGTGATAACGTACGACCAGACTAAAATAAGGAAGTTGATAGCCAGTAGCCAATAGCTGCCCTAGCGTCGGTTTTCGTCCGTCGGACTAGCATACAGACGAGTACATTTTTTGACCGGACTCGAGGCCGTCGGAAAGATTTGAAACATGTTCCAAATCTAAAGTCTGTCTGATTTTCACCTGAAAAAGTCCACTGCAGGTCCGATGAAGCCCACACATGCTCAGATTGTCCAACGGATTCGTCCGGTCGGACCAGTCTGCTCGAAAAGTCCACCTGTGTGTACACGGCATTAGCCCTCGCTCCCAATTTGAGTAAACCACGTATAAACGCTTTACGGGAGTTCCAAGTTACAAAGGGATCAGTAACAGAGTTTGCATTGAGTTAAAAAAATTCAACCAATTCTTTTGTTATTTCAGACCTGGTAGGATCCTCCTGGATCAATTGCGGGTTTGATCTCCAAGTAAATGTGGGGTTGACAGTAGAATTGTCATCCACCAGCAGTGACACCGAGGCGTGATCTGACCAGGTAATGTTGTTGATCTTAGATTCCTTGATTTTTGTTAGTAGCCATTTGTCTGTTAAGAAAAGATCCAGTCTTGTGTAAACCCTGTGGCTTGTGGAAAAGAAGGAATAGTCTCTTTCCGAGGCATTTGAACAACTTCCATGCATCATAAAGATCATATAAAAAGAGCAAAGATTGTAGGGAATTTTGAGATCTGTTGGAGAGTGTGTTAGAATCTATTTTGGGTTCAGGGGGTAGGTTGAAGTCCCCACACAACAGCAGGTATCCCTGTTGGATCTGGATGACTTACCTTAGGACCCTATGGAAACGTGCTTGGTGCACATTCGGTGCATACACATTCACAACTGTGTATGTTGTAGATAGGGATCAGCCAAACACCCCCGGTTCGGACCAAAACTTTGCACAAACGTTAGAACCCCATTGAAGTCTATGGGACTCGAACATTCAAAATCAAATGCTAATTTTAAAGGCTAATTTGCATGGTATTGTCCTAAAAAGGGTTTGGGGACCCGGGTCCTGCCTCAGGGGACATGTATCAATGCAAAAAAAGTCTCAAAAAATGCCATTTTTTCGGGAGCAGTGATTAATGTAAAAAAAAAGTGAAATATTCCTTTAAATATCGTACCTGGGGGTGTCTATTGTATGCCTGTAAAGTGGCGCATGTTTCCCATGCTTAGAACAGTCCCTGCACAAAATTAAATTTTTTAAAAGAATAAAAGTAATTTAAAACTGCTTGCGGCTTTAATGTAGTGTCGGGTCCCGGCAACATGGATGAAAATCAAATTAAAAAAAGGAAAGGCGTGGGGCCCCCAGGCCCTTTATACTCTGAACAGCAGTATAAAGGCGGTGCAACAAGACAGGGACTGTAGGTTTGTTGTTAAGTAGAATCTGTTTGTAATTTTGAACTGGTACATTTTTAAAGTGTAGCTCCAGCCAAAAAATCTATTTTAAGCTTTTTGGAAAACATAGGGAAGGGTTATCACCCCTGTGACATTTGTTTCGCTGTATGTTCACCTCTTCAGAAGATTTCACCTCACTTTATGTCCCAATGACAAATGTTTTTTGACAATTTGGGGTTTTGAGTGAAACAAGGATTGGTGATAAAGCATCAGCAGAGAGGAGAATCGCTTTTCCCATATTACCTCTTACAGGAGAGAATTTCCCTTCCTAGGGGTAGATTTCATCTCACTTCCTGTTGTCTCCTTCCGTTTGCAAGTAGGAGTCGTTTGTAAGTTGGATGTTTGAAAGTAGGGGCCTGCCCTATATACTCTGCAGAAATTGGGGCCTTAGGTGTTGGGCCCTGCTGTGAAATATTAGATCAAGAATTGTAATTACATGCCCCTGTTGAACAGGGTCAGAAAAATTGGGCCTTTGGTGATGGTGGTGGTGGTGCTGGTGCCACAACACTGTAAGTCCTCACAGTTACTCTTGGTGGGCACTGGAACGGGCCCTGCTGTGAAGTATTAGATCAAGAATTGTAATTACATGCACCTGTTGAACAGGGGCAGAAAAATTGGGTCTTTGGTGGTGTTGGTGGTGCTGGTGCCACAACACTGTAATGCCCCGTACACACGGTCGGATTTTCCGATGGAAAATGTCCGATCGGAGCGTGTTGTCGGACACCGTGTGTGGGCTCCATCGGACATTTTCCATCGGATTTTCCGACACACAAAGTTTGAGAGCAGGCTATAAAATTTTCTGACAACAAAATCCGATTGCGTCAATTCCGACCGTGTGTGGCCTGTTCCGACGCACAAAGTGCCACGCATGCTCAGAAGAAATTCCGACACGGAACCGCTCGGTCTGGTAAACTTAGCGTTCGCAATGGATACAACACTTTCGTCATGGTGCAATGTTAAAATTTTTTTAATACAGCGCACTCTCTTCTTCTTTATAATGTGAGAAGAATGAAGTAGTTTTGCTGCTCATATTCACACAGACTTCTCACAAACTTATTTCTTTATTATTTATCGGGATTACCTTAATATATTTTGATTTGTCACATCTGACCAAAATTTTTTTTTTTTTTTTTTTTTTAAAGGCAGATTTTTTTTTAATTTTAGGTTTGTATTTTTTCCAAGGCTGATCTTTGTTTTATTTTATTTTTTGTTTTACTCCATAATATTTTTGTGTGTGTTTTGTGTGTCAAGTTACCACAACACCATTGATATGTTGTATTATTTAATCTCAAGGAGATTGTTTGGTGTTGGTGTCCCTTGTTAATTTCACATAGTACTTTTGAAATGTACCTGAATCCTCACAAACAAACTGTCCTTTTTCAAGGAAAAAACACATAGGAGAGTATAATTGAAACAAAAATTCCTTTATTAAGGGCTCAGAACCAAACAAAGAGGGAGGCAACGCTGGATAATCAGGAGAAATTAGCGAAGCCTTGGACCCCCAGGGCAGACATCAATTCTTGAACATCAAAATTGGTGGCCTGAGGAGTCCATATGTAAGGGAGTGCAGTCTGGTCCAGAAGTCCCAGAGATCCGGAAAGCAGCAGATGACATCTGTGTCCCCAGGCTGTGGTACCACAAGAGGCTGCATCTTTTGCCAGACCAGACTGGATCCAGGGTCTTCACTTTCTGGTCTTCCTTCCACGCTTCCTTCCTGGCTGTGGCTCTGCTGTTGGAGATGTGGCAGGAAGAGGAGTAGGACCTGGAGGAGGAGGAGGACTAGTAGGACCTGAAGGAGGAGGAGGAGTAGGACCTAGTGGAAGAGGAGGAGGACCATGTGTGAGGTCACAAATGTGGGTCTCAGATGTTATTTGGGCCCTCAACCCCTTATTGAGAGCTTCCAACATTAATGACTCACACATGAGTTGTTGGCCCTCCTCCATCCGCTGCATTTTACAGGCAATGATGGCAGCAAAGTCCTCCTCGACGGTGTGTGGTGCTCCCAGGGCCTCTGTAGCCTTCCAAAAGAGGCCTATGGCAGCCTCCTCTAGGGCACTCCTCTTCCTGGCACTTTCTCTTTGCAGGTGTAGGGGAGGGACCTGCATATCAGGCAGGCTGCTCGGCCCGGCCACCTCCTGGCTGAGACTTCCCTGTGTATGAAAAAGGGACATGGTTGTAATGTTTTGCATCATCAATCACAATCATAAATTAGTACTCCAAACTAACATCTAGTTAACCTCATTGATTGGACAAGCAGAAATATTTAGAGGAATTCTATACCTGGCTCAATCTGGGCTCCTCCACATGTTGCTGCCTGGAAGGCCCAGGTTGGGCATCAGAAGCCTCAGCTGGGGGGGAAGGAAGCGTGGAAGGAAGACTGGAGAGTGATGACCTGGGTTCAGTCTGGCCTGCCAGAAAATGCAGCCTGTCATAGTACCACGCCCTGGGGACATAGATGTCATCTGCTGCTCCGGATCTCTGCGAATCCTGGACTTTCTGGCGCTCCCTTACATATGTGCTCCTCAGGCCACCAATTAGGATCTTCAAATATGTGATGTCTGCCGTGGGGATCACCTGCTTCACAATTTCCAACAATTGATCCAGCGCTGCCTTCCTCTTTGTTTGGTTCCTATAATGTGGGTGGTTGATCTCCCACAGACAAGGTAGCTCCCTGAACATGTCAATGAATATTGCCATGAAGTCAGTATCTTGAAAGATATCCATTTTCACTGCAAGACACAACACAAGACAAACCTTAATGTCAATAAATTTGATCCCAAATATCGGTTGAATTCTAGCAGACACCGACACCTAGGATAAATTAGCAGGCGCTCAAAAATGCTCCAGATGTAACTAGCTATACCACCATAAATGACAATATCCGGTGATAAACACGTTCTCTGAAGGAAATCAAAAAGATATAAGTATAAGTGTGAAACAAATATACAATGTGCAAATTCAAATATCAAATTTCAACAATATAGATAAATAATGTGATTATATACCTTGCAGTATACAATAGTGGTGACACCCTCTAATGGTGTTGGTGATCTGAGTGTAACAAGCTAAATTAATAGCATACCTCAAAAATCAATGAAAATAAAGACATAATGAAATGTGCTAATACAAAATCAAACGGTGATGTGATCTAATATCTGCGTGTATCACGCCCCTATTCAACCCAGAATTGACTGGATGTATTAGATCAGGGTGTGACTAATAATATAATGGTGACACCCTCTAGTAGTGGGTCAATTATCTGTGTGTGGTACACCACATGAATGGCGGACCACACAAAAATAAACACCTGCAAACAAGAAAATTATTATAAATAGAACCTCTTATAATAAAAAATAAAACTTGTGGTGGAAAAGCATATATATATATAAGTGACAGCAAAAAATCGTGCAAATAGTTCAATTCATGCTGCAAAGTTCAACAACTCCCAAAAACAGTTCATGAATAGAACCAGCCCTTGATAGAGCGTGGCTGTGAGTTGTGACGTACTTGCTGTCGGCCACACAGGAGAGTAGGATACGAGCGCACGGAGGGACGGAGGTTTCCCGAGGGAGGGGTGAGAGAGCATCCAGCAGTTGTACACCTCGGGTCCGCCGTGACCATTGTTATTATCGAATCCACTGAGTTGAAGTTTGCTGTGCATTACACGGTTTGAGCTTGTTTTAGGTTTACACAATGTGAGGCGCGGTGGAGGTGTTCCTCGTGCAGAGGGTGAGAGCACTTAGGACACTTGGTTGTTAAACCTTAATGTCAGCCAAAACTCTCCTAATCTTGTTACAATATCGGCCTCAATCTAGAAGCAGTATAGGCCCAAGTTTGTCTCTTACCTTCGTTCTTACGATCCGCGCCTCTGATACTCCTTCCTCCGCTCACAGATCGTACGTAATACGCACGCGTGTTACGCTTTATACACACTGCGCATGCGTGTAACTCCGCCCGCCCCTGACGTTCTTTCTAGTCTATTCCCCGCCCCTTTTCATTCGGCGCAGTGGGGGAAGAGCACATGACGGATACACAGCAGGTGCATGCTAATTACAAGAACGAGGAGGAGGAGGAAAGCCCGGATCCGGACACGTCCCGATCCAGAAGGAGATTTAAGGCCTCAAATATGTCCTTTGGGGAGATGTTGGAGATGGTGGACATCCTGAAGAAGGCCGACTATGATTGGAAGTATGGACCTTACCCCTACCCCAATGTCAGAAAGGCCAAGATCATGACGAAAGTAGTCAAGAGTCTGCACCGTCATTTCAGGGTACGTCGATCAAACATTTTTCTTTCGGCCTATAAAACACCATTGTTTTGGCCATATGCATTTGGCCACATTTTTTACGCCCTACTTGTATGAAACTAATTTGGTTGTGTAGATGGCTTTGTTACTAGAATTAAATGCAAACTAGATTCTGTGTAAGGAGAGGACACTGAGCAGCTGTTTTCACATCTGGACACTGGAGCACTAGTGTGGGACACAAGAACACCATTTTTATTAGGGGGGCCACACAGGTGCTCCAGTGTATACTATAGGGGGGTCTCCATCTGTGAAGCTTGTACTAAACAGGTAAAGTATTGCAGCTTGACAAAGGACACTGAAAATGCTACATTTTGGAACTCTGCCAAAACAGACAATTGTACCCCACTTCCAAGCAATGTTTCCTATTTATAGTTCTGCCATCAAATATCTGTGTGCTAAGTATACCATTTTTGTTTTACATAGGGGAGAAAAGACTCAGAGGACACCACTCATCCGAGGAGACCACAGACCCACCACCTCTGGAAGAAGGGGAAATCCCCCCAACCCAAGAAGAGCAGGAGGAAGAAGACATGGTGGAAATTGTCACCACAACAGGTGAGTGTCTGCGACCACATGCTCAGGTAAGTGATGGATGCTGCCATATTTTTGATACCTGTTTTTTTTTTTTTTGGTTTCTCTCTTTTTAGGTGATCGTGATGTTGTGGATCCAGATCCTTTCACATCAGAAAGTGCACAGATCCTGATCGGGGAGATCATGGGCTGTAATTTACAATTAGAAAACCTCAAGAAAAACATCAATGATGTTATTAAAAAAAAATAAAAACATCATTGATGTTTTAGGGCAAGTTTAAAACCCCTCCAAATCCCTTTGTTTTTTTGTGTGCTACAATGTTAAAAGTGTTTTAGCGATTTTAAAAAAAGCCAAATTTGGAGGATGCACACAGTGTGCCAACATGGGCTATCTGCCATCACGGGAGATCAATGGATGCGTTTTGGGGGGTGCAACCCCTTCCTCAATAATAAAGTAGCTGAGAGGAAGGGGTTGCTCCCCCAAAACACATCCCTTGATCCCCCATGATGGCAGCTAGCACATGTTGACATTGGTAAATTTGTGTGCATCTTCCAAATTTGGCTTTTCCGGGGGTGACTTCACCCCATCTGAACACAATATCAAACACAGTTCCTAAATACTCATGTCTGATATTGCCTTCAAGTTCTACCAAATGTGAACTTTGTAAGTTCTAGATTTGTGTCTTTCTTATTGGTTTTACACATACCTGTTTTATCTTAAATGGACATTTATCTTTTTTATAATGCTACCCCAAAAATTGTTATACAACAAACATGTTGGTTTGTTTTAAAAACATTTTCTAAATGCACATGTGATTGTGCAGGTATTAAAAAGATTGTTAATCAAGAATGTGTGGATTATTGTCTCAACGCTACAACACTTTTGTGGTGATGTAATTGCTGCTTTCTGTGAAAATGGGGGTTATTTACGAAGGGCAAATCCTCTTTGCACTACAAGTGCAGTTTCAGTGCAGTTTAAAGTGCACTTGTAGTGCAAAGTGTCTTTGCCTTTAGTAAATAACACCCAACAGTGCTTTGTATAAGGTTACACAATCGCGCCATTTTCAGGACTCCACACATTTCTGTCAGGGTCAGCTAAAACAAACACAAGCAGTAAATGTCAACACAGATTTGCTTTTTTTTGGGTTTTTATTTGATAAAGGCTTCACAAATTTGCTGGCATATTGATGGCCCCCCTACCCGCAAAGAACTCAAGGTATTTTAACCGGACATCACGGGCACTCAGGGAGGGCAAGCCAGGACGGCCACTTTCAAGCGCCGTCAGGGTTGTTTCATTTAGAATTCTGGCCTCAGGCCCAACTGAGCCAGCATAGTTTGCAGAATGTTGGCGTAAAAAGTTATGTATAACACAGCATGCCAGGATTATATGATTACGTGTATACTCCGCCATATGGATGGGTGTCAGAAATAGGCGGAACCGGCTGGCCATGATTCCAAATGTGTTCTCCACCACTCTTCTGGCTCTGGCCAGCCGGTAATTAAAAACCCTCTGTTTCGTGGTGAGGCGGAACCGGCTGGCCATGATTCCAAATGTGTTCTCCACCACTCTTCTGGCTCTGGCCAGCCGGTAATTAAAAACCCTCTATTTCGTGGTGAGGGTCCTCATCAGGAATGGCCGCATAAGATGGTCCCCCAGCGCAAATGCTTCATCCGCAACAAAGACGAATGGGAGTCCTTCCACATTCTCTTCTGGAGGTGGCAAGTCCAAGCTGCCATTCTGGAGACACCTGTAAAACTCTGTCTGGGCGATGACTCTACCATCGGACATCCGGCCATTCTTCCCCACGTCCACATACAGGAAATCGTAATTAACCGACACCACCGCCAACATCACAATACTATTGAACCCCTTGTAATTATAATAGTATGACCCCGAGTTGGGTGGTGGGACGATGTGGACGTGTTTCCCATCAATTGCCCTTCCGCAGTTAGGAAAGTCCCACCGCTGGGCAAAGTAGGAGGCCACAGTCTGCCATTCCTCTGGCGTGGAAGGAAACTGATGAGGAAAACAAAAAAAATTAGTTTTTTGCACATAAACATAGAAAGCAGATTAGACACAAAAATTCTTGGCCAACATCCAGATAACTTTTATTAAGGGGAATTTTACAACACCAAAGTATAAGGTACACCTATCATATCCCCCCTCTCATGGGCCATTTCTAACATTATAGGGGGGGATCTTGGACAGGTAACCCTCTCCACTTCATTGAGAGATGAATGCCTAAATACAGGGTATTACTTGGAACAGCCCCTCCTTAGTTACACTATTGGTAGCCCACTGGACAGGTAAGAAGTGTCATAATACAAAGATATAAATACACACTGTACACATTTGAGCACATTTGGACATTCTGCTATTACCTATCAAGATAATATTAGGATACAAAAACTTGAAACATTACCATTTGAAAGTATACAGGCAGGCCCTTGCACTACATTCTTTAGGGAATTCATCCATAAATCTGACCACAAAAGAGATGGATATAGTGTGTATGGGTTTGGCAAAGTCAGCAGATAGATGATTGAGGATAGATAGAGAATTGGGATCAGCTGACTTAGCAGTTGGGGGAGGGAGGGTTAATAAAAATGATTTGGGGACACAAAAAAAGCCTCTGGCACTCTGCCTGAATTTAAAGCACAAATCAGATTTCTAAACATTTTAGCAGGTGTTTGGGGTAAAGCACTACTATGGAGATGATAAAATACATTGTTAAGTGACTACATGAGGTGAATATAGGGGCAGGAGAACATGCTGGGGAGGTAAGTGAAGGCAAATATGTATGAAGGAGCAAAATAGGAATTACATAAAAATCCAGCATGCATGAGAACAAAGGGGGCATTCACAGCATATTACAATCATGGTAATTAGGGAATGAGGAAAGAAATACAATATATTAGCAAACATTAAATACAATAAAATGTGATATTAAAGGATAAATCTTACCTTCATATACTCCTTCTACAGGACCTGGATGATGGCAGAACAGGTCTCTGGGATAATGATCCCCAGAGCCTGGGGGGAGATGCCTGTCGAGAACTTCAAGTCCTGCAGGCTTCTCCCTGTCGCCAAGTACCACAGGGTAGCGATGAGCCTCTGCTCCAGAGTGATGGCTTGCCTCATGCAGGTATCCTGCCTGCTGATATAGGGGGTCAGCGAAGCCAACAAACAGTGAAATACGGGGTCCGTCATCCTGAGAAAGTTCCTGAAATCATCAGGATTATTCTCACGGATCTCACGGAGCAAAGGCATATGAGAGAACTGGTCACGCTGGAGCAACCAATTCTTGGTCCATGAACTCCTCCCCACCCTGTTCATGGACTGGACTTGTGTCAAGGTTAGGACCCCAACACCAAGCCCCTGCACAGCACGAACTCTACAAGGAGTACGTATACGCAACATGGCTATAAAGCGGTCGGCTGCTCAGAACGAAGTAACAGAACGCACTGAAGAACAGCAAGGACTGTGAAGAGCGACCTGAAAAACAGTAACGAACGAACAAGAACACACTGACAAGTCAATGGTACTCGCTGCACGCACTGAAGAGCAGATACAAACCCACAAGCACAAACTGAACCGCAGAAAACGATCTGAAACCACGAGTCTGAAAAAGCGCAAATTGTCTCTCACCAAACTTTTACTAACACGAGATTAGCAAAAGGAGCTCAAAGGGTGCCGCGCTTGGTTCTGAACTGGCCTTTTCTAGTCTCGTCGTACGTGGTGTATGTGACCGCGTGGTTGGCGATCGGAAATTCCGACAACTTTGTGTGACCGTGTGTACGCAAAACAAGTTTGAGCCAACATCCGTCGGAAAAAATCAGAGGATTTTGTTGTCGGAATGTCCGATCAATGTCCGACCGTGTGTACGGGGCATAAGTCCTCACAGTTACTCTTGGTGGGCGCAGAAACAGGCCCTGCTGTGAAATATTAGATCAAGAATTGTAATTACATGTCCCTGTTGAACAGAGGCAGAAAAACTGGGCCTTAGGCACTGGTGCCACAACACTGCAACCCCTCACAGATACTCTAGTTGGAGAGCAGGAATGAGCCCTCCTGCAAAATATTGCATCAAAAGTTGTAATTACACGCCCCGGTTCAACAGGGGCTGAAAAATTGGGCCTTAGGCACTGGTGCTGGTGCCACAACACTGCAAACCCTCACAGATACTCTAGCTGGAGTGCAACAATGAGCCCTGCTGCAAAGTATTGCATCAAAAATTGTAATTACACACCTCTGTTAAACAGGGGCAGAAAAACTGGGCCTTAGCTACTGGTGGCGGCGCCCAGAACCAAAAATATTCTTACAAGCTATCAGCATGATCATTGAAGAGGGAGAGGATAGTCACTCAGCATAACAGGATAGTCACTCAGCATCAGCATAGGGAGTCTTGAAGGAATCTGACATTTCAAAAAAATTATTCGGTTACATCAGCATCAGGTGCTTGGTATCTGGTGGTGATCCAAGACTGATTCATTTTTATGAAGGTCAGCCGATCGACCGAGTCGGTGGACAGGCGCACCCTGTGATCGGTTACAAAGCTTCCAACAGCACTGAATGTGCGTTCAGAAAGAACACTTGATGCAGGACAGGCCAGTAGCTCAATTGCATACTGTGGAAGCTCTGACCAGTGATCCATCCTCAAGACCCAGTAACCCAGAGGATTTTCGGTGGGAAAGGTGTCCAAGTCAGACCTTGCCCCTAAGTATTCCTGCACCATGTAAAACAGATGCTGGCGATGGTTGCTGGAACCAATCATACCTTGGGGCTGCGGACTAAAAAATTGTTTAAACGCATTGGTCAGACGGCCACCCTCTCCACGCTCCTTCTTTGACTGACCGAAGCCTCAGCAACACGTTGTCCAGGAACAGGAGTTTGTAACCTCCCAGTCTCTGGGAACGCGTTGCACAGACCTTTCTGCAAGGCCTCCCGAAGATGTTTCATCCTCTGATCCTTCTGTGGTGGCATGATAGGGTCCGCAACCTTACCTTTGTAACGTGGCTCAAGGAGGGTTGCCAGCCAGTAACGATCCCTCTCCTTGATACCACAAATTCGAGGATCCTTCCACAGGCTTTGCAGGATCAGGGAGGCCATGCAGCGTAGGTTTGCTAAGGCATTTGGTCCGGAGTCCTCTGGGTCACTAAGGACGACATGATCCGCAGCCACCTCCTCCCAGTCACGTACAAGTCCATGGGTTTCTTGGGACTGTAACTGATCCCTTAAAGACTGCTGCTGATGCTGAGTGCCAGGCTCCACCTCCATGCTGACACAATCCTCCTCCTCCTCCTTGCCCTCTTCCTGTGTGATCGGCGGGCATGCAGGAACACTTTCTGGATAAAGGGGACCTTAAGAGCTAAGGAAGTCCTCCTCTTCTCACCTCTGTTCTGCCTCAAGTGCCCTGTCCATTATTTCACACAGCGTGTGCTCCAACATATGGACAAGGGGGACAGAGTCACTGATGCATGCACTGTCACTGCTCACCATCATCGTGGCCTCCTCAAATGGTGACAGGAAAGTGCATGCACCTAATTCTACACCTTCATTCCTCTCAGTGCAGGTCTCAGAGAGGACTGAAGGTACAGTATAGTGGGGTTGGAAATCCCAGCTGATGAGGAGCAAGGAGATGTCCTCTTTGTTCTTTGGTGTGGGTCTTTTAGGTACGCTTGCCAATGAACTGCATGGCAGGTCAACATATGTCTGGTCAAGCATGTGGTGCCCAAGCGGGAGATGTTTTGGCCACGCGAGATACGCTTGAGACATATGTTGCAAATAGCAGCGGTGCGATCTGATGCACTCGTCTCAAAAAAGGCCCACACCAAAGAACTTTTGGAATAACGCGCAGAGACAGCAGCGCCCTGCACATGCGGAGCTCTGCGGTGTGATGCAGTCGGTGTGCTGCCCTTAAGCTGGCCCCTGGAGGGCATCCTGCCTCGTTGGTGATGTGCCTCCTCCTCCTCCTCTCTCCTATCAGGCACCCACGTGGAGTCAGTGACCTCATCATCCCCTCCCCCTCATTACTGGAGCAAACCTGGCAGTATGCTGCAGCTGGGGGAACATGACTGCCAGATTGCTGTCCTTCTTGGGCACCCCCTCTGTCTGGGCTCACGTTACTGGCTTCCTTTAGCTGAGTACCATCATTAGAGCCTTCAAAACGCTGGGCATCCTCCTGAAGCATGTACCCAACACTGTGGCCAAACAGTTCCGGGAACTCCTCAGGAGGACATGGTGGGGCTAGGAAAGAAGTGACTGATACCATTGAGCTGAGGGAAGAGGCCGCATTGGCAGCTGCTTTGCCAGACAAAGTACCCTGAGCCTGGGTGAGAGAGGATGAGGAGGATGAGGACGGCTTGGTCATCCCCTCGACCAAGTCATCCGCATGTTGCGGCTCAACACAGCCAGCTGCAAAAAAAATGGCCAAGTGTGTCCCACGGTCATGTGCTGATGAGGATGCACCATGTCCACAACCAGCACTGTTGCCGCTAGACACAGAGCCTGCTTGCCCTCTTTTATTGGCTTGTGACTGTCTGCCTCTCCTTGTTGGCCTTCCAGACATACTAATGGCCTGCAGTGAGATGTAGCTGCACAAAATTGGGATGTATATATATACCGATTATCCTGCAACTAGCAGAATCAACTGCCTGCCTGTAGTATTCTTAGTATGAGAACACCTGCACTTGTCTTCAGGTAGCTATACTGTAGGTGCAAATGTGCAGGGTTACACAGTACACTAACTGGAAATACTGTACTTCAAGAGCCTGCCTGTGCTGTTAATAGTATCAGAAGAAGCACACAAGCACCTGGCTTAAGGAAGCTATACTGTAGGTGCAACTGTGCAGGGTACACAGTACACTAACTGGAAATACTTCAAGAGCCTGCCTGTGCTATTAATAGTATCAGAAGAAGCACACAAGCACCTGGCTTCAGGTAGATATACTGTAGGTGCAACTGTGCAGGGTTACACAGTACACTAACTGGAAATACTTCAAGAGCCTGCCTGTGCTGTTAATAGTATCAGAAGGAGCACACAAGCACCTGGCTTCAGGTAGCTATACTGTAGGTGCAACTGTGCAGGGTTACACAGTACACTAACTGGAATACTTCAAGAGCCTGCCTGTGCTATAAATAGTATCAGAGGAAGCACACAAGCACCTGGCTTCAGGTAGCTATACTGTAGGTGCAACTATGCAGGGTACACAGTACACTAACTGGAAATACTGTAAAAACACCTGCCTGCCTGTCAGTATATTAGGAAAAGAATAACAGGAACAGATCTAGATAATATATATACACAATACACTGCAAGTGCAGCTAACTGACTCAACCTGCCTACTCTATCTAACCTAAATCAAATTACACTGTCTCTCTGTCTATCTATCTCTCTCCACCACAACACACTACACAGGGCCGATGTGCAGGTGGCCTTATATACTGTGGGGCGTGTACTAAACCCCCTGAGCCATAATTGGCCAAAGCCTCCCTGGCTTTGGCCAATTATGGCTCTCTGTACACACGGTGCTGTGATTGGCCAAGCATGCGGGTCATAGTGCATGCTTGGCCAATCATCAGCCAGCAATGCACTGTGATGCCGCAGTGAATTATGGGCCGTGACATGCCACTCTAATTTGGTGCGAACGGCCCATAACGTTCGTAATTCAGTGAACGACCGAACACACAATGTTCGAGTCGAACATGCATTCGACTCGAACACGAAACTCATTCCTAGTTGTAGAGTTAATGTCACAGACTAAAATGTGGTACCTTCCTTGTGGGTCAGACAATTCTTTGTGCATTGTAAAGGCAACTTTGTCCCTTATAGCAGTGAAAACTCCCCATTTTTTTGCTTCCATACTTGCAAAAAAGATGTGCGGGAAACTGGGATTAGAGCAGATAGGTTGGGCTTGGCTGTGAAAATGCGTTTCTTGGACGCAGAGAATGTCACATTTATTCTGTACTGCTTCCTTCCACAGAGACCTACGTTTAGCAGGGTGATTGAGACCCTTGGCATTTATTGTTAAGAAGGCTATGGTCATTTGGGTGTAGGAGTGTGCAGAGTTGTGTGTAGAGTGTGTTGGTAACACTTACATGAGGTGGTGGTCCCAAGGTAGGACCTCCAATGGCGATATTCATCCGTTTCAGGCTCTTGGTGTCCAGATTGGGCATAGTGGTTTCCCTTGGTATAGAGAGATAAACGTGTTTTCAACTGTGAACATAAATGTTGGTTAACTGTGGAACGTAGTAAAGAGACAAACAAGTTCAGAACTTCAAAAAAATAACAAAAGAGGATCAGTGCGATCCGGATGTGGCTTTTTCCACGCATTATTATGTAGGGGGTAAAAAACTGAAGAGAGAAAAAAATAACTACTTGAAAAAAAAGAACAAAAAGCAGTTCAGCTTATCGGTTTTCTACTATGCAGGGAGTAGTAGATAATAACCATTGTTCAGGTATGCTTGCGACGAGCATTCTTTGAGGTGACTAGATTCCGCTCCCCACTTATGCGTTCAGGACTTTTTGAAGTGGCTGGTTGTGGTGATTTGTCCCGTACAATTTGCCACATTTTAAGCAGATGCAGTCCCTTGGCCAGGGAATCAACTACATGATCTTTACCCTCTCTGGTTATAATTAGCTTCATAGGGAACCCCCATTTGTAGGTGATTTTGTGATTCCTCAATGCTTTTGAGATGGTATTAAGGTTCCTGCATTTTTGAAGGGTAAATTGGGATAAAAAAAAAAAAAAATTGCAAATTCTGATATTGTGAGGGGAATTGATCTTTGGTGCATGATGCTGCCATTAAACGCTCTTTAACATGAAAGAATTGGAGATGCAGTATAACGTCAATGGGTATGTTGTCAGGCAGGTGTGATGGCTTTGGGAGTCGATGGATTCCACCACAATGTCCAATTCTGTGAGGTCGGCAAGATGGACGTGAACAATTGTGCCGCATACTCACGCAGATCAATTGTTTGACCCATTCGGGTACCCCTCTGATTTTTAAATTGTTCCGCCTGGAGCGGTCCTCAATGTCAGGGAGTTTGGATTTAACTGCTTTCATTTCATCCTCATTTGTGTCGTGGGCATCCACTAGGTCATTAATGGTGGTAGCAAATTCCTCCGTTTTGTTTCTGCAGCCTCCAGTTCTCCTTTTTCTTTTTTGACATGTCTGGATCGTACCCCGGGATCGCAGCACCATTCCGGTATTCACAGGGGATTGTGGCTGTAATTCTGCAGCTGGCTGTGTGCGATGTGTTCCTGCTGGTTATGGAGCTCCTCTCTCAGGCATCCATTTCCATCCGTAGCAAGCTCCGCCCCCCTAGAAAATAATATTTTAAGCAATAGTCAGCAGGAATTCATGAAAGACAGACATTGTGGAACAATTTATTATTTTTTTTACAAGGAAGTAGGCCAAAACATAGACAAAGGAGTGGTTGTGGATGTAGTATATATGGATTTTACCAAAGCATTTGACACAGTTCCCCACATGCAGCTAATGTGTAAATTTAAGTCTACAGGCTTAGAAAATTCTGTTTGTAAATGGATAGAGAACTGACTAAAAGACCATATTCAGAGAGTAGGGATTAATGATTCATACTCTGAATGGTCTAAGATTATCAGTGGTTCAGATTCAGATACAGAATATATTTTATTAATCTCAAATTGAAGTTATTGGAATATAGTTACAGTCAACAAAAGACAAAACAAAATCTTAATAACAAAGGGAAACAAGACACAATAATAATATGCAATGCCAAGCTACAGTTTCTAAAGCTAGCAAAAAAATTTCTTGTGTTAAAATAGATATGGACTCGATAGGCAAAGACACCGTTTTGGTAAAGGTAATCCAGCCAAAAGGAACTGCTCATCTAAATATTAATATGCAGTTATATTTTGTGTATTTAGGAATGCATCCAGGTATTTTTTTAAACAATCTACTGACCAGGCCAGAACCAGTTCTTGAGGGAGTGTATTCCACATTTTCACAGCTGTTACTATAAAGAAGATTAAATCTCTTTTCCTCCAGACATAAAGAGTGCCCTCTTGTCCTCTGTAATGATTTGAAAGTGAATACTTCTATACCAAGTTCACTTTATGTACCATTTACAGTATGTATTTATACATTTTGATCATATCCCCATAATCTCCTCTTCTCAAGAAAGAGTAAATTCAATTCAGCTACTCTTTCCTCATATGTGAACTCCTCCACTCCGCTTCTTATTAGTTTGGTTGCCCTTCTCTGCACTTTCTCCAGTTCACCAATATTCTTTTTGTGAATTGGTATCCAAAATTGAACTGCATATTATAGTTAAGGTGTTACTAGCGATTTGTACAGGGGCAAAATGGTGTCTTTGCCTATCGAGTCCATATCTATTTTAACACAAGAAATTTTGACAGTACACTGATCACAGCTCCCTGTAATCGGGAGTGGTGATCAGTGTCATGTCACACGTAGCCCCTCCCCCCTACAGTTAGAATAACTCCCTAGGACACACTTAACCCCTGCAGAACCCCCTCCTGGTTAACCCCTTCACTGCCAGTCACATTTACACAGTAATCAGTGCATTTTTAATCGCACTGATCGCTGTATAAATGTGAATGGTCCCAAAATAGAGCCAAAAGTGTCTAATCTGTCCGCCATAATGTCGCAGTCATGATAAAGATCACTGATCGCCGCCATTACTAGTAAAAAAAAAATTAATAAAAATGCCATAAAACTATCCCCTATTTTGTAGACGCTAGAACTTTTGCGCAAACCAATCAATAAATGCTTATTGGGATTTTTTTTACCAAAAATATGTAGCAGAATATTTATTGGCCTAAACTGAGGAAAAAAATGTTTTTTTTATATTTTTTGGGGATATTTATTATAGCAAAATTAAAAAATATTGCTTTTTTCAAAATTGTGGCTATTTTTTTGTTTATAGTGCAAAAAATAAAAACTGCAGAGGTGATCAAATACCACCAAAATAAAGCTCTATTTGTAGGGGAAAAAATTACATAAATTTTGTTTGGGAGCCACGTCGCACGACCGCGCAATTGTTAGTTAAAGCGACGCAGTGCCGAATCACAAAAAGTGTTCTGATCTTTGACCAGCCAAATGGTCCGGGGCTTAAGTGGTTAAAAGAGGTTTTCTTTTTGTGTGTGTTTTTTCTTTCAACCAGTTTAATTAAAGATTTTCGTATACATTTCAAACAAGAAGCAAATTCATTCTGGAGTTTCATATATAACAAAATGCAATACCATGTCAGCCAAGCAAGACTACAACATGTTGTACATATGCCAGTTACATAACGTAATAAACATTCCAAATAGTCAAAATGGGATCTTATGCCATCTATGTATAAGCTATCTGCACAGACCATGCTAAATAAACCAATCCAGTTTGCCATGATCTCCAGGCAAGCCAAGTAAATAGACACAAGGTCGAGGGCAATAACGAAGTCAAAAGCAAAGTCAAAGAGCAATAGTGAAAGCAGTCAGGTATGGCAAAAAGTCTCCTTTTTGCCATACCTGAGTCACCGGGACCGTGACCCCCATGACCATAAAGTTCAACTGCTTCCCACTTAATTTATCATTTGTGCCAATTTTATAAGGTCTCATAGGAAGTTGATTGATTGAAGTTGCCCACAATTCAACCCAGAACTCTGGAAACATCTAGTGGAAAAAATATATTGAGGGAGACAGTTCCAAAATGAAGGGGAGTATCTCAGCAAAATATGTTTTTTTTTTTTATAGTTTTTTAAGCTGAAGTTCTGTTTTTACCTATTTTGTTTTGGATGAAAGGTGCAGGGGTATTGGGGATGCTCTCTGCTAAATTCATAAGATAAGACCTAACACAGTGACATTTTGTTTGTGTTGTCATTTTTTTGATGCATAATTCCTCAAAACATGATGTCAGCAAAACCTACACTTTTCAAATTTAAAGAAATAACTCTTGATATCTGAGATATCTGAAATTGTCTTAGTTTTGGAAGCTAATGTCAATACACAATTTATATTGGAAACAAATTGAACATGCAATTTAGAGGTATAATGTTTTCACCTTTATTTTCAGCTCTACCAAAAGCCAGAGGGTTTCAACTGTGTTAATGTTCTTTTTTATGTAATGTATTTTAAGCAAGGTGTCTGGCATGTAATTACAATTTTCAGAGAATCCATACAAATTATTGGTTATGAAATAAGCAAACATATTAGTAAGTAGCTAAATATAAATAAAGTAATTGCCAAACTACTTCATAAGATTTTTTTTTCTCTTTTTAATTTCATGGATGATTGGAATTTTACAGTTGAAAATGCATCCAATCCTCCATGAAATTTACTTGTCTAAAAATGTCCATTCTTGTTAACATGAACAAAAAAAGCATTTACAAAGAGTTTGTTCCATTCAATTAATCTGAAAGTTATTTAGGAATGATCAGATTTGCATTATATAACCCCATTTAGATATTTTAGGATTGGGAAGAAAACTAAGTCATCTAAGCCTTTAGGTCCTATGGACACCTGGGAGCAGACCTATTCCTCCTTAAAGAGACCCACTTCTCAGAATCCAACTGCCCTAGCTACTTTGACCGCCTTTATAAACTTTTTTTTTACTACATATGACTCTAGGTCTAGAGGGGTGGCTATATTTATTAAGAATTCAGTTTTACTGAATGTGTAGCATGTGTACAGGGACCCCACAAGTAGGTTTCTCATAATTTAGGGCTCAATTTGTGGCAAAGCGATTACCATAGCAACTGTATACGCTCCTAATGACTCACAAGCTTCTTTTTTTACTTTATTCTTTCAGGTACTGGACAGATAACTTCCCCTCACCTAGTGATTGGAGGAGACTTTAATCTGGTGGCACATTCGGGGCTGGACATAAGCCAAGTTGTAAGTAATGCCTATGCTTTACCGAAGACCCTGACCTGTTTGCTCAGCTCCCATCGACGTATTGATTCCTGGCGGGTTCACAATGTGGACACACTCTTATGACAGTTACTGTAGGCTAGACTATGTTTACAGTACTCCTATCCTGTTAGCCAACTCAAATTCAACAAACATACATTCTTACTCATCACATGGTACTTCTAGCTTCATATATAGGCATTTCACCAACAAACGCCACTTGGTGCCTTAATGACTCCCTTCTCTCAGATCCTGAATTGGTTACTAAAGTCTCAGACCACTTAGATGAATACTTTTGCATCAAAAACACGCAACATACTCCCCCCACTATTTTGTGGGCTGCCCATAAGGTGGTAATTTGGGGACATCTGATAGAACTAGCCACGGCAAAGAAAAAACACAAGCTAGCAGTTATCACTGGACTCTACCGGGAGCTTACTAGACTGTACCATATACACAACCAATCCCATTCCTCTGACACTCTCAGACAGATTAACAATAAGAGAATCAAATTTGGCACGATCCTCTCTAAGCAAAAGGAAAAGACCTTTAGATGGTCAAAAGCCAGGTTTTTATTGCACAGCAACTCGGCTTCATCAATGATCGAATTCCACCATCCAACCTCCACACTTTTATAAACGTAGGAATGATAGGGGTAATACTGTCACCCACCCCTCAGAGGTACTCAAAATCTTCCCCAATTTTTACCAAGACCTATTAGCGGCTCCCTCTTCCCTGCCTGGCCCTGCATCCAAATCCTGCCTGGAGAATATGTCTTTCCCATCCCTGTCTTAGGAGCAATTGCATCCCTGAAACCCTAAAAAGCCCCAGGTCCAGACGGGTTTTCTTCTACCTACTACAAAAAATTTTCTAATCAATTAGTCCCCCATCCTAAAAATCTTTATAATCATATACTTAAAAGTCATACCTTCCCAGATGACATATTGATGGCTACCAAAACCAAACAAAGATCACACCCTCCCCCAAAATTACCACCCTATTTCGGTCATAAATAACGACCTAAAACTTTTTGGTCACCTCCTAGCGGATAGACTCTCTGTTATCATTCCCACACTGATCTCCCCAGACCAAAAAGGCTTTATCCCCACTAGACAAATCAACGATAATATCAGTTTGGCCACTAATATAATACAAGAGGCTGACATGTTCTCCCGAAAAGTCCTTTTGCTAAGCCTTGACATACATGAGGCATTGATAGCGTGACATGGCCCTACTTAGAATCTATCCTTACCAAATTTGGGTTTCAGGGGGCATTTGTGCACGGATTCAGGGCTCTATACCATCACCCACGCACTCGCATTAAACTCCCAGGATGTACCTCTGAGTATTTCACACTGGGCCGTGGAACCAGGTAGGGATGTGCCCTATACCCTTTGCTATTCACTATGGTGATTAAACCTCTGGCTTGCTTAATTTTCCTGAATCCCAACATTAGGGTTTTTAAGAAAGAAATTTAATTCAAATTTAAGTATGTATGCGGATGATGTCCTCTTATTTTTATCAGATCCAGTGGTTTCTGTGCCAAACTTGATCCCCACTTTAAGTACCTTCCACAACTTGTCGGGTCTAGGGGTTAACTTGTCGAAATGTGCTGCACTGATCAATAGCCCAAAAAAAACACGCTTTCCGGTATCCAGTCCATGTTTGGCTTTGCTCTATATGGAAAGCATTATCTTACCTGGAATTAAAATTGGCCACTTCTCTCCGTAAACTTTACTTTGCTAATTACCCCCAGGTATTTTCTCGCATCAAGCAATTATTATGCCTGTGGTCTGCCTACCACATTTCATTTTTAGGTAGGGTACAGGCCATTTAAGATGTCAACTAATTCAGAAGGAGGTGAATGCTTTAATCTGGCAGGCCAAGAAGCCCCTTCTGAATAAAAGACTACTTTACCGACCAACAGCCCTGGATGGACTGGGACTACCACACTTATGGCTTTACTATGCTTCTGCCAGGATGGTGCAATTGGCTCAATGGCACGCCCTCCCTGGGGATGTGCCATGGCTCCAAATTGAACAGGCCTCGGTGGACCTATATTACCTCCTGGGTCTCCTTTGGTTAAACCAAATTAGGCCCAAAGATCTGACACCATTGAATGGAATAGTGGGCAAATTGTTACAGTGGTCTCTATATAAATCGTCGTATTCACTGGCACCCCACAATCCTCGCTTAGCCTCATTTCTTGGCAACCCTAGTTTCCCTTCGGCATTCCACTCTAGCCAAGATTTCTCCCACTGGACACAGAGTGGATTAACCACTCTAGATGCCCTGACCCAAAAACCTCCTTTTAACTCTTTCACCTTTCTGCAAGAAAAAATGCCCTACCTAGACCTGAGTTCTATAAATATTTACAGATTAGACACTTCTATTTCACTTCTATTCCACTTACTACCACAGGGGGGTGACAAGTACCACCGATACATTTGAACACATGTGTAGGTTCTCCTCCAGAGATAAGGGCACCATCTCAACCATGTATCAATATCTAAATGAACAAAACCTCCCCATAAAATCACCAGCAATGCTCAATTGGGAAGCAGAAACGGGTCTAGAGATAGCCCCTGAGGAAACCAATCCTATAGATATGGTGTCAAATATGCACAAATGTACAAAATCTATGGCAGTAAAGGAGACAGTGGTAAAACTCCACACCAGATGGTACTATACACCTTTCGGTCTGAATAGATTTTGCCCCTTGGTCCTGGGGAACTGCTTTAGAGGTTGCCCTGATAGAGTCACACATCTCCACATATTTTGGAGCTGTAGCATTCTTCAGCCCCTATAGCAAAAGATAGCTACCAAGGTTGCTCAAATCACTGGGAATAACCATACTCTGACTTATCAGATGTGTTTCTTTTTTGCAGAACTCCCAGAGGCTACCCCCCAGCTCAGAAACTCGCCCACACTCTATTCAGTGCAGTAAACTGGGCAATAGCGCTACATTGGAGCTCGCCAGTAGTCCCCTGGGACCAAGCTTTAAGATGCATGGAAGCAATTAGTCTTATGAAACAAATCCACCACACGATGATGGACGCTATGCTGGTATTTGAAAGGAAATGGGTCTCCTGGTCATCGTATGGTTTTTAACCAATTGCCATCCGCCATATAGCAAAATGACGTCAGCAAAGTCGTTTCAATTCCTGACCGGAGGTCATATGATGTCCAGCAGGATATCAAGCCGTTGCGCACCCCCGGTGATCGTTGCTGCGGTTTGTCAGTCTGACACACCGCAACATCGATCTAGGTAAAGAGTCTCTGACGGAGACTCTTTACCACATGATCAGCCATGTCCAAACACGGCTGATCACAGTGTAAACAGGAAGAGCCATTGATCTGTCAGATGCGAGTAGAGGAGAGCCGGTCAGCTAATCCTCTGACAGGGGGTCTGTGCTGATTGATTATCAGTGCAACCCCCGAGGATGCCCACACTGGACCACCAGGGACACCACTAGGACCACCAGGGATTTCACCACCAGGTTTGCCACCCTAGACCACCAGGGATGCCAATCAGTGCCCACAATGGATGCCAATCAGTGCCCACAATAGATGCCAATCAGTGCCCACAATGGGCATCACTAATTGGCAGGCATTATTGTTTGGCACTGATTGGCATCCATCCATACAATCAATTAGTGTACATCAGTGCCACCTATCAGTGCCCATCCATGCCCATCCGTGCCACCTATCAGTGCCCATCCATGCCACCTATCAATGCCCATCTGTGCTGCCTATCAGTGCCCATATGTGCCACCTATGTGTATCCATCAGTGCTGCATATCAGTGCCACCTATCAGTGCCCATCAGTGCCGCCTATCAGTGCCCCATCAGTGCCACATATTAGTGCCCATCATAAGTGCCCATCAGTGCCACCTCATCAAGGCTACCTCATTGGTGCCACGCTATTGGTGCCCATCAGTGCTTCCTTATCAGTGCAGCCCCATCAGTGCCCATCAGTGAAGGAGAAAACTTACTTATTTACAAAGTTTTGTAACAGAAAAAAAAAAAAATTTCAAAATTTTCGGTCTTTTCCTTATTTGTTTGGCAGAAAATAAAAATCCCAGAGGTGATCAAATACCACCAAAAGAAAGCTCTATTTGTGGGAACAAAATGATAAAAATTTAGTTTGGGTACAGTGTTGTATGACCGCGCAATTGTCATTTAAAATGCAACAGCGCTGAAAGCTGAAAATTGGTCTGGGTAGGAAGGTGTATAAGTGCTCTGTATTGAAGGGGTTAGGTTCTGGTTTGTTTTGGCATACATACCCAATTTACTTTAGAGCTGGAGTGCCGGTGTTCCCCTCCTCCCTTCCCTTTCCTATGATTTTGTATTTGTTATACCTCTTTGATTTTCTCTTATGCATATATGCTAGTTCCAGATACCTGATATGACAGCCACAGGACATGGATAACCTTATAAATGCTGTATGTAACCATCTGACACTCGTTTTGTGGCCCTTATTGGCTTGAATATGAGATCCAGGCCAGGCTAATGATTTCTGGCCTGTACCTGCTTATCAGTTCTGGCGAATGAAATGCTTCCCCTGCCTGTAAATGTAAACACAGGCAGGGGAAGTGATGTCATCTCCGCTCTTGGAATAATTTTCGGTTCCAGTGAGAGGAGAGAGGACATCTAACCGTGAGTTGCACCAACACTACACTAACACCAGTACACGTAGGCACACATTTTACCCCCCGGATCACCCCCCCGATCACCCCCCCCAGTTAACCCCTTCACTCCTGTCACTGTGTCACCAAGTGCAGTTTTCAGATTTTGCACTAATCACTGCATTGGTGTCACTTGTGACCCTAATCAGCATTAGGGCAGTTAGTAGTAGGCCCAGGTACCTTTAGGGTACCCTCCTAACCCCCCAAATAAAGGTTTAACCCCTTGTTCACCCCCAGTTTACCCTTTCACGCCCTGTCATCAGTGTCACTAATATATTGTACAGATCTATATTCTGATTGCCGTATTAGTGTCACGGGTTAGCCAGTTAGTTGGTTAGTTTCAATGTCAGTCTTTTATAGCATCAGGGTATCCCCATATATTATCTAATAAAGGTTTTGACCCAATGATTGACCCCTAGTTAACTCTTTCACCTCATGTCACCAGTGATCACTGTATTAGTTTCACGGTGATGCTGGTTAGTTAGTTTTTTTTTATAGCATCAGGGGACCCTCCCTATATTACCCAATTAAGGTTTAACCCCCTGATCGCCCGGTGGGTGACATCAGTTAGGTTTTAGCATCAGTTAGGGTCAGCATCAGTTCCAGGCAGTGTCAGATTAGTGCCAGTAGTGCTAACACCCACGCACGCACCATACACCTCTCTTAATGGTAAAGTGTCTGAATGGATCAATATCATTGATCTGACCAGATCTATACTAGGGTCCAGTAGTTTAAGGTTCCCAAAAATGCAGCATTAGCGGGATCAGCCCATATACCTGCTTGCACCTGCGTTTAGCCCCTCTACCCAGCCCAGACCACCCAAGTGCAGTATCAATCGATCACTGTCACTTACAAAACACAACACACATAACTGCTGCGTTTGCAGTGTCAGGCCTGATCCCTGCGACCGCTAACAGTTTTTTTTGGTAGCGATTGAAGCAACCTCTGGCAATAAGGTCCACTAGTGAAGAGGCCTACACGTTGCTGAGCATGACAAATGAGAGCGAAGGGGAAACTGTCTCACTGGCAGATTCAGGCTCAGTATATGAACCGATAGACATAGAAATATCTCTGATGATGGAGTAGTGGTCCCTGCTAAGGTCAGGCATACCCGACCCTGTTCTTCTGTTGTTGAGGTGCAAGAACCGCAGGGCTCTCGTATGGAGCAGAGAGCCAGTACTAGTGCCGCTCATCCTTCTGGTGAACTGGCAAGCACCAGCAGCCTAGTACATCCTGGTCATACATACAGCACTGCAGTATCACGTGTTGATGTGGCGAGTCCCATAAGTGCATTTCAAGCTGGAGACCTGAAATACATTCAAGATACGCATATTAGAAGGAAGGTCTAATGCATAAGCCACTGGGTTAATCCTGCAAAGAATACGGAAAGGCCCAATAAACCGAGGTGCGAACTTCAGAGAGAGAACACAAAGTCGGAGGTGTGCGAAATGACAACCAGACCCTGTCCCCAACCTGGTAGGAAGGCGCAGGCATCTGTGGTCAGCGTGGAGTCTGTACCTATCATTAGCATGTCGCAAAACCTTCTGGACTTGTGCCCAAGTGGAACGAAGACCACAAAGATGCTCCTCTAACGCAGGAATACTCTGCGGAAGAAATGAGTCAGGCAACATGGAAGGTTGGAAACCATAGTTCACCATAAATGGGGACAATTGGGAAGCATAATTCAATGCACTATTGTGAGAAACTCCGCTCACAGTAAGAGGTCTGACCAGTTGTTATGATGGTTAGAAATATAGCAATGTAGGAATTGTTCCAAGGACTGACTGGCTTGTTCTGCGGCCCCCCAGGAGAAAGCAAGCTGAATTCCCAACTGTGCACAAAAGGCTCACCAGAACCGGGACACAAACTGACTACCCCTGTCCGAGACAATCACCTTGGGTAGCCCATGTAAGCGAAAGATCTCCCGAGCAAAAATGTAAACCAGTTCCTTAGAAGTTGGCAACTTCTTAAGTGGAATACACAAATGAAATGCATAGACAGGTGGGTCCAGGGCCTCTCTCTTTTGGGTATGGGTTGTAGGAGGCCCACTGGAAGGTGTTGTGGAGTCTTACTCTGAGCTAGGGATGAGCCGAACACCCCCCTGTTCGGTTCGCACCAGAACTTGCGAACAGGCAAAAAATTTGTTTGAACATGCGAACACTGTTAAAGTCTATAGGACACAAACATGAATAATCAAAAGTGCTAATTTTAAAGGATTATATGCAAGTTATTGTCATAAAAAGTGTTTGGGGACCCGGGTCCTGCCCCAGGGGACATGGATCAATGCAAAAAAAGTTTTAAAAACTGCAGTTTTTTCAGGAACTGTGATTTTAACAATGCTTAAAGTGAAACAATAAAAGTGTTAAATTTCGAACCAAAATAAAAAGAAGAAAAATGATGTGGGGGGTCCCCTTAAATTCCATACCAGGCCCTTCAGGTCTGGTATGGATATTAAGAGGAACCCCGGCCAAAATGTAAAAAAAAATAAGTGGGATCCCTCTCAAAATCTATACCAGACCCGTCAGGTCTGGTATGGATTTTAAGGGGAACCCCGCGACAAAATGTAAAAAGAAAATGGCGTGGGGTCCCCCCAAAAATCCATACCAGACCCTTATCTGAGCACGCAACCTGGCAGGCCGCAGGAAAAGAGCCCCAAAACAAAAAAAGCCCCCCAAAACACCTTGTCCCCATGTTGATAGGGACAAGGGCCTCATCCCCACAACTCTTGCCCGGTGGTTGTGGGGGTCTGCGGGCGGGGGGCTTATCGGAATCTGGAAGCCCCCTTTAACAAGGGGACCCCAAGATACCGGCCCTCCCCCCTGTGTGAAATGGTAATGGGGTACAAAAGTACCCCTACCATTTCACAAAAAAACTGTCAAAAATGTTAAAAATGACAAGAGACAGTTTTTGGCAATTTCTTTATTTAAATGCTTCTTCTTTCTTCTATCTTCTGTCTTTCTTCTATCTTCTATCTTCCTTCGGTTTCTTCCTCCATCTTCTTCTTCTTCTGGTTCTTCTGGTTCTTCCTCTGGTGTTCTCGTCTGGCATCTTCCTCTGCGGCGTCTTCTTATCTTCTTCTCCTCGGGCCCCTCCACATCCATGATGGAATGGAGGGAGGCTCCCACTGTGTGACGCTTCTCCTCTTCTGACGGTTCTTAAATAACGGGGTGCGGGGTCACTGGGTGGCCCCGCCCCCTCTGACGCACGGGGACTTGACGGGACTTCCCTGTGGCATTCCCTGTGATGTCATAAGGGGGTGGGGTTACGTAACGGGTGACCCCGCCCCCTCTGACATCACAGGGAATGCCACAGGGAAGTCCCCATCAAGTCCCCATGCGTCAGAGGGGGCGGGGTCACCGGGTGGCCCCACCCCCCGTTATTTAAGAACAGTCAGAAGAGGAGAAGCATCACACAGCTGGAGCCTCCCTCCATGCCATCATGGATGTGGAGCGGCCCGAGGAGAAGAAGGGAAGAAGACGCCGCAGAGGAAGATCCTGGACGAGAACACCGGAGGAAGAACCAGAAGAACCAGAAGTAGAAGAAGATGGAGGAAGAAACCGAAGGAAGATAGAAGATAGAAGAAAAAGATAAAAGAAAGAAGAAGCATTTAAATAAAGGAATTGTCAAAAACCGTTCTTTTGTCGTTTTTAACATTTTTGACAGCTTTTTGTGTGAAATGGTAGGGCTACTTTTGTACCCCCTTACCATTTCATACAGGGGGGAGGGCCAGGATCTGGGGGTCCCCTTCTTAAAGGGGGCTTCCAGATTCCGATAAGCCCCCCGCCCACAGACCCCCACAACCACCGGGCAAGGGTTGTGGGGATGAGGCCCTTGTCCCCATCAACATGGGGACAAGGTGTTTTGGGGGGCTACCCCAAAGCACCCTCCCAATGTTGAGGGCATGTGGCCTGGTACGGTTCAGTAGGGAGACCCCTCTCTTGTCCCCCCCTCTTTTCCTGCGGCCTGCCAGGTTGCGTGCTCGGATAAGGGTCTGGTATGGATTTTTGGGGGGACCCCACGCCATTTTTTTTTTTTTTTTTTTAAATTGTATTTTTATTGAAGTATCAAAGAATAGGTACAAAATTGTATCAGGGTGTACATTGCACTATCAACAAAAGTGCATTATAGACAAACATAATGAAAACAAAAACAAAAAACAAACAGGTGTAAGTGATAAAAGAGTGTTCACATACATAAGGCACATATATGTATTCAATTAAATCTTTATGATGAATGCGATAAGCATACTGCAGGAAAGTAACCAAAATCCCGTGGGTAGTTCAGAGCACACACACAGGAAATATAGAATTAAATTATGTTAAAAATAGGGCATATTTGGTAGTATGGGGGTCCCGAATTCCGAAAGAACTCCATTGTCCGAATCTCAGTCACTAAATGTAGATACCCGGACCATGGGGGAGGTGTATTGGATAGCCAGAACAATGGGATAATCCTCCTGGCAGCTAGCATTATATAGGATATCAGTTTGTTTGTCTTTTTTGTTACCCCTGAGGGGGGGAGACCCAAAAGGTAGTTCAAAGGATCCAACGGAAGGGACACCCCAGTTACCTTTTGTATAAGCAAATGAACATTATTCCAAAAAGGTTGTATCAAGGAACATTGCCAGAAGATATGGAATAGTGAGCCTATGTCAGATCCACACCACCAACAGAGCTGTGAAACTGAAGGATCATACTTATGGATTACATCGGGAGTTCTGTACCAAAACATGAGAATCTTAATGTTTGTCTCCCTCTGAGTGACACATTTAGATGATTTAAAGGTAGAGGACCAGATCCTATCCCACATTTGTATTGTGACAGGACGACCCACCAACTGAGACCACTTGCGCATGTAATGATGTAATGTTT
Source organism: Lithobates septentrionalis (assembly GCA_037952835.1). Classification (NCBI taxonomy): domain Eukaryota; kingdom Metazoa; phylum Chordata; class Amphibia; order Anura; family Ranidae; genus Lithobates; species Lithobates septentrionalis. The sequence goes on from JBBDGP010000189.1 coordinate 423,180, forward strand.
CCGAAATTGGGGTTGGCTCATGGAGGATACGATAGATACATGAAATTAGGTGCAATTGATTGGGGCCTTGAGCACACAAGTGCTCAAAGGTAGTTGGTTTATCCAGGGTCAGGGTTGGCGATTTAGAATGAAAAAAATGTCTAACCTGTAAGTAGAAGTGAAAAGAGTGTGGTGGTAAATCAAATTTCTCTCTTAAAACGTCAAAGGGATGTAGCTTCCTCGTTATGGAATGAACTAGGTTCCGCAGCTGGAAGAGATGTACATTTATCCATGAAAAGATCCTGCCCAGGGACATACTATCTGGAATGAGGGGATTAAGCAGTACATTTACAAGAGGGGAGCAGGGGGACATGAGAGGGTAACGTTTGAGGCAATTGTGCCAAATGGTTAAAGTTAGTGTCATTGGGCCAGTACACTGACGTTTATAGATAGGGTCTAAAACAGGAGGAGCGCCCCAAACCAAGGAGCTCGGATGGACCGGATAAAGTACCCCCTTCTCAATGGCGGACCATTGGTTAGGTGCATTTAAGGAAGTCCAAGAGGTGACGCCATTTTTTTTTTAAATTTTGGTGCGGGGTTCCCCTTAAAATCCATACCAGACCTGAAGGGTCTGATATAGATTTTGAGGGGGACCCACCGCCATTTTTTTTATTTTGGCCGGGGTTCCCCTTAATATCCATACCAGACCTGAAGGGCCTGGTATGGAATTTAGGGGGACCCCCACGTCATTTTTTTTAAAATTTTGGTTCGAGGTTCCCCTGTGGGGAATTCCCATGCCATTTTTATCAATGAACTTTTATGTGTATTGTCGGACCGGCAATTCATTAATAGCCGCGAGTAGTTTTAAATGACTTTTTTTCCTTTGAAATGTCATTTTGCTGTCAGACTGTTCTAAACACGGGAAACATGCGCCCCTTTACAGGCATACTATAGACACCCCCCAGGTACGAAATTTAAAATTTATTATGTAATTGAAACTAGACAAGAAAAGATACCATTGCGCCCTTCTGGGAGAGAGGCTTTTAGCTTCAGACAAGAATGTGAGATTCTTATGGTCAGTAAGAATGAGAACCGACACAGTGGTACCTTCGAGGAGACGTTTCCATTCTTTCAGGGCTAAAATGATTGCCAACAGCTCTCTGTCACCGATCTCATAATTGCACTCCACAGGTGACAATTTCTTGGAAAAGTAGTCACAAGGATGCATAGCGCTATCAGAGGTAGGACATTAAGACAGAAGGGCACCAACTCCAGTCTCAGAAGTGTCAACCTCAAGGATAAAAGGTAATGTAGGTTTAGGATGTGCCAACACAGGAGCAAAAACAAAGGCAGCCTTCAGACTCTCAAAAGCCTTAATGGACTCCAGAGATCAACTCTGTGGGTTACCGTCCATTCTGGTCATATCAGTCAGGGGCTTGACCAGAGACAAGGAGTTATGAATAAACTTCCGATACTAGTTGGCAAAGCCGAGAAAATGCTGCAGAGGACATAAACCCATGGGTTGGGGGCCACTGTAGGACTGCTGAAAGTTTCTCTGGGTCCATCGAAAAACCAGCAGTGGAAATGACTGCCAGGACATTACAAAGGCCAAAAGGCATTACGAGGTACTCATAATGGCCTGTTTAGGTATTAAATGCAGTTTTCCACTCATCGCCCTCCTTAATCCTCACAAGATTGTATGCCCCTCTCAAATCAAGCTTTGTGAAAATCGTTGCTCCCTTGAGATGGTTAAATAACTCCATAATCAATGGAATTAAATAGGCATTCTTAATTATGAAACGATTGAGACCCCTATAATCAATACAAGGTCTCAGTTCACCACTCTTCTTCTTTACAAAGAAGAAACCAGCACCAGCAGGAGACGAGGATTTGTGGATGAAACCTCGAGAAAGTGCATCTGCAAATACTCCTCCATGGCCTTTTCCTCTAAGACTAACAAAGGGTAAACCCATCCATGAGGGGGTATAGCACCAGGTTGAAGGTCAATTGTGCAATCATATGACCTGTGTGGAGGCAAACTACCGGGTTCACCTTTGTCAAAGACATCGATAAAATCACGGTACTTCTCTGGCAGGGAGGAGAGAGAAGAAGTGCACTGGACCTTGGCTTACTGCATTGTGGCGAACAGGAGTGAACCTCAGCACGGAGCCAATCAAAAGAGTGCCTCTGTAACCAAGGATAGCCAATAACCAGCGGAAACTTAGGTTAAGAAATAACTTGGAATTGGATAATCTCATGGTGAAGAGCCCCTACGGCCATGGACAATGGAACAGTCTCATGAGTCACATGGGCAGGCTGTAGAGGTCTCCTGTCAAGAGCCTCAATGACAAGTGGAGTGTCACGCAGCTGCAGCGGAATCAATAGAAAGGCAGCATCAATGAACAGGCCTGCAGCCCCAGAGTCGATTAGAGCCTGTATCTTGAGGGACGACTCAGCCCAAGAAAGGATTACCAAAACCAGGGACTTATCCTTATGGATAACTTGGGAAGAAACAATGCCACCTAAGCATCTGTGACAGGACCTCAAGGCTCGGGCGTTACCTGGGTGGGTAGGACAAGACTTCAAAAAATGACCTGCCTGGCCACAATAAAGGCACAATCTCTCCCTCCTCCTAAGGGTTCTCTCATCCGCATAGAGACGCATGAAGCCCAAGTGCATGGATTCATCTGCACTGACCAACTCCGTACCAGGAGGCATGGAAGGTGAGGGAGGCAAGGGTGGGACTGCAAAGCTCAGAGACAAATATACCGGAGGCTTCCGCAAGTACACCTTAAAAAAGAGTCTTTCTCTGAGTCTGGAGTCAATGAGTATGGCAAACGTGATCAACTTCCCCAGCTCAGTTTGTATATCTTGGGCTGATATCTCATCCTTGATGGTATCCGAGGGACCATGAGAAAAATCAGTCACAAGGGCCTCATTGTTCCAAGCAACCTCTGCTACCAGAGTACGGAATTCAATGGTGTAATCTGCAACTGTTCTCGTACTCTGTTTGATGGACATGAGGCACTTGGCAGCAGAAGCGGAGCATGCAGAAACATCAAATATCCTTTTAAAAGAAGCCACAAACTCTGGGTAACTCAAGATAACAGGTTTTTGCCTCTCCCATAAAGGTTTTGCTCAGGCCAAGGTTCTCTCAGAAAGCAAAAATATCATAAAACCTACTTTGCTTCTGTCCGTGGGAAACGCCTGGGGCAGCATCTCAAAGTATATCTCAACATGATTGAGAAACCCTCTACATTGGACTGGATTACCCCCAAATTGCTGGGGAAGCAGAGCGGAACCAGACATACCTTTTATAGAGGTAAAACTCAAGGCGTGTGCATGCACGGAGACTGGAGCAGCAGCAGGGACGGCCTGCAACACAGTTTGTACTGAAGCAGCCACAGTGAGAGATCCCACGTAAGCCGTGCAACTCAGGAACGTTTGTAATGCCATGGCAAACTGATCCATGCGGTAATCCTGTTCATCCAATCTGGAAAAAATATTACCAACAAGTGGATTGACTGCATCTTTTGAATTCATGGCCTTTGCCTACTGTTGGAAACCATGAATCAAACCGAGACAGAAGTACAGTTAAATAACACTTGTTTAATAATAATAATAATAATAATAAAAAGGTAAAAAGAGTAAACATAGTCAAAACATAGCCAGAGTTCAGGAACTGGAACGAATAGCCAGACAAGCCAAAACATCAGGGAAAAAAAATATTCTAAATAACCGCGCTCAAATTTAAATAATTGAACACCTATAGAGTTTAAAATAAGTGAAATAATTGAAATTCACAAAAAAAATATAAATTAAACTTCAGTGATAATGTTAGAAAGAAAGTCCCAAATCCATATTTTTGATAGATAACTAGCATAAAACATTAAAAATATGTGACTGAGTCCAAAAAAAAAGACAAAAATCCTTGAAGAAATGAATACTGTGCACACGGTGATGAAGTTATCAACGACAAACACCCAGTGAGGAATCCTCCACCTATAAAATTGAGCGCTTACCAGAGGCAAGCTATGTAACAGCTTGTAAGATTAACCACTCCTGGGGGGACCTCACATCGATCTCCTTTAGAGAGAGGCAGACAGGAACCCTCCATGTATCCACGTATTCAATGGAGAAGACTCCGAGGGATAAAAGATGAATAACCCATAGTGTAATTCCGCATAAACTATTTATTATAAATAAAGTATCCACTTACATTTAGGAATCGCAGGTAAAAACAAAATCGAAATTAGCAGTAAAAGCAGCCGACCGGCCTGCAAGCGCCCGTTCAAGCCAAGATGAATTTGATGATGTCAGTGCATCGGCCTTCCGACGTACATTTCGTCGTAAAAGACGTTGTCATGGGAAAACATCAGGGAGCCAGAGATGAGCGTCGTAGAACAGCAAGCAGGATCTGGAGCCAGAAGGAATGTCAGCTAACATGAACACAGGTGAGCATCTCTAGAGATGTGAACAAGGCGAAGGCAGAGATCATCTAGGCAGGACTGACGAACAGGATATCATCAACAGGTGAGTCACTGTGGAGAGAAAGGAGATGGCAATTAGCTGACAGCTGAGCAGCCAGCTTTGAGAAGGAAGGGCTGAGCCCAGCCCTGACAAAAAGACAGGCCTGTTGAGCCCATAGTACCCTTCCTGCAGAATATGCCAAACCTGATTGGGAGCCCACCACTTCTGCAGCACTCATACTTCCCCCATTCACTGGCCAATCCGGAATTAAGGTGGAAACAGTTGATTTTTTGTCTCTTGATTTTTATTCACTGTTTTTCACAGAAGATCTCTATAGATCTATTGTGGACCAAAGCAATTTGTATGCTGGTCAATTCACCACTGCTAATTCCCATTTGACCCATGCCAGAGAATGGAAACCTACTACGGTTTATGATTTTAAGACCTTTCTGGGCCTATCCCTCCTCATGGGCATGACTAAAAAACGTGAGTTGCAGTCATATTGGTCTACTGACTAGGGATGAGCCGAACACCCCCCCGGTTCGGTTCGCACCAGAACCTGCGAACGGACCGAAAGTTCGCACGAACGTTAGAACCCCATTGACGTCGATGGGACTCGAACGTTCGAAATCAAAAGTGATCATTTTAAAGGCTAATTTGCATGGTATTGTCCTAAAAAGGGTTTGGGGACCCGGGTCCTACCCCAGGGGACATGTATCAATGCAAAAAAAACTTTTAAAAACGGCCGTTTTTTCGGGAGCAGTGATTTTAATGATGCTTAAAGTAAAAAAAAAAAGTGAAATATTCCTTTAAATATCGTACCTGGGGGGTGTCTATAGTAAGCCTGTAAAGTGACGTGTGTTTCCCGTGTTTAGAACAGTCCCTGCACCAAATGTCATTTTTAAAGGAAAAAATCTCATTTAAAACTGCTTGCGGGTTTAATGTAATGTCGGGTCATGGCAATATGGATGAAAATCAGTGAGACAAACGGCATGGGTACCCCCCAGTCCATTACCAGGCCCTTTGGGTCTTGTATGGATATTAAGGGGAACCCCGCACCCAAATTAAAATAAGGAAAGGTGTGGGGCCACCAGGCCCTATATACTCTGAACAGCAGTATACAGGCGGTGCAAACAAGACAGGGACTGTAGGTTTGTTGTTAAGTAGAATCTCTTTGTAATTTTGAACGGGTGCATTTTCAACGTGTTTAGCTCCAGCCAAAAAATCTTTTTTAAGCTTTTTGGAAAACATAGGGAAGGGTTATCACCCCTGTGACATTTGTTTTGCTGTCTTTCCTCCTCTTCAGAAGATTTCACCTCACTTTTTGTCCCAATGAAAAATGTTTTTTGAAAATTTGGGTTTTTTTGTGGAACAAGGATTGGAAAGCATCAGTGGAAAGGAGAATTTTTTTTCCCATATTAACTCTTACAGGAGAGAATTTCCCTTCCTAGGGGTAGATTTCATCTCACTTCCTGTTGTCTCCTTCCGTTTGCAAGTAGGAGTCGTTTGTAAGTTAGATGTTTGAAAGTAGGGTCCTGCCCTATATACTCAGCAGAAATTTGGGCCTTAGGTGTTGCTGTGGCCACAACACTGTAAGCCCTCACAGGGCCCTGCTGTGAAATATTAGATCAAGAATTGTAATTACATGCCCCTGTTGAACAGGAGCTGAAAAATTAGGCCTTAGGCACTGGTGCTGGTGCCACAACACTGCAACCCCTCACAGACACTCTAGTTGGAACGCAGGAACGAGCCCTGCTGCAAAGTATTGCATCAAAAATTGTAATTACACGCCCCTGTTAGACAGGGGCAGAAAAATTGGGCCTTAGGCACTGGGGCTGGTGCCACAACACTGCAACCCCTCACAGACACTCTAGTTGGAACGCAGGAACGAGCCCTGCTGCAAAGTATTGCATCAAAAATTGTAATTACACGCCCCTGTTAGACAGGGGCAAAAAAATTGGGCCTTAGGCACTGGTGCTGGTGCCACAACACTGCAACCCCTCACAGACACTCTAGTTGGAATGCAGGAACGAGCCCTGCTGCAAAGTATTACATCAAAAATTGTAATTACACGCCCCTGTTAAACAGGGGCTGAAAAATTGTGCCTTAGGCACTGGTGGTGGCGCCCAGAACCAAAAATGTTCTTACCAGCTATCAGCGTGATGATTGAGGAGGAAGAGGATAATTACTCAGGGATAGTCACTCAGCATCAGCATAGGCAGTCTTTGAAGGGATCTGAGATTTCAAAAAAAATTATTTGGTTACATCAGCATCAGGTGCTTGGTAGCTGGTGGTGATCCAAGACTGATTCATTTTTATGAAGGTCAGTCGATCGACCGAGTCGGTGGACAGACGCACCCTGTGATCAGTTACCACGCCTCCAGCAGCACTGAATGTGCATTCCGAAAGAACGCTGGATGCAGGACAGGCCAGTAGCTCAATTGCATACTGTGCAAGCTCTGGCCAGTGATCCATCCTCAAGACCCAGTAACCCAGAGGATTTTCGGTGGGAAAGGTGTCCAAGTCTGATCTTGCCCCTAGGTATTCCTGCACCATGTAAAACAGACGCTGGCGATGGTTGCTGGAACCGATCATACCTTGGGGCTGCGGACCAAAAAATTGTCTGAACGCATCGGTCAGACGGCCACCTTCTCCACCGCTCCTTCTTTGACTGACCGAAGCCTCAGAAACACGTTGTCCAGAAACAGGAGTTTGTAACCTCCCAGTCTCTGGGAACGCATTGCACAGACCTTTCTGCAAGGCCTCCCGAAGATGTTTCATCCTCTGCTCCCTCTGCGATGGCAAGATAAGGTCCGCAACCTTACCCTTGTAACGTGGATCAAGGAGGGTTGCCAGCCAGTATTGGTCCTTCTCCTTGATACCACAAATACGAGGATCCTTACGCAGGCTTTGCAGGATCAGGGAGGCCATGCAGCGTAGGTTTGCTGAGGCATTCGGTCCGGAGTCCTCTGGGTCACTAAGGACGACATGGTCCGCAGCCACCTCCTCCCAGCCATGTACAAGTCCATGTGTTTCTTGGGACTGATCCCTTAAAGACTGCTGCTGATGCTGAGTGCCAGGCTCCACCTCCATACTGACACAATCTTCCTCCTCCTCCTCCTCCTCCTCGTCCTCTTCCTGTGTGATCGGCGGGCACGCAGGAACACTGTCTGGATAAAGGGGGCCTTGAGAGCTAAGGAAGTCCTCCTCTTCCTGCCTCTGTTCTGCCTCAAGTGCCCTGTCCATTATTCCACGCAGCGTGTGCTCCAACAGGTGGACAAGGGGGACAGTGTCACTGATGCATGCACTGTCACTGCTCACCATCCTCGTGGCCTCCTCAAATGGTGACAGGACAGTGCATGCATCCCTGATCATGGCCCACTGGCGTGGGGAAAAAAAAAACAAGCTCCCCTGACCCTGTCCTGGTGCCATAGTCGCACAGGTACTCATTGATGGCCCTCTGCTGCGTGTGCAGCCGCTGCAGCATGGCCAACGTTGAGTTCCACCTGGTGGGCATGTCATAGATTAGGCGGTTCTTGGGCAGGTTAAACTCCTTTTGGAGGTCCGTCAGCCGAGCACTGGCATTATATGACCGGCGGAAATGCACACAGACTTTCCTGGCCTGCCTCAGGACATCCTGTAAGCCTGCCCAAGAACCGCTGCACCACCAAGTTAAGGACGTGAGCCAAACAGGGCACATGGGTCATTTGCCCCTGTCGGAGGGCAGAGAGGAGGTTGGTGCCATTGTCGCAAACCACCATTCCTGCCTTAAGTTGGCGTGGCGTCAACCACCTCTGAACCTGCCCCTGCAGAGCTGACAGAACCTCTGCCCCAGTGTGGCTCCTGTCCCCCAAGCACACCAGCTCAAGCAGCGCATGGCATCTTTTGCCCTGCGTACTTGCGTAGCCCCTTGAACGACTACGGAGCACCGCTGGTTCCGAGGAAGAGGCCATGGAGGAAGAAGAAGAGGAGGGGGTGGAGGAGAGAGGTGTGTCACAATCATTAGCATTTTGGAGGCGTGGTGGCGGAACAACCTCCAACACTACTGCACCTTGTCCTGCATCCTTCCCAGCTGCCAGCAGAGTCACCCAATGCGCCGTGAAACTAATGCCGCGTACACACGGTCGTACTTTTCGTCTACAAAAGTCAGACAGCCTGTCCGACAGACTTCCGGCAGACTTTCGGTGGACTTGCGGCGGACTTGCGGCCTACTTTCTAACGAACGGACTTGCCTACACACGACCACACAAAAGTCGGTCGGATTCGTACGTGATGACGTACACCGGACTAAAATAAGGAAGTTCATAGCCAGTAGCCAATAGGTGCCCTAGCGTGGCTTTTTGTCCGTCGGACTAGCACACAGACGAGCGGATTTCGGGGTCCGTCGTAGTTACGAAGTAAAGTTTTAAAGCATGTTTCAAATCTAAAGTACGTCGGATTTGAGGCTAAAAAAGTCAGTTGAAAGTCCGGAGAAGCCCACACACGATCGGATTACCAGCCAGCTTTAGTCCGTCAGCGTCCGTTGGACTTTTGTAGACGAAAAGTACGACCGTGTGTACGCGGCATTAGGTAGCGTCCCTGTCCATGCCTGCTGGACCATGAGTCAGCGGTAATATGCACCTTACCGCTGACCGCCCTGTCCAGCGAGGCATGGACATTGCCTTCCACATGCCGGTAGAGAGCCGGAATCGCCTTCCGTGAGAAAAAGTGGCATTTGGGTACCTGTCACTGAGGAACCGCACATTCCACAAACTCACGGAAGGGGGCAGAGTCTACCAACTGAAAAGGCAGCAGTTGAAGTGCTAGCAATTTTGCCAAGCTAGCATTCAACCGCTGGGCATGTGGATGGCTGGGAGCAAACTTCTTTCGGCGGTGCAGCAGCTGGGGCAGGGAAATTTGCCTGGTACAATCTGACGTCGGTGTACCAAAAGCAGATTGCCCACAAGTACTTGGCTGTGACACACCTAATTCTACACCTTCATTCCTCTCAGTGCAGGTCTCAGAGAGGACTGAAGGTCTAGTGGGGTTGGAAATCTCAGCTGATGAGGAGCAATGAGAGGTCCTATTTGTTCTTTGGTGTTGGTCTTTTAGATACGCTTGCCAACGAACTGCATGGCAGGTCAACATATGTCTGGTCAAGCATGTGGTACCCAAGCGGGAGATGTTTTGGCCACGTGAGATACGCTTGAGACATATGTTGCAAATAGCAGCGGTGCGATCTGATGCACTCATCTCAAAAAAGGCCCACACCAAAGAACCTTTTGAATAACGCGCAGAGACTGCAGTGCCCTGCACATGTGGAGCTTTGGGGTGTGATGCAGTCAATGTGCTGCCCATAGGCTGGCCCCTGGAGGGCATCCTGCCTCGTTGGTGATGTGCCGCCTCCTCCTCCTCTCTCCTATCAGGCACCCACGTTAAGTCAGTGACCTCATCATCCCCTCCCTCCTCATCACTGGAGCAAACCTGGCAGTATGCTGCAGCAGGGGGAGCATGACTGCCAGATTGCTGTCCTTCTTGGGCACCCCCTCTGTCCGTGCTCATGTTACTGCCTTCATCGAGCTCAGTATCATCATCAGAGCCTTCCAAACGCTGGGCATACTTCTGGAGCATGTACCCAACACTGTGGTCAAACAGTTCGAGGGACTCCTCAGGAGGACATGGTGGGGCTAGGGAAGGAGTCACTGATGACATTGAGCCGAGGGAAGAGGCCGCTGCTTTGCCAGACAAAGTACCCTGGGCAGGGTGAGAGAGGATGAGGAGGATGAGGACGGCTTGGTCATCCACTCGACCAAGTCTTCCGCATGTTGCGGCTCAACACGGCCAGCTGCCAAAAAAAAGGCCAAGCGTGTCCCACGGCCAAGTGCTGATGAGGATGCACCGTCTCCACGACCAGCACTAGACACAGAGCCTGCTTGCCCTCTCTTATTGGCTTGTGACTGTCTGCCTCTCCTTCTTGGCCTTCCAGACATACTAATGGCCTGTAGCTGCACTAATCTGGGATATATATATATATATATATATATATATATATATATATATATATATATATATATATAAATATGTACTGATACTGCAGCTAGCAAAATCAACTGCCTGCCTGTAGTATGAGAACACCACCAACCTTCTACAGCAGCGGTTCTCAACCTGGGGGTCGCGACCCCCTGGGCGGTCGATTGCCGATTCTCCAGGGGGTCGCGGATGCTGGCCGAGATGCTGCCTGAGATGCTGGCCGAGATGGACCTGAAGTTACAGTCGGAGTTCGTCCGTCTCGGCCAGCGCGATGTCACTTCCTGCAGAGGAGAGACTGCACGGAAGTGACGTTCCGTCGCCACCATCTTGGTACTCTCGTCCACAGTAATGCTTAGACCTAGAAGTTGGCAAGCGGACATCTTGTTACACCCACCGAAGTCCGCTTGCTGCGGATGAGTGTACCAAGAGGGAGGCAACGAAACACCTGAAAAAGAACACCTGTGTCACTGTGACATCTGGTAAGTCAGACACACAGGAGAAGCTGACAAGATAACATTATGTTACTTAACATTTATATATATATATAGACTTTTATATATATATATATATATATATATATATATATATATATATATAAATGTCCCAGTTGGTTCCTCAAAAGTGTTTATTCCGTGCCAGTGCTAGATACATGTTTGGGTGCTATACACTTTGTGTATCTAGCACTGGCACGGAATAACCACTTTTGAGGAACCAACCGGGACGTTTATATATAAATAAGTGGTGGGGGCGCAAACAAACGGAAAAAATCAGAAAAAAAAAACCCCATTAAAACGCTGCAACTGTGCCATCAAATGCAGCCACTGTGCCCATCAATTGTCGCCACTGTGCCAGCAAACGCTGCCACTATGCCATTAAACGCAGCCACTGTGCCCTTTAATGGTTGCCACTGTGCCAAACACAGCCACTGTGCCTATCAATTGTCGCCACTGTGCCAGCAAACGTCACCACTGTGCAGCCACTGTGCCCATCAGATGTCGCCACTGTGCCATCAAACGCAGCCACTGTGCCCATCAATTGTCGCCACTGTGCCAGCAAACGTCGCCACTGTGCAGCCACTGTGCCCATCAATTGTCGCCACTGTGCCCATCAATTGTTGCCACTGTGCCAGCAAACGCCGCCACTATGCCATTAAACGCAGCCACTGTGCCCTTTAATTGTTGCCACTGTGCCAAACACAGCCACTGTGCCCATCAATTGTCGCCACTGTGCCAGCAAACGTCGCCACTGTGCAGCCACTGTGCCAAACAAATGTCGCCACTGTGCCATCAAACGCAGCAACTGTGCCCATCAATTGTTGCCACTGTGCCAGCAAACGTCGCCACTGTGCAGCCACTGTGCCCATCAATTGTCGCCACTGTGCCCATCAATTGTCGCCACTGTGCCAGCAAACGCCGCCACTGTGCCATCAAATGCAGCCACTGTGCTCATCAATTGTCGCCACTGTGCCAGCAAACGCTGCCACTGTGCCATTAAACGCAGGAACTGTGCCCTTTAATTGTTGCCACTGTGCCAAACGCAGCCACTGTGCCCATCAATTGTTGCCACTGTGCCAGCAAACGTTGCCACTGTGCAGCCACTGTGCCCATCAATTGTCGCCACTGTGCCATCAAACACAGCCACTGTGCCCATCAATTGTCACCACTGCCAGCAACACCGCCACTGTGCCATCAAATGCAGCCACTGTGCTCATCAATTGTCGCCATTGTGCCAGCAAACACAGCCACTGTGCCCATCAATTGTCGCCACTGTGCCAGCAAACGTCGCCACTGTGCAGCCACTGTGCCCATCAATTGTCGCCACTGTGCTCATCAATTGTCGCCACTGTGCCAGCAAACGCCGCCACTGTGCCATCAAATGCAGCCACTGTGCTCGTCAATTGTCACCACTGTGCCATCAAATGCCGCCACTGTTCCCCTCATCCTGCCATCTGCCTGGCAGCCCAGTACCACCTCTTCAGGCACTGCCAGCCCTCCTGGCTGCAGCTGCCCCTTTCTCCTGCCCACTCCACAGTCCTCCTGACTGACCTTCCATCCATCCCAGACTGCTCCCAGTCCCATCAGGCATGCTCTTCAGTCCTCTGACTGAACTCCCCAGACCACATGTCTGCTTCCTCCATGGAGACTCCCAGGCAGTGTCTCCTGCTGTCCTCAAGCTTGCTCCCGATGCCTTCAGGTGGAACTCTAGGGAAGATAACACTGCCATCTATGATGTGCTCTGTCACTAACATCACACTGCAATGTTTGGTATCTCTGAATCCCCTGTAGCAGTTTTATCACCTGTTGCCCTGCCAGTGCAGCTATTATTTTTCCTGTTCCTGGAGGAGAGTGACAACGATCCATGTTCTGCAGTGAAATCACACAGCGGCAGTGTCACCCTGTAGGCAGGGTAGTCTTAGGTAAGTAATATTTTATGATTTGCATATAAACAGCTTGTTGATCAGACTCACACTGTCTGAGAACTTGGTGTGGTCCGCTATGATGTAATTTTTTTTACCGAGCTATGTGGCTGAGCACATGGATTTTTGAAAGGGAATTTATCTTTTGTAATTCTGTCTGTAGATGTGTAAGGCAAAAGACATGGATGAGATCTTGGGATGGGGGGAGTCTTAAGTGTTAATAGTCTGTGTTATTGAAGCTATTCTTATAATATTTTTATCAGTGAGCCCATGATAATGGATCATAGAGAGAAGAACCTTAAGAAGAGAAGCTACAGTGACGATTTTTTCAAGTATGGTTTTACTTCAATAATTGCAGCAGGAATTGAGAAACCGCAATGCATTATTTGTAATAAAGTTCTATCAGCCGAATCTATGAAGCCCAACAAACTGAAACGTCATTTTGATACCAAGCATCCGAGCTTTGCTGGTAAGGATATCCAGTATTTTAAAAACAAAGCTGATGGCATCAAGAAAAGCGGACTTGATACTGGTGGCAAGTACCACAAGCAAAACCTAGCAGCCGTTGAAGCTTCATATTTAGTGGCTCTCAGAATCGCCAGAGCTAAGAAACCTCACACCATTGCCGAGGATTTGCTGTTGCCAGCAGTCAAAGACATTGTTCGAGTTATGATTGGAGCCGAATTTGTTACGAAATTAAGTGCAATTTCCTTATCTAACGAGCTGGAGAATAGATGACATGTCTGCTGATATTATTGATCAGGTAATCCAGGAAATGAAATCTGCTCCACTTGGAATATTTAGCATCCAGCTTGATGAATCTACAGATGTTGCAAACTGTTCTCATTTACTGGTTTAAGTGAGGTATATTCATGATGGCGACTTTAAAGATGAATTTCTATTTTGCAAACCTCTTGAAACAACAACTACTGCGCGTGATGTATTTGACACAATTGGTTCATTTCTGGAAAAACACAAGATCTCTTGGGAAAAGGTTTGTGGTGTTTGCACAGATGGTGCTCCAGCTATGCTAGGATGTCGGTCTGGATTTCAACGTTTGGTATTGAATGAATCGCCAAAAGCCATTGGAACTCACTGTATGATTCATCGACAAATGTTAGCAACCAAAACATTGCCACAAGAGTTACAAGAAGTAATGAAAAGCGTCATAAGTGCTGTCAATTTTGTAAAAGCGAGTGCTTTAAACAGTCGACTCTTTTCAAAACTTTGTAATGAATTGGAAGCTTCTGCTAATGTTCTGTTATTTCACACTGAAGTGAGATGGTTGTCAAGAGGAAAAGTTTTAAAACGTGTTTTTGATCTTCGTAATGAACTAAAAACATTTTTTAATCAGAAAGCAAAACCGCAGTTTGAAGCACTTTTCAGTGATGAAAATGAACTGCAGAAAATAGCTTACTTGGTTGACATCTTTGCAATCTTGAACGAGTTAAATTTATCTCTTCAAGGACCAAATGCAACATGCCTCGATTTGTCTGAAAAGATCCGATCATTCCAAATGAAACTTCACCTTTGGCAACAAAAATTGGATGAAAATAGAATTTACATGTTGCCCAACTTATCTGCTTTCTTTGAGGAAAATGACATTGAACTTGACAAAAGGATTAAAACAATAAGTTCTGTCAAAGAACACTTGCAAATGCTTGCGGACGAAATTTCATCGTACTTTCCAAATTTTCCTGACACCCCGTTTGCACTTGCTAGAAGTCCATTCACAGTCAAAGTTGAAGATGTTGCTGAGAATGCACAAGAGGAGTTCATTGATCTCATTACCAGCGATGCAGCAAAAAATGATTTCTCCTCCATGTCCCTTAATAAATTCTGGATCAAATGTTTGCAGTCATATCCTGCTCTGTCTGAGATTGTGTTGCACCTTCTTCTTCCATTTCCAAATACCGTATATACTCGAGTATAAGTCGAATTTTTCAGCACCTTTTTTTGTGCTGAAAGTGCCCCCCTCGACTTATACTCGAGTCAAGCACTTTTCTGCAGCAAAAAATTTCATTTTCCGAACCGACTTTGGGGCCCCGTATCTCAGGGCCACTTGGTGCTAGAAACCCCAAATTTGGTGTGCAAACCCAGTGGACCTGGTACCATAACATATCCAAAGCTGGAGTTCCTAGCACCAAGTGGCCCCAAGATATGGGGCCCCAAAATAGGTTTGGAAAATGTCATTCTCTGCTTCAGAAGTGCTTGACATTTTCTGAACTGATTTTTGGGGTCCTGTATCTCGGGGCCACTTAGGTCTAGAAATCCCAGCTTTGGATATTTTATTGTGCTAGTTCCACTGGGTTTGCACACCAAATTTGGGGTTCCTAGCACTAAGTGGCTCCGAGATACGGGGCCCCAAAGTCGGTCAACTGTGTCCATCTGTAGCAATGTCATTTCCAGACACTTTGGGTTCAGAGACCCCAAATTTTGACTGCAGCTAGGGGGCATCTAGGAACCCTTAACTACCGAGTTTGAAGTTCGGGGGACCTATGGCTGCAAATGGGCGCAGTGAGGCATGCAAATGGGCACAGTGAGGCTGCAAATGGGCATTGTTGACCCTCTTTTCCACTTACAGTAGCTGTGCATTTCTCACCCTCGTCTTATACTCGGGTCAATAAGTTTTTCCCATTTTTTTGTGGTAAATTAGGGCCTCGACTTATACTCGGAACGACTTATACTCGAGTATATACGGTACATATCTTTGTGAAACAGGCTTTTCAAGCTTGTTGGTTATCAAGTCTAAATACAGAAGTAGACTTCTTGCAGAAGATGATCTTCGTTATGCTCTTGCAAAGACCTCCCCGAGAATTTCTGATCTGGTGAGATAGAAGCAACCTCAGCGTTCGCACTGATGCTTTAGTTTTTTGATGCATGGTTTTGCAACAATTTTGTAGCAATTTCGTTTACTGTTATTTTATTAAGACTGTCTAATTAAGACTGTTACCGTTGTTACGCTTTGTTTTCACATGATTATACAATACAGTGAATACAGTTCAATACACAATGAATAAAAAATAAATAAACACAGGTCGTAAACATTTTATTCATTTGTAACTTATATGTTAATTATAAATATTGCGCACTATATATTACAGATTGTTTTTGTGGTTAATCACTACACTTTAAAATGTTAAATTTGTAAGAATGAAAATACATCCTGCATAACAGATATTTATATTTTGATTCATAACAGTCGCAAAATTACAGCAATGAAGGACCAACGAAAATAATTTTACTGTTAGGGGTCCCCACAACTTGGGAAATTTTATCAAGGGGTCACGGCACTAGAAAGGTTGAGAACCACTGTTCTACAGGTAGCTTTAGCTGAACATTGTGAGGTGGACGCACCCCACTAACTTGTAGGTTTAGCTGAACACTGTGAGCAGGACGCACTGCACTAACTGTAAATAGTCTAGCTGCCTGACCGTGGTACTAATAGGATCAAAAGAACACCAGTAATTTTCTTCAGGTAGCTTTATATACTGTAACAAGACAAGCCTGCCTGTCAGTAGGAAGATAACAGGAACGGATCTAGCTGAACACTGTGAGCAGGACGCACTGCACTAAATGTAAATAGTCTAGCTGCCTGACCGTGGTACTAATAGGATCAAAAGAACACCAGTAATTTTCTTCAGTTAGCTTTATATACTGTAACAAGACAAGCCTGCCTGTCAGTAGGAAGATAACAGGAACGGATCTAGCTGAACACTGTGAGCAGGACGCACTGCACTAAATGTAAATAGTCTAGCTGCCTGACCGTGGTACTAATAGGATCAAAAGAACACCAGTAATTTTCTTTAGGTAGCTGTAAATACTGTAACAAGACAAGGCTGCCTGTCAGTAGGAAGATAACAGGAACGGATCTAGCTGAACACTGTGAGCAGGACGCACTGCACTAAATGTAAATAGTCTAGCTGCCTGACCGTGGTACTAATAGGATCAAAAGAACACCAGTAATTTTCTTCAGGTAGCTTTATATACTGTAATAAGACAAGCCTGCCTGTCAGTAGGAAGATAACAGGAACGGATCTAGCTGAACACCGTGAGCAGGACGCACTGCACTAAATGTAAATAGGTCTAAAAAGTATATATACAGGGAGTGGCGCTGTGCATGAGGGAATTAGCGGCATGTAATGATTGTCTAATGATTGTGATTTATGTGTCTATAAGACAAATTAGGAGAACGGTAAAAAGATATGGAAAAAATACACATATATATCCCACATGGGGATTGGTAAGTGCTAATAAGGAAGTATGTATGCAAGTAGGTGTTTAATACAACCTTAATCTCATACCCAATACACTAGTGATCTCTAATGGTGTTATATGGTGTGCACTGATAAGTGCCAGAATGTCAAGTGAAGTCCAATTTAAGTGTTCCTGCCCCTGCTAGGGTGAGCTACAAGTGATATATATATAAAGGAGGGGGTATCCACAACCCTCTAAAAGTGCAGTGCTACGAAATAAATTGATATAAAAAATGTATAAAGAAATTGTGAATATATATATAGGGTATGCTTATAAGTGATATATAATAGGTGTGGTATACAGGATCAAAATAGTGATTAATAAATTAATTGATAATAGCACAGTCAAATAGCAGCATTAGATCACATGTGAAAACGCAAATAAAAATAAAAATAAGTAAATTGTTAAAAAGTTCATGTATTATCTTCCACCCGACAACTTCCAGACTTTCTATTGACACAATCCCCCTGATGTGATTCCACTCACCGGAACCCTATACCCCTGCAGGGGTATAAGCATAAGATGTTTCAACTCCAACCGATCAGATCCGAATGCCGATCGGGTCCTTGTGTGGTGGTATCCTCTCGCCTCTGATTTCCCAGTCCAGATCAGCCTCTCCAACAAAGCAGGGAAAAGGGGGAAGTTGATGATCCCCTAGTGCGATCCTATCTCCAGCCGGACATCCGCTCCAAAGATGTTATATGGAATAAAGAAGTTATATCCACATAGCGTAACTCCTTTTAAAACGTTTATTTAGTAATTTTAAAATCAAACAGTCCAACGAAGCGGAATTAATTTCAAGGAATCAATTTAAAAAGAGTGGGGAGCGTGCAAGCTCACTTGCTCCCCTTGCTATCCCGGGACGCAGCGTTGTTCGCAGCTACCGCTTGCGTTCCACCGGTCAGCTAGCAGAAACCACAGCGGCAGGAAGTGACGTTGTGCGTACCAAGATAGTCCCGCCTTACGCGTTTCGTCACACGGACGTCATCGGAGGCGCTGCCATCTTGGTCCTCTCAACGCCTTATATCTGGGTGCAGTACGTGCCATGGCCAATCATACAACGAGTGCCAATTGACGGACAAATTGTAGAGCCAATCAAAAAATCGCTCAATTACGGAGATGAGAGTTAAACCCTATTCGCTTTCCACCTCTTTTAACCAGAGGAAATAGTATATGGACGGGTGACATCTCCTTGAGCGCCATCTAGTGGGAAAAATTGTAATTGAAAATCTTGTATATATAGAATGGCGGCCATGGGGGAATGTACTTTGCAATCCAGATTTTAGCCAGTAAAACTTTTTTACAGCATATTTCGTCACATTCAGATAAAAAAGAGATGGTATAAATATATTAATTCTCATTTCCTCAGGAGGTATATATTGAAATTGAATGTTGAGGCATTTTGATGAGGTCCACATTAGGAACCCCACAGGATTAATTTTTTACGGTATAGATCTGATTAAAGACCATTGGAGAGGAGGCAATAAAAGAATAAAAGTTTCTCAGAACGAAACTAAATGGATATACCGCTTAGGGAGTCTAGTTCCTAGAGGATTGAATGTGGACATCGATCTGAATTGCTTTTTATCTAATTTTTAAATGAGTGCCCATATTCTATTATCCTTTAAAATTGCTCTATCCCATTTCTAAAATTACTACCTTATTAATTTTAAAATTGCTCTATCCTACTCCTAGAATTACTGTTAATATGCTTCCTATTCAATTCTGAATAGGGTTTTTTATATGCGTCCTTAACTTATTTCTGAATCCCCTGCACTACAATTTTTTCCTAAGCTCTAATAATTTTAAAACTAAGTGTATAGATTAATTTTCCAATGGTTTGTAAGGGGACTCTGTTTCTTATATATATGGTAGATTCCCCCCTCCCAGTTCATACTTGCTTTGAACACACAATACTCATGTTTGTGATGCATAATACGTACAAAAAATTTTTTCACGCAGTAGTTTTTATTCCACTTTTAACCCTACTAACTGCACATTTTAAACTGATTTATTTTTATTCTAGTACTTTCACATATTTCATATACTGATAATTTTATATGTCTATGCAGTAGGTTTTAGTTTCATTCTCCATCCTACTAGCACATTTTTAAATTGATTTATTTTTATTATATATATATTTTTATGTACATAATTTCTATCTCCTTTTTCAAATTCAATTTCAATATATACCTCCTGAGGAAATGAGAATTAATATATTTATACCATCTCTTTTTTATCTGAATGTGACGAAATATGCTGTAAAAAAGTTTTACTGGCTAAAATCTGGATTGCAAAATACATTCCCCCATGGCCGCCATTCTATATATACAAGATTTTCAATTACAATTTTTCCCACTAGATGGCGCTCAAGGAGATGTCACCCGTCCATATACTATTTCCTCTGGTTAAAAGAGGTGGAAAGCGAATAGGGTTTAACTCTCATCTCCGTAATTGAGCGATTTTTTGATTGGCTCTACAATTTGTCCGTCAATTGGCACTCGTTGTATGATTGGCCATGGCACGTACTGCACCCAGATATAAGGCGTTGAGAGGACCAAGATGGCAGCGCCTCCGATGACGTCCGTGTGACGAAACGCGTAAGGCGGGACTATCTTGGTACGCACAACGTCACTTCCTGCCGCTGTGGTTTCTGCTAGCTGACCGGTGGAACGCAAGCGGTAGCTGCGAACAACGCTGCGTCCCGGGATAGCAAGGGGAGCAAGTGAGCTTGCACGCTCCCCACTCTTTTTAAATTGATTCCTTGAAATTAATTCCGCTTCGTTGGACTGTTTGATTTTAAAATTACTAAATAAACGTTTTAAAAGGAGTTACGCTATGTGGATATAACTTCTTTATTCCATATAACATCTTTGGAGCGGATGTCCGGCTGGAGATAGGATCGCACAAGGGGATCATCAACTTCCCCCTTTTCCCTGCTTTGTTGGAGAGGCTGATCTGGACTGGGAAATCAGAGGTGAGAGGATACCACCACACAAGGACCCGATCGGCATTCGGATCTGATCGGTTGGAGTTGAAACATCTTATGCTTATACCCCTGCAGGGGTATAGGGTTCCGGTGAGTGGAATCACATCAGGGGGATTGTGTCAATAGAAAGTCTGGAAGTTGTCGGGTGGAAGATAATACATGAACTTTTTAACAATTTACTGGAAATGTATTTTTATTTGCGTTTTCACATGTGATCTAATGCTGCTATTTGACTGTGCTATTATCAATTAATTTATTAATCACTATTTTGATCCTGTATACCACACCTATTATATATCACTTATAAGCATACCCTATATATATATTCACAATTTCTTTATATATTTTTTATATCAATTTATTTCGTAGCACTGCACTTTTAGAGGGTTGTGGATACCCCCTCCTTTATATATATCACTTGTAGCTCACCCTAGCAGGGGCAGGAACACTTAAATTGGACTTCACTTGACATTCTGGCACTTATCAGTGCACACCATATAACACCATTAGAGATCACTAGTGTATTGGGTATGAGATTAAGGTTGTATTGAACACCTACTTGCATACATACTTCCTTATTAGCACTTACCAATCCCCATGTGGGATATATATGTGTATTTTTTCCATATCTTTTTACCGTTCTCCTAATTTGTCTTATAGACACATAAATCACAATCATTAGACAATCATTACATGCCGCTAATTCCCTCATGCACAGCGCCACTCCCTGTATATATACTTTTTAGACCTATTCTTTGAGGGTACACATTGGTGCCCTCTGCCTACATAGGGGGGCTGCAGTTGCAAGTATAGCCTGTAGCGCGGATCCACTAACTACAAAAACTAAATGTAAATAGTCTAGCTGCCTGACCGTGGTACTAATAGGATCAAAAGAACACCAGTAATTTTCTTCAGGTAGCTTTATATACTGTAACAAGACAAGCCTGCCTGTCAGTAGGAAGATAACAGGAACGGATCTAGCTGAACACTGTGAGCAGGACGCACTGCACTAAATGTAAATAGTCTAGCTGCCTGACCGTGGTACTAATAGGATCAAAAGAACACCAGTAATTTTCTTCAGGTAGCTTTATATACTGTAACAAGACAAGCCTGCCTGTCAGTAGGAAGATAACAGGAACGGATCTAGCTGAACACTGTGAGCAGGACGCACTGCACTAAATGTAAATAGTCTAGCTGCCTGACCGTGGTACTAATAGGATCAAAAGAACACCAGTAATTTTCTTCAGGTAGCTTTATATACTGTAACAAGACAGGCCTGCCTGTCAGTAGGAAGATAACAGGAACGGATCTAGCTGAACACTGTGAGCAGGACGCACTGCACTAAATGTAAATAGTCTTTTTTTTTTTTTTTTTTAAACAGATTCTTATTGAAAGTTTCAAATAGACATTGACATGTACAAAATGAAATAGGAGATAAGAGATATGCAATGATGAATTGAAAAGGAAAAATGCACAGGTAAATGCAAAACTGCGGACGCAGCCGCTGTGAATGAGAGATTTTAGACAATAAGCTTTTCAATATATGGTCATGAGCAAAAGCATAGAAGGGATGTTGTACGTCTGTTACAATCTCATCAGATGGTCTAGATACATTCTCAGAGTTGATAATTAATTAATCCTTTAATTCAGGGAAATGTTTATTTGAGAATTTCTTAATCTAAAATATAGAGATTAAAGCTTACGTAATAGGGTGTTGTAAAGACGTACTGTGTATTTATATGATGTTCGACACCTAGGATGTGTGACAGAAGGGGTTAGTTGTTGATAGAAAACGGATAGAATGGGCCTAGGTGTGGTGGTGGAAAGTATGGGGGGGGGAATGGTAAAGGGTCTGGTCTGTCCTGCCACAGCCCAATGGTGGTTTTCAGGCTAAGTGTTTTTTGTATTCAGCCGTTGTAGTAAAGTGTATCCAGCACGTCCAGGTTTTGGTGAACTTAGCTTGTGTGTCGTTTGACTGATGGATAAGATCTTCCATTAATTTAGTTTGGTTAATGCGTTGAAACCAGTCATTTATGGTAGGCGGTTCTGAGGAGCGCCATTTCGGGGGTATACACATTCTTTCTGCGTTCACCAGGTGCATGGCCAAGGAGCGGTGATAGGATGGTATATGTGTCGAAGAGTGGTTTAGTAAAAACATTGAGGGGTTAAAATCCAAGGAGTAAGTAGTAATTTGTGTGATCAGTGTCTGGACTTCTTTCCAGAAAGGTTGGATTTTGGAGCAGGACCACCAGATGTGTAGTAGGGAACCAATTTCTGACTCACATCTCCAGCAGGTTTGAGGTATATGTGGGTTGAAATGGTGTAGTAGAAGCGGGGTCCTATACCATCTGGAAAAAAATTTGTAGGCGTTTTCTTGGACCTGCACGTTCATCAAACCTTTATGGATCAGGGTGTAAATATTAGTCCACTCTTGGTCAGTCAGGTGTATGGAGAGGTCATGTTCCCATTGTCTGATGTTCCAGTGATTGTGTTTGGATTGGTCATTAAATAATAGGTTGTATGTTTGCGAAATCAGGTGTGCAAGGGGTTTATCGCTTAAGCATAGATCTTCAAATGGGGTCGTGGGTCTAGACCAGTCTGGAGTAGGCTTGGGTTTGATAAAGAAGTTTCTTAGTTGGACGTATGTCCAGAAGGGAAAATTTTCAGCACCCGATTTTGAAGCCAATTCGGTTTGAGATAGAAGGCGATCTCCCTCAAAGAAATGTTTAGTTCTAGCGGGCTGGTGGGGCCATATATCAGTTAGGAAGGAGGAGTGCATACCAGGAGTGAATTCAGGGTTTAACCTTAAAGGTGTCATTGGGCCTTTAATTGAGGAAATGTTATTAGAGCTACATGCAGTACGGAATGAGAGCAGAGTAGGGTGAATGAGGGGGTGCTGATTGTATTCTGGGGGTATAAAGGAGGGATCGACCCACGGAAGGTGTTGGATTGGTATAATCGAAAGTGACTGTTCAAGTTGGACCCATTCCTTATGTTTGGGGTGTACATTCCAATCATTGATTCTCGCTAGGTGACATGCCTGTTGGTATTTGCGGATGTCTGGCAGACCTATGCCTCCTAGGAGTTTGGGTGCTGTAAGTCTCATAAAGCTGATTCTCGGGTGTTTTTTCCCCCATATAAAGGCCGTGCAGGCGGTACGGTACGTAGAGAAGAATTTGGGTGGTATTTTAATTGGGATAGTTTGTAGGAAGTATAAGATTCTGGGTAATATATTCATTTTTATGATGGCGGCCCTGCCAAACCATGAGAATTGTCCCGAGGACCATTTTTTAAGGTCCACTTGTATAGTTCGAAGGAGAGGGGCGTAGTTTAGGGTGTATAAGTCATTTAGGGAAGATGGTAACTGAATACCCAAGTACGGGATTGCTTGCTTGTTCCAAGTGAAGGGGAAGGAGTTTTGGCATTGTTGACAGATTTCTGCAGGTAGAGAGATATTGAGGGCATGTGATTTTGAAAAGTTGATTTGGAAATTCGAGAGGGTGTGAAAGGTGTGAAAGTCTTTAAGTAGGTTAGGAATAGAGGTAAGTGGGTTAGTGAGGAAGAGGAGAATGTCGTCGGCAAATGCTGCCAGTTTATATGTGTGTTGGTTAATTCGGATACCTTTAATGTCTGGGTTCTCATTAATGCGTCTAAGAAGAGGTTCCAGGGTGAGAATGAAAATTAGCGGGGAGAGTGGACAACCCTGGCGCGTTCCGTTCGACACGGAGAAGGCATCCGACAGGTGGCCATTAACTTGGACTTTTGCAGTAGGATTAGAGTATAGTGCCGAGACATAGTTTAACATTGTTTGTGGGAGTCCTAAGGCTTTGAGTGTTTCTTTCATGTAGTCCCAAGCCACCCTGTCGAATGCCTTCTCCGCGTCGAGGGAAAGCAGAAATCCTTCGTTCTTAGTGGTTGTGAGCCAATGGTGGATATTAATGGCTTTGAGGGTATTATCCCTCGCTTCCCGCCCTGGAACAAAGCCCACTTGGTCAAGGCCAACAAGATGGGGGAGTAGAGGTAAAAGTCTGTTAGCTAACATTTTGGCGTACCATTTGACATCTATGTTGAGTAGTGAGATGGGTCTGTAGTTCGTGACTAAGGAATGGTCTTTGTCTGGCTTGGGTATTACTGTTATATGGGCTGTTAGAAGGTCTCGTGGGGGATCGACCGGGTTCGCGAAGGAGTTGAAAGCTGTCAGGAAGGAAGGGGTAAGTATTTCTGCGTAGGTTTTGTAGTAACCAGTGGTGAGGCCGTCTGGTCCAGGGCTTTTGCCCGTTTTCATTTGTTTTAGGGCCTTGTCAACTTCCGCACGAGTAATTGGGGCATTTAAGTCTTGTGCAACGGAATCTGAGATGGGGGTTGGGCCATATTGTTTGAGGAAATCAGATATCAGTTGAGATCGAGTGGTGCCATCTATAGGGGGAGGAGGGGTGGCTAAATTGTATAGTTTGCTATAGTACTGTACGAATTGTCGTGCGATGTCGGGAGTTTTGGTAATCTTTTGTCCTGAGGGGTCGGTGACGTAGTGTATAGTTCTGTTAGATCTGGAAATTTGTAATGCTCTGGCCAACATTTTACTAGCTTTGTTGCCAAATTCATAATATTTTTTCTTGGCGAGTATGTATTTGCGCTGTATCTGTTTATCTAATAAGTCTAATAGATCTTTCCTAGCTTGAACCAGTTCATTCAGGGCGGTAAGTGCTTGGGATTGTTTATGTAGCCCTTCAAGTTTACGTATTTTTTCGATCAGATCTGAGTGCGCTTTTCTTTTTTCTCTATTTCTTTTGGCTGCTGCTGCTAGGAAGGTACCCCGAATTACACTTTTATGGGCTTCCCAGTTGTTAATTGGGGATGTATCGTCTGGGTTATTTTCTAGGAAGAAGTGTTTTAAGGTAGATGCTGTGTCTGCCGCGATGGAGGGGTCGGTGAGCATAGAGGAGTCTAACCTCCATATTTCCGAGCGAGGTGTGGTATCGGGTAATTGTATGGACACGGAGATAGGATGGTGGTCAGATATAGTCATAGGCTCGATTGAGGCTCGTTGGAGCAGGGGTAGGTCATTTTGGGTTAGGAATAGGTAATCTATTCTAGAGTATCGATGGTGCGGTGCCGAGTAAAAGGTGTAGTCCCTAGTGTCTGGATAAAGGGTGCGCCATGTGTCGTTTCAGTAGTGTTTTAATGTCTTTCAGGGCTTTGTAAGGTATGGTTGTAGTTCCTGTGGACGTGTCTTGAATGGGGTTTAAGGGGACATTGAAATCTCCTCCCAGTATAAGAGTGCCTTCCTGGAAAGTCATTAAAGTAGTGTTGATTGATCGAAAAAATGATACTTGGTGTTTGTTTGGGGCATAAATATTAGCCAATGTTACAGTTTTGGTTTGAATCGAGCCCTTTAGGAAGAGATACCTACCGTCGGGGTCAATGAGAGAGTCAGTGACGCGGAGAGGACAGTGTTTTGCGATAAGGATTGATACTCCTTTCGTTTTATGTTGGGGGTTAGTGGCGTGTATCGCGGTTGGAAAGTAGGCGTTGGATAGTTTAGGGGTGTTATTGGCACGGAAATGCGTTTCCTGTAACATTATGATGCTGGCGTTGAGTCTTTGCATGGTAAGAAGGAGTTTAGAATGTTTTTCTGGGGTATTGAGGCCCTTTACGTTGAGCGAGACAATTTTGAGCATGGGTTTCTGCATGTTGCTGGGTTTGGGAGCCATGGGAGAGTTGTTTGTATATGACCTGTGGTGTGGATTGGGCTGTGGCAGGCTGTGGGGTAAGACTTAAAAGGGGGTATTAGTTAGGGTCAGTGGGGATTGGGGAAAATGGCAATGGGGGAGGGTAGGGGATTGAGGAACCGGCACTATGTGGCGTTCCAAGCACCTGTGTCGGTGTTCGGTGCCACAGAATTGTATACGCCGGATAAATTTAGTGGTACTAGAACGGTATTGTTGTTTATGGATTTTGGAATTAAAGTTTGACCACTATGTGAGGGTTGGTTACTGGCTTGAGAGAAATTTAGTTATGTATAGAAAGGTTGGTAAATATGTGAGTGACCTATGAGGTCCGTCTCACCAACAGCCTTCAGAGGTGAGTGGTTGGGGGTGTGTGCGGGAAGTTATTGATAGTAATGTAAGGGTGGGAGGAGTGATCTGAGAGGATTGGTAAAAGGTGTGTGGAGAGTCTGTTGGGTTTCGGAATTAGATTTTAGATTCAGGCCTTCATGGGTTAGAAGCAGAATGATTTGATTAAGGAGGCGTTGTAGGTTGAGAGATTCAAAGTCGTGTATGCAGGGGAGGTTCTGCGATAGGGTGTGGAGATGTTCACACTGAAAAAGGGCCCTATAAGATTACTGACCATAGTGATTGCAAAAGTATCTTCAGGGAGATTTCAGGACAATAACATTTTAACAATTGGTCCTTTTCCCTGTAGATCGTCTATTGCTGCAAACCTTCAAAAACAATTTGTAAAATAAACACAAGTCAACCAGAACTCTATATTAACCGTTGTCAGGAGATGTGTGGTCTGTGGAGCATCCAAGTGTTTCTGCTCGGCTATTCTAGTGTGAGGTGGGGCTACATAACGCACCTGGGTTTTAGGGGACGACAGTAGCAGTGGTCACTGTCGCCTGGGCTTGATATTATGGTGTGGGCGGAGAGTAAACTAGGTGAGGCCTCAATGCCTCCGTTCATGTCTGCCCTTGTGTTGTGGTGTGGCATGGTGTGGGGTGGGTGCAGACTTACTTAGGCCCCATTTTTCCCTGTTTCATGCTCCCTGGTGGGTGTTTGGTGTTGTGGTTAGCGTATAGATTGGGAGGAGCGTGTATAGTGTGTTCCTCCGATATCTATAAATGTATTTTAAAGTGTGTCATATGTGTGTGTCTCAGGGCCTGTGTATTGCAGTCTCCACAGCCATTCTAGGAAGGTAGCGTGAGAGGGGTAGCAGAGTCAGATGGGCGCCTATCTGTGTCTTAATTTTTGTAAGTGCCCAAGAACGTCAGGGTAGTGGAGGCAGTTCGGGTTATCACATATTGACTACTGTTTGTTTTCGCTAGCCTAGGTATGGCATTGAGGTGTGGTTGCCTAGGGAGCATCGTTAGGCAAGTACAGCTCTAGGTCCATTGACTCACTGGGGGGTAACATTGGAATAGATTAGAAGGTGGGTGGGTGTAGGATGGTTGGAATTATTTCTTAAGGAGATATTAAAATTTCCCAACCTTGATCATTGTGTTGTGTATACGGCTATGTATAAGATCTGTGTCTAGGTGTATAACCTTGTTCACTGCTGTGTAAGGCCCAGATATATAATACACAACATATATTACCCATAACATTCGATGGTATATCTAGAACGCAGGAGGGGTAGTTCGGCGTCCAGCGGAGAGTTCCGATCTCTTCTGTGCTCCGTGAAAGGGGGGCCGTGTGATTCTGCGTGAGAGTTCTCGGTCGTGAGTTCATGGAAGTGTAGCCGCTTCTTTGTGGTGAGGTCCGTCGAGCAGGATCAAGTGGATTTGGGTATTCGGAGGTCTTCATTCGTAGAGCCTTGAAGGTAAGTCGTGGAGAGAGTGAGTCGGAGTGGATCGTATATCTTCTGGCCGTACAGGGGAGTCAGGCGCTGTCCTTCCAGCAATCTGTTGTCCGTTGCTGTTGTCGCTTTGTCTCTGTGAAGGAGCTGTCAGGACTTTACGGAAGACGGCCAACGTGGTGAGTATAGGCGAGTAGATCTGTGGTAGAAGGGGGTGATACTTGTCTGGTGATTACTCACGTTTGAGACCTAATTTTTAGCGGTCTCGGCATGCCCTGCGAGGAAAGGGTGCTGACATGGGGCTGGATGGATGGTATTGCGGACCCGGAGGAGGGCCGGTTCTGGTGGTGGATGGTGAGCGTCTTCTACGGAAGCTGGTGTTGTGAGCGTCCATCGGTTCTTCCATGGGAGGGCTGCGAGTGTAGGATTGCAGGTTAAATTCTGCGTACCAGTTTGGGATCGGAGTGAAGGGTACATCTAGTGTACGGCAGAAATTGTCCAGATCCTCCGGTACCCTTAGAAGAGCAGAGCGGCCCTGGTGTGTCGCGGAGAGGCCAAAGGGGAATTTCCAATGGTACCTGATTCCTCTGGTTCTTAAGGTCTCCAGTAGAGGGCGCAGGTCTTTGCGGTGGCGTAATGTAATAGCAGAGAGATCTTGATATATGTGGACGGGGCCGCCATTGTATTCCAGAGTCGATTTTTCGCGGGCTTTTTGGAGGATTTCTTCTTTGATAGAAAAATCGTTCACAAAGCAAATAATGTCCCTGGGGGGGTCTGAGTCTCTGCCTTTGGGGCGGAGTGCTCGGTGGATACGATCCATGGTGATTGCTGTTTGTTCTGGGCGGTTTAGAATATGATTAAAGAGTCCTGTCACCACCGGGAAGATGTCATCTTGTTCAACCGATTCGGGTATTCCCCTTACCCTTAGGTTGTGTCTGCGACCACGGTTGTCAAGATCTTCAACATGGCGTTGAAGATCTCTCAGCTGCATAGTATGATGATCCACTGTGTACTGGACGTTCTTTACTATCGATTGTTGCTGCGCAGCTTTATCTTCCACACGCTGTATGCGGCCTGTGATAGCCTGTAGCTCATGACGCAGATCAGTAATGGCTGAGAACAGCGTGTCTTTGATGTTGGCCGCCACTGCTTGTAAATCTTGCAGGCTCGGTTGGCGTTGAGAAGGTAAGGCGGGTGTTTGCTGGATGTTGCCAGCGTCGGTGGGGGTGAGGACAATCTCCGTGTGGGACGGAGAGGAGGCTGAGGTGGGAAGAGAGGTCGCCATTGTTGGGCGCTGTGTCCGGAAGATCTCCCGTATCGTGTGGTTCACCCGGCTGGAGATTTCTCTCGGGGATCGGGATCTGCTGTGCGATGATCCACGGGAAGATGTGCCCATTATTAGGGGGGGTGGATGGTAGCTGTGTAACCCCTAAATTGCAGAAGTGTGGCTGTGGTGAGAGGGAGCCAAGTGATCAAGCAGCCATCTTCTCTCAAGGCAAGCCACGCCCCCCTGTAAATAGTCTAGCTGCCTGACCGTGGTACTAATAGGATCAAAAGAACACCAGTAATTTTCTTCAGGTAGCTTTATATACTGTAACAAGACAAGCCTGCCTGTCAGTAGGAAGATAACAGGCACGGATCTAGCTGAACACTGTGAGCAGGACGCACTGTACTAAATGTAAATAGTCTAGCTGCCTGACCGTGGTACTAATAGGATCAAAAGAACACCAGTAATTTTCTTTAGGTAGCTGTAAATACTGTAACAAGACAAGCCTGCCTGTCAGTAGGAAGATAACAGGAACGGATCTAGCTGAACACTGTGAGCAGGACGCACTGCACTAAATGTAAATAATCTAGAAGATAACAGGAACGGATGTAGCTAAACTGAATACAGTGTATATATATATATATATATGCAACACCTGGGATGCATATATATACACAATACACTTTAAGTGCAGCTACAGTAGGTGACCGCGATATTGTGTCAATCTCGCGGCATTTCTCGGTGAGATTTGACACCTGCGAGCCCCGTCGCAGGAGCCAGCGCCGAGATGGCTCACTCATCGGGAAAGGAAAACTTTGTTTTCCTTCCGCGATGAGTGACAGGCAGTGCTGACAGCTGTCTGGTATGAATCCTGAGGCGGGAACACCGCGCCAATTTTTAAATGAAAAAACCGGTGTGGGTTCCCCCCAGGGGCATACCAGGCCCTTAGGTCTGGCATGGATTGTAAGGGGAACCCCCTACGCCGAAAAATCAGCATGGGGGTCCCCCCCAAATCCATACCCGACCCTTATCCGAGCATGCAGCCCGGCCGGCCAGAAAGGGGGGTGGGGACGAGCGAGTGCCCCCCCCCCCTCAGCCGTACCAGGCAGCATGCCCTCAACATGGGGGGGTGGGCGCCCCCCACCCCAAAGCACCTTGTCCCCATGTTGATGAGGACAAGGGCCTCTTCCCGACAACCCTGGCCGTTGGTTGTCAGGGTCTGCGGGAGGGGGGCTTATCGGAATCCGGGAGCCCCCTTTAATAAGGGGGCCCCCAGATCCCGGCCCCCCACCCTGTGTGAATGAGTATGGGGTACATGGTACCCCTACCCATTCACCTGGGGAAAAGTGTCAATATAAAAAAACACAGTACACAGGTTTTAAGAATAATTTATTAGTCAGCTCCGGGATCTTCTTCC
Organism: Lithobates septentrionalis; assembly: GCA_037952835.1. Lineage (NCBI taxonomy): Eukaryota > Metazoa > Chordata > Amphibia > Anura > Ranidae > Lithobates > Lithobates septentrionalis. Next base: position 453,499 of record JBBDGP010000189.1, read on the forward strand.
GACTTCGGGGGGTCTCCTTCCGACTTCTCCCGGTGTTCGGCCTCTTCTCCCGGTGTTCGGCCTCTTCTCCCGGTGTTCGGCCTCTTCTCCCGGGCCCCGCCGCTATCTTCTTCCAGCTCTATTGCCAGCGAGGGGCCCAGTCTGCTGCCGCTGTCTTGCCTCCGCTGTCTCGCCACCGCTTCTCTTCTTCTCTTTTTCCCCGATGTTGACACGACGCTCTCTCTGGCTCGAATGCTGTGTGCGAGCTGCGGAGCCATTTATATAGGCGTTGACCCCGCCCCCTTACGACGTCATTGTCCCAGCATGCGCAGGGACTCTGGGGTCATGCCCCCTTATGACGCCAGAGTCCCTGCGCATGCTGGGACAATGACGTCGTAAGGGGGCGGGGTCACCGCCTATATAAATGGCTCCGCAGCTCGCACACAGTATTCGAGCCGGAGAGAGCGTCGTGTCAACATCGGGGAAAAAGAGAAGAAGAGAAGCGGCGGCGAGACAGCGGCGGCAAGACAGCGGCAGCAGACCGGGCCCCTCGCTGGCAATAGAGCTGGAAAAAGATAGCGGGGGGGCCCGGGAGAAGAGGCCGAACACCGGGAGAAGTCGGAAGGAGACCCCCCCGAAGTCAGAAGAAGATCCCGGAGCTGACTAATAAATTATTCTTAAAACCTGTGTACTGTGTTTTTTTATATTGACACTTTTCCCCAGGTGAATGGGTAGGGGTACCATGTACCCCATACTCATTCACACAGGGTGGGGGGCCGGGATCTGGGGCCCCTTATTAAAGGGTGCTCCCGGATTCCGATAAGCCCCCCTCCCGCAGACCCCGACAACCAACGGCCAGGGTTGTCGGGAAGAGGCCCTTGTCCTCATCAACATGGGGACAAGGTGCTTTGGGGTGGGGGGCGCCCCCCTCCCCCAAGGCACCCACCCCCCCATGTTGAGGGCATGCCGCCTGGTACGGCTGAGGGGGGAGGGGCGCTCGCTCGTCCCCACCCCCCTTCCTGGCCGGCCGGGCTGCATGCTCGGATAAGGGTCGGGTATAGATTTGGGTGGGACCCCACGCCGATTTTTCGGCGTAGGGGGTTCCCCTTACAATCCATGCCAGACCTAAGGGCCTGGTATGCCCCTGGGGGGGGGGAATCCACGCCGTTTTTTTCATTAAAAAATTGGCGCGGTGTTCCCGCCTCAGGATTCATACCAGACAGATGTCAGCACTGCCTGTCACTCATCGCGGAAGAAAAACAAAGTTTTCCTTTCCCGATGAGTGAGCCATCTCGACGCTGGCTCCTGCGACGGGGCTCGCAGGTGTCAAATCTCGCCGAGAAATGCCACGAGATTGACACAATATCGCGGTCACCTACTGTAACTCAAATGAAATGACACTGTCTCTCTCTCTCTCTCTAAGCACACCGGAACACACTGCACAGGGCCGCCGTGCAGGCGGCCTTATATAGTGTGGGGCGTGTACTAAATCCCCTGAGCCATAATTGGCCAAAGCCTCCTTGGCTTTGGCCAATTACGGCTCTCTGTTCAGGCGGCGCTGTGATTGGCCAAGCATGCGGGTCATAGTGCATGCTTGGCCAATCATCAGCAAGCAATGCACTGCGATGCCGCAGTGAATTATGGGCCGTGACGCGCCACACGAATTTGGCGCGAACGGCCCATATCGTTCGCAATTCGGCGAACGACCGAACAGCCGATGTTCGAGTCGAACATGGGTTCGACTCGAACACGAAGCTCATCCCTACTACTGACCTAATTCACCGCATGCCCATGTTCTCTGCTTCCATGACCAGGACATGATACGAGCAGATCTTGCGGCTCATGCATTTCAATGACAATGAACTCTGTCGTCCTCGGGGTCACCCTGGATACAATCGGCTCCACAAAAATGGGCCCCTCGTAAACCACTTCAACCAACAGTTCACAGCCTTGTTTACTCCCGATCAAGTTGTCTACATTGCGAGTCCCTGATTACGTTTTCTGGCCACTTGTCATTCAAACAGTATATTTCCAGCAAGCGTGCCAGATATGAGGTCAAGGTGTCTAAGCTCTGTGACAGGGCAACAAGCTATACGTATAAAAAAATATGTTTACGAGGAAAGAGTCATATGGAGCCCGAGAATTGCCCAGAGTACATAGGGAGTGCTGGCAAGATTGTTTGGGACTTGGTGTCACCCTTATTTGGAAAGGGGTACCACTTGTACGTGGACAATTATTACATGAGCGTGACACTTTTTAGTCACTTGTTTGATCATGGAATTGACGCATGTGGCACCGTGCGATTTAATCGTCGGGGCTTCCCCAGCAGCATGTAGAATCCCGACTTAGACTGGGGGAGAGAGCCTACTTGAAGTGTAATAATTTGCTCGAAGTCAAGTGGAGGGATAATCAGAATGTTTTCATTCTGGCTTCCCTTCACGCAGATACAATAGTCCAAATTCCAACGGTGACTGGTGTTGTGGTGAAACCCCTCTGTGTCCATGAATACAACCTTAATATGGGAGGGGTGGACCTCAATGACCAGTTGATGGAATTGCCCATAAGGCCAGATGCTGGTACAAAAATGTGTCTGTATACCTATTTCAATTGGCTCTGCTGAACGCTTATGTGCTATACAAAGCATCAGGACGAAATGGATCCTTCCTTAAATTCCAGGAAGAGATCATCACAGCCCTTCTATTTCCAGAAAGTGCTGTGCCCCAACTTCCCAACGCAAATGCAGTGAGCCGGCTGCATGAGAGGCATTTTCCGTATGCCAGCCCTGGTACCCCTACCCAATGAAGATGTTGTGTCTGTAGAAAACGCGGATATAGGTGTGACAGCCACTATTAATGTTCCTTCTGTCCTGGCCAACCTGGTCTTTGCATTGGTGAATGTTTCAAATGCTACAAAACACTAATGGAGTATTAGCATAGGGTACAGCACTGCACAATCCAATGCACACTTTCACAGGGTCTCCAAAGATGCCATTGCATTATGAGAGACCAAACCTGGAACCGTTACAGTTACAAATAAAAGTGTATATATACACAGTACCTGACCGCGAGATTGTGTTTCCAGCACGATGCCATCGCGCTGGTTCTCGGCAACAGGGTACTGTGCATGTCGCGCTGGCTCGCTCATCGGGAAAGGAAAACTTTTTTCCTTTCGCGATGAGTGACAGGCAGTGCTGACTGCTGTCTGGTATGAATCATGAGGGGGGAACGCCGCGCCAAATTTTAAATAAAAAAACGGCGTGGGTTCCCCCCCCAGGGGCATACCGGGCCCTTTGGTCTAGTATGGATTGTAAGGGGAACCCCCTACGCCGAAAAATCGGCATGGGGTCCCCCCAAAATCCATACCAGACCCTTATCTGAGCACGCAGCCCGGCCGGCCAGGAAAGGGGGTGGGGACGAGCGAGCACCCCCCCTCCTGAGCCGTACCAGGCCGCATGCCCTCAACATGGCGGGGAGTGCCTTGGGGGAGGGGGCGCCCTGCGGCCCCCCCACCCCAAAGCACCTTTTCCCCATGTTGATAAGGACAAGGGCCTCTTCCCGACAACCCTGGCTATTGGTTGTCGGGGTCTGCGGGCGGGGGGCTTATCGGAATCCGGGCGCCCCCCCACCCTATGTGAATGAGTATGGGGTACATGGTACCCCTACCCATTCACCTAGGGAAAAAAAGTGTCAATAAAAAAAACACAGTACACAGATTTTAAGAGTAATTTATTAGGCAGCTCCGGGGTCTCCTTCCGACTTCTCCTGGTGTTCGGCCTCTTCTACCGGTGTTCGGCCTCTTCTCCCGGGCCCCTCCGCTATCTTCTTCCAGCTCTTTTGCCAGCGAGGGGCCCGGTCTGCTGCCGCTGTCTTGTCGCCGATGTCTTGTCGCCGCTGTCTTGTTGCCGCTGCCTTCCTGCCGCTGTCTTGTCGCCGCTGTCTCGTCGCCGTTGTCTTGTCGCTTCTTCTCTTCTTCTCTTCTTCCGATGTTGACACGACGCTCTCTCCAGCTGGAATGCTGTGTGCGAGCTGCGGAGCCATTTATATAGGCAGTGACCTGCGCATGCTGGGACTGTGACGTCACAAGGGGGCGGGGTCACTGCCTATATAAATGGCTCCACAGCTCGCACACAGCATTCCAGCCGGAGAGAGCGTCGTGTCAACATTGGAAGAAGTGAAGAAGAGAAGAAGCGACGAGACAGCGGCGACAAGACAGCGGCAGGAAGGCAGCGGCAACAAGACAGCGGCAACAAGACATCGGCGACAAGACAGCGGCAGCAGACCGGGCCCCTTGCTGGCAAAAGAGCTGAAAGAAGATAGCGGATTCCGATAAGCCCCCCGCCCACAGACCCCGACAACCAGGGTTGTCGGGAAGAGGCCCTTGTCCTCATCAACATGGGGACAAGGTGCTTTGGGTTGGGGGGGCTGCAGGGAGCCCCCCTCCCCCAAGGCACTCACCCCCCCATGTTGAGGGCATGCGGCCTGGTATGGCTCGGGGGGGGGGAGGCGCTCGCTCGTCCCCACCCCCTTTCCTGGCCGGCCGGGCTGCATGCTCGGATAAGGGCCTGGTATGGATTTTAGGGGGGACCCCCACGCTGATTTTTCAGCGTAGGGGGTTCCCCTTACAATCCATACCAGACCTAAGGGCCTGGTATGCCCCTGGGGGGGAACCCACGCCGGTTTTTTATTTAAAATTTGGCGCGGCGTTCCCCCCTCCGGATTCATACCAGACAGCTGTCAGCACTGCCTGTCACTCATCGGGAAAGGAAAAAAAGTTTTCCTTTCCCGATGAGTGAGCCATCTCAGCGCTGGCTCCCGCGGCGGGGCTCGCAGGTGTCAAATCTCGCCCAGAAATGCGGCGAGATTGACACAATATCGCGGTCACCTACTGTATAAAATAAAAAGCCAAAAATAGTTGTTTTATTGTTCCTCTTTCTCTATTCTCTCTATGTTGTTCTCTCTCTATTGTTCTGCTCTGTTTTGCTGTATTTTATAACTGCAATGTTTTATTGTTACTATGTTTTATCATGTTTGCTTTTCAGGTATGTAATTCTTTTATACTTTACTGTTTACTGTGTTTTATTGTTAACCATTATTTTCTTTTCAGGTATGCCGTTCAGCTGCAGCACTGATTTATTTATCTTGACAGCAACACAGTTTGCTCTCACGATACATAAATTAGCAACTCCAGCGTTGTCGGAGGTGATTTCAACACCACAGTTAAAATAAAAGAGCATATATGCCGAAGCATGGGGGCAGGGGTTGAGGGGTGATTTTCTCCTAACATTAGGGGCCGATTACCCCCATGCTTCAACATATATTTTTTACTCTTTTTTGGCACAGATTGTTGTTGTTTTATTGAGATAATGATTTATTGTTACCATTGTTTGCTTTTCAGGTACGCCATTCAGCTGAATCACTGATTTATCTATCTTGACAGCAACATTGTTTGCTCACACGATACGTAAATCAGCAACTCCAGCAATGTAGGAGGTGATTTCACCACCAAAGTTAAAAAAAAAAACAGTTCATGTATGCCCATCATTAGAAGTGGGTGGATGCAGGGCGGTATTTTAATGGTGGGCATACCCACCGACCAATCTCTTTTTTCGTTCAACCCACAGGCTGCATGTAAAAAAAGAACCTTACAATATATGCCAAACAAGGCCAACAACGTACTGGTTAGAGATGAGCTTCGAGTTCGAGTCGAACCCATGTTCGACTCGAACTTTGCATGTTTGACTCGAACTTTGCATGCTCGACTCGAACTTCGCATGTTCGACTCGAACTTCGCATGTTTGTCCGTTCGTCGAATTTTGAACGTTATGGGCCGTTCGCGCCAAATTCGAGTGGCGCGTCGCCGCCCAGAATTCAAAGTCAGGGTGGCTTTGGCCAATTATGGCTCAGGGGTTTTAGTACACGCCCCACACTATATAAGGTCACCTGTGTGGCGGCTCTGTGTAGTGTGTTGCAGCGGCGGCGGAGAGATAGACAGAGAGACAGTGTCATTTGATTTAAGTTAGATAGAGTAGGCAGGCAAGCCAGTTAGCTGCACTTACAGTGTACTGTGTATATATGCATCCTAGGTGTTGTGTATATATATATATACACTGTATTCAGTTTAGCTAGATACGTTCCTGTTATTTTCTTCCTACTGACAGGCAGGCATGTGTTTTTACAGTATTTACAGCTACCTGAAGAAAATTGCTGGTGTTCTTCTGATCCTATTAGTCCTATTAGCTACAGTATTTAAAGTTAGTGTAGTGCATCCTCTGCACAGTGTGCACCTAAAGCTACCTGAAGAAAATTGGTGGTGTTCTTCTGAACCCATTAGTACTGCAGGCAGCTGTAGTATTTACAAGTTAGTGTAGTGTGTCCTCTGCACAGTGTGCACCTAAAGCTACCTGAAGAAAATTGGTAGTGTTCTTCTGATCCTATTAGTACCACAGGCAGCTGCAGTATTTACAAGTTAGTGTAGTGCATCCTCTGCACAGTGTGCACCTAAAGCTACCTGAAGAAAATTGGTGGTGTTCTTCTGATCCTATTAGTACCACAGGCAGCTGCAGTATTTACAAGTTAGTGTAGTGCATCCTCTGCACAGTGTGCACCTAAAGCTACCTGAAGAAAATTGGTGGTGTTCTCTTGATCCTATTAGTACCGCAGGCAGCTGCAGTATTTACAAGTTAGTATAGTGCATCCTCTGCACAGTGTGCACCTAAAGCTACCTGAAGAAAATTGGTGGTGATTAGGGATGAGCCGAACACCCCCCTGTTCGGTTCGCACCAAAACATGCGAACAGGAAAAAAGTTCGCTCGAACACGCGAACACCGTTAAAGTCTATGGGACACGAACATGAATAATCAAAAATGCTAATTTTAAAGGCTAATATGCAAGTTATTGTCATAAAAAGTGTTTGGGGACCTGGGTCCTGCCCCAGGGGACATGGATCAATGCAAAAAAAAGTTTTAAAAATGGACGTTTTTTCAGGAGCAGTGATTTTAATAATGCTTAAAGTCAAACAATAAAAGTGTAATATCCCTTTAAATTTAGTACCTGGGGGGTTTCTATAGTATGCCTGTAAAGGGGCGCATGTTTCCTGTGTTTAGAGCAGTCTGACAGCAAAATGACATTTTGAAGGAAAAAACCCATTTAAAACTACCCGCGGCTATTGCATTGCCGACAATACACATAGAAGTTCATTGATAAAAACGGCATGGGAATTCCCCAAAGGGGAACCCCGAACCAAGATTAAAAAAAAATGACGTGGGAGTACCCCTAAATTCCATACCAGGCCCTTCAGGTCTGGTATGGATATTAAGGGGAACCCCGGCCAAATTTTTTTTTAAAAATTACGTGGGGTTCCCCCTAAATTCCATACCAGACCCTTCAGGTCTGGTATGGATTTTAAGGGGAACCCCGCGCCAAAAAAAAAGGTGTGGGGCCCCTCCAAAACACATTGTCCCCATGTTGATGAGGACAAGGGCCTCATCCCCACAACCCTGGCCGATGGTTGTGGGGGTCTGCGGGCGGGGGGCTTATCTGAATCTGGAAGCCCCCTTTAACAAGGGGACCCCCAGATCCCGGCCCCCCCCTGTGTGAAATGGTAAGGGGGTACTTACCCCTACCATTTCACTAAAAAACTGTCAAAATGTTAAAAATGACAAGAGACAGTTTTTGACAATTCCTTTATTTAAATGCTTCTTCTTTCTTCTATCTTCCTTCATCATCTGGTTCTTCTGGTTCTTCTGGCTCTTCTGGTTCTTCCTCCGGCGTTCTCGTCCAGCATCTCCTCCGCGGCGTCTTCTATCTTCTTCTCCTCGGGCCGCGCCGCACCCATGGCATGGGGGGAGGCTCCCGCTCTTCTCTTCTTCTTTTCTTCTCTTCTTCTCTTCTTCATTTTCTTCTCCGGGTCGCTCTGCACCCATGCTGGCATGGAGGGAGGCTCCCGCTGTGTGACGGCGCTCCTCGTCTGACAGTTCTTAAATGACGGGGGGCGGGGCCACCCGGTGACCCCGCCCCCTCTGACACACGGGACATGATGGGACTTCCCTGTGACGTCACGGGGAATGCCACAGGGAAGTCCCATCATGTCCCGTGTGTCAGAGGGGGCGGGGTCACCGGGTGGCCCCGCCCCCCGTTATTTAAGAACTGTCAGACGAAGAGACGCCGTCACACAGCGGGAGCCTCCCTCCATGCCAGCATGGGTGCGGAGCAGCCCGGAAAAGAAAATGAAGAAGAGAAGAAGGAAGAAGAGAAGAGGATGAAGAAGAAGATGAAGAGAAGAGCGGGAGCCTCCCTCCATGCCATGGGTGCGGAGCGGCCCGAGGAGAAGAAGATAGAAGACGCCGCGGAGGAGATGCTGGACGGGAACGCCGGCGGAAGAACCAGAAGAACCAGAAGATGAAGGAAGAAAGAAGAAGCATTTAAATAAAGGAATTGTCAAAAACTGTCTCTTGTCATTTTTAACATTTTTGACAGTTTTTTTGTGAAATGGTAGGGGTAAGTACCCCCTTACCATTTCACACAGGGGGGGGGCGGGATCTGGGGGTCCCCTTGTTACAGGGGGCTTCCAGATTCCGATAAGCCCCCCCCGCCCGCAGACCCCCACAACCACCGGCCAGGGTTGTGGGGATGAGGCCCTTGTCCTCATCAACATGGGGACAAGGTGTTTTGGGGGCTACCCCAAAGCACTCTCCCAATGTTGAGGGCATGTGGCCTGGTATGGTTCAGGAGGGAGGGGGGCCGCACTCTCGTCCCCCCCTCTTTTCCTGCGGCCTGCCAGATTGCGTGCTCGGATAAGGGTCTGGTATGGATTTTTGGGGGGACCCCACGCAGTTTTTTTTTTTTTTTGGCGCTGGGTTCCCCTTAAAATCCATACCAGACCTGAAGGGTCTGGTATGGAATTTAGGGGGAACCCCACGTCATTTTTTTTTAAATTTTGGCCGGGGTTCCCCTTAATATCCATACCAGACCTGAAGGGCCTGGTATGGAATTTAGGGGGACTCCCACGTCATTTTTTTTTTTTTAATTTTGGTTCGGGGTTCCTTTTTGGGGAATTCCCATGCCGTTTTTATCAATGAACTTCTATGTGTATTGTCGGCAATGCAATAGCCGCAGGTAGTTTTAAATGTGTTTTTTCCTTCAAAATGTAATTTTGCTGTCAGACTGTTCTAAACACAGGAAACATGCGCCCCTTTACAGGCATACTATAGACAGCCCCCAGGTACGAAATTTAAAGGGATATTACACTTTTATTGTTTGACTTTAAGCATTATTAAAATCACTGCTCCTGAAAAAACGTCCGTTTTTAAAACTTTTTTTTGCATTGATCCATGTCCCCTGGGGCAGGACCCGGGTCCCCAAACACTTTTTATGACAATAACTTGCATATTAGCCTTTAAAATGAGCACTTTTGATTTCTCCCATAGACTTTTAAAGGGTGTTCCGCGGCATTCGAATTTGCCGCGAACACCCCAAATTGTTCGCTGTTCGGCGAAATTGCGAACAGCCAATGTTCGAGTTGAACATGAGTTCAACTCGAACTCGAAGCTCATCCCTAGTGGTGATCTTCTGATCCTATTAGTACCACAGGCAGCTACAATATTTACAGTTAGTGTACTGTGTTCTCTGCACGGTATGCACCTAAAGCTACCTGAAGAAAATTGGTGGTGTTCTTCTGATCCTATCAGTACCACAGGCAGGAAGCTGCAGTATTTTCAGTTAGTGTACTGCATCCTCTGCACAGTGTGCAACTAAAGCTACCTGAAGACAATTGCTGTTGTTCTGCTCCTATTAATACCACAGGCAGGCATTTACAGTATTTACAGTCAGTGTACTGTGTCCTCTGCACAGTTTGCACCTAAAGCTACCTGAAGAAAATTGGTGGTGTTCTTCTGATCCTTTTAGTACCACAGGCAGGCAGTTGATTCTGCTAGCTGCAGTATCAGTATATATATATGCATCCCAGCTTTGTACAGCTACATCTCACTGCAGGCCATTAGTATGTCTGAAAGGCCAACAAGGAGAGGCAGACAGTCACAAGCTAATAAAAGAGGGCAAGCAGTCTCTGTGTCTAGAGGCAACAGTGCTGGTTGTGGAGACGGTGCATCCTCATCAGCACGTGGTCGTGGGACATGCTAGTCCTTTTTTTCTGCAGCTGGCTGCGTTGAGCCGCAAAATGCGGAAGACTTGGTAGAGTGGATGACCAAGCCATCCTCATCCTCCTCATCCTCTCTCACCCAGGCTTAGGGTACTTTGTCTGCCAGCAGCTGCCAATGCGGCCTCTTCCCTCGGCTCAATGGCATCAGTCACTCCTTCCCTAGCCCCACTATGTCCTCCTGAGGAGTCCTCCGAACTGTTTGACCACAGTGTTGGGTACATGCTCCAGGAGGATGCCCAGCATTTTGAAGGCTCCGATAATGGTACCCAGCTAGAGGAAGGCAGTAACGTGAGCCCAGAGAGAGGGGGTGCCCAAGAAGGACAGCAATCTGGCAGTCATGTTCCCCCAGCTGCAGCATACTGCCAGCTTTGCTCCAGTGATGAGGAGGGAGGGGATGATGAGGTCACTGACTCCACTTGGGTGCCTGATAGGAGAGAGGAGGAGGCACATATCCAACGAGGCAGGATGCCCTCCAGGGGCCAGCTTAAGGGCAGCACACCGACTGCATCATACTGCAGAGCTCTGCATGTGCAGGGCACTGCTGTCTCTGCATGTTATTCCAAAAGTTCTTTGGTATGGGCCTTTTTTGAGATGAGTGCATCAGATCCCACCACTGCTATTTGCAACATATGTCTCAAGCGTATCTCGCGTGGCCAAAACATCTCCCGCTTGGGCACCACATGCTTGATCAGACATATGTTGACCTGCCATGCAGTTCATTGGCAAGCATACCTAAAAGACCCACACCAAAGAACAGCTCATCAGCTGGGATCTCCAACCCGACTATACTGTACCTTCAGTCCTCTCTGAGACCTGCACTGAGAGGAATGAAGGTGTAGAATTAGGTGTGTCACAGCCAAGTACTTGAGGGCAATCTGCCTTTGGTACACCGACGTCAGATTGTACCAGGCAAATTTCCCTGCCCCAGCTGATGCACCGCAGAAAGAAGTTCGCTCCCAGCCATCCACATGCCCAGCGGTTGAATTCTAGCTTGGCTAAATTGCTAGCACTTCAACTGCTGCCTTTTCAGTTGGTAGACTCTATCCCCTTCTGTGAGTTTGTGGAATGTGCGGTTCCCCAGTGGCAGGTTCCCAAACGCCACTTTTTCCCACGGAAGGCAATTCAGGCCCTCTACCGGCATGTGGAAGGCAATGTCTTGTCCTTGCTGGACAGGGCAGTCAGCGGTAAGGTGCATATTACCGCTGACTCATGGTCCAGCAAGCATGGACAGGGACGTTACCTATCTTTCAATCGAGCACTGGGCGACTCTTCTGGCAGCTGGGAAGGATGCAGGACAGGCTGCGGTAGTGTTGGAGGTCGTTCCGCCTTCAAAATTCTACTAGTGGTGATTCTGCCACACCTCTCTCCTCCACCCCTCCTCTTCATCTTCCTCCATGGTCTCTTCCTGTGCTGATTTCTCCTCAGAACCAGCGGTGCTCCGTAGGCATTCAAGGGGCTACGCAAGCACGCAGGCAAAAAGATAATATGCGGTGCTTGAGCTGGTGTGATTGGGGGACAGGAGCCACACTGGGGCAGAGATTCTGTCAGCTCTGCAGTGGCAGGTTCAGAGGTGGTTGACGCCACGCTAGCTTAAGGCAGGAATGGTGGTTTGCAACAATGGCACCAACCTCCTCACCACCCGCTGACAAGGAAAACTGACCCATGTGCTCTGTTTGGCTCACGTCCTTAACTTGGTGGTGCAGCGGTTCTTGGTCAGGTACCCGGGCTTACAGGATGTCCTGAGGCAGGCCAGGAAAATCTGTGTGCATTTCCGCAGGTCATATAATACCAGTGCTCAGCTGGCTGACCTACAAAAGGAATTTAACCTGTCCAAGAACTGCCTAATCTGTGACATGTCCACTAGGTGGAACTCAACGTTGGCCATGCTGCAGCGGCTGCACACGCAGCAGAGGGCCATCAATGAGTACCTATGCGACTATGGCACCAGGACAGGGTCAGGGGACCTTGGTTTTTTTTCCCCACGCCAGTGGGCTATGATCAGGGATGCATGCACTGTCCTGTCACCATTTGAGGAGGCCACAAGGATGGTGATCAGTGACAGTGCATGCATCAGTGACACTGTCCCTCTTGTCCACCTGTTGGAGCACACGCTGCGTTGAATAATGGACAGGGCACTTGAGGCAGAACAGAGAGAGGAAGAGGAGGACTTCCTTACCTCTCAAGGCCCTCTTTATCCAGACAGTGTTCCTGCGTGCCAGCCGATCACACAGGAAGAGGACGAGGAGGAGGAGGATTGTGTCAGCATGGAGGTGGAGCCTGGCACTCAGCATCAGCAGCAGTCTTCAAGGGATCATTTACAGTCCGAAGAAACCCATGGACTTGTACGTGGCTGGGAGGAGGTGGCTGCGGATCATGTCGTCCTTAGTGACCCAGAGGACTCTGGACCGAATGCCTCAGCAAACCTACGCTGCATGGCCTCCCTGATCCTGCAAAGCCTGCGGAAGGATCCTCGTATTCCTGGTATCAAGGGGAGGGATGATTACTGGCTGGCAACCCTCCTTGATCCACGTTACAAGGGTAAGGTTGCGGACCTTATCTTGCCATCACAGAGGGAGCAGAGGATGAAACATCTTTGTGAGGCCTTGCAGAAAGGATTGTGCAATGCATTTCCAGAGCCTGGGAGGTTACAATTTCCTGGTCCTTCTGGACAATGCGTTGCTGAGACTTCAGTCAGTCACAGAAGGAGTGGTAGAGAAGGTGGCCGTCTGACCAATGCGTTCAGACAATTTTTTAGTCCGCAGCCCAAAGGTCTGATTGGTTCCAGCAACCATCGCCAGCGTCTGATTCACATGGTGCAGGATTACCTAGGGACAAGATCTGACTTGGACACCTTTTCCACCGAAAATCCTCTGGGTTACTGGGTCTTGAGGATGGATCACTGGCCAGAGTTCGCACAGTATACAATTGAGCTACTGGCCTGTCCTGAATCCAGCGTTCTTTCGGAACGCACATTCAGTGCTGCTGGAGGCTTTGTAACCAATCTCAGGGTGCGCCTGTCCACCGAATTGTTTGATCGGCTGACCTTCATAAAAATGAATCAGTCTTGGATCACCAGCTACCAAACACCTGATGCTGATGTAACCGATTGATTTTTTTTTAATGTGAGATTCCTTCAAGACTGCCTATGCTGATGCTGAGTGACTATCCTGTTATGCTGAGTCACAATTCTCTTCCACCTCAATTTTCATGCTGATAGCTTGTAAGAACATTTTTGGTTCTGGGCACCGCCACCAGTGGCCAAGGCCCAATTTTTCAGCCCCTGTTTAACAGGGGCGTGTAATTACAATTTTTGATGCAATACTTTGCAGCAGGGCTCATTCCTGCGCTCCAACTATAGTATCTGTGAGGGGTTGCAGTGTTGTGGCACCAGCACCAGTGCCCAAGGCCCAATTTTTCAGTCCCTGTTTAACAGGGGCATATAGATACAATTTTTGATGCAATACTTTGCAGCAGGGCTCATTTCTGCACTTCAACTAGAGTGTCTGTGAGGGGTTGCAGTGTTGTGACACCAGCACCAGTGCCCAAGGCACAATTTTTCAGCCCCTGTTTAACAGGGGCGTATAATTACAATGTTTGATGCAATACTTTGCAGCAGGGCTTATTCCTGCACTCCAACTATAGCATCTGTGAGGGGTTGTAGTGTTGTGGCAATTTTTCTACCCGTTTAACAGGGGCATGTCATTACAATTTTTGATGCAATACTTTGCAGCAGGGCTCATTCCTGCGCTCCAACTAGAGTATCTGTGAGGGGTTGCAGTGTTGTGGCACCAGCACCAGTGCCCAAGGCCCAAATTCTCAGCCCCTGTTTAACAGGGGAGTATAATTACAATTTTTGATGCAATACTTTGCAGCAGGGCTCATTCCTGCGCTCCAACTATAGCATCTGTGAGGGGTTGCAGTGTTGTGGCAATTTTTCTGCCCCTGTTTAACAGTTGCATATAGATACAATTTTTGATGCAATACTTTGCAGCAGGGCTCATTCCTGCACTTCAACTAGAGTATCTGTGAGGGGTTGCAGTGTTGTGACACCAGCACCAGTGCCCAAGGTACAATTTTTCAGCCCCTGTTTAACAGGGTCGTATAATTGCAATTTTTGATGCAATACTTTGCAGCAGGGCTTATTCCTGCACTCCAACTATAGCATCTGTGAGGGGTTGTAGTGTTGTGGCAATTTTTCTACCCGTTTAACAGGGGCATGTCATTACAATTTTTGATGCAATACTTTGCAGCAGTGCTCATTCCTGCGCTCCAACTAGAGTATCTGTGAGGGGTTGCAGTGTTGTGGTACCAGCACCAGTACCCAAGGCCCAAATTTTCAGCCCCTGTTTAACAGGGGAGTATAATTACAATTTTTGATGCAATACTTTGCAGCAGGGCTCATTCCTGCGCTCCAACTATAGCATCTGTGAGGGGTTGCAGTGTTGGGGCAATTTTTCTGCCCCTGTTTAACAGTGGCATGTAATTACAATTTTTGATGCAATACTTTGCAGCAGGGCTCAATTCTGTGCTCCAACTAGAATATCTGTGAGGGGTTGCAGTGTTGTGGCACTAGCACTAGTGCCCAAGGCCCAATTTTTCAGCCCCTGTTTAACAGGGGCATGTAATTACAATTTTTGATGCAATACTTTATAGCAGGGCTCATTCCTGAGCTCCAACTAGAGTATCTGTGAGGGGTTGCAGTGTTGTGGCACCAGCACCAGTGCCCAAGGCCCAATTTTTCAGCCCCTGTTTAACAGGGGTGTGTAATTACAATTTTTGATGCAATACTTTGCAGCAGGGCTCATTCCTACGCTCCAACTATAGCATCTGTGAGGGGTTGCAGTGTTGTGGCACCAGTGCCTAAGGCCCAATTTTTCTGCCACTGTTCAACAGGGACATGTAATTACAATTCTTGATCTAATATTTCACAGCAGGGCCTATTCCTGCGCCCACCAAGAGTAACTGTGAGGGCTTACAGTGTTGTAGCAACACCACCACCACCAGCAAAGGCCCAATTTTTCTGCCCCTGTTCAACAGGTGCATGTAATTACAATTCTTGATATAATATTTCACAGCACGGCCCGTTCCTGCACCCACCAAGAGTAACTGTGAGGGCTTAAAGTGTTGTGGCAACACCAACACCTAAGGCCCCAATTTCTGCAGAGTATATAGGGCAGGCCCCTACTTTCAAACATCCAACTTACAAGCGACTCCTACTTGCAAACGGAAGGAGACAACAGGAAGTGAGATGAAATCTACCCCTAGGAAGGGAAATTCTCTCCTGTAAGAGTTAATATGGGAAAAACGTGTCTCCTCTTCACTGATGCTTTATCACCAATCCTTGTTTTACTCAAAACCCCAAATTTTCAAAAAAACATTTGTCATTGGGACAGAAAGTTAGGTGAAATCCTCTGAAGATGTGCACAGACAGCAAAACAAATGTTACAGGGGTGATAACCCCGTCCCTATGTTTTCCAAAAAGCTTAAAAATAGATTTTGTGGCTGGAGCTACACTTTAAAAATGTACCACTTCAAAATTACAAACAGATTCTACTTAACAACAAACCTACAGTCCCTGTCTTGCACTGCCTGTGTACTGCTGTTCAGAGTATATAGGTCCTTTATTTGATTTGGGTGCGAGGTTCCCCTTAATATCCATACAAGACCCAAAGGGCCTGGTAATGGACTGGGGGGTGGGGGATACCCATGCCGTTTGTCTCACTGATTCTCATCCATATTACCGAGACCCGACATTACATTAACGCCGCAAGCAGTTTTAAATGACTTTTATTAATTTAAAAATGTCATATTGCACAGGGACTGTTCTAAGCACGGGACACACGTGCCACTTTACAGGCATACTATAGACACCCCCCCCAGGTACAATATTTAAAGGAATATTTCACTTTTTTTTCACTTTAAGCATCATTAAAATCACTGCTCCCGAAAAAACGGCCATTTTTAAAACTTTTTTTTGCATTAATACATGTCCCCTGGGGCAGGACCGGGTCCCCAAATCCTTTTTAGGACAATAACTTGCATATTATCCTTTAAAATTAGCACTTTTGATTTCAAACGTTTGAGTCCCATAGACTTTAATGGGGTTCTAAAGTTTGCACAAACTTTCGGTCCGTTCGCAGGTTCTGGTGTGAACCGAACCGAGGGGTGTTTGGCTCATCCCTAGTACTGGTATGTTGCTGGACTTTGAGTAGTTATACCAGAATGATGCCTGCAGGTTTAGGTATCATCTTGGTATCGTTCTTTTCAGCCAGTGGATGGCTTTCATGTAAAAGCAATCCTACAGGCAGTGGGAGAGAACGCTCCCCCTGCTATCTTCCATGGTTTTCTCAGGCTCTCCTGTCCCACCGGTGAACCTGAGAATGCAGACAGTGGTTCCGCCAGCTGACCATAGAGCTTATTGAAGACCAGAATGGCTCCAATCATCTCTATGGCCTAAGAATGCATAATTTACGAGGTTTTCCTGACTTCGGTTTCACTGGATATAAACAGCACCATTGAGAAATTTGGAAAGCATCTTATCACACCGATCTTGGTGTGGTCAGATGCTTTTAGGACAGAGGAGAGATCTAGAGTATAATAAACCCCATTTTTTTTAAAGAGTATCTGTCACTACTGTAGCGCCCACCACCTTTAGGTGGGTGCTAATTAGTTAGTTAGTATAAGTGTTAGGTAAATTGCCAGTGCCTTACCCTGTTTGTTTAGGCCTGATTGGTTAATTTGGTTGGGAGATTTGACAGAGTAAAAAAGGGGGGGGGGTTGTGACCACCTGCATTCTATCCTGAGAGATACCCTATCTGTCCAGTGAAAAGTTCTGGAAGGAAGGTGGGCTGGAGACAAGGGTGCAGTCAGTTTGTATGCACAGCCCTGGACCAATCATTAATTTGAGTGGGCAGGGGCAGGACACATATATAAACTGGGGGTCACATGCTCCTGGGGATGGGAAGTTTGGCCTGAGAGAGAGGAAAGATGTAATCAGCAAGGTGCAGGCTTGAAGGCCTGGAAGTGCGGGGGCCTCCAGCGCTGGATAGCAGGAACTAAGCCAGAAGGCCTGAGGGTTCAGAGACCTCAGTGCTGGATGGTCCAACAACATTAAATCTACTAAAAGAAACTCCGGGAGAAGTGGACCAGACATCCCGGCTGGGATGATTCTAGCCATGCGGAGTGGGAAGTAGCTGCTAACAGGATGGAGTAGACCGGGATGTTATACAGACTTTCCTGAACTGACCTGGGGAGGATCACAGGAGGCAAGATGGGCAGGTGAGGCCTGGGACTTCCAGCATCTATATACTAAGGTGCTTTTCAGAGGGGCATCGGTCAGTTCACTAAGGGAAAGGGACTTAGCTACTCTAAGGAATCAGAGACTAAGAGGCAACTCATATTTCCCGGGGAGATTATGGATCACACTACAAGCAAAAGAGTAAAGTTCCGTTTTAAATGTTACTAAAGTGTCTGCTGATGTGATTCATGCATGGGTGGAAGAACAACTAGTGCGCTACACTACCTATTGCTACCATAGGGGATATTTACATTCCCTGCGATAACAATAAAAATGATGAAAAATAAATAAAAATGAAAGGAACAATAAAAATAAAATAAAATAGCAAAATAAATAATAATCAAAAAAAAAAAAAGCACCCCTGTCCCCCTCGTGCTTGCGCGCAAAGGCGAACACAAGCGTCGGTCTTGTGTCATATGCAAAAACAACAACTGCACCATGCATGTGAGGTATCACCATGAATGTCATATCGGGGCAGTAATTGTAGCAGTAGACCTCCTCTGTAAATCTAAAGTGGTAACCTGTAAAGGCTTTTAAAGGTTTTTAAAAATGGATGTAGTTTAGGGGCGTGGCCTGCTGTGGACCAGGATGGCTGCCTGAAGTCCGAGCTCCGCTCCACGGTCTGGATACCGGCAACCCTCCGCTACTTTCCTCCCCGTAGCTTACACCACCGAAGCGGGGGAGGACTGGGGATACTCCATGGCATGTCAATGCGGAGATACAAGCCGCCAAATTCTGCCGTTTGACAGACTATTATCCGACGGCTGCCGCCATGCAGAGGACCCAAGATGGCGCCAACGACAGTAACAGCGATCTCTCTCATAACAACTCAGAGTGCCTGCCTGCTGCCTCTTCAGCGCTCCCTGTTCAGGGAAACCCAGTCACAACTTCCAACAGGGACAGCATGGACACTCATCCCCCTCCAGAGGAATCCACAGGAGGACTTCACCCTGACAAAGGGTAAGAGGCTGGCTACCTCCCCTGCACACTCCCCAAACAGGGAGCCACATGCAAAGAAGCAGTTATGGTCTCATGTTGTTGCAGGGACACACAGATCCCAAAATGCTCCCTCCCTGGCTGCTATCACTGTCACTGACAACACTGTCTCTGAAGCAATGTTGAAAACTATGCTTCTTACACTGCAGCAGGATTTGCATAGAGAGCTACAGATATCATTATCAACAAAATAGACTGCATAGAAGAGCGTACAGACGCTCTAGAAGAAAATCTGCAGGATTACTCACAACAAACTGTTAGATGTGCATGAACACCACACAGAAGAAATCCACCGTATTAAAATGAAATTAGCGGATTTAGAAGACCGCACTAGGCGGAACAATATCAAATTTAGAGGGATCCCTGAATTGGTCAAACCGAACGAAATAACACCTTACTTGCAACAACTTATCTCCGCCTTACTTCCATGCCTAAATGCCCGCGATACTCTAATTGACCGGGCCCACAGAATTTCTAAACCTCCACACCTCTCAGATGACATCCCAAGAGATGTTTTGGCGCGTATACATTTTCGTTACATTTACGTATACATCTTCCATGTTAAGGAGCAAGTTCTCTCCGCTGCCAGATCCTCAAAGCCCCTGCCGACCCCTTACGCTAATATCAAGCTAGTCACTGACCTGTCTTCTGCCACAATGGAGATGCGCAGAGCTTTTGCCCCTGTTACTTCCATTCTTCAGCAGAAAAACATTGTATACAGTGTATAAATGGGGCTTCCCTACAAAGCTGCTGGTTACTCACCAACAAAAGATAGTCCCTATTCTCTCTCCGAAGGATGGCTACAAGAAGCTCACCAACTGGGGTCTACTCCCCATTGCTCCCAGAGAAGTGGACCAAGCTACTCCCTCCTACAAGCCATCTGATTCCAAGTATGCAGCGACTAAAAATCCAAAAAAATATGACCTTGGTTTAAGCCCAGGTCCCAAGATGTACTCATATCCAGCCTGGGCGAAACACCTATCCCTTCTCCTCACCACCCTTCAGGTTTAAAGTTCTGCTAAGCACACGTTTTTTTCTGATTTTTCATTTCAGTATAGATTACCCAGCATCTGTTTTATTTCTTTCTCAGAACTTTAGTTTGCTTGTATTTTAGCAACTAACTAGTTTTTGT
Source organism: Lithobates septentrionalis (assembly GCA_037952835.1). Lineage (NCBI taxonomy): Eukaryota > Metazoa > Chordata > Amphibia > Anura > Ranidae > Lithobates > Lithobates septentrionalis. The sequence continues at coordinate 473,058 of JBBDGP010000189.1, forward strand.
CATTTACCTGTAACATATTTGGCTTGATTAATTTGTCTGTGTATTGTGCAATTATCATCAATAGGTGAAGTCTCTCTCCCTCTGCCCAGGCCCTCATAATTGCCCTACCGTCATGACGCTCTTGATCACCTCCCTCAATGTTAAAGGCCTAAACTCGCCATTTAAATGCAACCTTCTATGGAAGGAAGCATTACAACAGCGTGCAGACGTAATCTGTGTCCAGGAAACACATTTTTCTAAACTTAACCACTTCAGCCCGGAAGGATTTACCCCCTTCCTGACCAGAGCACTTTTTACAATTTGGCCCTGAGTCGCTTTAACTGCTAATTGCACGGTCATGCAATGCTGTACCCAAACGAAATTTGTGTCCTTTTGTTCTCAAAAACAGAGCTTTCTTTTGATGGTATTTGATCACCTCTGTGGTTTTCATTTTTTGTGCTATAAGCGGAAAAAGACCGACAATTTTGAAAAAAAAGGATATTTTCTACTTTTTGTTATAAAAAATTCAATAAACTCAATTGTAGACATACATTTAGTCCAAAATGTATTCAGCCACATGTCTTTGGTAAAAAAAAGTCAATAAACATATATTTATTGGTTTGCGCAAAAGTTATAGCGTCTACAAACTAGGGTGCATTTTCTGGAATTTACACAGCTTTTAGTTTATGACTGCCTATCTCATTTCTTGAGGTGCTAAAATGGCAGGGCAGTACAAACCTCCCCAAATGACCCCATTTTGGAAAGTAGACACCGCAAGGAAATTGCTTAGAGGCATTTTGAGCCCATGGAATATTATTTTTTTTTGTCCCAAGTGATTGAATAATGACAAAAAAAACATTTACAAAAAGTTGTCACTAAATGATATATTGCTCACACAGGCCATGGGCATATGTGGAACTGCACCCCAAAATACATTTAGCTGCTTCTCCTGAGTATGGGGATACCACATGTGTGGGACTTTTTGGGAGCCTAGCCGCGTATGGGGCCCCGAAAACCATGCACCGTCTTCAGGATTTCTAAGGGCATAAATTTTTGATTTCACTCCTCACTACCTATCACAGTTTTGAAGGCCATAAAATGCCAGGACAGTTCAAACCCCCCAAAATGACCCCATTTTGGAAAGTAGACACCCCAAGCTATTTGCTGAGAGGCATGTTGAGTCCATGGAATATTTTATATTTTGCCACAAGTTGCAGGAAAATTACAAACTTTTTTTTTTTTTGCACAAAGTTTTCACTAAATGATATATTGCTCAAACATGCCCTGTGTGGGACTTTGAGGCCCCGGAAACCAATCACCGCCTTCAGGATTTCTAAGGGCATAAAGTTTTGCTTTCACTCCTCACTACCTATCACAGTTTCAAAGGCCATAAAATGCCAAGATGGCACAAACCCCCCCTACAAATGACCCCATTTTGGAAAGTAGACACCCCAAACTATTTGCTGAGAGGTATGGTGAGTATTTTGCAGCTCTCATTTGTTTTTGAAAATGAAGAAAGAAAAGAAAATTTTTTTTTTTTTTTCAATTTTCAAAACTTTGTGACAAAAAGCGAGGTCTGAAAAATACTCACTATACCTCTCAGCAAATAGCTTGGGGTGTCTACTTTCCAAAATGGGGTCAATTGGGGGGGGTTGTGCCATCTGGGCATTCCATGGCCTCCGAAACTGTGATAGGCAGCCTGTGGGCTGAATGAAAAAAAGAGATTGATTGGTGGGTATGCCCAACATTAAAATACCTCCCTTCATCCACCCACTTCTAATGATGGGCATACATGCACCATTTATATATGCCGAAGCATGGGGGCATCCGCCCCAAAAGTTAGGAGCAAATCGCTCCTCCGCCCCTGCTGCCCCCATGCTTCGGCATATATCACCTCCGACAGCGCTGGAGTCACGGCTTTATGTATCGTGGGAGCAAACGCGGTTGCTGTCACGATAAATAAATCCACGCTGCAGCTGAATGGCGTACCTGAAGACAAAAAAATGGTTAACAATAAAACACAGTAAACAGTAAAGTATAAAAAATTGCATACCTGAAAAGCAAACATGATAAAACATAATAACAATAAAACATTGCAGAATAGAATACAGTAAAAAAGAGCAGAACAATAGAGAGAGAATAGAGAGAGAGAGAACAATAAAACGACAACTATTTTTGTTTTTTTTATTTTATATATTTTTTTGTGTTTTTTTTTTTTTTACACTTTTTTTTGTAACTGTAACTTTTATAACTGTAACCGGTTCCTGGTTCGGGTCTCTCAAAATGCGATGGCATCTTGGGAGACCCTGTGAAAGTGTGCCTAGTCTGTGCAATGCTGTACCCTACGCTAATACTCAACTAGTGTATGGTAGCGTTCAAAACATTCACCTATGCAAAGACCAGGATTATCAGGACAGGAGGGACAATAATAGTGGGTGTCACGCCTATATCCGTGCTTGCTGCAGATACAACATCTTTTTTGGGGGGGTTCGTTGGATAGGGGTTCTCGGGAGGACATAAAGAAAATGCCTCTCATGCAGCCGACTGCATTTGGTTGGGGATGTGAATGGGGGAAGTACGGGTGCTGCAGAAGTAATGGGTTCCCAATTAGGATTGGCGAATGCAGCAGGAAGGGCATTATGGGCACGATGGGCCTATGTTTGTCTTCTTCTTGGTGGCAGCGGGACACTACTTGTGCTTGCCACCTCACCAGCTTGAACTGAACTTATGGGACTCGCCATGTCACCAAGTGTTACTGCAGTGCTGGTTTGACTACGACCGGGGTGTACTAGGCTGCTGGTGCTTGCCAGTTCACCAAAACGCTACCAAAAAAACTGTTAGCGATCGCAGAGATCAGGCCTGACTCTGCGAATGCTGCAGTTATGCGTTTAGTGTTTTGTAAGTGACAGTGATCGATCGATACTGCACTTGGGTGGGCTGGGCCTGGCTGGGCAGAGGGGAAAAACGCAGGTGCTAGCAGGTATCTGGGCTGATCCCGCCAGCACTGCGTTTTTGGGAACCCTAAACTGCTGGGGACGCTAGTATAGATCTGATCAGATCAGATATTGATCCGTTCAGATACTATACCACTAAGGGAGGTGTATGGTGTGTGCGTGGGTGTTAGCGGTACTGGCACTAACCTGATGCTGCCTGGGGCGACGCAGACCCAATCTGACCCTAAAACCTAACTTATATCACCGCCGGGCGATCAGGGGGCTAAACATTTATTCGGTAATAAACGGCGGGTGCCCTGGCACTATAAAAAATTAACTAACTAACCAGCATCACCCGTAACATTTATACAGTGATCACTGGTGAAAGGGTTAACTAGGGGGCAATCAAGGGGTTAAAACCTTTACTAGGTAGTATATGGGAGTCACGCTGACGGCAAACCTATATATTTACCTCCCTAACTAGCGTCACCAGTGACACTAATACAGCGATCAGAAAAACGATTGCTTAGTGACACTGGCGACGGGGGGTGATCAAGGGGTTAAAACTTTATTAGGGGGGGTTAGGGGGGTACCCTAGACCTAAAGGGGGCTACCACTAACTGCCCTAACTGTCACAAACTGACACCAATGCAGTAATCAGAAAAAAAACTGCTATTGGTGTCACTGTGACAGGGGGGTGATCAGGGGGTGATCGGGGGGTGATCGGGGGGTGAAAAGTATGCCTAGTGTGTTTTACTATAAGTGTAGTGTTTGTGCACTTACTCAGATGTCTTCTCTCCCTGGCGCCGGAATGGAAAATACCGACCCCAGGAGAGATGACATCACTTCCTCTGCCGCTGTTTACATTACAGCAGCAGAGGAAGATTCTCATTCATTGGGAGCGATCGCGAGGGGGTGGCCACGAATGAGTGGTCTCCCCCTCAGCCTGGATCGCTCCCCTAATGAAGGTACGTGATTTTGCCTGCCCGTGCCATTCTGCCGCAGCATATCTTCGTTAGGCGGTCGGCAAGTGGTTAAAAAACCCCAATGTAATCACAAAGAATATCCCCACTGCTTCTTTGCAAATGCCCCTAAAAAAAAGAGAGGGGTAATGATTTCCATAAATGCGGCAGTAGATTTCAAACTACACCATAGTGAAAGTGACGAGGATGGCAGATTCTTAATCTTATCAGCCACGGTTGATAGCCGTCCTCTCGCTTTAGTCAACATTTATGTCACCAATACAGCCCAAAAAAAATTCTACGCCAATCTCTTTGCCAAACTAGCTCCTTATAGATCCTCACCCCTGATAATTTGTGGAGTCTTTAATGAAGTAATTGACCCTATACTTGATGCTTCCAATTCTTCAAGATGTAGGCCCTCAGCGCTATCCACTATTCTTAAATGAGAAGATCTATATGATTCCTGGAGGTGCATGCACAATGTAGAGAGAGCCTACACCTATTTTTCTCCTCCGCAACAATCTTACTCTCGAATTGACCTATTTATTTCAGATAAGCACTTCCTACAGTCTATCACTGCCTCCAACATAGGAACCATATCGTGGTCTGACCACGCTCCAGTCACGATCAAACTAGCATCCCCTTCCCAAACTACATACGGTTTGGAGATTGAACACCTCCCTCCTTAATAATCCCACCTTTGAGTCTCAGGTACAGTCCGAGATTGATAGTTATTTCCAACAAAATGTCAATTCTGTATCTGATTATGCAGTTATTTGGAATGCTCATAAGTCTTGTCTACGAGGTCTTTTTGTTAAACTTGGGGCCCAGGCTAAAAAACAACACTCCTATATAAATGAGTCTCTCGTAAAACAAATTCGATCTCTTGAACTCAGGAACAAGAGATCCCCCTCTAGCACTATCTCCTCATAACTTAAAAATCTGAGATTCCAGCTTAGTGGTCACCTTCACATAAATTTTGATTATTTTATCAAGAGACTACGATTACAAACCTACTCATCAGCCAACAAACCAGGGGCATTTATGGCCAAACGATTTAAAAAGAAACTTTCCAATAAAAAAAATGGCATTTATCACTAGTTCCCAGGGCAAACGCTTGACTAATCCGTTAGATATTGCCAATGAATTTGGCAATTTTTACGCAAAACTTTACAATCTTAAGAAAACAGACCCCCAAGCCGCACCTTCCCAAGCTGACATAGCAAAATTTTTATCCTCTATCTCCCTCCCCTCGATTTCTCCAGAACAACTTGACCTCTTGGTAGCTCCTTTCTCACAGACTGAAATCCAAAAATTGATAAACAACTTACCTCTACATAAGGCACCAGGACCTGATGGACTACCCAATGAGTATTATAAGCGATTTGCCCAACCCTTAGTCCCCCATCTATGTGACATGTATAACCAATTTGCTACCACAGGCATAATCCCTAAGGAATCCCTCGATGCCTTAGTGGTTACCATTCCCAAACCGGGAAAACCTCCAGACGACCCAACCAACTTTAGGCCGATATCACTCCTTAACACAGACACTAAAATTTATGCCAAACTCCTTGCACAATGCCTCTCCACTATCATCCCCCAGATTATTCACCCTGACCAAGTGGGATTTGTGCCCGGCAGACAGGCCTCAGATGGAACGTTTTATTGACCTTATCCAATGGACGGAGCGCACTCGAGCGCCTTCTCTCTTCCTATCTTTGGATGCAGAGAAGGCATTTGATAGGGTATATTGGCCGTACATGGAAACAGTGCTCCGAAAATTTGGATTGTCGGGCACCTTTCTTACTGCCATATTAGGCCTGTACATTCACCTGTCTGCACGCATTTGGATGTCGGGTGTCGTCTCCAACCCGTTCCAAATTACTAATGGCACCAGACAAGGGTGCACGTTGTCCCCTCTAATATTTGCCATGATAATGGAGCCCTTAGCACAATTCATTAGATCTGACCCATCGATCATGGGTATAAAAATTGGAGAAGTTGATCATAAAATTGGCCTATACGCGGATGACGTGATTATTGCCCTAACCAATCCTCTGTTGTCTCTACCTGCAGTCCAACGAGTCCTAAACATGTTCAGCGCTGTATCTATGTACAAGCTGAATCACAGTAAATCTCTAACGCTTAACCTTGTCCTAGATTCTCTAGCTTCCCCTTTGCTTGGGCCCCCAACTCCTTTCTTCCATACTTGGGAATCCACCTAATGTTCCCAAGTCAGATACTATTGAGATCCAACCTAGAAGACCTCGTGGGCAGGCTCACACGGCTAGAAAAAGAACTAAGTAAGGTCCCAGCCTTCTGGGCTGGTAGGATAGCTCAGGCAAAAATGTATTTACTCCCCCATGTCCTATATTTTTTTCGTACAATACCCCTGCCTCTAGCGCAAAATCATATAAAAAAATCCAGGGGATTATTAACAGTTTTATCTGGCAACAAAAACGACCTAGAATAAAAAGAGCCATACTTACAACCCCAGTTCAACATGGAGGCTTGGGTGCCCCAGACATCCAAGCATATCACCGAGCAACTATCTTAGACCAACTGAGAACCTGGTGGTCAGATAAACATCATACAACCTGGAAACAAATTGAAGCCACCTTACTACTCACGAACCCTAAACTCTTCCTAGCCGCATCGTGGCTTAACCCTCACCCCAAATGATACCCTCTTAATACCATCACGTCCTCCATAAGAGTCTGGACCTCAATACTGCAACTTACTGGAGGGATGTCAATGGACACACTAACAGCAATACCCACTGAGGCGCTACACCTTATCTCCCCAGACTTACCCCTCTCAGTGTGGACAAAAGCCGGCATCAGCAACCTAGGTATGCTTTTTTCACCATCAGGCTTGCATAACATACCGTCTCTACTTGCGGATTAGATCCAGCCTATCAAAACTGTTTCGCTCCCTCTGGTCAAGTTCTACAACCTGGATGCATCCAAGGCCAAGGGAATCTCTTTAGTGTATAAACTGCTCACCAAGCCAACTACTGACCAGCAGTTTTCCTCCTCACAGTATTGGTCCTCACTGTTGGACCATCCACCTCCAGCTCTACAGTGGCAGAAAGCCCTCACATTGCCCCTTCGCCTGTCTCACTGCATTAACCACTGGGAATCACTACAGAAGCTTTTTCACAAATGGTATTTTACCCCAGAAAGGCTAGCGAGGATATACCCGAATACCTTGCCTTAATGCTGGAGAGGATGTGATAAAACTGGATCTCTTTTACACATATGTGGGAGTGCCACCTCATCAGAAATTTCTGGAGAAAGGTGCAAAATCTGATTGAGTCTTTGTGTGGTATATCCCAGTCTATGTCCCCACTTGACCTACTCCTAGGACTCTCAATCCCCACATGGCCTAACCATTTGCAAATGCTGGTCACACACATCCTCATTGCAGCAAGATTGACGATTGCGAAGAAATGGAAATTAACAGACACTGAAAGATACCATCCGGTTACTTAACCTGCACTTCCAGATGGAGTTTTCCTTTGCCAAGGCCAATATGTCCACTAATCGCTTTAATAGAACCTGGAAACCTTGGATCTCTGACTCTAGAAGTACACCATTGTCTTAACAGTTCTACCTTTACCTGAATTGGATCCGACACCAGCCCCCCTTTCCTTCTTACAGTCCTACGGACAACTTGTTATGAAAATCAATACAGTTCCCGTTGTTTATGCCATTACTATTATTGCAACAAGCGTTCACCCCCACAGTATTCTAACTGACTGTTACATGGATATTGTATGCTATCATAGGTATTTGTTATATAACCCATTTACCTAACCCTAAACCTTTGATCTTGAGGTAGCTCAATAAAGACTACACATAAGAAATTTTTTACCATCTTTGATGTTTATATAAGCATAATAACGCCAGGGTATGCCCAACTGGCGATGTTTCTGTATTCTCTTCTTTTTTTCGTACAATACAATAAAGATCTTAATTTTTTTTAAAAATGGATGTAGTTTTGCCACCACTGCACGGTTGTGTGCAATTTTAAAGCATGGTGTGTTTGGTATTTATGTACTCAGCATAAAATCACACAAATACACAAATACTGTATGAAAAAAAAATGCAACACCCACCTTTTTATTCTGTAGGGCCTTTGCTTTAAAAAATATATAATATTTTCTTCCCAAGCTGACATAGCAAAATTTTTATCCTCTATCTCCCTCCTCTCGATTTCTCCAGAACAACAAGTAATTTTCTAGCATAAAAATAGTATTTTTTCATGTACAAATAGTGTCAGAAAGGGCTTTGTCTTCAAGTGGTTAGAAGAGTGGGTGATGTGTGGCATAAGCTTCTATTGCTGTGCATAAAATACCAGGACAGTTCAAAACCCCTCCAAATGACCCCTTTTTGGAAAGTAGACACCCCATGTATGGGACTTTTTGGGAGCCTAGCCACGTACAGGACCCCGAAAACCAATCACCGCATTCAGGATTTCTAAGGGAGTAAAATGGTGATTTTACTCCTCACTACCTTTCGGAGACCCTAAAATGTCAAGATAGCACAAAACCCCCCAAATGACCCCATTTTAGAAAGGTATGTGCTAAGAAGCATGGTGAGTATTTTGCAGATCTCATTTATTTTGGAAAATGAAGAAAGAAAAGAAAAGAAAAGTGTATTTTTCTTTTCTTTTTTTAATTTTCAAAACTTTGTGACAAAAAGTGAGATCTGCAAAATACTCAACATGCCTCTCAGCAAATAGCTTGGGGTGTCTCCTTTCCAAAATGGGGTCATTTGGGGGGGTTTGTGCTATCTGGGCAAATTACCCCGTTTTAGAATGTAGACACCCCAAGGTATGTGCTAAGAAGCATGGTGAGTATTTTGCAGATCTCATTTATTTTGGAAAATGAAGAAATAAAAGGAAAATGTATTTTTTTCTTTTTAAAATTCTCCAAACTTTGTGACAAAAAGTGAGATCTGCAAAATACTCAACATGCCTCTCAGCAAATATCTTGGGGTGTCTACTTTACAAAATGGAGTCATTTGAGGGGGTTGTGCTATCTTGGCATTTCATGGCCTCCAAAACTGTGATAGGTAGTGAGGAATGAAATAAAACATTTACACCCTTAGAAAGCCTGAAGGTGGTGATTGGTTTTTGGGGTCCTGTACATGGCTAGGCTCCCAAAAAGTCTCATACATGTGGTATCCCTGCACTCAGGAGAAGCAGCAGAATGTATTTTTGGGTGTAATTTCACATCTACCCATGGCATGTTTGAGCAATATATCATTTAGTGACAACTTTGTGAAAAAAACTAAAAAAATGTTTTTGTAATTTCCCCAAAACTTGTGGCACAATATAAAATATTCCATGGACTCTGGGGGGGGCGTGGCTTGGCATGCAATGGAGATGGCAACTTACTAGAGGAGCTCCGGAGGTCTCGCAGCCTACAGCCTGTCCATCGGCACTTTACACCTTATAATGAGCAAACTGAACTATAGAACACCCAACACCAGATCCCACCACTCATCTGCAACATACAGGGGGAGAAATATCTTAGAAATCTTCAAAAATCAGTCGCTCGCATGGAACAGTGCGCCTGGAGCCAAGATGGCGCCAACCCATGCTGTAGAGGATTTCAGCGAGGACTCGCAGTCAGCACCAGAGGATAATGGTAAGGGATCTACACACCCCAGTCTTCCCCTCACATATGCTGACATGGCCATCATTGCAGCGGACATTAAGTCATCCTTTTCTGCTGCTATGACCGACCTAAAATCCAGCCTGCTGGTTCTAAATGAAAGGGTGACCACTGTTGAAATGACTGGAAAACACAGGGACAAGACCATCAGCAGACTAGACAGAATATCGGTCTCCCATACAAACCACTTAATAGCTATGAATAGACACCTGGAAGACCTCTACAACATAGGGAGACACAACAACATCAGGGTACGGGGGATCCCCGAAAGAGTAGACAGTGACCAAATCATACCAGCCCTGCAAAGAGTCTTTAATAGCCTATTAGAACGGCCTGAGGACACTGTGATAAAGTTTGTCAGGGCGCACAGAGCCCTGAGAGCAAGAGGCCCTGACACCATGCCCCCACGTGATGTGATCTGCTGTCTGCAAAATTTCACACTGAAAGAAGAAATCATGCAGAAAGCACACCGGAATGACCGGATCATCTTCAACGGTGAAACCATCATGCTTTTTCATGATCTATCCCAGATCACATTGAACAACCGCAGGGCCCTGCGACCCCCTCTGGATAGGTTACGCGAGAAAGATCTCCGTTAGACATGGCCATTCCCTTTTGCTCTACTAGTAACCCACAATGGCAGACAACACATTCTGTGATCCCCTGAAGACCTATCAGAATTCTGCACCGCACTCCACCTGGGTCATGTGGACCTCCCCGAGTGGTACCAAGAATTCCATAATCCCCCTCTGGAAAGAAGTCCACCCAGCTCACCATTTGTTTCCCCTGAGAAACATCTCTCCAAAAAAAGAAACAAAACAGACAAGGCAGTTCACTTGCGGGCACTCCTAACAACAGGGCCCACTCCTCAAGAGCCGTGGAAGATGCCTGATCACCACAACGCAATTAATGACAACAGAGAAGGAACACTTGACTTTCAACGCGTTACTCTAATTGACTCTAAGTTTGTTACAACCATATTTAATCCGGTTTTTGCTATTTTCATGAGCGGAAGTTGACTAATGCCCTGTACACACGATAGGACATTCCGACAACAAAATCCATGGATTTTTTTCCGACACATGTTGGCTCAAACTTGTTTTGTGTACACACGGTCGCACAAAGTTGTCGGAATTTCCGATCACCAAGAACGCGGTGACGTACACCACGTACGACGAGACTAGAAAAGGCCAGTTCAGAACCAAGCGCGGCACCCTTTGGGCTCCTTTTGCTAATCTCGTGTTAGTAAAAGTTTGGTGAGAGACGATTCGCGCTTTTTCAGACTCGTGGTTTTCAGATCATTTTCTGCTGTTCAGTTTGTGCTTGTGGGTTTGTATCTGCTCTTCAGTGCGTGCAGTCAGTTCGTATTGTACTATTCAGTGCGATCTTGTCCGCTTGTTACTGTTTTTCAGGTCGCTCTTCACAGGCCTTGCTGCTCTTCAGTGCGTTCTGTTACTTCGTTCTGAGCAGCCGGCCATTTTCTAGCCATGTTGCGTATACGTACTCCTCGTAGAGTTCGTGCTGTGCGGGGGCTTGGTGTTGGGGTCCTTACCTTGAAACAAGTCCAGTCCATGAACAGGGTGGGGAGGAGATCATGGACCAAGAATTGTTTGCTTCAGCATGACCAGTTCTGTCATATGCCTTTGCTCCGTGAGATCAGTGAGAATAATCCTGATGATTTCAGGAACTTTCTACGGATGACGGACCCCGTATTTCACCATTTGTTGGCTTTGCTGACCCCCTATATCAGCAGGCAGGATACCTGCATGAGGCAAGCCATCACTCCGGAGCAGAGGCGGTACTTGGCGATGGGGAGAAGCCTGCAGGACTTGAAGTTTTCAACAGGCATCTCCCCCCAGGCTCTGGGGATCATCATCCCAGAGACCTGTTCTGCCAACATACAGGTCCTGCAGAAGGAGTATATTAAGGTAAGATTTTTATTCTTTAATATCACATTTTATTGTATTTAATGTTTGATAATATATTGTATTTCTTTCCTCGTTCCCTAATTACCATGATTGTAATATGCTGTGAATGTCCCCTTTGTACTCATGCATGCTGGATTTTTATGTCATTATTTTCATTGTCCTTCATACATATTTGCCTTCACTTACCTCCCCAGCATGGTCTCATGGCCCTATATTCACCTCATGTAGTCACTTAACAATGTATTTTATCAGCTCCACAGTAGTGCTTTACCCCAAACACCCCCTAAAATGTTTTGAAATGTGATTTGTGCTTTAAATTCAGGCAGAGTGCCAGAGGTTTTTTTTTGGGGAGGGTCCCCAAATCATTTTTAACCCTCCCTCCCCCCAACTGCTAAGTCAGCTCATAACAATTCTCTATCTATCCTCAATCATCTATCTGCTGACTTTGCCAAACCCATACACACTATACCCACCTCTTTTGTGGTCAGATTTATGGATGAATTCCCCAAAGCATGTAGTGCAAGGGCCTGCCTGAATACTTTCAAATGGTACTGTTTCAAGTTTCTGTATACTATTATTATCTTGATAGGTAATAGCAGAATGTCCAAATGTGCTCAAATGTGTACGGTGTGTATTTATATCTTTGTATTATGACACTTCTTACCTGTCCAGTGGGCTGCCAATAGTGTAACTAAGGAGGGGCTGTTCAAAGTAATACCCATTATTTAGGCATTCATCTCTCAATGAAGTGGATAGGGTTACCTGTCCAAGAGTCCCCCCCTATAATGTTAGAAATGGCCCATGAGAGGGCGGGGGGGGGAATCTGATAGGTGTTCCTTATACTTTGGTCTTTAAAAACTCCCTAAAATAAATGTTATCTTGATGTTGGCCAAGAATGTTTGTGTCTAATCTGCTTTCCCTGTTTATGTGCAAAATTACTATTTTTTTTTTGACTCCACAGTTTCCTTCCACACCACAGGAATGGCAGACTGTGGCCTCCCACTTTGCCCAGTGGTGGGACTTTCTTAACTGCGGAGGGGCAATTGATGAAAACATGTCCACATCGTCCCACCACCGAACTCGGGGTCGTACTATTATAATTATAAGAGATTCAATAGTATTGTGATGTTGGCGGTGGTGTTGGCTACTTATGAGTTCCTCTATGTGGACATACATTCGGATGAAAAACGGACATACATTCATCCCTATGGAGCGTCGGATGTCAGCGGTGACATGTCCGCTGACATCCGACCCGCTCCGATCCGAAAAGTGTAACGGAGGAAAAACCTACTTTTCCATCCGTTTTCGGATCGGATCGGATGATGACGGACACTACGGACCGTCATCATCCGATCCCCCCATAGGGGAGAGCGGCGCTCTGACAGGTCCGTCGCTGCACAGTGTGCAGCGATGCACCTGTCATCTTCCTGCTCAGCGGGTATAGGCGGAGCTATCCCCGCTGAGCAAGCGGATGTTCACGGGGCGGATCATGACTGATCTGCCCCGTGTGAAAGAGCCCTAACAGTTTTTGAGGTCACATTAAAAAAAGTAGAAATGTCCATTTAAGATAAAACAGGCATGTTTAACACCAACAAGAAAGACACAAATCTTGAACTTACAAAGTTCACTTTTGGTAGAACTTGAAGGCAATATCAGACATGAGTATTTACAAACTGTGTTTGATATTGCGTTCAGATGGGGTGAAGTCACCCCAGGAAAAGCCAAATTTTGAAGATGCACACAAATTTACGAATGTCAACATGTGCTACCTGCCATCACGGGGGATCAAGGGACGTGTTTTGGGGGTGCAACCCCTTCCTCACAGCTACTTTATTATTGAGGAAGGGGTTGCACCCCCAAAACGCGTCCATTGATCTCCCGTGATGGCAGATAGCACATGTTGACACACTGTGTGAACTTCAAAATTTGGCTTTTCTCAAATTTGTCAAAAAATGTCAAAAATTTTTAGCACACAAAAAACCAAAGGAATTTGGAGGGGTTTTAAACTCTCCCTAAAACATCAATGATGTTCTTCATTTTTTGAAGAACATCATTGATGTTTTTCTTGATATTTCCAAGTCCCTATTACACCCCATGATCTCCCCGATCAGGATCTGTGCACTTTCCGAGGTGAAAGGATCTGGATCCACAACATCACGATCACCTAAAAAGATAGAAACCAAAAAACACCATGTATTATAAATATGCCGGCATCCACCTGTTGTGGTGCCAATTTCCACCATGTCTTCCTCCCCCTGCTCTGCTTGTCTTGGGTGGATTTCCCCTTCTTCCAGAGGTGGGGGGTCTCTGGTCTCCTCGGATGAGGGGTGTCCTCCGAGTCTTTTCTCCCCTATGTAAAAAAAAATAGGTATACTTAGCACACAGATATTTGATGGCAGAACTATAAATATGAAACATTGCTTGGAAGTGGGGTACAATTGTATGTTTTGGCAGAGTACCAAGATGTTGCATTTTTCTTGTCCTTTGTCAAGCTTCAATACTTAGCTGTTTTGTACAAGCTTCACAGATGGAGACACCCCTATAGTATACACTGGAGCACCTGTGTGGGCCCCCTAATAAAAAGGGTGTTCTTGTGTCCCACACTAGTGCTCCAGCGTCCAGATGTGTAAACAGCTGCCGAGTGTCCTCTCCTTACACAGAATCTAGTTTGCATTTCATTCTAGTAACAAACTCATCTACACAACCAAATTAGTTTCAGACAGGTAGGCCCTAAAAAATGTGGGCAAATGCATATGGCTAAAACAATGGTGTTTTCTAGGCCGAAAGAAAAATGTTTGATACGAACGAATAATGTGCCCATGAAAGTTGACATTTTAAACTGGATAACAGTTAAGAAAAGCACATGGAGCAGCACGAACGTAATAAACATAAAAAGAATAGGAACACAGGACAACTACCTACTTTTTTGCAGCACTCTCCGGATCTTTCTGTACTGCTCGTGCTCTCTTAATTTGAGGTCCGACCACCGTTTCCTGAGATGATCTTTCGATCGACGTACCTCGAAATTCCGGTGCAAACTTTTGACCACTTTCGCCATGATCTTGGCCTTTCGGACATTGGGGTTGGGGTAAGGTCCATACTTCCCGTCATAGTCGGCCTTCTTCAGGATGTCGACCATCTCCAACATCTCCCCAAAGGACATATTTGATGCCTTAAATCGTCTCCTTCTGGATCGGGACGTTTCAGGCTCCGGGCTTTCCTCCTCCTCCTCCTCGTTGGTGTAATTATCTGACACCTGCTGTGTCTCCATTATGTGCTCTGCCCCACTGCGACAAATGAGAAGGGGTGGGGAATAGACTAGAAAGAACGTCAGGGGTGGGCGGAGTTTCACACATGCGCAGTGTCTATAAAGCGTAACACGCGTGCGTAGTACGTACGATCTGTGAGCGGAGGAAGGAGTAACAGGGGTGCCGATCGTGATTGCGAAGGTAAGATTTAACATTGGGCCTATACTGCTTCTAGATTGAGGCCTGTATTTGCACAAGTTTAGAAGACTTTAGGCTGACATTAGGGTTTGTCTTGTGTTGTGTCTTGCAGTAAAAATGGATATCTTGAAAGATAAGGACTTTATGCCAATCTTCATTGATATGTTCAGGGAGCTACCCTGTCTATAGGAGATAAACCACCCTGAATATAAGAACCAAACAAAGAGGAAGGCAGCGCTGGATAATTTGTTGGAATTTGTGAAGACGGTGATCCCCAGGGCAGACATCACCTATTTGAAGATCCTAATTGGTGGCCTGAGGAGTACATATCTAAGGGAGCACAAGAAGGTCCAGGATTCCCAGAGATCAGGAGCAGCAGATGACATTTATCTCCCCAGGCTGTGGTACTATGACAGACTGCATTTTCTGGCAGGTCAGACTGAACCCAGGCCAGCACTCTCCAGTCTTCCGTCCACGCTTCCTTCCCCCCCAGCTGAGGCTTCTGACACCCAACCTGGGCCTTCCAGGCAGCAACATGTGGAGGAGCCCAGCTTGAGCCAGGTATAGCATTCCTCTAAATCTTCATGGTTGTCCAATCAATGATGTTAACTAGATGTTAGTTTGGAGTACTAATTTATGATTGTGATTGATGATGCAAAAACTAAAACCATGTCCCTTTTTCATACACAGGGAAGTCTCAGCCAGGAGGTGGCTGGGCCAAGCAGGCTGCCTGATATTCAGGTCCCTACCCTCCACCTTCAAAGACAAAGTGGCAGGAGGAGGAGTGACCTGGAGGAGGCTGCCATAGGCCTCTTTTGGAAGGCTACAGAGGCCCTGAGAACCCCCCACAGTGTGTAGGAGGACTTTGCTGGCATAACTGCCTGCAAAATGATGCAGATGGAGGAGGGCCAACGACTCCTCTGTGAGTCCTTCATTTTGGAAGCTCTCAATAAGGGTTGAGGGGCCAAATAACATGTGCTACCCACATTTGTGACCTCACACATAGTCCTCCTCCAGGTCCTACTCCTCCTCCTCCCACAGCTCCAACACCAGAGCCACACCCGGGAAGGAAGCGTGGAAAGAAGACCAGAGAGTGATGGCCCTGGGCTCAGTCTGGTCCGGCAAAAGATGCAGGCTCTTGTAGTACCACAGCCTGGGGACACAGATGTCATCTGCTGCTTTCATGATCTCTGGGACTTCTGGACCAGACTGCACTCCCTTAGATATGGACTCCTCAGGCCACCAATTTTGCAGTAAAATTATTGATGTGTGCCCTGGGGGTCCAAGGCTTCGCCAATTTCTGCTGTTTCTCCAGCATTGCCTCCCTCTTTGTTTGGTTCTGAGCCCTTAATAAAGTAATTTTTGTTTCAATTATACTCACCCATGTGTGTTTTCCTTCAAAAAGGACAGTTTGTTTGTGAGAAGGCAGGTACATTTCAAAAATACAATGTGAAATTAACAAGGGACACCAACACCAAGCAATCTCCTTGAGATTAAATAATACAAGATATCAATGGTGTTGTGGTAACTTGACACACAAAACACACACAAAAATATTATGGAGTAAAACCCCCCCCAAAAAAAAACATCAGCCTTGAAAAAAATACAAACCCCCAAAAAAAAAAACAGCCTTGAAAAAAATACAAAACAAAAATAAAACAACAAAAAACAAATTTGGTCACACGGTCGGAATTGATGCGATCGGATTTTGCTGTCGGAAAATTTTATAGTCTGCTCTCAAACTTTGTGTGTCAGAAAATCCGATGGAAAATGTCCGATGGAGCACACACACGGTCGGAATTTCCGACAACACGCTCCGATCGCACATTTTCCGTCGGAAAATCCGACCGTGTGTACGGGGCATAAGTTTTTGTTTTTGTTACCGCTTAATCTTTCCACTTACTGGGGAAAAGGCGTCTCTCACCAACTATGACCTCTTCAGCTTGTGACCGAATGGCAGATATGTTCTACACACGTGGTAAGAATTACACTTAAAGTCCCTTCACTCCACTGCCTAGCGCTTTGATGACTGAACTTTTTAGATGCTGGGACTCTGGGTGTCACACAGAGGCTTTGGCAAAGCCTTTGGAAACGAGATACTGTATATTCATCATTGTGCTGATCATTCAACTATGTCCACGACAACATAGTATAAAATGTATCCAAATCTTCATTCCTGCGGACTATGATGGACTCCCTGTTGTTTGGACATATCGCTTATACTCAGATGACCCTCGAGACACCCCGCAGCCTTAGCCCAGAATGACAATATTCATATTGCCCATGATACACGTATGCTCACATCACCTCACTTGGATCTCACTAAATGGGAGGCCTGAATTGACTTTATGCCACCTCCTGATCCCCCATTTTATAACAGGTTTGACTGGTTGTAACTCACAGCCTGAAAAGATTACAAATATTTCTCTTAAACACAATCAGTTATAAGTTAAATTTTACCATTTTATGTCTACTTCTCTGTCCTAAAGTTCATGACAGATTTAAAATTACTTCCCTGAGTTTTCTTGATGAATATGCAACATAGTTTTAACTGGAATATATCCCACGCCTTATTATATACTACCACTCATTTATGTTAGTTCTTAATGCTTAAGCACCGAAGTGCCGTAGGATTCATTAAAACCCTATCATTTATTGTTATCTAAGGCGGCGAACCTCTACCCTCCACCCATATTGCTCTTTACTTCTTTTTTAAAAGTGACGGTTGTTAGTAGCAGCTGCTCCTCCCGACCGACGCCTCCCTTTGTTCCCAAGGGTGTTTCCTGAGGTGACATATGGTTGTTTCAGGAAGCACCATTGATAACCTTGTTGATAGTCTATCTATTTAAAAGGTGTGCTTTTAATAACTCCTCATCCTTATCCTTATTTGATTTTATCTTTATACTCCTTGTCTTTTTTGTTGTCCTACTTTTTCCCTCCTCATAAGTGGCTGTAGATGCTCATATAGCTGTTTATTGTAACCATACAGATTAACTCTCACGACCTTTATATTAGTGTTATCTACAGGTGACAGCTCTCTGGGTCTTTCGACAGATGGACCATGGTGTACTCCTCTCTAGGCCACTGTCCTACAGTGATATCTCACAACGTGAGGGGATTGAACACACCAGAAAAAAGATCTACAATACTAAGAGTATTAAAAAAGGTAGGCCGCACTTTACCTTACTATAGGAAACACACTTCTAGTCCCACAAGGCACCCAAGCTCACTGATTCCTATTTTACAAAAGCACATGATGCGACAAACGATTTAACTAAATCTAAAGGAGTCAAAATTCTTATCAGCAGGGAAGCTCCCTTCAAATTAACCGACAAACTGACAGACCCAAATGGAAGATTTATCTTTCTCAAAGGAACATACAACAATTGCCCCATAACGCTAGCTAACGTATATTTTCCCAACACATCACATTTACCATTCTGCAGGGGACTGATAAGGGAGTCGGAGGGCTTTAGCTCCAGCTGCATTATTCTGGGAGGGGATTTCAACTTACCTTTGAACCCCTTGGCTGACACCTCACCAGGTAAAACCTACATTACTTACAAGATCCTAAAAAATCTCAAAGCGCTGTTAAACTCCCTACACCTCATATATTCATGGAGATACCTTCATCCAGAAGGTAAAGATTTCACTTTTTATTCCATACCCCATGCCAGACACTCTAGGATTGACTACGTTTTAATTTCCCGCAGAGACCTCCACTTCGTCTCAGAAGCACACATAGGAATACAATCCTTGTCGGACCACGCCCCAACCATTATCATTGATCCCAACAGCCCCCTCTCACAAATCCAACACCTGGAGACTGAATTCCTCTATCCTAACAGACCCAGTACTGCTACCAAAGATTACTTCACTTTTGAAGGAATTTTTTGTCCATAACACATTACCTGACACAGGCCCTTTGATGATATGGGAGGCACACAAGTGTTCTATTAGAGGAGAACTGATTAGAATGGGGGCCCAACGCAAAAGAGACAGAGAAAAAGAAATGACCAAACTTGCTGATAGAGTAATGAAACTCGAGACTCTCCACAAACAATCCCTAACAACCCAAACCGTGACCGAACTACTGGAAACTAGGAAAACATTATGTAGCGGTCACATTTTTGCTCAATAATCTAAATTATGTTATTCTATGTACAATTCCATAGCTTAGTATTTGGCGTCATCTAGCGGCCAAATACTGGAATTAACTGATTTTTATTTCATTATTCAAGAAGATGACAGGAAGTGTTTGTTTTGTTTACTTTGGACATTAACTTGACACACAATGCTTAGTGACCTCCCATGAGCACCAAGAGAACTGAACTGCATTGTGGGAAGGCTATAAAAAGGCTGGGAGTGGCCATCTTAGGTCTCTGGGGAACGCATGGCCAGCCTGTGAGGATCTGTGTGGAGGTCTCCAGGGAAGCGCGGCCTACATCCACTGTGGAGCGATCCGATCAGCGACCCTGCAGCACATCAGTGAGCTGGACTGACAGCGAGGTGAAACTGAAGAGGATCCAGTGAAGCCTGTCGGAGCAATCTGAGAGTCCCAGAGCATCTCGCTGAGTGGAGCGGAGCAGCGTAGCAGTGTCGGCTGGCCAGAAACAAGACCCTGTGTACCGGAGCAGAACTGTTCTACATTGAAGACCTGGTCGGGTGAGAGGGCTGCTGCCCAAAGTTTCATTGACATACTTTCACACATCTTCACCTATAACACAGTGTTGCTGGGACCTGTAGTCCCACGGAGGAAATTCAAAGAATTAAGACTGAGTTCAATACAGGCCTCAAGCCTGTACTTCATTACAATTCTGACACTGTGTTATTTGCACTGAGATAGTTGCAGTACTGTTATACCACAACATTAATTCAACATTCAGTTTGCTTTGACTCGGGAGTTGTTAACCACTGAATTACAATTAAACCTACACATAGCTAGCAGAAGAAAGAAGAAAGGAAGGACTGTCTCATAAAACGCAAGGCTTTGCATTTTATTATCTCTCAGAGTTATTGTAGTATCAAGCATTGGGAGCTCCCTAGGTATTGTGCTATGATTTGTTAAGATAGCATTTGCCTTTTCTACAGTTACAGAGCGTGCTAAGAGTGAGACAGTGCCCATAGTGAAGTCAGTTCACTCTGTCATTGGTCGCATCTCATAAACGCATTGCTAAGAGCTTAATTTAAACACTTTCCATTTGTGTAATACTTTATTGTGAATTGAATCTGTTGGCTGTCACACTACGTTGGTCTGACAGTGCAACTGCTGTAATTAATATTTTGAAGTAGATACAGTAAAACATTATTCTTGTTTAAGTATTTCTGTGTGGAGTGTTTCCTTTGAACTGCTGACCAGGTGGAAGCTGGAGGTTAAAGGTAAAGACAAAAGGTATATTATATTGCATATTGTGTAAATATCTTTAAGTTTCTACCGCACACTACATCATACCACAGCTGTGTCAAGGGGACGGAGTCAAATTAAGGGGGTGTAGGAGCAGAGTGCCGGCCCAAATAAAATATCAGCAGCTCCTTTGGAGGTCAGTGCTACAATTACAACAAACATTGGAAGCCATATCCATATCCACAATTCCTATTTTTTAAGAAAAAAATCTATTATGAATATGGTGACAAATCGGGCAAATTTCTTGCCAGAGCCCTGAAGGGACCCCGACATAAAAACAAAATTCTGGGTATCACTATTAAGGAGGGAACCCTAGACATATCAGATGACCTAATTGCCCAACACTTCCATGAGTATTATACTAAACTATACAATTTACCAACACAGCACAAGCCACCAGGCGTACAAGGACACAGAAAACAAACTATACAAGACTAAATCTAAACTCCTCCAAACTTTCTAAACTCTCAGAAATTGACATTGGACTCATAGACCAACCCATAGATCCAATAGAAATTCAAAATGCAATCAAAAACCTAAAAACAGGAAAGAGCCCTGGACCGGATGGCTTCTCATTCATCTATTATAAAACATTAATAGATATCTTAAAAAAACCCTCTCACAAAGGCACTTAATTCTTTTTCAAGTCCCAGGGAGGTTCCTACAACTTTCCTATCAGCCCATATAGCAGTCATACCCAAGCCGAACAAGGACCCAACACAATGCACAAGCTACAGACCAATCTCATTGCTCAACCTAGATGTGAAACTAATGACAAAAATCATAGCTAGCAGACTAAAACCTTTACTACACAAACTGATTGGTCCTGAAAAGACAGGATTCATGCCTGGAAGAGAGACAACGTCACAAAATCACTTAACCTAATATACGTCGCCCATAGGCGAAAGATCGAGGGCTTTCTCCTGTCCACCAACGCAGAGAAGGCCTTTGATCGAGTAGCCTGGGACTTCATGCTAGAAACTTGCAGATATATCAGCTTGGGTGACCACATGCTATCATGGATATCAGCATTATATAAAAATCCTTCAGCAAGACTAAAAATCAATGGGTCCTTATCTGACACAGTACATATTACTAACGGTACAAGACAGGGATGCCCCCTTTCACCAATACTTTTTAACTTAATGCTTGAACCTTTCATTAGTAGACTGAAACTAAACTCTGATATTTACGGTTTCCAAATAGAAAATAAAGAATGTAAAATAGCCGCATACGCGGATGACCTCCTATTCTTCTTGACAAGACCAGACATCTCACTACCAAACCTGATGACAGAATTTTCCCATTTTGGATTTATTTCCAATCTCAAAATTAATTACACAAAATCTGAAGCAATGAATATCAATATCCCAGCTACAGCCTTAAAAACCTTACAAGATAACTGCCCCTTCAAATGGGAAACCTCGGCGCTCCAATATCTTGGAATTTGGCTGACACCCCAAGTTTTACAAGTTTTTGAAAAAATTTTCCCCCTATACTTAAAGCTATAGGGAAAGATCTAATGTCTGGCACCCAAAAAAATTCTCATGGTTCGGAAGGGCAGCTATCTGTAAAATGACCATTCTTCCTAGAATACTTTATTTCTTCAGAACCTTAACGATAAAGATATCTTCAAATTTTTTCAAAACTCTACAATCAATTAAAATAAATTTTGTATGGGCCCAGAAATGCCCAAGAATTAAATTCACTTTACTGATGAGACCCAAGGAACAAGGAGGAATAGGCTTACCTGACTATAAGAAATACTACTACACGTCGCACATCATGAGAATAATTGATTGGCACTGCCATTCAAATCTTAAGGACTGGGTCGCTCTGGAAAATGGCATGTGTACCATTCCCTTGAAATTCTCTCCTTGGACATCTTTGGCAAAATATCAATTGGACATAAAACACCATCCCTTAATAAACACCACCCTTTCAATCTTCCACCTGTCAACTAAAAATCCGGATCTATCCACCACACTAAGCCATCTCACCCCACTTCAACATAACCCTGACTCCCCCCCCAGGACTCAGAAACAGCTTACTGAAATCAACAGACTCCAACATCACCATCCTTGCCAAACATTGTTTCCACGACAAACTGATGAAAGACTTTGATGCACTTAAATCAGACACTCTCACGCCAAACCTACTGCTTTGGAACTATTTCCAGATTTGAAGCTTTGTCAATAACGCCAAACACAGAGATCACTTCAGTAGACTTCAGTGTGCCTGAAAGGTGATTACACACCAAGAGCCACATCCCTATCATACGCCTGGTTGCAAAAACCAAATAATCAGTCTGCTGACAGATTCAGAAAAAGCTGCTCAAAAGATCTTGGTATAGAACTTTCAGACAGACAGTGGCAGAAAACTTGCTTACTAGCACACAAATGCTCACTCAGTACCAGAATGCAGGAAACATCATTCAAATTACTCTCTCAATGGTATACCACGCCAGTCAAGCTAAATAAACGGTACCCACAAATGTCTGACTTATGCTGGCGATGCCAGAAAGACAAAGGGACTCTTCTCCACATTTGGTGGCAATGCCCCATAATATCCTCGTTCTGGTCTGAAGTGAACAAAATCATCCGCCTAATCACCGAAACCACATTGAGTCTGGACGCAGCGTGTTGCTTACTCCATGTCATGAACTTCTCTTTTAAAAAATACAAAAACTCTTTATCCAGACACCTGCTTAATGCAGCCAAATCTTTAATTCCATTACATTGGAAATCTACCAATATCCCATCCATTACAGATTGGTTTCACAAAATCATAGATATATGTGACAAGGAGGAGACAATAGCACAGTCTAACGACTCGATTGAACATTACCACAAAACGCCGTCCCCCTGGTTCACTTTTAGGTACTCGAAGGATTTTGAGGATCTGAAGATGAAAAAACTACTATAATTTCCAGTTGTAGCACCAATAAATGACTCATAATTCTGTCTAACCTCTTCATACAACGGGCTCAAGAACTGAAAACGTGGCAAATAACTAACTTAGAGAAGTCAACCAAGACCTCACATGCACCTGTCAAGATATCTAGTAATTAATAATACACACTACGAATAACATAGTAACTATTCAAATACAACTTCATCTCTTATCCCTCTCCTCCCACTCTCCCCTATTACCCCCACCCTGCCACACCTTGTCCTCTCCCCCCTACAATGACCTATTTCTTTACTCTATTCCCTAATTTACTCTTTGTCTAACCCAATTCTAACCTTCCAACATACAATAAGAATATTTCTAACTTTCCAAATTTTGAATATGAATCATCAATATTCTGAATCTAAAAATCATTAATACGTGGATCTTTTATTTCTTTTCATGTTACCAATGAAACACATTTATTTTATCCATCTACATGTTAACTACTGTATAGAAATGCATATTTGATGTATGATTGTTTTCTTTATTCAACTTTAAATGGAAAACAAAAAAAATTCCATGGAACATGCCTCTCAGAAAAAAAACTTGGGGTGTCTACTTTCCAAAATGGGGTAATTTGGGGGGGTTGTGCTATCTTGGCATATCATGGCCTCCGAAACTGTGATAGATAGTGAGAAGTAAAATCACCATTTTACGCCCTTAGAAAGCCTGAAGGCGGTGATTGGCTTTTGGGGTCCTGTACACAGCAAGGCTCTTAAAAAGTCTCACACATGTGGTATCCCCATACTCAGGAGAAGCAGCAGAATGTATTTTGGGGTGTAATTTCACATAAACCCATGGCATGTGTGAGCAATATATAATTTCAGTGTCAACTTTGTGTACATTTTTTTTTCATTTTTCAATCACTTATGACAAAAACAAAATATTCAATGTGCCTCTTAACAAATTCCTTGGGGTGTCTACTTTCCAAAATGGGGTCATTTGGGGGGTTTTGTACTGCCCTGCCATTATAGCACCTCAAGAAATGAGATTGACAGTCATAAACTAAAAGCTGCGTAAATTCCAGAAAATGTACCCTAGTTTGTAGACGCTATAACTTTTGCGGAAACCAATAAATATACGCTTATTGAATTTTTTTTTGTACCCAAGGCATGTGGCTGAAGGCATTTTGGGCTAAATGTATGACTAAAATTGAGTTTATTGCATTTTTTTTACAACAAAATTAGGAAATATCATTTTTTTTCAAAATTTTCAGTCACTTTTTTTGTTTATATTGTAAAAAATAAAAACCGCAGAGGTGATCAAATACCACTAAAAGAAATCTCTATTTGTGGGAAAAAACTAAAAATTTTATTTGGGTACAGCATTGCATGACCGTGCAATTACCTTTTAAAGCAGTGCCGTGCATAATTGTAAAAAGTGTTCTGGTCAGGAAGGGGGCAAAATCTTCCGGGGCTGAAGCAGTTAAATATAATGCCTGGGGGTCTCTTTAGTCTGCCTGTAAAGTGTTGCATCTGTGTGATGTATAGAACATGCTGCAGCAATAATTAGATTTCTAAAGGAAAAAAAAATAATTTAAACTTACTTGTGGCTGTAATGTATTGCCAGCTCCAGGCAATACAGATTACATTTTTTTTAAAAGCGGTGTGGAGTCCCCCCATCCTTCGGGTCTGGTATGGATTTTAAGGGGAACCCCATGCCAAAATGAAAATAAAAATTGGCGTTGGGTCCCCCACAAAATTCATACCAGACTCTTATCCAAACATTCAGCCTGGCAGGTCATAAAAAGTGGGGGACAAGTGAGTGCCCCCCTCCTGAACCATAACAGGCCACATGCCTCAACATGGGGGGGTGCTTAGGGGTAGGGGGGGCCTGTTCCCGACAACCCTGGGCTGTGGTTGTCAGGGTATGTAGGTGGGGGGCTTATCAAAATTTGGAAGCCACCTTTAACAAGGGGGCCCCAAATCCTGACCCCCCCCCATGTCAACGGGTATTGGGTACATCATACCCCTACCCATTCACCAAAAAATTGTCAAAAAAGTATGAAACACAGTAAACAGTTTTTGACAAGTCCTTTATTAAAAAAGAAAAAAAGAATGTCCCTCAATGTAATCCACCGTCATCAATGGCCTGCCAGGCTGCATGCTCTGATAAGGGTCTGGTATAGATTTTATGGGGGCCCCACACCATTTTTTTTTTAATTTTGGCGTGGAGTTCCCCTTAAAATCTATACCAGACCTGAAGGGCCTGGTATGGAATTTGGGGGGACCCCACGCCATTTTTTTTTGGTGTGGAATTCCCCTTTAAATCCATACCAGACCCAAAGGGCCTAGTATAGATTTTTGTGGGGATCCCACACCATTTTTTTATTAATTCTGTCATAGGGTTCCCCTTAACCACTTCAATACAGGGCACTTTCACCCCCTTTCTGCCCAGACCAATTTTCAGCTTTCAGTGCTCTCACATTTTGAATGACAAGTACTCAGTCATGCCACACCAAACAAAATTTGTATCATTTCTTTCAGACAAATATAGCTTTCTTTTAGTGGTATTTAATCACCGCTTGTTTTTTTTTATTTAATGCAATATAATTAAAAAAAGAGCGAAAATTTCGAAAAAGAAAACACTTTTTTTTAGTTTCTGTTATAAAATTTAGCAAATAAGTAATTTTTGTTCATAAATTTGGGCCACAATTTATACTGCTACGTAACTTTGTTAACCACTTCAACACTGGAGGATTTGGCTGTTCAATGACCAGAGATCTTTTTACAATTTAGCACTGTACTGCTTTAACTGGTAATTGCGCGGTCATGCAATGCTGTACCCAAATGAAAATTGCGTCCTTTTTTTCCACAAATACAGCTTTCTTTTGATGGTATTTGATTGCATCTTCAATTTTTATTTTTTGCGATATAAACGGGAAAGACCGAAAATTTTGAAAACAAATGATATTTTGTACTTTTTGTTATAAAAAATCCAATAAACTCAATTTTAGTCATACATTTAGGCGAAATTGTATTCAGCCACACGTCTTTGGTGAATAAAATGTCAATAAGTGTATATTTATTAGTTTGCGTAAAAGTTATAGCGTCTACAAACATATTCTGTCATTTACGCAGCTTTTAGTTTATGACTGCCTATCTCATTTCTTGATGTGCTAAAATGGCAGGGCAGTACAACCCCCCCCCCCCCCCAAATGACCCCATTTTGGAAAGTAGACACCCAATGGAAATTGCTGAGAGGCATGTTGAGCCCATTGAAATTTTTTTGTCACAAAATTGTTTTTGATTAAAAAAATGGCCAAAAAAAAAAAGAGATTACAAAAAGTTGTCACTAAATGATATATTGCTCACACGCTCACATTTTGGGGGGAATTCCACATATAACCATGCCATGTTTGAACAATATATCATTTAGTGACAAGTTTGTGTAAAAAAAAAAAAATGTAATTTTCCCGAAACTTGTGGCAGAATATCAAATTATCTATGGACACAACATGCCTCTCAGCAAAAAGCTTGAAGTGCCTTCTTTCCAAAATGGTTGTGCTATCTTGGCATTTTATGGCCTTCAAAACTACGCCCTTAGAAATCCTGAAGGCGGTGCTTGGTTTTCGGGGTCCTGCACACAGCTAGGCTCTCAAAAAGTCTCACACATGAGGTATCCCCATACTCAGGAGAAGCAGCAGAATGTATTTTGGTGTGTAATTCCACATATGACCATAGCACGTGTGAGCACTATATAATTTAGTGACAACTTTGTGTACAAAAAAAACCTTTTTATTATAGAGTGTGGGATGGAAATATGGTGCTTGGTTGCAATACTTGTGTCCTTGGTGCACTATAAACCATTTTATTATAGTTTTTTTTGTAAAAAATATAAGGGTACCAAAATTGTGCAGATTTTTTTTTTTTTTACTGCTGCTGAAAAAAAACCTAAAATTAAATAAATGTAAAAAAAATTAGGAAAGGCCAAAAAATAAAATATAAACAGTGGTGACACAGAAGGAAGACCACCTGTGACTCAGAAAAAGTAAGAACAAGTATGCACACCCCCAAAAAATAATCACTGAAACACAAACTACAATCCATTTATTTAAACTAGCAGAACATGTTTAAAATGATAAATGTGAAAAAATAAATACAACAAATAAATTTAGAAAAAATATAAACAAACATGGATGCCCACCAATCAATTGTTCCTGATACCAACCAAAAGGTGATCCTAAAAAGTAGTATTTGGTCTCTGAACTGTTTAAACAGGGAGGTACACAAAACTAACCACATTGTAATCCACAGGAAAGTAACACAATATACCACTTTATAGAACACTATAGCAACTAACTACACAGGGTCGGACCTACCATGGGTTAAGAGGGGTCCATTGGACCCAGGCAGCACTTTGAGAGGGGTGGCAGAGCTCTGCTACCCACCCCCAGAGGTGGCTCTTAAATTACATGCTCACAGGGGCCTCGTGGCCGCCTAATTAAAGAGCCGCCTCTGGGGGTGGGTAGCAGAGCTCCATGCTCTGCCACACTGGCTGCTCTTTAATCTTAGATTCCCCACCTATGTGCTCAGCCAGCTCCTCTGGGTCCCTCTCCTCTGTCCCACACAGGGCCGCTAAGCACAGTGTCCTCCCCAGCCAGAGTCCTGGCCCCCTGAGTCTGCTCACACTGCACTGCATGCTTCTTCCGGGCAAACAAACTTTAAGCACACAGATGCAGCCCTATGAGTGAGAGCTGGCTCCCTGAAGGACACCACAGGCTTGTCTGCTAGCCCCCCATTCTCCCCCCATCATACACAGATCACAGATTTCCCTCAGTGATATGCTGTTCACTCATCCATGCTATTAAAATAAAAAACAAGCTGCACTATAAAAATAATGAAAAACATTGTATACAGTGACATGTAAATCTTAGAGCATACACCAAAGTCAATGAGGGCTACAAACCCTTCAAATAGCCAATGATAAAGCAGTGTTGGATAAATGAAGCACATAAATGTGCAAATGAGCCACAAATAAAAGGAACTGAAGTGCTCTATAAATGTTCTATTCCCTCTGTCGAATTACTAAGAAGGAAAATGTTCCACAACATCAAAAAAGCTTATAGCTATAGTTCATATAAGATTTCCTCAACCGACTGTTCCACGGTGACTTATGATAAAAAAACACCCAAGAAGATGTGACGGGGTATGATAGACAGGATCCTCCACCATTAAACACACTGCCACTTACCAGATAGATAGATCTCTTTTTATTAGATCGCAATCGCCTGTGGCTTATACTCCAGCTCCGGGTCTCTGTGCGTGGCAGCCAAGTGTCTCAGATCATCCACTCCCATTGTCCTCCAGTCAATAATTCCCCATGTAAGGATAAAAAGGGCTTCCATAGTGTAATTCCATAAACGTTTATTAAGTTAAAAAACTAGAATGCACTTACACTTAGCTGAAGAAAAAATAGCGCTGCCTGTTAAATTCGAACCGTCCGGCTCTCAATAGCTGCCCATTGCTTCCAGGACTTTGCGTTGTTTACGGAGACGTCAGCACACCGCTCCTCCCTATGCCATTTCATCACAGATGACGTCATCCTGGGGCATGGGCGGCGTGCTGACTCACCGCCATATATAGTCTGCATCAAGTGAAGGAACGCCCAGCCCTGAGCTCCGAGTGTCCCCTGTGCTAAAACTGCCATCTTGGAATAAGGCAGATGCCCACAGGATGCGGAACAATACGTTTACCCAGAGAGTGCATTTAAGCACACCTGAACCAAAACATATGTCCGCATCCCTAAATATAAAACATATGTAATCACATAGACGACTAGCCCAAATAAAAGCAATACTGTCTAAAAAACATATTTGATTCTATATATAAATTTGATATCAGCTGGTGTCACCCCTAGGCATATAATCCCCCAGTGACTCCTAGCAGTCCCTAAATGTATGACCATACAGCAAATAAGCTGCAGTGTCCATATTTCCATCCATACTACTGCTGGAGGGAGCACAGGCGACCATAGATGAGTGCCCTGCAGCTTGGTCTTGGTGAGTGAGACGACCCCAAATCCCTCACATACCATCCCATACCCCACTCCGTCCCCTTTTCACCTGGGGACAGGGATCCCTTCTCACCTGGGGACAGGGACCCCTTTTAACCTGGGGACAGGAACCCTTTCTCCATTGGGGACAGGGACCCCAATCTCCCCTGGGGACGAGGACCCCTTCTCCCCTGGGGACATGGACCCTTTCTTCCCAGGAGGTAGGGCCCCCTTCTCACCTGGGGACAGGGATTCCATCTCATCTGGGGACAGGGACCCCATCTCTCCTGGGGACAGGGACCCCTTCTCACATCACGGCTTCTCTGCAGCTATCTCCCACCAGGAGCTCTTCCCCTACAGGGAGTTCCAGGGGACCTACTTCTGCCTGACAGGGATGATGAGACCTCTGAGGTGGTGAAACTCGTACAGCCCCTTCTCTTCTATGAGGCTGAGTTCAAGGAGCTCTATGTGACTACAGCACTGATAGAGATAGAGCACTGACATCAGCATTGAGATAGAGGACACTGACACCAGCACTTTAAGGCTCTTAATTTATGCAATTTATGCAGTTAATTTTTATCACTTGAATTATTTTTTCCATTACGGGCGTGATTACGGGCGCATCATGTCTAAGTTATGTCTTAGGCCTCACAAAGCCTAGAGCCTCCTCTAAGGGGTGGCAAATTGATGCCCAAGAGGAATTTCTTATCAGCAGTTTTATGTGTCATCAGTTTGCAGCATGTTACGGGTGGCATTTACCCATCTAATACTGCCGCCCCTTTATTGGAGGGAATGGGGGGGCAGCATTTCATTTTAGGACCCAGGCAGCGCAATGTCTCGGGCCAGCCCTGTAACTACAGAAACCGTCATCTCCATAAACTCCTCCAAAACACATTGACAAATGGCTGCTGGGAACCCATCTTTTTATAGTGAAGAGACTAGCACGTACCAAAGTCTCCATTCCTGGTAAGTCTAACTCTGATGACAAGACCTGAAAAGTCAGGCAGGGCATTATGGGCCCTTTAAAATATAGTTTCTGCAGATTTCTGCATAAATTCACAGGAACCACAATTGCCACAATCCCACTGTGCAGTGAACCTGAACCTCTTCCCTGTTTGTTATGCACCTGCATGCTCATCCTTTAGAGCAGGGGTCTCAAACTGGCGGCCCTCCAGCTGTTGGGAAACTACAAGTCCCATGAGGCATTGCAAGACTGACACTTACAAGCATGACTCCCACAGACAGAGGCATAATGGGACTTGTAGTTTCGCAACAGCTGGAGGGCCGCCAGTTTGAGACCTCTGCTTTAGAGGGATGCTATGTATACACATTTTTGACAATGTGCTAATGTAACTGTCACTTGCAACAATTTTAATATTTTCATTATCTGACAGATATTTTTCTAAACCACATATTTTCAAAGGAATGCCCAGTCTTCTGTGTACATGCATATGTTTAGAATATATGGCATTTAAATTCTCAGTAAACCAATTTGAAAATGTCACATCAGTCAGTATACAAATTTGTTTTTCTCAGTTAATCATAGAAAGTATTATTAGAAACTGAGAAGGAACATAAAAATACACTTTCTGAACATATTGAAGTGAATATTTAGTACGTGTCTTAGTAATGCTTTATTTCCTTTTAAATATAGTTGGTTAAATAAACATTAAACTGTACAGTTTTAATTATGAGCTGTGTGACAAATATATAATAATTAGTATTGTTGTTGTTTCTATATATGTTTTTTATTACTAGTAATGTTGGAATGACTAGTTTTCAAAGTAGTAGTAGTAGTAGTAGTAGTAGTAGTAGTAGCAGTTGTAGTAGTAGTTTAATGCCGCGTACACACGGTCGGACTTTCTATCCTACTTGGTCCGGCACACTTTCCGACGAACTTTGTCCGCCAGGTGCGCCCGACTTTAAAACGGACGGACTTGCCCACACACGACCGGACTTTCCGGCGGGCTAAGTCCGCCCGTCTTTCCGACGGACTTTCGCCGGAGTTCCGGCGGACTTTCAGAATGAACGGACTTGCCCACACACGGACAAGTCCGTTCATTTTGAACGTGACTCAGGTGCGATGGGACTAGCAAAGGATGTCAATCTTGCCGCTTTTATCGGCGAGATTGACACCTTGCGAGCCCCGTCGCGGGTCATACCAGGCCCTTAGGTCTGGTATGGATTATAAAGGGAACCCCGCTACGCCGAAAAAACGGCGTGGGGTCCCCCCTAAAATTCATACCAGACCCCGATCCGAGCACGCAGCCTGGCCGGTCAGGAAAGGGGGTGGGGACGAGCGAGCGCCCCCCCCCCTCCTGAACCGTACCAGTCCGCATGCCCTCAACATGGGGGGTGGGTGCTTCGGGGGAGGGGGGCGCCCTGTGGGGCCCCCCCCACCCCAAAGCACCTTGTCCCCATGCTGATGAGGACAAGGGCCTCTTCCCGACAACCCTGGCCGTTGGTTGTCGGGGTCTGCGGGCGGGGGGCTTATCGGAATCTGGGAGCCCCTTTTAATAAGGGGCCCCCAGATCCCGGCCCCCCACCCTATGTGAATGAGTATGGGGTACATGGTACCCCTACCCATTCACCTAGGGAAAAAGTGTAAGTAATAAAACACACTACACAGGTTTTTAAAATATTTTATTAAACAGCTCCGGGGGGGGATCTTCCTCCGGCTTCGGGGGTCTTCTTCCGGCTTCGGGGGTCCCTCCGCTTCATCTTCTCCCGGCGTCCGGTTGGTTCTTCTCCGCTCTCTTCTCCCGGTGTTCCAGTTCTTCGGCCGGCTCCTCTGCTGTCTTCAGGTAGCTCTCTTGCCAGCAGAGGTCCGGACTTCTGGGCTTTTTGTCTTCTTGTCTTCTTGTCTTCTCTTCCCCAGATGTTGACACGACGATCTCTCCTGCTGGACTGCTCTCCGAGGGCTGCGTTCTGACTTATATAGGCGGAGACCCCGCCCCCTTTTGATGTCACAGTCCCTGGGCATGCTGGGACTGTGACGTTTTAGGGGGCGTGGTCACTGGGTGATTCCGATAAGCCCCCCGCCCGCAGACCCCGACAACCAACAGCCAGGGTTGTCGGGAAGAGGCCCTTGTCCTCATCAACATGGGGACAAGGTGCTTTGGGGTGGGGGGGCCCCACAGGGCGCCCCCCTCCCCCGAAGCACCCACCCCCCATGTTGAGGGCATGCGGTCTGGTACGGTTCAGGAGGGGGGGGCGCTCGCTCGTCCCCACCCCCTTTCCTGACCGGCCAGGCTGCGTGCTCGGATCGGGGTCTGGTATGGATTTTAGGGGGGACCCCACGCCGTTTTTTCGGCGTAGCGGGGTTCCCTTTATAATCCATACCAGACCTAAGGGCCTGGTATGCACCGCGCTCGTTGCAATAGGAAGATTTGTTTTTCCTATTGCAGCGAGCGCGAGATGCAATACCCTGCCCTCGTGTCGTATCTGGTCCGTCGGACCAGCATACACACGAGCGGGCTTTCCGTCGGACCAGCACACACACGAGCGGACTTTCCGCCCGAAACTGAGTCCGACGGAAAGATTTAAAACTTTTTTCAAATCTAGGTCCGGCGGGCTTTTGGGAAAAAGTCCGCCGGAAAAGTCCGCCGCCGCCCACACACGCCGGACCAAGTATGCCGGAAAGTCCGACCGTGTGTACGCGGCATAAGTCTGTTCTTTTAATTTAACCTGTAATGTTGTGTAAGCTTTAAGTTACACAAGGCTAAGAACCTTCTCCTTGTCCATGTGATACAACCCAGGACATATCTAGGTTTGGTTTGTGGAAGGTTCACTGAACTGTTCCAAAGTTCTTAACGTTAATCCAAACCCCATTTAGGTCAATGGGGGACAAATCTTTAAAATAAGTTCTGGCTATTTGATAGGCATTAAGATTTATAGGCAAGGGATTGTGAAAAAGGGTATAGGGAGCTTGGTATTGCTCTGTGGAACATGTACCAATGCAAACAGGTGTTAAAAAATACAGTTTTACAGGGAGAAGCAGTTTTAATAATGTTTTAAATAACATGGGAGATGCCTTAAACCTGTTATTTAAATGGCACAACTCTATGATGTATACAATATACAAAAGCAAAACTGATATTACAAAAAAAACACCATTTTAATTGCTAGTAAATGACAGTTCCTTCATTCTGTTCATAAACAAGGAAGCTTGGGGATTCTTTTTATCTATACCAGACCTTTATCTTAGATGGCCTCCTAAAAATACATACCACACCAATTTCCCTGATAAGGGTCTGTCTTTTAAGGGGAACCCAAACATAAAAACAGCATTTAGTCTTTCTAAATTATATAACAAATCATTTGAGTATAGTGTGATTTAACCAGTTAACGACCGCGCCATAGCCGAAAGAAAGAATGACCAAATGACGGATACAGCGCGGCTAAATAACTCTGGGAGGGCGTACATTAACGTCCTCCCAGAATCGTGCTCCCGCGCGCCCCCTGGGTCGCACACCTGGGAATATGTGTGACGCCGAGTCCGGAGCACCCGGCGCATTATGGATCATGGAAAAAGGCCGCTGACAGCGGCCATTTACCACGTGATCGCTCCATCAAATGACGGAGTGATCACTTGAAAACAAACTGGCGTCATATCCGCTTCCTCTCTCCCCTCTCTGTATCGATTGGTACAGTGTGAGCAGAGAAGGGAGAGATCAGGTGCAGAAGCACTGTGGACTGAATGTGTAGTGCCCACAGCACTGATATGTGACAATTCCTGCCTCATCCAGCCATCCATCCATCCATGCTCAGCCATCCCATCTATCCCCATCCATAATCAGAAATACTCAGCCATCCATCCTCATCAATACTCATCCATCCATGCTCAGCCATCCATCCATCCATCCTCATCAATACTTATCCATCCATGCTCAGCCATCTATCCATACTCAGCAATACTCATCAATCCATCCATACTCAGCAATACTCATCCATCCATCCATACTCAGCAATACTCATCCATCCATCCTCAGCCATCCCATCCACCCCCATCCATACCCAGCCATAACCAGTCATACTCAGCCATAACCAGCCATACTCAGCCATACCCAGCCATACTCAGCCATACCCAGTCGTACCCAGCTGTACCCAGCCATACCCAGCCATCTCAGCTGTACTCAGCCGTACCTGCCCGTACCCGGCCATACTCAACCATACTAAGCCATACCCATTTATGCTCAGTCATCCCATCCATACTCAGCCATCCCCATCCACGGCTCATCCATCCCCCATTCATGCTCATCCATGCCACATCAGTTCTCATCCATGCCACATCCATGCCACTAGAGTGCCTCACAAAAGTGTAATAGGTAGTCAAATTAGATTTGAAACTTATGCCCCTAGAACACCTGATGGTGCTCCCTACATGTTGGGCCTCTCTATGTGGCCAGGCTGTGTAAAAGTCTCCCACATGTGGTATCGCCATACTCAGGAGGAGTAGGAGAATCTATTTTGGGGTGTAATTTTTGGTATGTACATGCTATGTGTTAAAAATATTGTATAAATGGACAACTTTGTGTAAAAAAAATGCGTTTTCATTTTCTTTACACATTTTCCAAAAACTTGTAGAAAAAATGACATGTTCAAAAGACTCATTACGCCTCATATATTATACATTGGTTGTTTTCTTTCCAAAATGGGGTAATTTTTGGGGCGTTTCCATTGTCCTGGTGCTTCAGGGCCTTCAAAGTGTAATGCAGCGTACACACGAGCGGACTTTTCAACCGGACTAGTCCGACGGACCGAGTCCGGCGGACAATCCGATCGCGTGTGAGCTTCATCGGACCTTCAGTGGACGTTTCCAGTCAAAAATCTGACGGACTTTAGATTTGAAACATGCTTCAAAGGGTTTAAGTGCCCAGTGGTCAAGTGGTTATAAAGGGGAGCCCCATGCAATAAAAACATGGGTTACCTCCAAAGTCCATACCAGACCCTTATTTATCCTAACTGGCAAGGAAAGGTGGTGATGAGCATGCATCTGAACCATACCAGGCCACATGCCCTCAAAATGGGAAAGGTACATTTCCAGGCAGGACCCCCCCAAAGCACCTTGTCCCAATGTTGGTGAGGACAATAACCTCTTCTCTACAACCCTGGCTTGACAGTTGTTGGGGTCTGTTGGCAAGGGGCTTATCGGAATCTTAATGTCCCCCCATATTCTCAGCCACAAAACAGATGATTGCAAAAGTGTGGAATACATTGATTCTCAACATCAACAAACTGAAAAGTCGGGTACACAGTACTTGACGCTGATCTTAACTGATAAATTTTGGTGTACCTGGCAGCCCTGGTTAGATTATTTCCCATCACAAGCGCCTTTGTGCTTCCTGGAAATGTAATCTATAACAATGTGTTAATATCTCTGTAACGAGCCCCCGGGACAGGGATGCCCCCCCCCCATGTTTTTCTCTCTCCCTCCCCTCTCTTTCCTTTATCTTTTCATCTCCTACTCCTGATCCTCTTTGCTTTGGAATTGGCCTTTTGCCCACAGGCAAGAGCGGTACCTCTTATTGGTCCCATGGACAAAGACATTGTCAGTTGTCAATGGTTCCCAGCTGAAGGACAGTCTCTTTGGACATGAAGCATGTCACAATCTCAAGCATGGCTCTGATATTTGAATACTTTACAATTTAATGTTGCTTAGTTATCTTCTTTATCTTTACATCGTTGCTTAATGTTCAATATTTAAGGAGAGAAACTCCTTTTGAATCTGTACCTGTTATCGTAAATACATTCTTCTTGCACTATGTAAGTGTCTATTTTTCTTATGGTTTCTAATAAAACTCAAGAGAAGGGAAAAAAAGGACTTGATTCCCTCATCCACACACTCAGTGTGGGTAGGGGAATCCTCCCCACTGTGCTCTTGTATTCTGATGGCAGAGTGACTTCCCCACCATCAGAAAACTGCACTGCTGATCGAGTGTGGGGAAAATATGACAGGGCAGTTGAACTGAAGTGGATTGGTAGATTGACTTCTCTACAACCACCCTGTCCAGACATGGATCAAAATTTGGCTAGTCCCCGCTGAACTGGATGAATTTCAAATCCAAGTATAGCTGGCCTAAAGTAATCGTGTTTAGATGAGTACAGTTCTTCTATTTAACTAATGATGCATATACGCGTTTACATGTATTTATGTGCATATATGTAAAATCTGCAGATATGTATAGCCCCGGTTCCTACTGAAGAAGCATATTGACGGGTTTAGCCCATATGGGGGCGGAGCTACATCAGGGACATCATATGATGGCCATTTTGAAATCAGCAGAGTCTGTGGCGAGAGGAGACCTGCCTCATTGTGTCATGCATTGTAAATAGCACTGTGTGTGCACATGCTTGTGAGTGTTTTATCTACTTTTATTGTAAATAAATGTTCTTAAATGTAAAAAAATAACCCCCCCCCCCCCCCCCCCACTACATGAATGAGTAAGAATTATGTAGTACCCCTGGTTACTCATTCATAAATAAAGTTGTACATTTGTAAAACCAAAAATATAAAAAATAAAGACATTACCCACCTCTGTCAATTCCTTTATTTAGAGAGAAAAGGGGCTCATGGTGTAAATTTGTCATCACCACATGATCCAGAAATGTAGATCCACATAATTATGAGGAATAATGCTGACCAACCTGCCAAAATAAAAAAAAAACATTTAGGCACAACAACACATCTGCTCCTGAAAGGGACTCACAAGTAAATTACATTTCCCAGCTGGCAGCAGTATGTAAACAAAGGGATGATGTGACCATGACCAGCTTTGGTCAGTTACATTGCATAAATTCCTTGTAACATCATTGACCAGGTTGGAATAAATGGAAGTTATCTAGCTTACACAAATCTATCAAACCATTCTGAGGATGGTACTTCCTACCTTGCCTATGCTACACTGATAAAAAAGTGAAGTCAAAACTCAGTTATGTATATTTTTTCTTATTGCATACAAGCTCTGCATGTATAGTTTATTATGGTTAATGGTTTCTATGTTTTCTGTATTTCTTTGTCACAGTTACTTCAGTGTCTACATCCAGGGCTTTCTACTTTTTTAAGATTTCTTTCACCCAGCCAGTCATATGCATTCTATCTTCAACACGTAAGTCTCCTTGGTATTCTCATTATTGATACAGTAAAGGTCCCCCCCCCCCTCCACCCACTAAGGTACACAGTTTTTTCCTTTTCTTCCTCTAAAGACCGAGGGTTCTTATATTTTTCCATAAAAACTTCCAGTACAAATTAAAATTTATTTACAGAGACACATTTACAGTCCACCTTCAACTTTCCTCTTTAGTCTTGATGTCAGGGGTCAGGCTTGGATACCAGGAGCTATAGCATTAGAGAGGCTCCCACTGATTAGCAGGATGGTATATAAGTAGGCCACATTGGTGGATGACATGGGCTCACCCAAGGTGCAGGGTCTAAGCCTAAACCAGCATTTACCAGAGCTCCTGATGGCAGTGATGGGTTTTGCTGCATGTTAGTGTTAGGGCTGCACCAATACCACTTTCTTAAGACTGAGTACAAGTACCAATACTTTTTTCAAGTACTCACCGATACTGATTCCTGATACTTTTTTTTAATGTTGTGTGACAGTAGCACTAATATGCAGCACTGATGAGCACTGATGAGGCGTGGCCTGTGTCAGTAGCTCTTATATTTATTTGTTTTACAATTTTATTTTTTACAATTTATTCTCTTAATTATTTTTTACAATTTATATATTTTTTGTTATTTTTTTTTTACAATGCTTTTTTTTTGGGGGGGGGGGTGTGGTGGGGGGAGTGGATGGTGTCAGTGTTTTTTTTTACAATTTAACCTTTAAATATTTATTTATTACAATTCTTTGTTTTCTTTTATTCAATCCTGACATCTCCCCTTTGAGACATGGAAAGGGACTGAGGACACAGATTCTCCAGTCCTTTTCTCTGCAGCCTTAGCTGCACTTAAAATTAATGGACAGGATATAGAGACTCCCCTTCATTCATAAACTGAAGCAAAGTAGTAACAGTTTACAATGATCAGTTATGAATTTCCAGTGAATGACATATTTGCTGGCTCCTTCCTCCGCTCTCCATCCTGACAGATCCAGGACAGGGGGGGACCAGAGGAGGACCAGGAGAGAGCGAGGAGCATGGTTGGAGACCCGGACAGAATGAGGAGCATACAGGGGAGCCGGAGGGGGACCCGAATGGAACGAGGAGCACACAGGGAGCTGGAGGGGGACCCAAACAGAACAAGGAGCACACAGGGAGCCAGAGGGGGACCCTGGCAGAACAAGGAGCACACAAGAGTCCGAGGGGGATAAAAAAACAGAATGAGGAGCACACATGGGAGCACACAGGGGGACAGTCACGGATGATCAGTGGAGAGGTGGGGGGGAAGTACAAGCACCGATCTCCCTGTATAGCTTTCAATAAAGCATCTGACAGCTGCAGGAGGGAGAGGAGGAGAAGCAGATGTCAGAAAAGCTATAAAGGGAGATCAGTGCTTGTACCTCTCCCCCCACCGCTGCACCGATCACCTGTGAAGCTGCCCACCCCCCTGCTACGCTGAGGATGCCTGGTACGATACAACAGGTATCGGATCAGGCATCAGAGCATTTGCATGAGTACCGATACTCGTGCAAATGCTTGGTATTGGCACTGATTCTGGTATCAATGCAACCCTAGTTAGTACCAAGTCACAGTCCTCAGGATAGCTTCACCAGGAGGTGAACACCCTGAGGTTCAGTAAAAGATATAACAGGTAGGGATCAAGCAGAATAGTCAGTAAACAAGCCAAAGGATGGTAACAACTGGTTGCAGGTTGGAATCAAGCAGAAGCATTGTTGAGGAACAAGTCAAAGGTTGGTAACAAATTGTTGCAGGTTGGGGTCAAGTGGAAGCATAGTCGAGGAACAAGCCAAAGGTTGGTAATAAGATACAGTTGGCAGCAGGAGTGCGAAGAGTTAGATATTGGCTGGAGAGAGCACAATAATCTAGCAAACAGGCATGGCTTAAAGAAAAAGTTCATGGCTGGAGCAAAGGGTTCAAGGTTTAAGAGAAACATAACACAAGCAAGGTTGTCTAAAGAAAGAGGGCTGTCCAGCATCTCCGGTGGCTCAACAAGAAGAGACACTGACAGACAAAGCAGAGGTTGCAGGTCCTGATCCAGGTCCTGAGCCCCAGTGATATAAGGATTATGCAATGACCTTATGCTCCCAGTCGCATTGACTCTTTGGGAGTTCATATTGCCCACTGTAACCTTGTAGTCATTAGTAGGTATGAGCTTCATGTTCGACTCGAACCCATGTTCGACTCGAACATTGGCTGTTCGATCGTTCATCGAATTGCGAACGATATTGGCCATTCGTGCCAAATTTATGTGGCGTGTCACGGCCCATAATTCACTGCGGCATCGCAGTGCATTGCTGGCTGATGATTGGCCAAGCATGCACTATGACCCGCTTGCTTGGCCAATCACAGCGCCGTCGGTAGAGAGAGCTGTAATTGGCCAAAGCCAGGGTGGCTTTGGCCAATTATGGCTCAGGGGGTTTAGAACACGCCCCACACTATATAAGGCCGCCTGCACGGCGGCCCTGTGTAGTGTGTTCCGGCGTGCTTAGAGAGAGAGAGAGACAGTGTCATTTCATTTGAGTTAGCTAGATTAGGCAGGACAGTCAGTGAGTTAGCTGCACTTACAGTGTATTGTGTATATATATGCATCCCAGGTGTTGTATATATATATATATATATATATATATATATATATATATATATATATATATATATATATATATATATATATATTTATATAAACTGTATTCAGTTTAGCTAGATCCGTTCCTGTTATCTTCCTACTGACAGGCAGGCTTGTCTTGTTACAGTATTTACAGCTACCTGAAGAAAATTGCTGGTGTTCTTTTGATCCTATTAGTACCACGGTCAGGCAGCTAGACTATTTACAGTTAGTGCATCCTCCTCACAGTGTTCAGTTAAAGCTACAAGTTAGTTTAGTGTGACCTCTGCACAGTGTTCAGCTAAAACTACAAGTTAGTGTAGTGCACAGTGTTCAGCTAAAGCTACAAGTTAGTTTAGTGTGACCTCTGCACAGTGTTCAGCTAAATGCTACAAGTTAGGGTAGTGCATCCTCCTCACAGTGTTCAGCTAAAACTACAAGTTAGTGTAGTGCGACCTCTGCACAGTGTTCAGCTAAAGCTACAAGTTAGTGTAGTGCGTCCTCCTCACAGTGTTCAGCTAAAACTACAAGTTAGTGTAGTGAGACCTCTGCACAGTGTTCAGCTAAAGCTACAAATTAGTGTAGTGCGTCCTCCTCACAGTGTTCAGCTAAAGCTACAAGTTAGTTTACTGTGAACTCTGCACAGTGTTCAGCTAAAGCTACAAGTTAGGGTAGTGCGTCCTCCTCACAGTGTTCAGCTAAAGCTACAAGTTGGTGTAGTGTGTCCTCCTCACAGTCTTCAGCTAAAGCTACAAGTTAGTTTAGTGTGACCTCTGCACAGTGTTCAGCTAAAGCTACAACTTAGTGTAGTGTGTCCTCCTCACAGTGTTTCGCTAAACATACAAGTTATTTTTTTGCGAGCTCTGCACAGTGTTCAGCTAAAGCTACCTGTAGAAGGTTGGTGGTGTTTTCCTGATCCTATCACTACCGCAGGCAGCTAAATAAACTACAAGTCCTTTTTTGGCGAGCTCTGCACAGTGTTCACCTAAAGCTACCTGTAGAAGGTTGGTGGTGTTTTCCTGATCCTATCACTACCGCAGGCAGCTAAATAAGCTACAAGTTAGTGTAGTGCGAGCTCTGCACAGTGTTCACCTAAAGCTACCTGTAGAAGGTTGGTGGTGTTTTCCTGATCCTTTCACTACCGCAGGCAGCTAAATAAGCTACAAGTCATTTTTTGGCGAGCTCTGTGCAGTGTTCACCTAAAGCTACCTGTAGAAGGTTGGTGGTGTTTTCCTGATCCTATCACTAACGCAGGCAGCTAAATAAGCTACAAGTT
The DNA here is from genome assembly GCA_037952835.1 of Lithobates septentrionalis. Lineage (NCBI taxonomy): Eukaryota > Metazoa > Chordata > Amphibia > Anura > Ranidae > Lithobates > Lithobates septentrionalis. The sequence goes on from JBBDGP010000189.1 coordinate 514,347, forward strand.
AGTGTAGTGCGAGCTCTGCACAGTGTTCACCTAAAGCTACCTGTAGAAGGTTGATGGTGTTTCCTGATCCTATCACTACCGCAGGCAGCTAAATAAGCTACAAGTTAGTGTAGTGCGAGCTCTGCACAGTGTTTACCTAAAGCTACCTGTAGAAGGTTGGTGGTGTTTTCCTGATCCTATCACTACCACAGGCAGCTAAATAAGCTACAAGTTATTTTTTGATGAGCTCTGCACAGTGTTCACCTAAAGCTACATGTAGAAGGTTGATGGTGTTTTCCTGATCCTATCACTACCGCAGGCAGCTAAATAAGCTACAAGTTAGTTTAGTGCGAGCTCTGCACAGTGTTCACCTAAAGCTACCTGTAGAAGGTTGGTGGTGTTTTCCTGATCCTATCACTACTGCAGGCAGCTAAATAAGCTACAGGTTAGTTTTTTGCGAGCTCTACACAGTGTTCAGCTAAAGCTACCTGTAGAAGGTTGGTGGTGTTCTCATACTACAGGCAGGCAGTTGATTTTGCTAGCTGTAGTATCAATATATATATATATATATATATATATATATATATATATATATATATATCCCAGCTTAGTGCAGCTACAGGCCATTAGTATGTCTGGAAGGCCAACAAGGAGAGGCAGACAGTCACAAGCCAATAAAAGAGGGCAAGCAGGCTCTGTGTTTAGAGGCAACAGTGCTGGTCGTGAAGACGGTGCATCCTCATCAGCATGTGGGACACACTTGGCCTTTTTTTCGGCAGCTGGCCGTGTTGAGCTACAACATACGGAAGACTTGGTCGAGTGGATGACCAAGCTGTCCTCATCCTCCTCATCCTCTCTCACCCATGCTCAGGGTACTTTGTCTGGCAAAGCAGCTGCCAACACGGCCTCTTCCCTCGGCTCAATTTCCTCAGTGACACCTTCCCTAGCCCCACCATGTTCTCCTGAGGAGTCCCTTGAACTGTTTGACCACAGTGTTGGGTACATGCTCCAGGAGGATGCCCAGCGTTTGGAAGGCTCTGATGATGATACCGAGCTAGATGAAGGCAGTAACGTGAGCACGGACAGAGGGGGTGCCCAAGAAGGACAGCAATCTGGCAGTCATGCTCCCCCTGCTGCAGCATACTGCCAGGTTTGCTCCAGTGATGAGGAGGGAGGGGATGATGAGGTCACTGACTCAACCTGGGTGCCTGATAGGAGAGAGGAGGAGGAGGCACATCACCAACGAGGCAGGATGCCCTCCAGGGGCCAGCCTAAGGGCAGCACACTGACTGCATCACACCCCAAAGCTCCGCATGTGCAGGGCGCTGCAGTCTCTGCACGTTATTCAAAAAGTTCTTTGGTATGGGTCTTTTTTGAGACGAGTGCATCAGATTGCACCGCTGCTATTTGCAACATATGTCTCAAGCATATCTCGCGTGGCCAAAACCTCTCCCGCTTGGGCACCACATGCTTGACCAGACATATGTTGACCTGCCATGCAGTTCGTTGGCAAGCGTATCTAAAGGACCCACACCAAAGAACAAAGAGGACCTCTCCTTGCTCCTCATCAGCTGAGATCAACAAACCCCACTAAATGAATGGGGTTGAAGGGAAATAGATAGGGACTTTAAATGAACACATGGTCTGGTAGGGCACCATTGTTCCATCCCTCTGGACTTTATATGAAACTGTAGCCTGGTAAGGCTACAAGTTTCCATCCCTGTCATGCATCAAAAGGGGAAAACGAAAGGGAAGTGAGACTTTATATGAAATACTTGGTTGCAGAGAGGTAAATAGGTGAAAAGATAAAAAGTTTTATTAATTGCCATCTAAAATAAACATCCATAACAGTTGATTACAACAGTAATAATATACATTGATACATGGTATAAATTCATAAAAACAGTATCATGTAGAATGGCAATTAATCATCCTTCCAGAATTCACCAATATGGTCATTGTATAAACAATAATGCACCGTAAAACTTGCAAAACCCATGGCCTTTTTGATCCTAATGAGGATATTGAATGTAAACTTAGTATTGTAGTAATGTTACTTGGAAGTAAGACGTATGGCAGCTCTACGCGTTTCGTGGCTAGAGGGCCACTCGTCAGGAGCGAGCACAAGATATATCTATAAATAAAGGATGAAGTATTATAATAGGGTAGGTAAGTACGGTAATGGGGTATAGAACCCACAACTCAATTACCTGTTAATATTGGGTATCAGTATGGTTATGGTGCGAAAGCGGGGTACCAAACTCTCCGGGTGAATGCTCCCAACCGGGATCCGCGGCGGACATATCGTCCAAGATACCCAGGTAGGCGTCGGCCAGAGCAGGCAAAAAAAGGCAAGGCAACCTGGGGAGGAAATAGAAGGTGTTCCATGGTAACCTGGACAGGAATGAATGGGGGGGAAGAAAGTGTGAGTGGAGACAAATGGAGGGCGGTGAGGAAAGTGAAGAGACGGCCACTAGGGCCTAGAGGTTTTTATTATTACTGTTGTAATCAAATGTTATGGATGTTTATTTTAGATGGCAATTTATAAAACTTTTTATCTTTTCACCTATTTACCTCTCTGCAACCAAGTATTTCATATAAAGTCCCACTTCCCTTTCGTTTTCCCCTTTTGATGCTTGACAGGGATGGAAACTTGTAGCCTTACCAGGCTACAGTTTCATATAAAGTCCCGAGGGATGGAACAATGGTGCCCTACCAGACCATGTGTTCATTTAAAGTCCCTATCTATTTCCCTTCAACCCCATTCATTCAGTATTCATAGGGATGGAAACACTTGGCTTGCTTTACTATTTACATCAGTGTCACCCCCCTTTTTTGCAACCTTTTTCCCCATGTGCAATCCTTTTGATCCCTGTACATTCCCTATTTTTGTTACTCTGCCTACCAATTGTATATATTTTTTAATATTTTTTATTATCTTTGCCCATTCATGCTTCAACATTAACTGTTCCCATTGGGTTCAGTTCTGGAGGTGGTGTGAACTTAGTCGGGATTGCCTGCTGCCCGGCTGGTTCTCCACTTCCGGGAGCCGTGACGTGCCTGGCGGCCCCTCCCCCTGTGTTTGGGAGGTCACGGGTTCCGTCACTGCACGTCAACATCGCGCATCCCAGACTGGACGTGCGGCGCTTACTCAGTGCGGGCCCGCCAATGTTTGTGGTGACCACGCTCGCGGGCAGATTGGGGGACTTCCGATGGCGGAGGATCGAGTGCCTGCTGGACTCCTTCTACCGCCGGTCTTCCCCCCCCCTGCTGCGCTGGCGTGACATCGGCGGCGTCATCTTCCCGGCGCCTATGTGGGCGTCCCTAGGGCGGGTGCCGTTAGTCAAGGCTTCCTTCACTTTTCAATTCTGAACTGCACACACGGCTGTTGCATTCAGCCACCCTCACCCAGGTAATTTATCCATCCACATCACTTTTCTCCTTGTCTCCTTCACGGTAGTCACTCACTTGCCCCCTTCCCAACCTTGCCACTCTCACCTCTCCCCCTGATCCGCACGTTTCACTCTTGATTGGTGGTCATCACCATCATTCACCTCCCCCATTTCTCTTTACACCCACCTCTAGGCCCTAGTGGCCGGCTCTTCACATTCCTCACTGCCCTACCTTTTGGCTCCACTCACACTTTCTTCCCCCCCATTCATTCCTGTCCAGGTTACCATGGAACACCTTCTATTTCCTCCCCAGGTTGCCTTGCCTTTTTGTGCCTGCTCTGGCCGACGCCTACCTGGGTATCTTGGACGATATGTCCGCCGCGGCTCCCGGTTGAGAGCATTCACCCGGAGAGTTTGGTACCCCGCTTTCGCGCCATAGCCATACTGATACCCAATATTAACAGGTAATTGAGTTGAGGGTTCTATACCCCATTACCGTACTTACCTACCCTATTATAATACTTCATCCTTTATTTATAGATATATCTTGTGCTCGCTCCTGACGAGTGGCCCTCTAGCCACGAAACGCGTAGAGCTGCCATACGTCTTACTTCCAAGTAACATTACTACAATACTAGGTTTACATTCAATATCCTTATTAGGATCAACAAGGCCATGGGTTTTGCAGGTTTTACGGTGCATTATTGTTTATACAATGACCATATAGGTGAATTCTTGAAGGATGATTAATTGCCATTCTACATGATACTGTTTTTATGAATTTATAGCATGTATCAATGTATATTATTACTGTTGTAATCAAATGTTATGGATGTTTATTTTAGATGGCAATTAATAAAACTTTTTATCTTTTCACCTATTTACCTCTCTGCAACCAAGTATTTCATATAAAGTCCCACTTCCCTTTCGTTTTCCCCTTTTGAAACAAACCCCACTATACCTTCAGTCCTCTCTGAGACCTGCACTGAGAGGAATGAAGGTGTAGAATTAGGTGTGTCACAGCCAAGTACTTGTGGGCAATCTGCTTTCCGTACACCGACGTCAGATTGTACCAGGCAAATTTCCCTGCCCCAGCTGCTGCAAAGAAGTTCACTCCCAGCCATCCACATGCCAGCGGTTGAATGCTAGCTTGGCAAAATTGCTAGCACTTCAACTGCTGCCTTTTCAGTTGGTAGACTCTGCCTCCTTCCGTGAGTTTGTGGAATGTGTTCCTCAGTGGCAGGTACCCAAACGCCACTTTTTCTCACGGAAGGCGATTCCGGCTCTATACCGGCATGTGGAAGGCAATGTCCATGCCTCGCTGGACAGGGTGGTCAGCGGTAAGGTGCATATTACCGCAGACTCATGGTCCAGAAGGCATTGACAGGGGCGTTACCTAAGTTTCACCGCGCATTGGGTGACTCTGCTGGCAGCTGGGAAGGATGCAGGACAAGGTGCAGTAGTGTTGGAGGTTGTTCCACCACCACGCCTCCAAAATGCCACTACTAATGATTATGACACACCTCTCTCCTCCACCCCCTCCTCTTCTTCTTCCTCTATGGCCTCTACCTGTGCTTTGTCCTCGGAACCAGCGGTGCTCCGTAGGCGTTCAAGGGGCTACGCAAGTACGCAGGCCAAAAGATGCCATGCGGTGCTTGAGCTGGTGTGCTTGGGGGACAGAAGCCACACTGAGGCAGAGGTTCTGTCAGCTCTGCAAGGGCAGGTTCAGAGGTGGTTGATGACAGGCCAACAAAAGGCAGGAATGGTGGTTTGCGACAATGGCACCAACCTCCTCTCTGCCCTCCGACAGGGACAAATGACCCATGTGCCCTGTTTGGCTCACGTCCTTAACTTGGTGGTGCAGCGGTTCTTGGGCAGGGACCCAGGCATACAGGATGTCCTGAGGCAGGCCAGGAAAGTCTGTGTGCATTTCCGCCGGTCATATAATGCCAGTGCTCGGCTGGCGGACCTCCAAAATGAGTTGAATCTGCCCAAGAACCGCCTAATCTGTGACATGCCCACCAGGTGGAACTCAACGTTGGCCATGCTGCAGCGGCTGCACATGCAGCAGAGGGCCATCAATGAGTACCTGTGCGATATGGCACCAGGACAAGGTCAGGGGAGCTTGTTTTTTTTTTTTCCACGCCAGTGGGCCATGATCAGGGATGCATGCACTGTCCTGTCACCATTTGAGGAGGCCACAAGGATGGTGAGCAGTGACAGTGCATGCATCAGTGACACTGTCCTCCTTGTCACCTGTTGGAGCACACGCTGCGTGGCATAATGGACAGGGCACTTGAGGCAGAACAGAGGCAGGAAGAGGAGGACTTCCTTAGCTCTCAAGGCCCCCTTTATCCAGACAGTGTTCCTGCGTGCCCGCTGATCACACAGGAAGAGGAGGAGGAGGATTGTGTCAGTATGGAGGTGGAGCCTGGCACTCAGCATCAGCAGCAGTCTTTAAGGGATCAGTCCCAAGAAACACATGGACTTGTACGTGGCTGGGAGGAGGTGGCTGCGGACCATGTCGTCCTTAGTGACCCAGAGGACTCCGGACCGAATGCCTCAGCAAACCTACGCTGCATGGCCTCACTGATCCTGCAAAACCTGCGTAAGGATCCTCGTATTCGTGGTATCAAGGAGAAGGACCAATACTGGCTCGCAACCCTCCTTGATCCACGTTACAAGGGCAAGGTTGCGGACCTTATCTTGCCATTGCAGAAGGAGCAGAGGATGAAACATCTTCGGGAGGCCTTGCAGAAAGGTCTGTGCAACGCGTTCCCAGAGACTGGGAGGTTACAAACTCTTGTTTCTGGACAATGTGTTGCTGAGGCTTTGGTCAGTCAAAGAAGTAGCGGTGGAAAAGGTGGCCGTCTGACCGATGTGTTTAAACAATTTTTTAGTCCACAGCCCCAAGGTATGATCGGTTCTAGCAACCATCGCCAGCGTCTGTTTTACATGGTACAGGAATACCTAGGGGCAAGATCTGACTTGGACACCTTTCCCACTGAAAATCCTCTGGGTTACTGGGTCTTGAGGATGGATCACTGGCCAGAGCTTGCACAGTATGCAATTGAGCTACTGGCCTGTCCTGCATCCAGCGTTCTTTGGGAACGCACATTCAGTGCTGCTGGAGGCTTTGTAACCAATCACAGGGTGCGTCTGTCCACCGACTCGGTCGATCGACTGACCTTCATAAAAATGAATCAGTCTTGGATCACCACCAGCTACCAAGCACCTGATGCTGATGTAACCAAATAATTTTTTTTGAAATCTCCGATCCCTTCAAAGACTGCCTATGCTGATGCTGAGTGACTATTCTGAGTAAATATCCTCTTCCTCCTCAATGATCACGCTGATAGCTTGTAAGAACATTTTTGGTTCTGGGCACCGCCACCAGTGCCTAAGGCCCAATTTTTCAGCCCCTGTTTAACAGGGGTGTGTGATTACAATTCTTGATGCAATACTTTGCAGCAGGGCTCATTTCTGCGTTCCAACTAAAGTTTCTGTGAGGGGTTGCAGTGTTGTGGCACCAGCACCAGTGCCTAAGGCCCAATTTTTCAGCCCCTGTTTAACAGGGGCGTGTAATTACAATTTTTGATGCAATACTTTGCAGCAGCGCTCGTTCCTGCGTTCCAGCTAGAGTATCTGTGAGGGGTTGCAGTGTTGTGGCACCAGCACCAGTGCCTAAGGCCTAATTTTTCAGCCCCTGTTTAACAAGGGCATGTAATTACAATTTTTGATGCAATACTTTGCAGCAGGGCTTGTTCCTGCGTTCCAACTAGAGTATCTGTGAGGGGTTGCAGTGTTGTGGCACCAGCACCAGTGCCTAAGGCCCAATTTTTCAGCCCCTGTTGAACAGGGGCATGTAATTTCAATTCTTGATCTAATATTTCACAGCAGGGCCAGTTTCTGCGCCCACCAAGAGCGAGTGAGGACTTACAGTGTGGTGGCACCAGCACCACCACCACCACCAAAGGCCCAATTTTTCTGCCCCTGTTCAACAGGGGCATGTAATTACAATTCTTGATCTAATATTTCACAGCAGGGCCCTGTGAGGGCTTACAGTGTTGTGGCCACAACAACACCTAAGGCCCAAATTTCTGCTGAGTATATAGGGCAGGCCCCTACTTTCAAACATCCAACTTACAAACGACTCCTACTTGCAAACGGAAGGAGACAACAGGAAGTGAAATGAAATCTACCCCTAGGAAGGGAAATTCTCTCCTGTAAGAGTTAATATGGGAAAAATATTTCTCCTTTCCACTGATGCTTTATCACCAATCCTTGTTTCACAAAAAAACCCAAATTTTCAAAAAACATTTTTCATTGGGACAAAAAGTGAGGTTCAATCTTCTGAAGAGGAGCACAAACAGCAAAACAAATGTCACAGGGGTGATAACCCTTCCCTATGTTTTCCAAAAAGCTTAAAAAAGATTTTTTGGCTGGAGCTAAACACGTTAAAAATGTACCAGTTCAAAATTACAAACAGATTCTACTTATTAACAAACCTACAGTCCCTATCTTGTTTGCACTGCCTGTATACTGCTGTTCAGAGTATATAGGGCCTGGTGGCCCCACACCTTTCCTTTTTTTAATTTGGGTGCGGGGTTCCCCTTAATATCCATACAAGACCCAAAGGGCCTGGTAATGGACTGGGGGGTACCCATGCCGTTTGTCTCACTGATTTTTATCCATATTGCCGGGACCCGACATTACATTAAAGCCGCAAGCAGTTTTAAATGACTTTTTTTCCTTTAAAAATTACATTTTGTGCAGGGACTGTTCTAAGCACGGGAAACACGAGCCACTTTACAGGCATGCTATAGACACTCCCCAGGTACGACATTTAAAGGAATATTTCACTTTTTTTTTTTACTTTAAGCATCATTAAAATCACTGCTCCCGAAAAAATGGCAGTTTTTAAAAGTTTTTTTTTCATTGATACATGTCCCCTGGGGCAGGACGCGGGTCCCCAAACCCTTTTTTAGGACAATACCATGCAAATTAGCCTTTAAAATGAGCACTTTTGATTTCGAACGTTTGAGTCCCATAGACGTCAATGGGGTTCTAATGTTCGTGCAAATTTTCGGTCCGTTCGCAGGTTCTGGTGCGAACCGAACCAGGGGGTGTTCGGCTCATCCCTAGTCATTAGAAACCCAGAATGCTGATATCACGGCAGAAAAAAAAAAATCAGCCACTATTTCAAACCTAATCAGAATGAGGGCCCCAAGACTTGATGGGTTTACCCTGGGATTTTTTTAAAAATTCTTAAGGAAGGCATTACTGATTTTTTTAGAAAGCCCTATACATGGGTATACCACTTTATATGATGGGGAAGATAATCTACCTACTAGTAAGGAAGCATATATTAAAGCATAGGTTCACCTTCGGGAACACGCAACATGTTCCACCTGTTTTAAGGGTGGAACAAGTAACATGTTTGTACTCCTGCAGCTGCTCCCCGATCCACTGCCTCTAGTGACAGCAAGCAGGGGATATTCTCCCCGATCTCGCTGTCACTATTAAAAAAAAAAAAATCAGCCATTCTGGACTCCACATCATCAATTCGCAGAGTTCTGTGAATAGGAGAACTACAACTACAGACGTCCTGTGTGGCTGTCGGCTTGTAGTTCTCAATAAGCTACCAGGGTGCTCTAGGTTGAGCACTCTAGGTAGTTAATTGTCTCTTCCTGTCAGTGTATAAGTGCCTGTTTATAGGAGGTATGAGCAGACAGAATAGGATATAAATCAGCGCGTGTATGACAATAAGCAGCTGAACACCAGGGTCAATCAATCAAATCCCTTAAATAAATGTAAAAGATGGTGCAGCGCTGAGTAAACTAAACTAAACATCAAGGGATATTAAATGCAGTTAAAGGAGAAAATCCCCATACAACATAAAATGGAAGCGTTTTAGGAGTAAATCAAAAAGTCCAGAAAGTCCATGAATGTCCAAAAAAACTTTTAAAAAATTCCACCAAGTGATCGTGATATCATGCTGATATAGGTGACTGATGTGCCCTTCACCGGTATCTGAAATAGCCTCTCACCTGACGACCAGGACCCTTTAATTACAGAGGGTCATGCAAGCCTTCCCTTACGGGTCATATAAATGGATGGTATTCAGAATCAGGGACCAAGGGCTCCGTCACACACCGGGTGGAGTAATTCCGGATGTTCCAATGGTGTATGTAAAAAGAGTAACAACATATAGTGCTCTCCGTTTGCCAAACAATTTATTAAAATGCTAATAAAAATTCACTTACATAGCTAGCACTTCTCAAGTGCCAGTGAAACAGCAACAAGCGGTGGTGTGTAAACACAGATGGAATAGAGCATGCGCGGTGGCCGCGGGTGACGTCACGACGTCTCGTTCTGGACGCGTTGCGTCCCAGTGGGCGGGGACTTCTTCAGCAGATGAATGGACTACGTGGGCACCCGCGCTTTATGGAGGTAAGTAACCATGGTAATGGAATACAACCTAAACAGCGCACTCGCAAAACAGGAAGGAGAATCCGGAAGTGTCTCCATAAGAGACATATACTAAAACGGAACTCATTGTGAGTACACTAATAGAACCAAATTGATATATACATATAATGGAACACAAAAGAAGGGGGGCACTATATGAACAAACATAATAGCTCGCTATACATATTAAAATATGCTCTCCAATTGGATCATAAAAAGAATATATAATTAATATTCAAATGTCATCCGCGGCCATCGACTGCTCTTATCAAAAACAAGACGACAACAAATATGTCAGATAGTAACACATCATTAAATTCACAATAATTGATCAAAATTGATAAAAAATTATTATGATAAAAAATTATTTTTTCATTATAAAATTACCACATATATTACCGATCAGATATAAAACAGTTAGTATCAAATTCTACATTTAACCCTTCAGGGCAGAGTACTTTTGTCTCGTATATCCAATAAGACTCTCTCTTACTCAGTTGTCTAATAAAATTACCTCCTCTCCAGTGCTTCGTAACCCTTTCTATACCCCAGAATTTTAGGCCTTTAGGGTTCTGTTGGTGAAAGGCCTTAAAATGTCTTGACACATTGTGAGTCTTAAGGCCTTTTTTAATGTTATTGACATGTTCAGCTACTCTGACATGTAGTGGTCTTGACGTTCTACCAACATACTGGAGTCCACAATTACACTCCAGCATGTAGACAACTCCTACAGTGTCACACGTGATGAGTTGTTTGATGTCATACTCTTTGTTTGTGGCCGAAGCTAAGAATTTTTTCCGTTTCTTAACATTTCCTTTTGCGTGTCTACAAGGCACGCATCTTCCACACGCATAAAAACCACCAAGGAAAGAAAAAAGCCTATCAGAGGTGGGGACTGGCGGATTAAGGACACCCGGGGCTAAACGGTCCCTCAGGGTAGGGGCTTTCTTATAAACAAACTGAGGTCGTTCTGGTAATGCCGGGCCAAGGATTTTGTCTTGCTTCAAGATTGACCAATTTTTTTGGATAATCTTTTCAAACTTACGGTATTGGATATTATAGTCCAATACCATTTTGAAATTTTGATTCTCTCCGGTAAGAGCCTTAACGGAATCAGTAATGAGTTCTTCTCTGTTTAATGATGTAACTCTGGTTACCTCTTCATCAAGAGAGACACGGTTATAACCTTTTTGTTCGAACCTGGAGGATAAAACTTGGGATTGGCTAACAAAATCTTCTACGGTGGTGCAATTCCGGCGCAACCTGATGTATTGTCCCCTGGGGATATTGCACAACCACGAACTGTGGTGGCAACTCCCCAGGGGGATATAAGAGTTGCGATCCGTACGTTTAAAATAATTGGTAAGCTTGAATCGATCTTGCAAAATGCTGATACTTAGATCTAAAAATACCACATTTTCAGAACTAATGGTCCATGTTAGAGATATGTTTTTGTGGTTGCTGTTCAAAGATTCAATGAAATCATCCAATCTGGATCTCTCACCATTCCAAATAAGGATGAGATCGTCAATGAATCTCCGATAACACACCAACTCTGGGGGACGATGGAGAAATACCGCCTCCTCCTCCCAGTGGGCCATAAAAATATTGGCCACACTGGGGGCGAAACGAGCCCCCATGGCTACACCCCTGGTCTGTAAGTAAAACTCTCTATCATACCAGAAATAATTTCTTGTAAGACAAAAATCCAGACAGCTTAAAAGAAACTCCTGATGCCCACCAGACAAGGAGGAAGAAGCAAGAGCCCATTCCACTGAGGTCATAGCGTCCTGATGACCAATAATGGTGTACAGGGAACTGACGTCCGCTGTAACCAAAAAAGTAGTGGAAGGGGAACAATTCAAAGATTCTAAGATCTGGATGATGTGCTTCGTGTCCTTCAAGAAAGCTGGCGTTTTCATAACAAGAGGCTGCAAAAAGAAATCGATATACTGTCCTAACCTGGCTGAAACAGAATCGATCCCATTAACTATGGGTCTGCCTGGAGGGTTATTGACATCCTTATGAATTTTAGGTAAAAAATAAATAACCGGTGTTCTGCAAAACAAAGGATCCAAATATAAAGCCTCTTTTTTATTAAGAATCCTCCGATCCTTGCCATCCTCAATAATATTATGCAATTCATCTTTAAAAGCCAGCATGGGATCTTTAGTCAGAACGCGATACGTGTCTCGATCTGATAATAAACGACTCATTTCCCTTTGATAGTACTCTTTACTGAGAATGACTAACCCACCCCCTTTATCAGCGGGGCGGATCACAATGTCCTTACGTTCCGTTAAGGATCTTATACCACGCTTAATGAACAACGGGTCAGAAATTCTCTTAACCTGTAATTTTTCTAAATCATTTGCTACCATAGTCTTAAAAACTTCCAAATGTTTGTTATCTGAAATATGTGGATTAAAAGTGGACTTATTACGTAAAGTGGAGTAATTTTGTGCCAGAGTTTTTGTTCCCTGAGAAGGATGGGATAAAAAATATTTTTTCATGTTGAGGGTTCTAATGTATTTTTGAATACTGACATAGGTATCGAATTTATTGAGATTTTTTATTGGTGCGAACTTCAAACCTCGATCTAGAACTTTCATTTCATCATCATTAAGAGTGACATGGCTCAGGTTGTAAATCCCTATACCTGATGTGGTTTGGGCCTTTTGTATTCGCCTCCCCCCTCTCCTTCCTCTCTTTGTTTTCGCTTTCGCGGGGGGCCCGGATTTGGGGGTGTGTATGGTGCAGGCTGTCTCCAAGGTTCCCCTTGGTGAGATTGGTGCTGCGGTGGGGGGTATCTCTGTGCCCCCCGCTGGCCTAAAAAATTGTTATTATTATGATAATTCCCTTCATAGGTGGTTTGATCAATGAGAGGGGCAAACCGATTATGAGTGGGGATAGGTCTGTTATATGGGGGATAAGGGCTACCTCTCCCAGAAGTGCCCCCTCTATCCTGATACCCTCTGTGTTGAGATGGGACTTCAGAGTAATGAGGGTCTCTCGAATGATCAATCTCTTGAACATATGACCCAGATCCTCCTCCTCTACCTTTTCCCCTATTGTTCTTTCCCTTTTTGTTGTTAAATTTCCTATTCCCATTATTGGGATAGGACTGAGGGGCTCTAGTATGGGGAAGGTCATACTCATACACAGGGGTAGCTCTTGGGGTATTTGGATATGCGGCTCCAATGTTGGACTGACTGGTCTGAACATTAGGAGCAGTGTCCTCTGCAGGGGTGTTTTGCCATTTAAAAATCACCCCTCCATTAAAGTCATCAAAATCTCTGATGAACTTCTTCTTCTTTTTATTCTGTGATTCTAGGTCCCATTTGATGAGCTTATTTTTTAGTTCACCTGATAATCTTAAGAACTCCTCACTGTCTTTCGAAGATTCTAAATTATGAGTGATGTCTTTAATTTGGGAGTCCAGAGCTGTCATTCTCTTTCTTTTACGAATCAAGAGAAATTCAAGCAGCTCAAAGCCTCTCTTGACAAAGAAATCACTCCACTCTGACATGGACTGTACATCAGTGAGTCCGTCATTGGGGGGTAAATCCCACCTGAGACGTCTCGGGATAAGTCTAGCAGCTAAGTATTGTTCAAAAGATGTAATATCCCACCAAGTCTTGATCTTTTTTTCTCATATATATAACCCAATTTTCTAAAAGACTGGGGAAGATCATTGGAGGGTTCTAATGTGGGATTCCTAGAAAACACTTCATTAATCTTGATATCCCTTTTATCAAAATAACTAAAAACCTCCATACCGCAGCTAGATTAATGATAATTGAGCAAGAAACAGAATAGGATATAAATCAGCGCGTGTATGACAACAAGCAGCTGAACACCAGGGTCAATCAATCAAATCCCTTAAATAAATGTAAAAGATGGTGCAGCGCTGAGTAAACTAAACTAAACATCAAGGGATATTAAATGCAGTTAAAGGAGAAAATCCCCATACAACATAAAATGGAAGCATTTTAGGAGTAAATCAAAAAGTCCAGAAAGTCCATGAATGTCCAAAAAAACTTTTAAAAAATTCCACCAAGTGATCGTGATATCATGCTGATATAGGTGACTGATGTGACTGATGTGCCCTTCACCGGTATCTGAAATAGCCTCTCACCTGACGACCAGGACCCTTTAATTACAGAGAGTATGACATCAAACAACTCATCACGTGTGACACTGTAGGAGTTGTCTACATGCTGGAGTGTAATTGTGGACTCCAGTATGTTGGTAGAACGTCAAGACCACTACATGTCAGAGTAGCTGAACATGTCAATAACATTAAAAAAGGCCTTAAGACTCACAATGTGTCAAGACATTTTAAGGCCTTTCACCAACAGAACCCTAAAGGCCTAAAATTCTGGGGTATAGAAAGGGTTACGAAGCACTGGAGAGGAGGTAATTTTATTAGACAACTGAGTAAGAGAGAGTCTTATTGGATATACGAGACAAAAGTACTCTGCCCTGAAGGGTTAAATGTAGAATTTGATACTAACTGTTTTATATCTGATCGGTAATATATGTGGTAATTTTATAATGAAAAAATAATTTTTTATCATAATAATTTTTTATCAATTTTGATCAATTATTGTGAATTTAATGATGTGTTACTATCTGACATATTTGTTGTCGTCTTGTTTTTGATAAGAGCAGTCGATGGCCGCGGATGACATTTGAATATTAATTATATATTCTTTTTATGATCCAATTGGAGAGCATATTTTAATATGTATAGCGAGCTATTATGTTTGTTCATATAGTGCCCCCCTTCTTTTGTGTTCCATTATATGCATATATCAATTTGGTTCTATTAGTGTACTCACAATGAGTTCCGTTTTAGTATATGTCTCTTATGGAGACACTTCCGGATTCTCCTTCCTGTTTTGCGAGTGCGCTGTTTAGGTTGTATTCCATTACCATGGTTACTTACCTCCATAAAGCGCGGGTGCCCACGTAGTCCATTCATCTGCTGAAGAAGTCCCCGCCCACTGGGACGCAACGCGTCCAGAACGAGACGTCGTGACGTCACCCGCGGCCACCGCGCATGCTCTATTCCATCTGTGTTTACACACCACCGCTTGTTGCTGTTTCACTGGCACTTGAGAAGTGCTAGCTATGTAAGTGAATTTTTATTAGCATTTTAATAAATTGTTTGGCAAACGGAGAGCACTATATGTTGTTACTCTTTTTACATACACCATTGGAACATCCGGAATTACTCCACCCGGTGTGTGACGGAGCCCTTGGTCCCTGATTCTGAATACCATCGATTTATATGACCCGTAAGGGAAGGCTTGCATGACCCTCTGTAATTAAAGGGTCCTGGTCGTCAGGTGAGAGGCTATTTCAGATACCGGTGAAGGGCACATCAGTCACCTATATCAGCATGATATCACGATCACTTGGTGGAATTTTTTAAAAGTTTTTTTGGACATTCATGGACTTTCTGGACTTTTTGATTTACTCCTAAAACGCTTCCATTTTATGTTGTATGGGGATTTTCTCCTTTAACTGCATTTAATATCCCTTGATGTTTAGTTTAGTTTACTCAGCGCTGCACCATCTTTTACATTTATTTAGGGGTATGAGCAGACAGCTTACATTGACAGTTTGCAGGAGTCCTGCATGGCACCCGGGATTTGCTAAACGCGGGTGCAATGCTGTCTAGGCTCCTAATAAAAAGAAATAAAAAATGCACATTTTCTACTGTACCTGCAAAAAAGATGTGCATGTAATATTATTATTATTTTATTTTTTTTACAAAGGTGAAGGTTTTGCCAAAAAAAGAGTAGACCCTCCCTCCACACAGACTCATACAGGCCCATTTCACTCATAATGTGTAGATGCAAAAATTCTATCCAAACATATTGTGAATAATGCATTTACTCCTTATTAGGGATGGGCCGAACAACCCCCTGTTCGGTTTGCATCCAGAACATGCGAACAGGCAAAAAATGTGTTCGAACACGTGAACACTGTTAAAGTCTATGGGGCACGAACATGAAAAATCAAAAGTGATAATTTTAAATGTTAATATGCAAGTTTTTGTCATAAAAAGTGTTTGGGGACCCGGGTCCTGCCCCGGGGACATGTATCAATGCAAAAAAAAGTTTTAAAAAATGGACGTTTTTTCGGGAGCAGTGATTTTAATAATGCTTAAAGTGAAACAATAAAAGTGAAATATTCCTTTAAAATTCATACCTGGTGGTGTCTAAAGTAAAGTAGTGCATGTTTCCTGTGTTTATAACAGTCCGAGAGCAAAATAACATTTGTAAAGGAAAAAAAGTAATTTAAAAGTGCTAGCGCTAGTGCTGGCTATTAATGAATTGTCGGTCCCAACAATACACATAAAAATCATTGAAAGTCATTGAAAAATAAAAAAAAATGAACGGGGGTCCCCCAAAATTCCATTAACAGGCCCTTCAGGTCTGGTATGGATTTTAAGGGGAACTCTGCGCTAAATTTTTTTAAAAAATGGCGTGGGGTTCCCCCAAAAATCCACACCAGACCCTTATCTGAGCATGCAACCTGGCAGGCCACAGGAAAAGAGGGTTGGTGAGAGAGCACCCCCCATCCTGAACCGTACCAGGCCACATGCCCTCAACATGGGGAGGATGTCCCCATGTTGATGGGGACAAGGGCTTCATCCCCACAACCCTTGCCCGGTGGTTGTGGGGGTCTGCGGGCGGGAGACTTAACGGAATCTGCGTTCAGCAGGGGACACCCAGATCCCGTCCCCCCCATGTGAATTGGTAAGGGGTACATTGTACCCCTACCATTTCACAAAAAGAAAGTGTCAAAATGTTAAAAAACCACAGAAGATGGCTTGGGACAAGTCCTTTATTAAAAATTAAAAATAAAAAATAAAAAAGAGATTCCAGCAATGTAATCCAATAAATCCATGCTCCTACTCCAGCGATGTAATCCAATTCCTGATCACCAGCAATGGATGATCTCCAGGGACTCCAGCGAGGAACACGCACAGGATCCTGCCTCCACTGGAAGCACCCAGCCAATGACGCGATGCTAGCTTGACAGCTCTTATGTAGCTGAGGGCGGGGCCACCCGTCACATGACCCCGTCCCTCTCTGACAAGGGGAAACACAGGGGTTTCCCAGTGATGTGTACAGGTGACCCCGCCCCCCTCTGATGCAATGCAGGATTCACGTTGCATCAGAGGGGGGAACCCCACGCCTTCAGGTCTGGTATGGATTTTTGGGGGGAACCCTACGCCATTTTTCTTTAAATTTTGGTGCAGAGTTCCCCTTAATATCCATAGCAGACCTGAAGGGCCTGGTAATGGAATTTTGGGGGACCCCCGCGCATTTTTAAAAAATTTTCAATGACTTTCAATGACTTTTATGTGTATTGTCGGGACCAACAATTCATTAATAGCCGGCACTAGCGCTAGTACTTTTAAATTACTTTTTTTTCCCTTTAGAAATGTCATTTTGCTCTCGGACTGTTATAAACATGGGAAACATGCGCTACATTACAGGCATACTATAGACACCCCCAGGTACAAAATTTAAAGGAATATTTCACTTTTATTGTTTCACTTTAAGCATTATTAAAATCAATGCTCCCGAAAAAACGGACGTTTTTAAAACTTTTTTTTGCATTGATACATGTCCCCTGGGGCAGGACCCGGGTCCCCAAACACTTTTTATGACAATAACTTGCATATTAGCCTTTAAAATTAGCACTTTAGATTTCTCCCATAGACTTTTAAAGTAGTAATATTTGCAAGGTACTCACTGTTTTAAAAATAGACTGGCCATATATTTGCCATTATCACTTTGAATGCTAAAAAGCCTTTGATAATGTTAATTTAAAATGGCTGTTCATTGTCATGGCTTAATTTGGATTCAGGGGTCGTATACTTTCCAATCCGAAACAAATGTATTGTTCCCCGATCACTAGAGTTCCCACATCAGGGAAGCTGTTGCCCCCATTTGTTTTGTAGAAAGGCACCCACCAAGAAACCCATGTTAATGAGGACAAGGGCCTCTGCCCCGCAAGCCTGACCCAGTGGATGCGGGGGACTGTGGGTGGAGGCTTTTCAGAATACGAAAGCCCAATTTAAAAAAAAAGAGGACACCCAGATACCAACACCCTCCATGTAAATGAGTAAGGGATACATACACTATATTGCCAAAAGAATTGGGATTAATAAAAAAAGTCCCACAATGCAAATCCCTGTCAATCACATCATCCAGTGATGCAGGTCCTCATTAATCATTAAGAATATTGTCTGCCATCTTGCAGGAAAAAAAAAAAACAACCAACTGACACATCTGATCCTGCTGCTCGCTCACCATTAATGGCAGCTCCAGGGCCCCACCACTAATTGTAAAAAAAAGGGGCAGGGTCTACCAGCTGGTATCACTGATCAAATATGGACTTATAAGCAAATTGGAGAAATGGCACAACCTGCCTCT
This sequence comes from Lithobates septentrionalis, assembly GCA_037952835.1. Classification (NCBI taxonomy): domain Eukaryota; kingdom Metazoa; phylum Chordata; class Amphibia; order Anura; family Ranidae; genus Lithobates; species Lithobates septentrionalis. The sequence goes on from JBBDGP010000189.1 coordinate 532,651, forward strand.
CTCACTCATTGGGAGAAATCATTTGATTAAAATATCTAGCTCCATTAAAATACTATACCTTCTACAAGCTATTTATATTGAAGCACAAGGATATGGATTGTCTTACTCAGTCTATAATTTGTTTCCTTGTGGCATAACAAACATCTGAGAATCTCAATAAGATAATTACAGTTCCCAAGGAGGGACTCAGTTTTCCAAATATCAAACTATACAATTTAGCCTGTCTGTTGATGCATGCCTTGAACTGAATGGCTGGACAGTCTAGATACACCAACCTTGTTTATGAAATTGCCCTGGCTACCGTCTAGCAAGAGGTCAGGAAAAAAATGGCTACAGCTTTTATATGACAGCTTCTGGATGCCTGCTTGCTTGTTTTGTAAAACAAACCAGTGGGCAATGGCATCCCTGGTGATGTATTCAACCACATATGGTGAAATATCTAGTAAATTCTTTGAGCATGTGGCCTAGTATGGTTCGGGACAGGGGTAGTGCATGCTCACCCCTCCCCCCTTTCCTGGCCAGCCAAGCTGCATGCTCAGAGCCTAGATTTGATTTCTTGGGGGGTGTCACGGAACGTCCCACACTCCGCTTGAGTGCTTCCGTCATATACCACTTCCTAAGTTCTGGAACACGAGTCCAATAGATCTGGCCATAGGAACCCCAAGAACTAGACAACACCAGTCTTGGAGTACATCAGAACTACCTTTATTTTGAGATCTCACAGACCTTTATACAGCAGGGATGACTCAAAGCTAACCTAATTAACATGACCTAATTTACTACAAAATGTACCCAGACCAGATGACAGTCTTGTGGGCACCGAGCTTCACACATTAATACAATTAACAATACAAACAACAATCTCCCCCCTCCTCAGCCTAGACCATTCGTCTATTAGCCAGGGCTGGTGGCTAATGTGATCAGCTCTCTCAATTAACATAAACACATGTTGATAACACCAGCATCTCCTCACAGGATGTGTCCCAGCAGAATGAATCAGTCTTATCAGCAGGGGGCTGCTGGAGGAATCCCCCCCTCCCTCTTCAGGGACACAAATCTACAGTAAGGAGTCCCCATACAATATATACATGACTGAGTCCGATTAATACAGTTCAGACTGGATTTCTCATTCACCTCAAATGCTAGGGCCCATAATCGGTGGGCAACAGGCTTGCATACAGTCCTCTCCAACAGCCTCTGTTCTGGCTATGTCTGTGACATTTCTCCCCTTTCGGCAGGAGACTAACACAGGAGGAGACCCCAGACGGGTTGACTCCGAAGTTAGTCCATAGTTCCAGTCCTCTACTGCCTGTACCCACACAGTACCCCAAACAAATTATCCCAAACAGTGTATTACTCACCCAGCCATCCTCTGCCTCTCTCAGAGAACATATCTGCCGCTGGGGAGAGGCCCGGACTGGCCCTTCTCCCTGGAATCCTTTCTGCCGCTGGAGAGAAGACAGGGTGACTGGGCTCACTCTGTCATGCTGTTGGGGATCTGGGCCCACTGCCCAGCATCCCTGGGGTATACAGGTGGAGACTGAAGTCCCATCCACCTTCACAGGAAATCCATCCTCTGTTAGTTGAGGGCAGAGTCCAGCAGTCCTCGGCCCTGTTGCCAGCCCTTCTGCTGGAAACCCCACACCATCTGTTCCGGCTAACTGTTGGGGAGGGACAACACACACCTCCTCTCCCTTCTCCCCATGTATCTGCTGCTGGGAAGTGATTGCCATCTTCTCACCCTGAGCCTCCACAATTGCTGCAGGTGTGGGGCAGAGGTCTTGGACCCTCTGTCCGGTTGCCAGCACTTCTGCTGGGGGTTTGCTAGGTGGTTCCTCCTCTACAGAAATGTCTATTAAATCCCCAGTCTCTGGAAGTGGTAAAAGTGTGGGACAGAGGTCTTGGACCCTCTGTTCAGTTACCAGATCTTCAGCTGGAGAAGTTTGTTTTAACTCCATAGATGCTGCTGGCAGAAAATCACATGTCCCTGTCAGTGTTGTGGGAGAAAGGCCGACTACCTCTTCTCTCAGGAAGGCTGAAGCCACTGTTGGTGCTGGGCAGAACACAGTGAACTTTGGCCCTGATAGCAGCTCTTCTGCTGGAGGCTCATCAGGTTGTTCTTCCTCAGCAGAAAAGTCTATCAAATCCCATGTCTCTGCAACTGATGTCCAGGGATAGAGGTTCACCATCTCCTGTCCATGGAACCCAGAAGATGCTATCCTTTCTGGGCAGAGGTTAGCAGATCTCTGCCCTGTTGTCAGCACTTCAGGTTTGAGGACGGCAATCTCCGGATTTTCCACTGCCGATTCTCTGGCATGCTGCTGAACGTGTTCTAACAGTTTCCTGTATGCCCTTTCCAGATGCTGTTCCTTCCTTAGCAAATGGTCCAGATCAGGTTTGAGCTCTGAGACCCCTGCAAGACCGAGCATAGACTCTCTATAGTCTCTCATGTCCTCAAGGTCAGGTTCCCCCTCATCGCCAAACATAAAAAGATCTGTAAGGTTCTCCCACAGCAATCCAGGGCCGCCAAAGTCATATCCCTCCGGAGAGCATTCTGTTGTCTCCCCTAAATATCCCTCCATTGCAGAGCCCGATAACGATTGTCCAGCTCTATCTCCTGCTGGACCAACCTGTCCAACTCAGTCACCCATTGCTCCTGAGGCTGCTCTCCCAGGAATGCCATCCGCAATGCCCGTTGGTCACTGGCCCGTTGCTCTTGGGTTGGAAAGCACTTGCCCTGTTTAATACCAGCGAGACGGAGGGCTGCAATCCAGAGCTCCACCCGAATTTGCTGCCTAAGCTCCAGGTATTCATCCTCAGACACAGTCCTGGTGTATGTTGAAAGGATGATCCGCAGCAGCCCCGAGAACTCTGATGCCAGGTCCATATCTCCGCTGGGGTGACTGAAGTCTGCTATGCTGATCTTGGATCCAGTTGGAGGTTTGGATGTCCCAGACTTCAGGAAGCTTTCCCGCTGCTTGCCACCAATGTCACGGAACGTCCCACACTCCGCTTGAGTGCTTCCGTCATATACCACTTCCTAAGTTCTGGAACACGAGTCCAATAGATCTGGCCATAGGAACCCCAAGAACTAGACAACACCAGTCTTGGAGTACATCAGAACTACCTTTATTTTGAGATCTCACAGACCTTTATACAGCAGGGATGACTCAAAGCTAACCTAATTAACATGACCTAATTTACTACAAAATGTACCCAGACCAGATGACAGTCTTGTGGGCACCGAGCTTCACACATTAATACAATTAACAATACAAACAACAATCTCCCCCCTCCTCAGCCTAGACCATTCGTCTATTAGCCAGGGCTGGTGGCTAATGTGATCAGCTCTCTCAATTAACATAAACACATGTTGATAACACCAGCATCTCCTCACAGGATGTGTCCCAGCAGAATGAATCAGTCTTATCAGCAGGGGGCTGCTGGAGGAATCCCCCCCTCCCTCTTCAGGGACACAAATCTACAGTAAGGAGTCCCCATACAATATATACATGACTGAGTCCGATTAATACAGTTCAGACTGGATTTCTCATTCACCTCAAATGCTAGGGCCCATAATCGGTGGGCAACAGGCTTGCATACAGTCCTCTCCAACAGCCTCTGTTCTGGCTATGTCTGTGACAGGGGGCCTCACACACTTTTATTTTTTGTATGAGGTTTTCCTTTCAAATCTATACCAGACTCATGGGCTCTGGTGTGCATTTGTTATGGTACGCAAAAAAAAAAAATGTGTTCTTGCTGTAGCATGTGCTACAGCAAAAATGACATGCACAAAGAAAAAGAAATACTGTTTAAATTACTTGCAAAAACGCTCCAAAGTTCCCCTACAATACATAATGGATACACTCGTGCCTATTAGCAGAGAGAATGGGCATTTTTAATTTAACAGATTTAGCTTTCGCTGATTTCACTGGAGTACAGGCTTAGCGTCCCAGCTTCTTTGAAGTTTGATGAACCCATGTCGAATTGAACCCAGGGCAGTTTGACTCTTCACTAGGGATGGGCCGAATGGACCCCTGTTCGGTTTGGACAAGAACTTCCGAACACCGTGAACATTCGGACTCGAACACTGAACCCCATTAAAGTCAATGGGACCCGAATGTTAAATATCAAAAGTGCCCATTTTGAAGGCTTCAATGCAAGTAATTAGGCATACAATGGTTATAGGGGTCTGGGTCCTGCCCTGGGGGACATGGATCAATAAAAACAAAGTTTGTGAAAAATGTCATTTTTAAATGAGCAGTGATTTTTTTATTTTTAAAGTGAAAGCCTAAAAATTAAAAATTGCTTCCAATATAGTGCCAGGGGGTTCCCCTTAGTCTAACTGTAAAGTGGCAGATCTGTCTGTACCATGTCTAGAATCTGCTGCAGCAATAATTGAATTTATAAAGCCAAAAAATGACATTTTTCCTGTAAGCTGCCTTTATTTTGCTCAGCAACAGCTGGGGAGCCAGTGTGTATGATGAGGCCACAATGTAGTGCACTGGGAACAAGATTAGAGATTTTTTTGGATACATTCCGGTGTCACTTTGACTTTGAATAGAAATAATGGGTGCATTAAAATTGGTCTTTGGGTGTTGGTGGCGCCTTCCCACCGTAACCCTATAGAGATAATCTTGATGAAAGCAAGAATGTGGGTGTCAGGGACTGTATTTTTTTTCCGCTGCAGAAGATGGGGCAGAGAAATTTGCCAGATATAGTCTTCAGCTGATGGTGTGCTGCTGGTAGATGAGCTGCCAGGACCTTGGACACCCTGTGCTATACCATCATCCCTGTCAGTGGAGGCTGCTGAAAGGTAATGACTCGGTATCGAAGGGGCAGACTGAAGTGGGTAAGGAGGAGGGACAGATTTGTGCCCCTTTTGTGTGGCTTTTAGGTACTCTTGCCAACGGGCTGTGTGGTTGGATGTTAAATGCCTTGTTAGGCATGTGGTACCCAAATGGTTGGTGTTTTTGTCATGTTTGATGTGCCTGTGACACAGTTTGCAGATAGCAACAGTGCGATCTGCTGCAGATGTGCTGAAAAAGGCCCAGACAGCTGAGCTGTGGGGAGTGGGCCAGGAGATAACAGCTGCAGAATGTGATGGAATAGGGTGTCTGCTCTCTACTCTTTCTTGATGCCGACCTCCTTGGGGTTGTGCCGTGTCATCTTCAGTTTCCTCCTCTGCTCTATCTGGCACCCAAGTCGCATCAGTGACCTCATTATCATCATCATCTCCATCTCCTCCATCTTCATCATTACCACTGGAGACAACTTGGCAATACGCTGCGGCTTGGGGAACATGAATGCCAATTTGTCTACCAGTGTTCCTCCCTCTCTCTAGGCTCATGTTCCTGTCATCCTCAACCTCAGAACCAGCATCTGAATCCAGTAATGGCTGGACATCATCAAGGAGCAAGTAGCTGATGCTGTGGTCAAATAACTCAGCTGACTCCACAATGGCTGATGTTAGGGTTATGGCAGGAATAGATGTGGACAAGGAGGCAGGTTTGAAAACTAAAGACTAAAAGACTTTAACCACTTGCTTACCGGGCACTTAAACCCCCCCTCCTATCCAGACCAATTTTCAGCTTTCAGCGCTGATGCACTTTGAATGACAATTGCACGGTCATACAACACTGTACCCAAGTGAAATTTTTATCATTTTTTCACCACAAATAGAACTTTCTTTTGGTGGTATTTGATCACCTCTGCAGTTTTTACTTTTTGTTAAAAAAATGTAAAAAACTGAATTTAAAAAAAAAAAATGTTTTATTTATTTATATTTTGTTATAAAAAATTTAAAACGGGTAATTTTTCTCCTTCATTGATGTACGCTGATGAGGCGGCAGTGATGGGCACTGATAGGCGGCAGTGATGGACACTGATGGGTGGCAGTGATGGGCACTGATGGGTGGCAGTGATGGGCAGCACTGGCAGGTGGCACTGATTGGCACTACAGGTGGGCATTGATAGGTGGTATTTGTGGGCATTGGTAGGTGGCACTTGTGGGCACTGTTAGGTGGCACTGTGGGCACTGTTAGGTGGCACTGTGGGCACTGTTAGGTGGCACTTTGGGCACTGTTAGGTGGCACTTTCATTGGGCACTGATGAGGCAGATGTGCCTCTTCCACTTCGGGACCGATGTCCCTGACATGTGAGCCGGTGATCGGCTTTTTTTTCTACTCGCGCTGTCAGCGTGAGTAAAAAAAAAACGATTACCGATGTTTTGTTTACATCATGTGATCAGCTGTCATTCGCAGGGAGCGTGCACAGGGGAGGCAGTCATATGACGGCCTCCCGGGAATGCAGGTCCGCGCTGTGGCCGTCATTCGGCCATAGCGCGGATGTCTACTGGTTAAAGGCACACAGGTAGACTGTCTAAAAATAATAAGATTGGTTTATTGGATACAAAATTCATAAGGTAAAGACAATTAATACAAATGAATGCATATAATAGTTTTTTTTTCATGAGATTGGTGTTTTATACCCCACACATAACATTTGACACCACTTCGTACAATACATAGATATAGTAGTGTATCCGATAAGGCGGAAATCGAAATTCCCGTAATAGTGTTCCAGTTAGAGATGTAGGTAGGCAGGCATTGTGGGTCAGGACGTGAATCCGGGTGTAAATATTCTTTTATTTGCTCGACATGTTGCTAGTAGAGGTACGCTTCTTCAGGAGCATAAGAAATTCTATTGGATATACATGAAAAAACAATAAGTATACAGTTTATCAACATATAGAAGAGAAACCTAAATAATACATAACTAACAAAGGATACGAAAATTATTCCAACCAGGACAGTTAAAGTCCACTCTTTTAGTCTTTAGTTTTCATATGCCCAATTTGGGACATTGGCACACTACTATCTGTGTACCCACAGTGTCACCCTGTGTAAGTACACACTCACTTGGAATTTCCTTCAAGGAGGCAGGTTTATCCACTCTGGCAACTGCAGGGGACTGCACACTTGTCTCTGCTTGTGTGACAGAGGATGAGGAGAATGAAGAAGCTTTAGTAAGCCAGTCCACCACCTCCTCTGCATACTGTGGCTGGATAGCATGGGCAAACTCACTAAACAGAGGAAATGATGCCCTGCCTGAGGACTGACCACCACGTCCACCTTTGCCTGTGGACACATTTGTTGCTGGCCCCCTTACAGTGCCAAGGGAACGTCTGCCTCTCCTTGTTGTTCTCCCAGACATTATTGGGAGGGAGGGGGCGGTGCTTATAAGCAAATGTAAAGGAGAAGTTGAAATCTGTACGTAGATGCACTTTAATCAATGTAAAGAGGTGTTTGGTGCCCTTTAATTTGAGTACCCACACTACACAGACACACTCTACGGATACAATGTAATATACTGCAATATAATGCACCAAACATACAGTGATGCACAAAACAATATGGCATTAAACTGGCAGTAACGCACGCAAAACTATATGGCGTTAAGCTGGCAGTAACGCATGCAATATGACATGGCGTTAAACTGGCAGTAATGCAATCAAATAGACAGTGTTCAACCGTCTGAACTGAACTGAACTGTCCCTACTCTAGCTATATACTAGATACAAGATTACTGACACGGTCTCACTACACTACACTGAGACTATCTGAGCTGTCCCTAATCTAGCTGCACACTATGAAAAGCTGAATGATGGTCCCCCTCACTACACTCACACTATCCCTAGACTGACACTAAACTAATATTCTACACTGACAATTAAAGCAAAATAGCACAGTATTGCACACTAACTAATAGCACTAACCAGAGTTAGTTAATCTCTCTCCACACCAAAATCACACTGAAAATGGCTGCCATTGAAAGAATACTTTTATACTGTGGGGCGGGAATGAGCCATGATTGGATAAAGTCATGATGACAATGTCCAATCATGACTCTGACAGTGCTCTGTGCCCTGATTGGCTGAAGCTTTCACTGCTTCAGGCAATCAGGGCTTGCAATGCACTGTTCAACGCCACAATGCATTGTGGTCGGTTCGGCGAGCCGAACAAATGGTTGAACGTCCCGTTTGTTTGGCTGTTCTCTGAACATCCGAACAACGAAAGTTCAGCCCGAACTTATGCTCGGGCCAAACCGTTCGCCCATCCCTACTCTTCACTACCCTGGATATACCAGCCTACATTCCCTCAACATGAGGAAGGTGCCCTCCCACATGGGCTCCTTGTTCTGTGATTCACCTTGTTTTTTAGTCAGTGTCCTGGTGTTTCAGTGGACACAGAGGTGTATATGTTGGCTGCCGAAAGGTGAATATTATATCTATTTTAGACAATGTAGATTTGCTTTGTCAGTCTATGTATAATTTTACTCTAATTTAAATGGTGTGCTATAAAAAATACACAACATATTTTATGGTTTATATAGTTTAACAAGAGTTTGCTACTTTACTATATTGACTGTAGTAGTAATGAGATTCAGGTTTAGGTTGAATGTGGGTTCAACCCAAACCCAGCCTGTTCAATGTTAGCGGAATTGATTAATTATTTACTTCATATAGACCAGTTTTCCCACCTGATTTTCCAGATTGTTGTATGTAAACAAACATCTGGGGATCTTGGGGGACTTCATTGATCAAATACGATATTAATTTGTTAATGGCATCAGCCAAAATTCCTGACAATCTTGTTTACATTACAGATTTGCCTGGAGAGCTATCATTTAGTGGTGTAAATGCATCAGGAAAACATCATCGGGTGGCACGGAAACATCTCTGGGAGGTGGATCGTTGTGGTTGATGATATATTTACATTGCTGGATGATGTAATTGATGATGAATTTACAGTGGGGATGTTATTTAATTGTTTTCATTTTATTTTTGCTTTTAAAGAACTTTTTTTACAGTGTGGGCATGTGTGGGCATGTTATTTACTAAAAACACATGTGCTTTAAAACGATCAACCAAAATTAAGTCAGAAAAAAAGGACTTGATGGAGTTAATACCTCCGGTCGCTAGATCTATAAATGTACAAGGCCATGTCGTGTGGCCATGCCTATTGATAAAGACAGGATGACGAAATGCGTCTAGGCGTGACCACATGGCTTGTCTATCTGACAGCTGTCTCAAACTCTGCCCGGGAATCACCCCGGATAACAATCTAAGGATCGGTGAGAGTGTGGCATGCAGTCTGTGCAGTCATCATATTGCTCAATGCTTGTTTTTATTGTTCATTTAGTAAGTGCAAAATTGTAAGGGGGGTTATTTGAGGGGAATAAAAGCAATATAGGATTACACTATGAGGTCTGTTTCCCTTTGTTATGAGATACTGTGACTGGCTGATGATCCTGATCTGGAGTGACCTGATAAGGTTAAAGACACAATCAAAAGGCGTTTATATCTGGTTGGTCTGGTGAGTGCGAATTTTTATATATATATATATATATATATATATATATATATATATATATATATATATATATATATATATATATATATACACACCTGTCACATTTATGAAAACACTGAGTGGAGGAACCCTATTTAATTTCCATGAGCGCTGGATTCATGATTTATTTACTTATGAATTTATAATTATATTTATTTACTTTCACTTTTTTTGGGAATTAATAAAACAAGGTGCTAATGTACACTGTACTCACCCCCTATGAGAGTATATATCTTGGGGTTCCCTTATTATAATGGGTTCTTCCAGATTCTTACACAAACATCTATAATCTTTTAGGTGGACAGGATGAGGGGAAGATGCCCTAGTCCCTCAGAGCTGAAAAAATGTGCCTTGCTAAGTGGGGAGAGTTTGTTGCCCCCTTTTGCAAGTTACCCCCACCCACCAATATTTAAATCCATATGGATTGGTATTTTACAGAAATGGGTAGGTGCAAGCTCACTGCCTTCTTTTTCCTGCTCATGCAGATTACATGTCTATTTAAGAGTCTGATTGGAATTTTAGAGGGAACCCCATGCCAAATTTTCCATATTCTTAAAGGAACAGTGCCCATTTATTTAAACAAAAATTTCATGCGGTGCCCCTTAATATTCCATCCAGGCTACTCTCTGAGCCTGGTTGGTTAGGAAGGGAAATCAGCTAATATGTGCCTCCCCCTTCCCCGTACAAATCCAGGACACATTTTTTAAACATTGGTGGGGGGAGAGGGGAATACATTGAAAGGCACATTATCCCAATGTTGAGTGAAAAGGTCCTCTTCCCTGCATATAGTCCCCCTGTTTTTGTAAAAGATATAGGAAGTTGTAGGGGACATATTACAATCTGGAAGCCCCTTTTATAATAAGGGGGCCCCAGATACCTGCCCAGTGGAATGAGTACAGGGGTACATTACTATCACTTATTAATCATTCCCAAAAAATAACATTTAAATAATTTAAGTCTTTCAACACTGGCGAGATACCTTGCAAGGGGCAGGCAGTAAAGCCTCTCCCCCTTACAAAGCACTTTGTCTCATTGTTGGATAACATAGGGAAGGGTTATCATCACCCCTGTAACCTTTGTTTTGCTGTCTGTGCCCCTATTCAGAAGATTTCACCTCACTTTCTGTCCCAATGAGAATTGGATTTTGAAAAATTTGGGTTGTTGTAGAAACAAGGATTAGTGATAAAGCATCAGTGGAGACACCTTTTTTCCATATTACCTCTTACAGGAGAGAATTTCCCTTCCTAGGGCTAGACTTCCTCTCACTTCCTGTTGTCTCCCTCCGTTTGTAAGTAGGAGTCATTTGTAAGTTGGATGTTTGAAAATATGGGACCGCCTGTATATACTATACGGCCTGCCATATACACTCGGTGGAAAATTGGGCCTTAGGTGTTGGTGGTACCAGAACACTGTAAGCCTTCACAGTTACTCTTGGTGGGCGCTGGAACGGGCCCTGCTGTGACATATTATATCAAGAATTGTAATTACGTGCCCCTGTTAAACAGGAGCATAAAAATTGGGCCTTAGGCGGTGGTGGTGGCACAACACTGTAAAGCCTCACAGATAAGTTTGTTGAGCGCAGGAACAGGTCCTGCTGTGAAATGTTAGATCAAAAATTATAATAACGCACCCCTGTCAAACAGGGGCAGAAAAATTGGGCCTTAGGCGGTGGTGGTGGTTTTGGTGGCATAACACTGTAAAGCCTCACAGATACTTTTGTTGAGCCCAGGAACAGGTCCTGCTGTGAAATGTTAGATCAAAAATTGTAATTACGTGCCCCTCTTAAACAGGGGCATAAAAATTGGGCCTTAGGCCCTGGTGGTGGTTTTGGTGGCATAACACTGTAAAGCCTCACAGATACTTTTGTTGAGCGCAGGAACAGGTCCTGCTGTGAAATGTTAGATCAAAAATTGTAATTACGCGCCCCTGTTAAACAGGGGCATAAAAATTGGGGCTTAGGCCCTGGTAGTGGTGGCACAACACTATAAAGCCTCACAGATACTTTTGTTGAGTGCAGGAACAGGCCCTGCTGTGAAATATTAGATCAAAAATTGTAATTACACTTCCCTGTTAAACAGGGGCAGAAAAATTGGGCCTTAGGCAGTGGTGGTGCCACAAAACTGCAACCCCTCACAGATACTCTTGTTGAGCACAGAAACGAGCCCTGCTGTTAAATATTTGATCAAAAATTGTAATTACGCGCCCCTGTTAAACAGGGGCATAAAAATGGGGCCTTCTGCAGTGGTGGCGGTGGTGGTGGCACAACACTGTAAAGCCTCACAGATACTTTTGTTGAGCGCAGGAATGGGCCCTGCTGTGAAATCTTAGATCAAAAATTGTAATTACATGCCCCTGTTAAACAGGGGCAGAAAAGTTGGGCCTTAGGCAGTGGTGGTGGTGCCACAACACTGCAACCCCTCACAGATACTCTTGTTGAGAGCAGAAACAAGCCCTGCTGTTAAATATTTGATCAAAAATTGAAATTATGCGCCCCTGTTAAACAGGGGCATAAAAATTGGGCTTTAGGCAGTGGTGGTGGTGCCCTGAACCAAAAATATTCCTAGAAGCTATCATCATTAAGATTGATGAGGAATAGGATAGTCACTCAGCATAATAGGATAGTCACTTAGCATATGCAGTCTTCAAGGGATCCCACATCCATAGAAAAATCATTTGGTTACATCAGCATCAGGTGCTTGGTAGCTGGTGATCCAAGACTGATACATTTTTTCTGAATGTGAGCCGATCAACAGAGTCTGTGGACAGACGCACTCTGTGATCGGTTACAAAGCCTCCAGTAGCATTGAATGTGCGTTCAGAAAGAACACTGGATGCAGGACAGGCCAGTAGCTCAATTGCATATTGAGCAAGCTCTGATCATTTGTCCATCCTCATGACCCAGTAACTCAGTGGATGCTCTGTTGGAAAGGTCTCCAAGTCTGATCTTGCCCCTAGATATTCCTGCACCATGTAATTCAGACTCTGGTGATGGTTGCTGGAACCTATCAGACCTGAGCGCTTAGGACTGAAGAATTGCCTGAAGGCATCAGTCAGCCGGCCACCTTCTCCACTGCTCTTTCTGTGACTGAACGAAGCCTCAGCAACACGTTGTCTAGCACCAGGAAATTGTAACCTCCCAGGCTCTGCAAACACATTGCACAAACCTTTCTGCAAGGCCTCCCAAAGATGTTTCATCCTCAGCTCACTCTGTGAAGGCTGGATATGTTCAGCAACCTTACCCTTGTAACATAGATCAAGAAGGGTTGCCAGCCAGCAATGATCCCTCTCCTTGATACCACAAATCCTAGGGTCCTTTTGCAGGCTTTGCAGGATCAGGGAGGCATGCAGCGTAGGTTTGCAGAGTCATTCGATCCTGAGTCCTCTGGGTCACTAAGGATCACATGATCCTCAACCACCTCTGGTGCATGAGGTGAACTATGATGTAATCGGTATTGCTGAAACTTGGCTTCAATCCTCACATGACTGGGCTATTAATATTCCTGGCTATGCACTCTTTCGGAGAGACAGGGTAAAAAGGAAAGGTGGCGGGGTCTGTCTCTATGTGGGAAGTGATCTCAAAGCAAGTGTGAAAGAGGACCTGATTGATGGAGAGTGTGATGAGTCTGAAGCATTATGGGTGGAGCTGCATATAGATGGGCATAGTTCAAAGTTAATCATTGGAGTTTGTTATAGACCACCCAATGTTAACGAGGAGGTGGAGACTCAGCTCCTTGCACAGATGGAAAGGGCTGCAAGGGCTGGGACAGTGATAATAATGGGAGATTTTAACTACCCAGAAATTGACTGGAGTAATGGCACTGCTGGGACAGTTAAAGGGCAAACATTTATAAACCTAGTACAGGACAATTTTATGGTCCAGTTTATTGAGGCCCCAACTAGGAATGAAGCTCTGTTGGACCTGGTAATCTCAAACCATGCAGAGCTTATTACTAATGTGCAGATAAAGGAACACCTGGGTAGCAGTGACCATAACATGATTTCATTTGATGTTAGCTGTAAACAAGAAATACATAAGGGAAAGATAAAAACACTTAACTTCAAGAGAGCAACTTTTCCGAAGATGAGGGCTGCTCTTGAGGACTTAGACTGGGAGGGATCATTGGCAGCGATAAACACAGAACAGAAATGGGAATTCTTCAAAAAGACTGTTTGGGACCTCACTGCAAAGTATATTCCCATGGGCAATAAGTTTAAAAGGCTAAAAAGAAAACCTATGTGGTTCACGGTCAAAGTTAGAAAAGCTATAAACAATAAGAAAAGAGCTTTTAAAAGATATAAAAATGAAGGAACACTAGAGTTGTTTAAATGCTACAAAGAATTTAACTGAATATGTAAAAAGGAAATCAAGGGTGCAAAAATTCAAAATGAACGACAGATCGCAAAAAATAGTAGGACAAACCCCAAAAAATTCTTCAAATATATTAATAGTAAAAAGGTCAGGTCTGAGCATGTAGGCCCTTTACAAAATAATCTAGAGTGGGTGACTGGGGGCAAGGAGAAGGCTAATTTATTAAATACTTTCTTCAGCTCTGTGTATACAAAAGAGCATGGGGAAGCTCATGTCCATAATGGGGGTGGTATTGACACAGCCCCCAATGATCCACAATGGCTCAAAAGGGATATGGTCCAGAAATATTTAGGCAGAATAAAGGTGGATAAAGCACCTGGACCTGATGGCATCCACCCACGGATCCTAAAAGAATTGAGCTCTGTAACTTCAAAGCCATTGTATCTAATTTTTAGGGACTCATTAATGACAGGAATGGTACCACTGGATTGGCGCAGGGTGAACGTGGTGCCTATATTTAAAAAGGGATCAAAGTCTTTACCAAGTAACTATAGACCTGTTAGTTTAACTTCTATAGTCGGGAAGATACTGGAGCATTTAATAAAAGACCCCATAGACGAGTTCTTGCTGGAAAAAAACATTTTAAGCAACAGACAGCATGGATTCATGAAAGACAGAAGTTGTCAGACAAACCTGATTTCTTTTTATTTTCATTTCAAGTTTATTGAAAGAAGGATAGTAACAAGAGAGTACATTGTATATTGCATAATTTGCAGGTGCAACTGCGTACTTTTCGATTTTTACAGAATAAACAATCAGTGTGAAACTCGTGTAGAAGTCTCATTGCTATATAGACACCGTCCGACTAGAGAAATTTCTACTGAGCTGACTTCGTGACTGTATAAAGTATGGTGTTTCTATCTACACTGCGCAAACCATTGCGACATACATTTCTTATCAGTTGTTCAGTTCATTTATTATTGAGAACAATCACAAATGTGATCTCTATGATTCTCTGAAACAAACTAACTCACATCTATAAGAGAAGTACGTATTTCAAAAATATATACCAGTAAGAACATAGGCCACAGGTCAGCCATGAGGGGTTAAGAGATTAGATGTAGAGAAGGAGGTAAGTAAAAAAAGGAGGAAATAATAATGTGAAGGACACAAAAAAAGGGTACAGAGGCAGGGCACCCGCCCAGGACCACACTGACCCCCCCAAACCTAATTCAGGTGGGGAAGTCTGCAGAGTATTTGAAGAGCAACCAAGGCTGCCATGTTTTGTGAAATCGTTCAATATGGCCTTTGTCTTGGGCCAGGATGTCTTCCATTTCATGGATTTCACTAACCCTCGACAGCCAATCCCTAATAGTGGGAGTCGACGAAGACAGCCAATGTAGAGGTATTTGAGATTTCGCTGCGTTGAGGAGATGAATCGTCATCGAGCGTTTGTAGCGTTTAAAGGAGATATTGGATAGGTGTAATAGACAACATGCTGGGGTCAGTTCTACTCTGGTTTCTGTGATTTTTTTAATTAAGACCTTAACTTCATTCCAGAATGGTTCAATTTTGGGGCAGTACCACCAAATGTGGGCTAGGGTGCCTTTTTCAGAGTGACATCTCCAGCATGTGTCTGGTTTTTGTGTATCCCATTTGTGTAATTTGTCGGGGGTGCTGTACCAATGGGTCAGGAGTTTGTAATTAGTTTCTTGCAGCTTTGTGCTTATGGAACATTTATGTGCTAGGATAGCCACGTACCTCCATTGTTTGTCTGAGATCTCCAGTTCAAGTTCTTCCGACCATCTCCTCCTATGCCCGTCCGATATCTCAGTCCCTGAGCAATTCAGCCACCTGTACGCGGCAGAAGTGGCCTTTGTGATTGGAATTCCCTCCCGACACACCGACTCCAATGCCGTCAGGGGTCTGTGTAGTGTTTGGGGTTCTTTAATGTTACCTAGGTAGCTTCTTATTTGGAAATATGTCCAAAGTTTCAATTGGGGTCGGTTTAATTCTGACTTGAAAGACAACCAATCTCTGAATTTGTTTTCAGTGTAGCAGTCTCCGGCCAACAGGGGATCACCCGTCGGAATCGTCTTAAGAGTCGGGTTATGTAGGCCCGGGACAAAGTCCGGATTGTCTGTCAGAGGTGTCAGCGGGCTGGGTGTCGTGGTCAACTTTTTTTGTTTAGCTAGCCAGTTAATGGTCTTCAGTGTCGCGCCAGTGATCGGGTGCGTACTAACAGCATGAGGAAGTGTTTTGATAGGGGACCATGGTAGATATTTAAGCGGAAGCGTGGTGAGCGTTGACTCTAGTGATACCCAATCTTTCTCCGAATCATGGCAGTGCCAATCCATGATTCTGGTTATGTGTGAGGCCTGATAGTAACTGCGGAAGTTCGGAAATTGAATTCCTCCTAGGTCTTTGGGTTTGACCAGGGTGCCTAACTTGATTCTGGGTTTTTTATGTTGCCAGAGAAATCTCGTGACCATTGTATTAAGATCATTGAAAAATTTCTGAGGTATCTCTATCGGTAATGTGCTGGTCAGGTACAAAAATTTGGGCAATATGACCATTTTCACTATGGCCGCTCTGCCGAACCAAGAGAAAAACTTCTCATTCCAATTTGTTAGATCTTTCGCACAATTCTTTAGAAAGGTCACGAAATTTTTCTCATATGCCATTTTTAGAGATGGTGTAAGCCAGATTCCTAGATATTTTAGCTTGGCCCCATCCCAGGTAAATGTTGAGTTTGCCTGTGTTAACTTGAGTACACTGTCTGGGAGGGAGAGGTTCAGGGCCTCTGACTTTGTGTAATTAATTTTTAGGTTGGATATAAATCTGAAATGTGCAAATTCTTGTAACAGGTTGGGGAGCGTTGTAGTCGGCTTCGTTAAGAAGAACAATAAATCATCTGCGTATGCCGCTATCTTGTATTCTCTATTTTTAATCTGGAAGCCTTGTATTGCTGTATTCTTTTGCACTGTTCTAATAAAGGGCTCCAGTGAAAGAATAAATAAAAGGGGCGATAGGGGGCAGCCCTGTCTAGTCCCATTTTTAATATATATTTTTTCTGAGAGAATTCCGTTAATTTTTAATTCCGCTGCCGGGTTCTGATAAAGGGCCGAGATCCAATGCAACATGTTCGGACCCAGGCCCACTCCTCTACACACCGCCAGCATGAAATCCCATGCCACGCGATCGAAGGCCTTCTCCGCGTCTGTTGAGAGGTGAAAGCCTTCGATCTTCCGCTGTCTCGCAGCCTGTGTCAGCAAGAGGGCCTTAGTTACATTGTCTCTGGCCTCCCTGTTTGGCATAAAGCCCACCTGTTCCAAACCAATTAATTTTGAGAGCAGCGGCCCCATCCTCAACGCAATGATCTTTGCGAACAGCTTGACATCGAGGTTCAGCAAAGAGATGGGACGGTAGCTAGCACACTCCTCAGGGTTCTTGCCCTCTTTCGGTAAAACCGTGATATGGGCAGAAAGGAAACCAGGAGTAATACATCTTGGCTTGGATAAGGCGTTCAACGCATCTTTTAGGGGTTCAGCCAAAGTCTCTATGAAAGATTTGTAATATGTGGCGGAATATCCGTCAGGACCCGGGCTCTTGCCTGTTTTAAGTAATTTAATGGCCTGTTTGACTTCCTCTGTAGTGATTGGGGCTTCTAGAAAATCTGAGTCTTCCGTGGGCAAGGATGGTATTCCGCTATTTCGTATATAGTCTTGTATGATTTGTGTCCTATCCCCTAGCATTTGTGGAGATTTATGTTGTGGGGGCAGGTTATAAAGTTTCGTATAAAAAGTGTGGAAGTGTTTAGCTATTGCCTCAGGTGTAACCTCGAGCTTTCCCTCTTTGGATCTGATTCCAACTATTTGATTGATTGAGTTTTGTTCCCTGAGGGCCCTCGCCAAGAACCTCCCAGCTTTGTCGCCTGACTCATAGTAGAGCCGTCTCTTAAAGAAAAGAATCCTTTTGGCCTTAGTGTGGAGAATCTGCTGTAAATCTTTCTTTGCCTCCAGGAGGCTCTTGGCTGAAATCTCCGATAGAGATTGTTTATGTGACAATTCCAGTGACTCAATCTGGGTAAGTAATTTCCTGATTTGGGCATCTCTTTCCTTTTTGCGTCTAGAACCCATCCCTATCAGAACTCCTCGTATGGTACATTTATGTGCTTCCCACACTAGTAGGGGGTCTATCCCAGGTGTGTTATTGTGTTTGAAGAAATCGGTGATGTTGCTTGTAAGTACAGGTAGGAGTGTCTGATCTGATAATAAAGACGTGTTCGGGGGCGTGGCTTAGCCAGCGAGCGAGATGGCAGCACACTAGAGGAGCTCCTGTGGATAGACGCAGCCGAAAGCACATTACCCTGAGCACTTGGATCGGGAGGTGGGCAGACTGACTCACCAGACCCCTCACCTCAAAACACGCCGTACCCCAGCCTCGGCCTCTTCCAGAAGCATCTCGGAGTTCCTGAAAACTAAACCCGCGGACCGCGGCAACGTGAAGGAACCCAAGATGGTGGGCGCACAGCACGAGGAGGACGAATACAGCGAGGATTCGCAATCCGCACTGGAGGACACAGGTAGGAGTGGGAAACGCCTGAACAAAACCCTAACCTACTCAGACATGTCTGTCTTTGCTGCAGACATTAAAGCAACATTCTCAGCAGCAATCACAGACCTGAAGTCTAATCTACTAGTACTCTCAGATAAGATGGAAGCAGTGGAAGTGCAGGGAAGACATAGAGACAGAGCCCTCCTCAGACTGGACAAGATCGCTGACACACATGTCTCACATTTCATTGAAATGAACCGACACATAGAGGACCTCGATAACCGAGGAAGAAGGAACAATATAAGGGTGAGAGGGATCCCTGAGTCAGTGGACAGTGACCAAATAATACCTGCCTTGAAGCGTGTTTTCAACAGCCTCTTAGAAAAGCAGGAGGACTCAGACATAGAATTCGTCAGAGCACACAGAGCACTCAGAGCTAGAGGCCCAGACACAGCTCCCCCAAGAGATATAATATGCTGCTTGCAGAGTTTCCCCCTCAAGGAAGAAATCATGAGGAAGGCAAGGAGAAATGAACACATAATCTTTAATGGGGCAAACATCATGTTATACCAAGATCTCTCACAGATCACATTGAGAAACCGCAGGGCGCTTCGACCCCTCCTAGATAAGCTGAGAGAAAAAGACATACGCTACACTTGGCGTTTCCCTTTTGCCCTAGTGACCACATTTGCTGGGAAACAGCTTATCCTGCGCACACCAGACGACCTCCCTGAATTCTGTGCTGCACTGGATTTAGATCTAGTTGATCTACCCGATTGGTATCAGGAGTTCTCCGTGCCACCCCACACTGGAAGCCCACCCAACTCCCCGCTCTCCACGCCTGAGAAACAACTTTCTAAAAAAATGAAACATGGAAGGGGAGGGGGCTCAACAAGGGGGACTCCCAACACACGCTCCACGTTATCTAGATTTCGTAATCTTAACTAACCCAGTGAACTTTACACCGGAACCTCTCTAAGAACTCACGTTTATAAGGATTTAACAACAGGACTGATCATGGTCGCTGTATATCCCCGGGACCCCACGGACTTGTGAAAAACCAAGCAGCCCCTCATCTACGATCGCAGTTAATGACCGAAGCAGACGTAACCATTTAGAGTCCACATTATAAAATGGGTTTTCTGCAGTTATGGTCCAGAAGCGACATACCACAGCATCTACCTGCGAAGTGACGCTCCATGACACTGACTCCAAACGGAGCCACCATTCCACAAGATGTGTGTTACACTAACTGTTTAGAGTTTTCTGCATTTAACTCACTAGCTCTGAAACACCATAGGCCACAGGCCGATCAAACAATTCTGTGTTCTCCATTTTTCTTGTTTTTTCTTTTACATTTTTACATAAAACCCAAGAGTAGATGTTGACTCATGGGGGTGGGTTGTGACCCAAAGTGAGACTTATTAACCAGGATCTATCTACAGTCGTGAGCTTGGGAGAGGGATGCAGGAACAAGATGTTTCCCCTGGATCCAAACACAGTTAAAGCCAAAAAGAGGCTGCGTCGTTCATTTTTTCTCCGTTATACTAGTTTTCACAGTTCTCTAGTGTACAACAAGTGCTACTTTTTGAGACTTTTATTTTAATTTTTTTTTTTATATATATATATTTTTCCGCTCGTTGACCTCCCACGCACCCTCAAAAGTGTACCGGAGCTGAGTTCTCTTGACTCTGATACACTACTTAACTACTTTAGCGTGGTGAATTAACTGACTAAAGTAAACACAAGTTCTCTTTTTGGAGGTGTACTCACCTCGTGTTACCTTACCTTCTCACAGCTTCTCTTCTTTCTTCCTTTACCTCTTTGTCTACCCCTTCCCCCCACCCTTTTATCAAACAATACGATATTATAGTGGAGATTGGTCGTTAACTACCACATTAGAATCTTTTACAGGTCCTACGCTGCGACTCCAGATATCTGTAAATTCTGATGGCTTATTCAACATTGGGGAAATCCCCCAAGGTGATTTCACATAATATACGAGGTCTCAATATCCCAGAAAAAAGGACATCTCTTCTAAGGGAACTGAAAAAGGGTAAGCCTCACTTTGTTCTCCTCCAGGAGACCCACTTTAAAACAGGCCACGTCCCTAGACTTACCAATAACTATTTCACTGAGGCATACCATGCAACGAATAATAACGCTAAAACCAAAGGAGTCTCAACTCTAGTGAGCAGAGATGCCCCATTTACCCTCAGAGGGAGTCTGATAGACCCAGAGGGTAGATACTTATTTCTAAAAGGATTATATTACAACAGACCCATCACGTTAGCAAACATATATTTCCCCAATTCAGGCCAAGTCACCTTTTGCCAAAAAATAGTACATGAACTGACAGGGTTCGCATCAGGATTACTTATATTGGGAGGTGACTTTAACGTCCCATTAAACCCAGCAGTTGATTCCTCTTCAGGGAAATCCTGCATCAAATACAGTGCCCTTAAAAAAATTAAGACCCTTCTTAATTCCCTACAGCTAGTGGACACATGGAGGTTCCTTCACCCTGATGACAGAGACTTTTCCCATCATTCAATCCCACACAATAGATATTCCCGCATAGATTTACTGTTCATAACCCAAAGAGATCTACCTAATGTTACAGACGCACAAATAGGGGTTCAGGTGCTGTCCGATCACGCACCCATATCTCTTCAAATAGATTTAAACACACCAACCCCTAGATCAAACCTATGGAGACTTAACTCGTCACTTATTACAGACCCAGAACTGACGCCCAAAATAACTACCGCACTGACTGATTACTTTAGAAACAACACTACCACCGAAATGGATCCAATGACAATTTGGCAGGCACACAAATGCTGCATCAGAGGAGAATTAATTAAACTAGGGTCCCAAAGAAAGAAAAAACAAGATCAAGAAGTAAATACACTGATAAACAAAATACATAAGTTGGAAAACAGCCACAAACAGTCACTATCAATGAAATCAGCCCAGGAATTACTTGACACCCGTAAGACATTACAACAAATCTTTGATCGCAAAACTAAAAGAATGCTATTTTTAAAAAAAGCAATATTCTATGAAGCGGGAGACAAAACAGGCAGAATACTAGCCAGAGCATTGAAAGAAGCTAATTCAAAGAATAACATTGCTGGAATTAGATCTCAAAAAGGAACGCTAGATGTTACAACAGAGGACATAGCAACACACTTCCAAAAATTTTACTCACAATTATATAACCTACCCACACAACACAAACCTTACGACATAAAGGTAAACAGACAACAAGCAATACAAGACTACCTCACTGAAAGTGGGCTTCCCAAACTCAGTGACACAGAGACCTCCTCATTGGAAGAGGAAATATCAGAATCAGAAATTAAATCAGCAATAAAGGACCTCAAAGCAGGGAAAAGTCCGGGCCCGGACGGCTTTACATCCATTTACTACAAAACATTTGACCAAATCCTAATACCCCCCCTACATAGAGCTTTAAATGCTTTATCCTCAACCTCCACTGCACCAACCGAATTCCTAGCTGCACACATTACTGTAATACCAAAACCAGGGAAAGACCCCACTGACTGCAAAAGCTACCGACCCATCTCACTACTGAATTTAGACTTAAAAATCTTAGCAAAAGTAATGGCTAATAGATTAAGGCTCAGTCTACACTCCATTATAGGCCCGGAACAGGTGGGCTTCATGCCCAATAGAGAGGCAAGGGACAATGTGATCAAGGCCCTTCTACTATCACATGCAGCTGCCAATGGGGAATGCGAGGGCCTTCTCCTGTCCACAGACGCGGAGAAGGCCTTCGATAGAGTCTCTTGGGACTATATGCTAGACACATGTAAATATGTGGGGCTGGGTCCGAAAATGATGAAATGGATCTCAGCTCTTTATGACAAACCGTCAGCTCAGTTGAAAATCAACGGTACGCTATCAAAGAGGGTCTTGATCACAAACGGTACCAGACAGGGATGCCCACTGTCCCCCTTACTATTCATCCTATCCTTAGAACCATTTATCAGAAAGATTAACCTAGATAACTCAATCACAGGATTTAAAGTGGCAAATAAGGAATACAAGACCGCGGCGTACGCAGATGACTTGCTATTCTTTCTGACCAACCCGCACGTAACAATCCCTAACCTAATGAAACAATCCACACACTATGGATACTTGTCAAACCTTAAAATAAACTACACAAAATCTGAAGCGATGAATCTATCCCTTACGGATGAATCCCTGACCAAAACCAAAAACAACTCCTCCTTTAGGTGGGAAACTAAATCCCTCAAATACCTAGGAATTAACCTGACACCAAAAATAACATCCCTATATGAACGTAACTTTCCAACTCTACTGCAAGAAATAAAAAAGGACTTAAAAACATGGCACAATAAATACTTTTCATGGTTTGGGAGGGCGGCAATATTGAAAATGGTTATTCTCCCCAGACTGCTTTACCTACTCAGATCACTCCCAATTAAGATCCCACAGGTGTTCTTTAGAAACTTACAATCCACCCTTATCCAATTTCTCTGGGGACACAACAAAGCCAGAATCAAATTCCAATTACTATCAAGACCAAAAGATCAGGGGGGTATGGGTTTACCAAACTTCTACAACTACTATATGGCCTCTCACCTCACAAGGGTGATTGACTGGCATTGTCACACTGACTCCAAAGACTGGGTACCACTGGAAACCTCAATACACCAATCCCCACTGAAATTTTCCCCTTGGATACCCTGGAAGACACAGAACCCCAAACTTAAAGACCACCCGCTGACAGGCACCACGCTCAACCTATTCCAGAAGGTAGTAAACACCACGACTTTGACCTCAGTCCCCAGCCCACTCTCACCGCTGATGGACAATCCTGATTTTCCCCCTGGAATCAATAATAAGACCCTACAGACACCTGAAGGTAAACAACCACTACTCGCCACACATTGTATTCATAAAGGCAATATTAAAGACATCAACTCACTAAAAGTAGACAGTGAACTGCGGCAATTACCCACATGGTCATATTTCCAAATACGCAGCTACCTCACCAGTAAACCTAGAAATACACTTTGTTTTAGGCGGCTGTCAGAACTAGAAGACATCTGCCTAAAAGGCACACCACTAGGTAGAGCAACCTCAATCACATATAGCTGGCTACAAAAGACAAAAGAGTCAACAGATGATAGATTTAGAACCGACTGGTCCAAGGCCCTACAAATAGAGTTCACTGACAAACAATGGAACACAGCTTGCATTATGGCAAACAAATGTTCCACAAATACCAAAACACAAGAAACGTCATACAAACTCCTGACACACTGGTACAGAACACCTGATAGGCTTTCGAAATGGTTTCCTCGCTCCTCAGACAGATGCTGGAGGTGTGGGGAGGCAAAAGGCACCCTGATTCATATCTGGTGGGAGTGCCTTATTCTGAGAGAATTCTGGGACAGGGTCAGGGATCTAGTCAAGCTAATCACGGAGACAAGTTTGCACCTAGACGCACCTTGCTGTTTACTCCATATTTCAAATTTTCCGCTTCGACGGTACAAAAAATCACTGACAAAGCATTTACTCAATGCGGCCAAGACCTTAATTCCACTTTACTGGAAAAATAAGAAACCTCCTTCCATACAAACATGGTTAAAAAAAGTTGATGAAATCTGTCACATGGAGGACACCGTGGCGCAGTCCACAGACAAAGCAGAAAAGTATCAAAAAACATGGTCTCCGTGGTTTACTTTCATATTCTCCAAAACATATGAAGAGCTGATGGCACAATGAGAAATATAACAAAGAAACATAAACCATATGTTCGTGATAACGACCACTCTCCACCGGACGAGACTTACAACATAATAAACAAACACCTAAAACAAGCAGTCTCAGACTATAATACCCCGTCCCAAAAACTCTTCTCTACTTTCCAACTGTTCTATCCTTTTCTAACTCATAGAATCAAAGTTGTCTATAATAGCAGAAATTACAGTGATGCAATGAATATTGTATGATACCAATTGAGAGATTGTTATGATGTATTATAACTCAAAGACCAGACGAACTACATAGCACACATTGGCCCAATATTATCTAGTTGTAGCGAGCTACTACTTTCCTGCTGCAGGTCAGAAATATGTGTCCACGAGAACCTGTGATATATATCTTTTTCATTTAAGTGTTATATGACTTTGATTGTAAGCTGTATAAAACTTCTCAATAAAATCTCTTTAATGTTAAAAAATAAAGACGTGTTCAGTCTCCATGTCTGCTGTTGTCTGCCTGTGTTCTGTAGATCCAGAGACAGTGAAATAGGTGCATGGTCCGATATTGTTTGTGTACCTATTTTCGCGGCGGAAATTTTTGATAGGTCTCTCTGAGGGACAAATATGCAATCCAGACGGGCATATCTGTTATGTGGTGTCGAGAAATGGGTGTAGTCTCTGCCATCAGGATTAAGAAAGCGCCAGGAGTCCACCAACTGGAGTTTGTGTAAGAGTGATTTAATCTTTTTCAAAATTTTATAGGTAATGCAAGGGGGGGAAAGGGGGGGGGGAGACAACAACACAACTCTAACCCCTATTAACCCCCCCTTCACCCCTGTGCAGTTATGTAAATCTTTGTGATTTGCAACCGGAATCTCAATGCTTCATGGCTGGATGCTAGTGTAACAGTGAGCCACGTCCAGGGCGCATCTGACAGCACATCTGGAGACAGTGCAGCTTCTTCAATCAACAAGAGATGTGGGTCTGGAGGGGTAGCTCTCCTTCTAAACAAGCTGTTAGGCCCGCCTCCAGAGCTCAATGGCTGGGCAGGGAGCTATGGGAAGTTGTCACCACTACCCCTCCGATTGATGCTTATGGAAGTGTTCATCTCTTTTCCTTTCCTCTGCTTTCCCTCCCCCCTGGGGGGAATATCCCGCAGGCGACAGCAAACATGACATGAACATCAGTGTGGTGAGAGTTATGCTTTGGGTATCAAATTTGTAGAGGGCATGTCCAAGATGATAGAAGGCATCTATTCACATTCCTGGGCTCTGGATGGACCGGCCGGTCTCCTCGGAGTATCTGCAGAAGAGCTGTTTCCTTTATTCTGTTTATGTTTCTTCGGCAGTCTTTTGTCTGGAGAAGAGAGTGGAGAGGTGGGGGGACTCCTGACCAAGGGTGGTTGTAAGATTTCCTCATACCATTCCGGCAGATCCATTGGTTCCAGGTCTAGTGCTTCACAGAACTCTGGCAGATCAGCTGGGGAACGAAGGATAGCTTGATGGCCATTATATGTGACAGTGAGAGCGAAGGGAAATCTCCAAGTATATCTCAAGTCTTTTGCTCTCAGTTTCTCCAGCAGGGGTCGCAGTGCACGTCTGTTCTTCAGAGTGATCTGAGAGAGGTCCTGGAACAGCATGATCGTGGCACCATTAAATATGATTTGATCATTTTGTCTCGCTTTCCGCATGATCTCTTCTTTGGTAGCAAAGCTTTGAAGGCAACAAATTATGTCACGGGGTGGTGCGGTATCAGAGCCTCTGGGCCTGAGAGCTCTGTGGGCTCTTACAAAGTCAATTTCAGCGTCTTCCTGCCTCTCAAGCAGGCTGTTGAAGACTCTCCGGAGTGCTGTGGTGATCTGATCTTGATCTACTGATTCCGGAATCCCCCTTACTCTGATATTGCATCTCCTCCCCCTATTGTCAAGGTCTTCGATATGTCTATTCATGTTAATAAAGTGCTGCATATGGTTTGATGAGACCAGCTCTAGCTTGTGAATAGCTTTATCCCTCTGTCTGCCTGCACTTTCGACCGCCGCTATCTTTTCATTTATCACTATCATGCTTGTTTTCAAGTCCGTTATGGCGGCTGAAAACGTTGCTTTTATGTCTGCAGCAAATACCGACATGTCCACGAACGTGAGCGGGTGGTCCGGTTTGGACTTACCCCTGCTGATGTCTTCAGAGGCGGACAGTGAGTCCTCGCTCTCTCCTTCCTCCTGTGGCGTCGGCGCCATCTTGCTTCTCGGGGTCCCGCTACGGGCCGCTGATTTATGTCTGAAGATTTCAGCGATGTTGGCGCTGGCCGAAGCCGAGTTTCGGCGTGTCCGTGGTCCAGGTGTCCAGTGTAGCTTTCTGCCCGGCATTTGTAGGCTGTCGGTCGGGTGTTAGGGCTTAGAACCTCCGTGTGTGCCTCAGAGCCTCTTCAGTGAGCAGCCATCTCCGCCGCGCGCCAAGCCACGCCCCACCTGATTTCTTTTTATGAAGAGGTAAGTAAAACCTTGGACAGAGGGGTGGCTGTGGACGTGGTTTACTTGGATTCTGCAAAAGCGTTCGATACAGTTCCGCACACACGGCTCATGTGTAAGTTAAAGTCTACAGGCTTGGAAATATCAGTTTGTAAATGGATAGAAAACTGGCTAAAAGACAGAATTCAGAGAGTAGTGGTTAATGATTCTTACTCTGAATGGTCTAAGGTTATCAGTGGTGTACCCCAAGGTTCAGTGCTGGGACCCTTACTCTTTAATATCTTTATAAATGATATTGGGTCTGGGATCAAAAGTAACATTTCTGTCTTTGCAGATGACACCAAGCTATGCAGTGGAATAACGTCCTTACAGGATGTCTCCAATTTACAAGCCGACCTCAATGCACTGTCTAATTGGGCGACTATGTGGCAGATGAGGTTTAATGTTGAGAAATGTAAAGTTATGCACTTGGGGGCTAAGAATATGCATGCATCATACATACTAGGGGGAGTACAACTGGGGGAATCCGTAGTGGAGAAGGATCTGGGGGTTTTGGTAGATCATAAGCTCAATAATAGCATGCAATGCCAAGCTGCGGTTTCCAAAGCGAGCAAAGTTCTTTCTTGTATTAAGAGAGGTATGGACTCCAGAGAGAGAGATATCATTTTGCCCCTGTACAAATCATTAGTAAGACCTCATCTGGAATATGCAGTTCAGTTTTGGGCACCAGTTCTCAAAAAGGATATCGGGGAACTGGAGAAAGTGCAGAGAAGGGCAACCAAACTGATAAGAGGCATGGGGGAGCTCAGCTATGAGGAAAGATTAGAGGAACTGAATTTGTTCACTCTTGAGAAGAGGAGAATAAGGGGGGATATGATCAACATGTTTAAATATATAAGGGGTCCATATAGTGAACTTGGTGTTGAGTTATTCACTTTACGGTCAACACAGAGGACAAGGGGGCACTCTTTACGACTGGAGGAAAAGAGATTTCATCTCCAAATATGGAAAGGTTTCTTCACAGTAAGAGCTGTGAAAATGTGGAATAGACTCCCTCCAGAGGTGGTTCTGGCCAGCTCAGTAAATTGCTTTAAGAAAGGCCTGGATACTTTCCTAAATGTACATAATATAACTGGGTACTGACATTTATAGGTAAAGTTGATCCAGGGAAAATCCGATTGCCTCTCTGGGATCAGGAAGGAATTTTTTCCCCTGCTGTAGCAAATTGGAGCATGCTCTGCTGGGGTTTTTTGCCTTCCTCTGGATCAACTGTGGCTATAGTATTGGGTATATTGGATTGTACATTTTTTTTTTTGTTTTTTTTTGTTTTTTTTATGCTTGGACTGGATGGACTTGTGTCTTTTTTCAACCTGACTAACTATGTAACTATGTAACCTCCTCCCAGCCACGTACAACTCCATGGATTTCTGGGGACTGCAAACGATCCCTTGACGACTGCTGCTGATGCTGAGTGTTATCCTCCACCTCCATGCTGACACAATCCTCCTCCTCCTCTTATTCTTCCTGTGTGATTGGCGGGCCTTCAGGAATACTCTCATTTATCCATTAAATGCATGTGCCTCCACTGTGGGGACACTTATACTTTAGTGTTAGGACCACAGATACAAGGGTGCCGTGACGTGGCTCTGTGGCTCACGCATGCGTTTGCAAATGCGTGCGGACTAAACCCCTTTTTTAACGCTTACTGTTAGATAGGTCAATTTGGTTGTCTGCAAGCTGGTGGTAAGTAGACTTTGGCTTTTTCCTGGGCATTCCCCAGACACTTGTTGGTACCTGTTTTAGCCTCCCAAAGCTGCTTACTGCGATAGCCAGCTATAAATGAGAGTGGTGGCACGTTTGTGTTTTCACGTGAGTGTTTGTATTGGTCCAGCAGTGCACCAACACCTTTGCAGCCATTGTGCTATTGCTGGGTGTTTGGTGTGCTCCTGTACCTTTAAGGAGGGGTGGGCTCCCCTCCAGCCACCTGCTCTCATTTATCCATTAAATGCATGTGCCTCCACTGTGGGGACACTTATACTTTAGTGTTAGGACCACAGATACAAGGGTGCCGTGACGTGGCTCTGTGGCTCACGCATGCGTTTGCAAATGCGTGCGGACTAAACCCCTTTTTTAACGCTTACTGTTAGATAGGTCAATTTGGTTGTCTGCAAGCTGGTGGTAAGTAGACTTTGGCTTTTTCCTGGGCATTCCCCAGACACTTGTTGGTACCTGTTTTAGCCTCCCAAAGCTGCTTACTGCGATAGCCAGCTATAAATGAGAGTGGTGGCACGTTTGTGTTTTCACGTGAGTGTTTGTATTGGTCCAGCAGTGCACCAACACCTTTGCAGCCATTGTGCTATTGCTGGGTGTTTGGTGTGCTCCTGTACCTTTAAGGAGGGGTGGGCTCCCCTCCAGCCACCTGCTCTCATTTATCCATTAAATGCATGTGCCTCCACTGTGGGGACACTTATACTTTAGTGTTAGGACCACAGATACAAGGGTGCCGTGACGTGGCTCTGTGGCTCACGCATGCGTTTGCAAATGCGTGCGGACTAAACCCCTTTTTTAACGCTTACTGTTAGATAGGTCAATTTGGTTGTCTGCAAGCTGGTGGTAAGTAGACTTTGGCTTTTTCCTGGGCATTCCCCAGACACTTGTTGGTACCTGTTTTAGCCTCCCAAAGCTGCTTACTGCGATAGCCAGCTATAAATGAGAGTGGCGGCACGTTTGTGTTTTCACGTGAGCGTTTGTATTGGTCCAGCAGTGCACCAACACCTTTGCAGCCATTGTGCTATTGCTGGGTGTTTGGTGTGCTCCTGTACCTTTAAGGAGGGGTGGGCTCCCCTCCAGCCACCTGCTCTCATTTATCCATTAAATGCATGTGCCTCCACTGTGGGGACACTTATACTTTAGTGTTAGGACCACAGATACAAGGGTACCGTGACGTGGCTCTGTGGCTCACGCATGCGTTTGCAAATGCGTGCGGACTAAACCCCTTTTTTAACGCTTACTGTTAGATAGGTCAATTTGGTTGTCTGCAAGCTGGTGGTAAGTAGACTTTGGCTTTTTCCTGGGCATTCCCCAGACACTTGTTGGCTTCAGGAATACTAGTATCTGGATAAAGGGGGCCTTGAGAGGTAAGGAAGTCCTCCTCTTCCTCCCACTGTTGACAGGACAGTGCATGAATCCTTGATCAGTAGCCACTGGCGTGGCAAAAAAACAAGCTCCCCTGACCCTATCCTGGTGCCATACTCACACAGGTACTCCCTGATGGCCCTCTGTTGTGTGTGCAGCCGCTGCAGCATTGCCAACATTGAGTTCCACCTGCTGGGCATGTCACAAATGAGGCGGTTCTTGGGCAGGTTGCATTCTCTTTGAATGTCAGCCAGCCGAGCACTGGCGTTATATGACCAGCGGAAATGACCACAGACTTTTATGGCCTGCCTCAGGAGGTCCTGTAAGCCCGGGTACCTGCTCAAGAACCACTTCAGCACCAAATTCAGGACGTGAGCCATACAGGGAACATGGGTCAAGTGTCCCTGTTGGAGGGCAGAGAGGAGGTTGGTACCATTGTTGCATACAACCATTCCTGGCTGAAGCTGGCATGGCATCAACCACCTCTGAGCCTGCCCCTGCAGAGCTGACAGAATCTCTGCCCCAGTGTGGCTCCTGTCCCCTAAGCAGACCAACTCAAGCATCGCATGGCATCTTTTTGCCTGAGTGCTTGCGTAGCCCCTTGAACGCTTATGGAGCACTGCTGGTTCAGAGGAGAAATCTGCAGAGGAAGAGGCCATAGAGAAAGAAGAAGAGGAGGGGTGGAGGAGAGAACTGTGGCAGAATCACCACTAGCATTTTGGAGGCGTCATGGCGGAACAAGCTTCAACAATACTGAACCCTGTCCTGCATCTTTCCCAGCTGCCAGCAGAGATACCCAGTGTGCCGTGAAAGCAAGGTAACATCCCTGGCCATGCCTGATGGACCATGAGTCAGTAGTAATATGCACCTTACTTCTGACCGCCCCATACAACAAGGCCAAGACATTAGCTTCCACATGCTGGTAGAGAGACGGAATGGCCTTCCATGAAAAGAAATGGCGTTTGGGAACCTGCCACTGAGGTATCGCACATTCCACAAATTCACGAAAGCGGGCAGAGACTACCAGCTGAAAAGGCAGCAGTTGCAGTGCTAGCAATTTGGCCAAGCTAGCATTCAGACCCTGAGCATGTGGATGACCAGGACCGAATTTCTTTCGATGGTTTAGCAACTGGGGTAGGGAAATTTGCCTGCTAAAATCCAATGTTGGTGTACCGCTAGCAGATTGGCCGCAAGTACTTGGGACACCTATTTATATACCTTCATTCCTCTCAGTGCAGGTTTCTGAGAGGACTGGAGGTATAGCGGGGTTGGAGATACCAGCTGATGAGGAGCAAGGAGAGGTCCGCCTTGTTCTTTGATGTGGGTCTTTTAAGTGCTGTGGCCAATGGACTGCATGGGAGGTCATCATATGTCTGGTCAAGCATGTAGTGCCCAAGCAGCTGCTGTTTTGGCAACATTTGATACGCTTCAGACATATGTTGCAAACAGCAACGGTGCAATCTACTGCACACATGTCAAAAAAGGCCCACACCAAAGAACTTTTCAAAATATGTGGGGAGTCAGCAGCGCCCTGCACCTGCTTAGCTCTGCGATGTGATGCAATAAGGTGGCTTCCCTTAAACTGCCCCCTGGAGGGCATCCTGCCTCATTGGAGATGTGCCTCCTGCTTCTCTCTTCTATCAGGCACCCAAGTAGAGTCAGTGACCTCATCATGTCATCATGTCTCTGTCATGCAATTTCTACCATTTCACTCCCACAGCATCACCGTTTCGAAACCAGTCGCATCCGAGATGCACCGATTCGTCACGGAATGCCTCACTTGTTTTGGCCGCATCCATACCTATACCAGAGCTCGGTTCGTTGCCAGTCGCAAAATACGGCACAACCAATTCGAGCCTCGGTCAAGGTAAACATTTCTCTCATTTCATTTTACTGCGCTCCGATTCGAATCCAGATGCATCAAACAAGCACCGATTCGTCCCGGTGTGCACCAATGTTTCTTCAGTTGCCTCATTTCAGTACATGCTCCAGAGCCCGGTTCACGGTCGCATCAGTCACGATACGACCACGCCGGACCTTTGTCATGCAGTTCATTAATTTCATAATCAAGGCAAACATTTTGAATCATTTCGTTGTCACAAGATTGCAAGCACCATACGAATCATTGCTTCAACTTAGTTAACAATCCCTTCACGAATTATCACCTTTCATTTTCTCTAGGTCAGTCAAAGTTCAGTAGGTCCACCTTGCACCAGGTTGGACGATATCTCCCCAGGTAAAAAAAAAAAAAAAAGAAGAATGGGAGGATAAATCGGGTAAGTATGACTCAGGGGATCAAAGAAAAAACTTGAAATTCATGTCACCCCCAATAGGTTACAGTCAACCAAAAATAAAAACTCGAGACAGGAGATCCTCACCAGATCAACTATGTCTCAGGCCGGCAGCGAAGACTTCACGGCCCCTCTGTCACCTTCCCTGGTCTCAGAGAGCGGCAGCGTGCAGTCCCTCAGGGGATGGACTATCCCCAAACTGACGGCAGAGCTCAGACGCAGAGGTGTGCCCTTCCCCGCCACAGCGAGGAAAGCCGAGCTCTTCAAACTCCTCTTTCCCCCACCAGCAGCAGGACCCAGTACCCAACAGGCATCCCTTCAATCAATATCATCAGCTATTTCACAATTACACACGATGGTGTCATCCTTGTCTACCTCAGTTACAGACGTCCAAACCAGGGTGGCACTCCTGGAGGCTCGACCGGCCACGGCTGTCCCCGACCCAACCACGACCCAAACCTTGACACCCCTTCCTGCAGGTACCTCAGGCTGGAGCCCCATTGTCTACCCCTCCCATTTGGTCCCAACCAGTACCAGAAAGGACATCTTGGACGGCGGTGACATCAACCTGGCCTCTCTCCTTATTTCCGTACACGACCTGGCAGAAAATAAGGCCTACTCCTGGGGTGACATATCGGTGGTCCTTAAAGCCAAAGACCCCAGATTGAACCGCAAGTTATCGGTCCCAGAATTTACCCTTGCCTTTGGCATGCTCAGAGACGTCCTATGCTCAGCCACCCCCAGCAGACGGGAAGAGCTGGACTTGTATCTCCATACGGTAGTAGACTTGGGCTACAAGTATGGAGGATTTGCATTTTATGATTACCACCGTTCCTTTTCCGCTAAGGCCGCCGCCAGACTCACACAGTTCCAGACCATGACAAATTGGAGTCTCATGGACACAGAGCTCTTCTGCCGCCACTTTGCCGGCTTACGCTCACCTCTGTGTGCGATTTGTCAGTCCTCCACCCACACTGCCACCTGGTGCGCCAATGCGGCGACCAGACGGCCCTTCGAGTTTCCCTCCACCTCGGGTACAATTCAGGGTCAGTCGCCCCCTGAACCAACGCCTCAGGTGGACAAATTCGGACGTCCAGTCCGAACCGTGGGAGGGACAGCCATCTGTAATAACTACAACTACGGGTCCTGCAACTTCAGCCAGTGCCGCCTACTCCACATCTGCACCTTATGCCAAAGAGCACACCCAAGGAATTTGTGTGAAGTCAAACAACACAAAAGGGCATGACTAAGCCGGATCAACCTCTTATGGTTAGGACTGTACCTCACCTCACATCCCACCCCTTCCCTGACCACCTACCTTATCCAAGGCTTCACAGTAGGCTTTCACACCGGCCTCATTTCACTACCCCACTGTACTCACGAATGTGCCAATCTTCATTCAGCAGCCATTGACGAACAAGCCATAGATCAGCTCTTACAAACAGAGGTAGATCGAGAGTACGTCATAGGCCCTTTCACTCGCCCCCCTTTCAGCACATGGAGAGTCAGCCCTATTGGGCTTGTCAAGGGCAAGTTCACGAATAAATTGCGTTTGGTGTACGACCTGTCTGCGCCTCATTCTTCCCACATCCCCAGTCTCAATTCCCTGATCCCCTCCGAAGAGTTTTCCCTAAAATATTCCTCCCTCGACATGGCAATACAAGCAATCATCAAAGCAGGTACAGGTGCCTGGCTCTCCAAAGCCGACATCTCGGATGCCTTCAAGCTCCTGCCCATCCATCCATCCCTTTGGTGTTGGCATGGCATCAAGTGGAAGGAGGCATATTATTTTGCCACAAAACTGACCTTCGGTTCGAAGAGTAGTCCATGGCTCTTCGACACGTTCGCTCAGTCCCTTGTTTGGATACTGTTACACAAGGGTCAATGCCAAGAAGTCATCCATTACCTGGGTGACTTCCTACTAATAGAACCTCCCAGCAAGCCACCAGGAGACCTCGACAGACTCAGAGTGATATTTGGAAACCTCAATGTTCCCATCGCCGAGCACAAAGTCGACGGCCCAACACACATCATCACCTTTCTCGGGGTCAGCTTGGATACCTGCGCTATGCAAGCCAGTCTCCCCCTCGACAAACTAACACGCATTAGGGCGGTCCTTCACGAATTCACACACACCAAAGGCTGTACCAAAAAGAAGTTGCAATCTCTCCTGGGAATGCTTAATTTCGCCATGCAAATTATTCCACAAGGCCGCACCTTTGTATCACGCCTGCTTAGATTCCTGTCAGAAACTCAAGACCCCGATCAGATCTTAAAACTAAAACTAAAACATTCGGCTATACCTAGCCGGCATTCAACATTTCTTAACGCTTGAAGACCCCACGAAATCTTCACTGTTTTCGTCACACGCTATACGAGCCATCCTAAGGGGCATTCAGAAACAACAACCAGTCATCAGCCCCAAGCGCTTACCCATTACGGGGCCCATCTTTAGGGACATGTCAACTATTCTGGCTACTTCACCATTCGGTCTGCTCCCCAGCACGGTCTTACAAGCAGCTATATATTTAGCTTACTATGGGTTCTTGCGACCTGGCGAATTCACCTCTAACAAACCCACAGACCAAGTACTATGCAGACGGCACTTGCTTCGATACCAAGACCATTTCATCCTGCACCTCGAGGTCTCTAAAACCCAGCAAACGGGCTCAGGAGTGAACATTCACCTCTACAAAACCAACAACAGCTGGTGTCCAGTCGCCGTACTCAACCGACTCCTGTCACTCCTGCCTGAGCAACCAGACAGCAGTCCCCTCTTACCATTCCCAGTTAAACCCTTAAGCGCCTCTCAGTTTGTGAAACACATAAGGATACTTCTCCGCAATCTTCACCTTAACCCTAGTCAGTATTCCGGACACTCCTTTCGCATCGGAGCAGCCTCCGCAGCGTCCCGCCACGGGGTTCCAGACCACATCATCAGAAGACTAGGCAGGTGGAAATCAGGCTGCTTCGCCCGGTATATCCCCAATCCACAAACAGAGATGGCACAGGCATTTTCCAAATTGGCTCAATAAATAACTGAAAACCAATAAAAATTATAACCCTACCTGAATGTTTTTGCCCCCTTATTTTGGCATACCGGCCATTAGACCAAGGCACACTTTCAGGTCCATTTCATATGGTAAGTCCACACTTCCAGGTCTATTTCCGATGGTAAGTCTTATCTTAACTATAAATGTTATCTATGTCCATATCGGACATAGGGCTCCGACCATAAGTAGGAAGGCCAGTATGGTGGCCTGAATTTATGGGAGGAGCCTGGGGGGGTATTTAAGCAGCCCGCTCACCTGTGGTGCTTGTCGGTTTCCTGTGCACGATACCCACCCTCCCATCCCCATTTCAAGGCATTTATTTCATTTCATTCATTTCATCTCATTTTCTCTCTACAGAATAATCATTTCTTAAAACCAGGGTATGCCCCCTTATTTTGGCATACCGGCCATTAGACCAAGGCACACTTTCAGGTCCATTTCATATGGTAAGTCCACACTTCCAGGTCTATTTCCGATGGTAAGTCTTATCTTAACTATAAATGTTATCTATGTCCATATCGGACATAGGGCTCCGACCATAAATATATATATATATATATATATACACACATAAAATACACTGCAGATAACTGAATAATCTGCCTGCCTGCCTGCTCAATCTAAATGAGACTCTCTCTCCATCCACACCAACAACACACTACACGAGGCGGCCTTAAATAGTGTGGGGCGTGGACTTAGTCCCCCTGAGCCATGATTGGTAAAAGGCACCCTGCCTTTGGCCAATTATGGCTCGCTTAACTGAGGGCGCTGTGATTTGCCAAAGCATGCAGGTCATGGTGCATGCTCTGGCCAATCATCATACAGCAATGCACTGTGCTCCCGCAGTGCATTATGGGCTGTTACGTATCGCTCAAATTTGGCGCAAACGGCCCATAATGTTCGGTTTTGGATGAACGGGCAAACAGCCAATATTCGAGTCAAACTCATGTTCGACCCAAACAGAAAGCTCATCCCTAACCACCACCCTGCTGCACTGTTATCACTAAATGACAGATCTCTGGTGCTGTGATTATGTAAACACATCCTGGGATCCTGAGTGTCTTCATTGACCAAATATGTGTGTTTGTTAACAGCAGCCAGAAATGTGGGCGTGTGAACTGGCCAAAGTTGATCCAAATAGTTTGCCTGGTCTGTAAACAAGAAATAACCTGTAGTCATGTTAAACCTAGGCTTGACCTGAACCTGAAACTCATCCTTAATTAAGATGCATGAACATACCAGTTGCTTATGGTATATAGAATATGCCAACATGGAATACTGTATAATATGCACTTGAGGAGATAGCTGATTGTATACACACATGTGGACCTATGCTTAATGTCTTCTATCCCAAATCTTAGTGACATTGAATATGTGGGACTCTATTAATGGGTTTTTGTTGCAGTGTATTATAGACAATACTACCAAGGACCCTCTGACTTATCGTTGCATTTCGTAATGATGGTTTTATCTATTGTTTTCTCCAATGGTCCCACACCTTACAAGCCATATACTGTATATATAGTAGACATGTGCACACTGAAATATTTTGTTTCGGAATTTTGTTTTCATCCGAAAATTAAATTTATTTAGTTACTCCCAAAATTCATTTTTATTCACTTAATTTTGTTAAAAAAAATGCATCCGTCTGAAAATCTGATATAATTAAGGTCGAATCTGTCATTGAAGGCTTATGGTGTCTGCCGAATGTTCTAAGAAGATTCGACGGAACAGCTAAACTGTACGACACCGCAATCGTACATTTCTGTCTAATGTTCCGCCTACAAGCTATAGTAGAATTCTAATGTTGTAAGACACTAGTAATAATTATATTTATTAATTATTATTACTAGTCAACCAAAATTAGAATTCTTCTATAGCCTATGGGCGGAGTATTTGACCATAAATGTCCGCTCGCGGCGACTGCTTAGTCAAATCTTTATGTCAAATCTTTTCTCTTTATGTCGAATAATCTTGGACTAATAGAGTTAGCTTAGGCACATTCGACCTTTTTTGCTATATTCTCTATAATGTTGAATCTTTTCTCTCTATGTTGAATAATCTTGGACTAATAGAGTTAGGTTAGGCACATTTGACCTTTTTTGCTATTGTCTCTATAATGTTGAATCTTTTCTCTCTATGTCAAATCTTTTCTCTCTATGTAGAATAATCTTGGACTAATAGAGCTAAGGTTAGGCACATTCGACCATAGGTTCCATGGACACAGATCGCTATTGTCAGTGTCATGTCGAATCCCCTATCTATATCGAACTGTTGTTGCAACTAAATTGAAAATAAAGCATTTGTTTTTGTCAGATCTTTCGGTTTTCAGATTCTGCACGTCCATTATCGTTTGTTAAAACGATAATGAAAATGCCCGAAATTTGAACGAAAATGCATTTGGACGAAAACGAATGCACATGTCTAATATATAGTGATGTCGGGTATCCGGCTATGTTGTAGCTGCTGGGTTATACTTACTCTATAGTTAATGGGGTCCCTTCCAGTTGGCACATCTATTGGCAGGTGCATTTTGAAGTCTAACAGCACATTATGAATATTATCAATAGGAGATAATATACATGGTGGATTGTTAGAATATTATTCCAAATTCTTAATTCGGCACTTATAGGTGTTATATTATATTCATGGCAAGCTTGCAAAACATATTTGGTTTTATGGTTAGTCATAATAAATATAGTATGTGTGAATGACCTTGATCAATTGATTTGATATTATTATTCATCTAAAGCTGAGTATTGCTAGAAGTATCTGGTATATGTAGTTAGTTTGAGAATGATATATAAGATATCTGGTATAGAATGTCAAGGGAGGTCCAGAATATACAAGTATTTATGTAGTTAGAGAAATAATACATTTTTATTTATATCCTGGTAAGTTAGTTTATTGTAGTCTCAGTCATATTAATAAGTATTAGTATATAGTCACTTAATGAAGTGTAGCAGGGTGCCTGTGAAACAGGTTAAAATTACAGGAAAAGAGATTATGGGACATATGTTCCTCCATGGATCCTTAGACTTGCAATTTAAGATAATACCTCATAATTTCCCATGGCTTCCCTGTGGCGTTAGAGGGGGCGGGGTCACCCGGTGACTTCACTGGGTGGCCCCGACCTCAGCTATATAACAGCTGTCACCAATGGGAAGCGTCATTCGGTGGGACCCTCCCATGGAGGCGGAGGTGTTGCATTTTTTCTTTTTTTGGCTCGTCGCCGCATGATAGAAGATGAATGGACATTGCGGGACATTTTTATTTTTTATCTTTTTAATAAAGGACTTGTCCCAAGCTGTCTCTTGTCTTTTTTACCATTTTTCACACTTTTTTTGTGAAATGGTAGGGGTATAATGTATCCTATTGCCAATTCACATACGGGGGCCGGGATCTTGGGTCCCCTTGTTAAAGGGGGCTTCCAGATTCCAATAAGCCCCCCACCCACATACCCCCACAACCACCGGGTAAGGATTGTGGGGATGAGGCCCTTGTCCCCATCAACAGACCCCAAAGCACCCTCCCCATGTTGAGGGCATGTGGCCTGGTATGGTTCAGGAGGGGGGGTGCTCTCTTGTCTCTCCCTCTTTTCCTGTGGCCTGCCAGGTTGCGTGCTCTGATAAGGGTCTGGTATAGATTTTGGGGGACCCATAAGCTATTTTTTTTTTCATTTTGGCTCAGGGTTCCTCTTAAAATCAATACCAGACCTGAAGGGCCTGATATGGATTTTGGAGGGACCAGACCCAAATTCATATTCATACCAGACCAAAAGGGCCTGGTAATGGACTGGGGGTGGGGACCCCATGCCATTTTTTTCAATGAGTTTTATCTATATTGCCGAGACCCGACAATTCATTACAGCCGCAATCAGTTTTAAATGACAATTTTTCCTTTAGAAATGTAATTTTGCTGCGGTACTGTTCTAAACATGGGAAAAATGTGCCACTTTATAGGCATACTATAGACGCCTCCAGGCATGATATTTAAAGGAATATTTCATTTTTTTTGTTTCACTTTAAGCATTAAAAAAATCACTGTTGCCGAAAAAAACTGCAGTTTTTAAAACTTTTTTGCATTGATACATGTCCCCTGGGGCAGGACCCGGGTCACCAAACACTTTTTATGACAATAACTTGCATATAAGCCTTTAACCACTAGCCCATCGCCCACCGTCATATGACGTCCTGGGCTTTGGGCGGGTATATCTGAATGATGCCTGTAGTTACAGACATCATTCAGATATTGCCGGTTTCAGCCGGCGAATCTCTACACCATAGGAACGATCATAGCGGCCGTTCCGCCGCTTGATCGTTCCTATGGGAGGCGAGAGGGGACGTCCCCCCCTCCCGCCGCCCTCCGGTGCTTCTACTGACTCACCTCAGCGATTGGTGAGTCGGATAGCGGATCCGCCGGCGCCGGATGTAGATCATAGAGATTTCCGGCGGACCAGATGGTCCCCGGAGTCTCTATGATCGTCGGAGGCCGGGCGCGATGTTATGACGTCACGCCCGGCCTCTCCATTCAAAAAAACGGTGCCGCTTCAGCTTGGAAGCGGCGATCGTTTTTTTTTTTTTTTTTTTTCGTCTTCCCAGCCTAGTGGTGAGATATGGGGTCTTATTGACCCCATATCTCACTATTAAGAGCACCTGACATGTCATATTGCTATTACAAGGGATGTTTACATTCCTTGTAATAGGAATAAAAGTGATCAATTTTTTTTTTTTCAAAAAAGTGTCAAAATAAAAAAAAATAAAATATAATTAACAATAAAAAAAAAAAAAAAAAAAATTTAAAGCGCCGCTGTCCCCGTGTGCTCGCACGCAGAAGCGAACGCATACGTAAGTCCCGCCCACATATGAAAACGGTGTTCAAACCATACATGTGAGGTATCGATGCGAACGTTGGAGCGAGAGCAATAATTTTGGCCCTAGACCTCCTCTGTAACTCAAAACATGTAACCAGTAAAAAATTTAAAGCGTCGCCTATAGGGATTTTTAAGTACCGAACATTGGCGCCATTCCACGAGCGTGTGCAATTTTGAAGCGTGACATGTTAGGTATCTAACATTGGGCTAACTTTACTGTTTTGTTTTTTTTTTAAACACAAAATATTTTTTTTCCCCAAAAAAACACGTTCGAAAAATTCCTGTGCAAATACTGTGTGAGATAAAAAGTTGCAACAACCGCCATTGTATTCTCTAGGGTCTTTGCTAAAAAAACATATATAATGTTTGGGGGTTCTATGTAATTTTCTAGCAAAAAAATGATGATTTTTACATGTAGGAGCAAAGTGTCAGAATTGGCCTGGTATTGAGGTGGTTAAATTAGCACTTTTGATTTTTCATGCTAGTGTCCCATAGACTTTAACGGTGTTTCGGCGGCTTTTGAATTTGCCCCGAAAACCGCATATTCTTCGGTGTTCGCCTGAATATACGAACAACCAAAGTTCGGCCTGAACTTATGCTCGGGCTGAGCCTCTCTTCCATCCCTAATACTAGAAAAGGCTTTAGGGTGAAGAAGGATAGTTCTTTACCCTGTATTGGTAAAGTCCATTCTGGGGCTGGTTTTATTGGGAGTCTGATAGAGATTTGGGTGGGACAAACTCCCAAGTCCGTGGACTGCAGTTTAATGTTTTCTTTTCAGGTCTTGATTAAGGCAGCTGGGCCTAGCTCTCAGAGAGAGAGTGTGCGTCTCCATGTGAGGAGGCAACTAGGAGCATGGCTGCTTATCCCTGACTTTGGATACAAAGTATTTGTGTTTGTGAGGACACTTACTACAAAACCAAGGACTGGTCAGACTACGGACACAGTATGGCTCAGTAGAGCAGAAGTTTATTTTTGTTTGATTGATTGCAAGATGCCTTTTTTCTTCTGTTTGGGAATATCCTGTTGATTAAATATGATGTTTTCCTAAAGAAACTGTGAGTCTGGTGCCGTACAGTAGTTAAAGTTGGTAATATGTGTTCATATTAGTAGATGTTTGGTTATATGACATTACATGACTACTACTACTAATTATAAAACATATGTAGCTCTCATTTTGCCCACAATATGTGAATAATAATAATTTGTGAAATTGTTTTTGTACTTGTTTTGGATGTATACGGTTTGGGACGTCACGGGTTCATATATATTCTTGCATTTTCCATGCGTTACAGTGGAATCGCATTGCACTTTGCATTTGGTTTTTTAGATTCTGCAATTTCACAGTTTATTATTATTCACATATTGGGGGCAAAATGAGAGCTACATATGTTTTATAATTTATTTGCATAGTTCAGTTCACGTGAGGACACTTTTTGTATGTTGGCAGCTCTTATTTCACGTGCCTCTTCAGCTCATTTATCATTGTTGGTTTGCGCATTAGTTCACTCATTATTTACTCACAAAAACTTAGAACTTTGTATGGCACACATGAGTTTCTGCTAACTCCAGAAATATACTATACAAAAGGAGATACTAACTCAAAGAGTCATATATGGATTTTGTTTGACAAGTTCACATGTAACACTCTATACTTGTAGTAATGTCCTGATCATGTAATGTCATATAACCAAACATCTACTAATATGAACACATATTACCAACTTTAACTACTGTAGGGCACCAGACTCAATGCAGGGACAAACTCACAGTTCCTTTAGGAAAACATCATATTTAATCCACAGGATATTCCCAAACAGAAGAAAAAAGGCACAACACACGTGACCCTTTGAGAAAGTCACATGTGTGACTATATATATATATATATATATATATATATATATAATATATATATATTCTTGCATTTTTCCATGCATTACAGTGGAATCGCATTGCACTTTGCATTTGGTTTTTTAGATTCTGGAATTTCACAGTTTATTATTATTCACATATTGTGGGCAAAATGAGCGCTACATATGTTTTATAATTTATTTGCATACGTTTTTGTGAGGTATACATTTACATGTAACATATAAAGCCAATGCTTCGATATAGAAGGTCAGACAAACACACACACACACACACTAGGAGAGATGACACACAAGGACACTTTGACAAGTTGGAACAGCTGAATTCTCAAAGAAGTCTAAAGCCTCGTACACACAATAGGATTTTCAGACGGGAAATGTGTGATGACAGGCTGTTGGTGGAAAATCCGACCGTGTGTATGCTCCATCGGACAATTGTTGTATGATTTTCCATGGACAAATGTTGAAAAGCAAGTTTTAAAATTTTTCGCGAACAGATGTCTGTTGTTGAATTTTTCTAGCGTTGTACACAAGTCCGTCGGACAAAAGTCTAAAGTACAAACATGCATGCTCGGAAGCAAGGATGAGCCAGAAGCAGTCGGTCTTGTAAACTAGCGTTCGTAATGGAGAATTAACATTCATGACGTGGCAAATTATGAAATCTCAAAATGCAGCGCACATTCTCTTCTTCTTTAATGGGATAATAATGAAGCTGCTTTGCTATTGATACTGATGGAGGTATTGCAAACACATTTTCAAAGGCTTTTTTTCTAGTGATATCAAGAATAAACTTATTATGCTTTTTTTGGGGTTACCGCAGCACCATTATCCAGTAGATTTTTAGATCAAAGATACAACTATGTTGGTGTCCCTTGTCAATTTTACATTGTATTTTTTTAAATGTAACTGCCTACTCCCAAACTATCATTTGAAGTAAAACACATAGCCAAGTATTATTCTACACATTTTTTTATTGTGCAGTAAAAAAAGAAAACAAATAAAATTAGACATGCTATCTGCCAATAGAACTTAACCAAAAAGTGCATTTTATGCATCCAAAAGTATAGAAAATATACCAAATCAAATCATTATTCAACCAAAAAAATAATATCAAAGCAATAACTCCAAGGCCAATAATAAATATCACTCCTCCGATTCCACAACATGTCTTGTTGATGAACAGCCATTCAGAAACAAAATGAAAAGCACAAAATGAAAAGCACTAAATGAAAAGTGCAAAATGAAAAGTGC
Organism: Lithobates septentrionalis; assembly: GCA_037952835.1. Classification (NCBI taxonomy): domain Eukaryota; kingdom Metazoa; phylum Chordata; class Amphibia; order Anura; family Ranidae; genus Lithobates; species Lithobates septentrionalis. Next base: position 575,630 of record JBBDGP010000189.1, read on the forward strand.
AAAATGAAAAGCACAAGTCAACACTCACCAAACTTCTACAAACCCAAAATTAGAAGAAGGATCCTAAAGAGCAGAAAAACCACGTAGTACGTCAGTACGTTCATGTTTGTTGGCCAACAATTCCTTGCCGTTTGTATGCAAGACATGTTTGGGCCAACACCCTTCGGACAAAAGTCCACAGTTTTGTTTGCCAACAATCCAATCGTGCATACGAGGCTTAAGAATGTCATTTACTGCTTCTTTTTGGTTACACAAGACAGCATGGAGATAGAAGGCAGTAGCCATGAAGCACACATGCTTTTATAAGCTTATTACAGCTTTATAACTATTTATTCTATTTTATATATTTTTACCTACACTGAACTGAACTATTATACTTTTTACATTTTATTTATGATGCCAACTGTGTGACAACAGTCACACTTTGTTTTAAGTCAGTCTGACTATCAATGCAGCTCATCCAGAAACGCCTTTGAGATACAAGAATATTAGCTATTGTTTTTATTCTTCATGGATAACTCCATAATATTACTCCTGAAGAAGTTGATTGTCCACAAGTTGATTTTGATCAAAAGCCTGTATTGACCTCTTTGAAATCCAAAAGGGTGAGCACATATATATCTGTACTTGAGTGGTGGTGAATAGGAAGAGGTGGCAAGATTGAAGATTTATAGGACTGGTTTATTACAAGGGACTTTGAAGTTCACTAATAGTTGGTAATGGTATGATTAGGGAGCTTGAATTAGTTTTGATTTTTTGCACAGCAACAAACACTTATACATATGATATTACTTGAATTTTATTTTATTTATTTAATTTTATTTTATGCAGTGATTTTTTTTCAGATGTATATTTATTGCAGTTATGTATATACTGTATATAGTATTTGGTGATATGTTTATTTAAAGTATCAGTAGTGGATATTAAGGCATTTGTGCTCTGTACATTATTATTTTATTTATTTGTCTGAGTGTGAATGTGAAATCACAAACTGATGCTAGCTCATAAGCATAGACACACACATTTGTACTTATTAGCTCACAAACACAGACATTTGATCTTATTGCACAGGGATAATGTTTACTTATACTACAGTTAATAGGGTGATGCCCTGGAAAAACATCTGATGTGTCAATCATGCATGTGATTTGGTGATGACCATTTTGATTTTGCAGCCTGGTGAGGACTCAGGTGTAATGGCCATTGATCTTGACACAGGGTCTGTGTTCCTGCAAGACAGAACATTAAAGAGCAGTTAAAACTGTACAGGCTAAGATTTATTTTTATCTTCCATTGTTTAGACAGCCCGCCTAAGTTGTTTAATGCTGGGAATGCTATTTGTTCTTTTATGATTTTGGAAGCCTAATAAAGTCTGAATCTGCCAGTTTAAAACCTGACAGTTTGTTTTATAATGTCACAGGAAGAATTGAAATGACACACTTAGTCTTATGAGTTTATAGAGAAAAATGTAATACACAATGAAATGTGCAATATCAATGTCAGAATGTTGTATTCAGTAGTATGAAACATTGAAAAAAAAACAGTTTTAACTTTTAATCTTATGTTTTTGTTTTTGTAATGATTGTTATTATGGCAAAATAATTGTGAAGGTAAGGTTAGTATTATGATGTCATAGCAAGCATTCAGTTGTAAAAGTAAGCATGACTTTGTAATAGGTAGGTTTTTGATGTTACAGTAAAATACTTTGAAGTCATAGGCAGAAATTTGTGTTAGCTAATTATGGTATTTAAGGAATTTTTATGATTGAAGTGATTTTTTTAATGTCTTGTGATAGGCAGATAGACACAGTATAATACTGTGTCACCTGTCTGCCCCTGTTTGTTTTGGTAGCTCTCAGGCAATGTAAAATTTTCTTTAAAATCCTAATTTAGAACCATAGATAAAGAAATATTGGATTAAAATCATTATGGTTATTTTGAAAGACATAGATATTACTGTGTTTTTTTATAAAATATAAATTGTAGAAATACAAGGCATGGGGGGCGTGACCGGATGGGCGGGTGTGTGTTGAGAGGCAGCATGGAGTGAGTGTGAGCATGGACGCTGTGTGCTCCGTCCCTCCTCCGTTCTCATCTCTCTCTCCCCTGGCCGTATGAACGGCATATTGGATGGCTCTGGCTCCCTTGCCGCTCGGTGCCTCGCTGCCCCTCCTCTCTCTCTGCTAAAGGTGTGCTGAGGAATCCTCTGGGTGAGACGCCATCCCCTGCACGCTGCTGTGAGACAAGCAGCTTTTACTTTCACTTTCCCATCTCTACGCTAGTCATGGAATAGAAGTCGGCCAGAGCTGGTACAGTATGGAGTCACTAATATAGTAACCAGATGCTGTTTTAAAAATTGTTAGACAATCCTCGGACTAGAAGTAAATCCTGGTAATATGACATCTGTGTAGTAACAGAGTTATTTATGTGAGTCAGTGTGTTGACCTGCCTGCTGCTTGGGTAATACTAAGTCTGGGAGCAGAGTGTGCTAATATAGGAAGCAAAGTATATTCTCCTTTTTTTTTTTTTTTTTTTTTTTTGTGTGCTGCTGAGACGAGCGAGAGAACAAGGGCAGTGGGGGGCTTCCCGGGGTGCCATCAAGAACACTTTAATCCCCCCACCTTTAAGGTGGGGTTACTATAAACTAGCTAAAGCCCTGGGACCCCTGGGATCCTCAGCAGCTGCAGGGAGAGAGCTTTAGGTGGGGGTCGGGATACTCGGCGTATATACCCCACTAACCGTATTTTGATGGCGACTGCCTTAGCGGCATTTAACCAACTGTATAAAACTACGGTGTAGGTGGGGGGCTGCACCAATTTATGTTGTAGCTGTGGAGTTTATGTGTGTAGGGAGCTGCCCCACACCTGCCATCTAAGGTACTGTGGCTTCCTTCTGTGTGAGCTCTCTTTTTCTTTACAGGGGTGTATAAGAGTGTAGAGTGGAGAGACTTACCCCGCTTTATACACTTTATGGTATATGCTCTGTACAGCGGGTAGTTGAGTGCTGATGGGAGCAGCGGCTTCCCTTTCCTCCCCCTCTCTCCTTAGTTCCTTTTGGATTTGTGGAGGACGTTGGTAACTGTCAGTCACTAATTTGTTGCTGTTAGAGTATATTTATACCTATAAGTGTAGATGATGCAGAATCTACGTTCCTCTAAAGAGAAAAACTCGCAGCATGCGGCAGCAGTATCAGCAGCAGCAAAACTGGAGCAATATGCCCATGCCTCTGCTCTGACCCCTCCAAAAAAGGGGTCGCAGCAGAAGGGTCAACAAGGGGGGGCATCGGATAGGAAAAGCCAGGGCCAGCCTCAATTACAGCCCTTAGGGGCTGCGCCGGCTACCCAGCCTTCCAAATCTTTATGTAATAAAGGTCCAGGGCTAAGTGATCAAAACACAAACGTAAACTCGGAGCTAATAAATGACCCGAATTTACCCTTGAACAGAGAACCAACTATAACGGATGTATTCATGGCTGTAGGGGTGTGTAACGGCTCGCTTAAAGATCTTTGTGAACAGATGAAAGGTGTTAAAGCAGATCTGTTATTGGTTAGACAAGATCTTCAGAAAACGGCGGAGAGAACAACGGCCCTGGAAGAAAGAGTCAGTGGGCTAGAAGATAATATGCTCCCAATAACCAAAGAAATAAAATGGCTGAAGGAACAGCTATCTAAACAAGCCTCTAAGTTAGATGAGATGGAGAACAGGAGTAGAAGAGATAATGTGAGGCTGATAGGTTTACCCGAAAGGAGTGAGGGCGCCAACCCAATTGCATTCCTAGAAAAATGGCTGGGGGAGCTAATCGGGAAAGAATCAGTCTTGGCTTCGTTTTCCATCATAAGAGCTCATAGGATCCCTTTCAGGGCACCATCGGAGGGGGGCCACCCGAGACCCCTCCTCCTAAGATTTCTTAACTACCAGGATAAAGTAACCTTATTACGGAAGATCAGGGAAGCAGGGGAGGTTTTTTTTAAAGGAGCAAAAATATCGTTTTATTCCGACTTCTCTCCGGATTTGCAGAGGCGTAGGGCAGAGTTTACCCAGGCAAAACGCAATCTACAAAAATTTAAGTTGCCCTATGCTCTTTTATATCCGGCAAGGTTGCGGGTTGCGGCTCTGGGGGAGACTCTGTTTTTTAACTCCCCTGCTGAAGTTGAGAAGTGGCTGGAAGATAATAGGAAAAAAATCACGAATTTTACGTAGAGAATGGGGGAAGATATAATAGGCCGGGATATCAATAGGATGGCACGACAAGGCATTGGGAGGTACAGGGGCTGTATCTTTGTTTTTGTTTTTTTCTTGTTCTTGCTTTTTTTTTTTTTTTTTTTTGTCCCGGTGGGGGGTGTCCCCCAAGTTTCCACCCCTTCCTGCCATCTGTTAATGCTTTTTGTTATAAGGGGATGGGAGGGGATGGGTGCACACAGCTATTTGTGGGTAGGGTGGTGAGGGGTTGTGAGTGGAAGATTTGGCGTAAAAGGTTGGTGTTAGTGTAAGAGGCAACGGTCATGGTAAACCCCCAGGGGATACACCTAGATAGGTGGGTACGGGTGGGGGGGGATGGGGTGGGAGGGTTGGGGAGGTTAGGTGGGGAGGGAAGGGAAGGGGTGGGAAGATGGGAGGGAGGGGAAATAGGGTGGGTAAATCATTCCTTACGAACACTTATACCACTAGAAATTATAACGGAGGTATCCAGACCTTCCTTAAGATTATTTTTGCACATACAGGCACTTTTTGTAGTAAATAGGTTTTTGGTTGTTCTACACGCACATGCAAGCACTGTCTATGGCAAATTTATGCCCAAAGTAAGGCTAATATAGCCAAAATGAATACGTGGTCTAGGGGCCAAGTATGCACACACACGGAACTGTTATAATAGTCACTAGGAGGAGAAAAATTTGTTTTGGGTTAGGGTTATATATATTAAATTTCTCTTATATCTTTCTGTTATATACGTTTGTATGTGTTGGGGTAAAGGATATTCCTCAGTCTTTAGATGTTAGCTAAGACTCTGAAAATAGGATCCAGGAATGTCAGGGGCCTAGGTGCACCACTTAAAAGATTAGCAGTGTTCTCTATGATGGAGAGATGTGGGGCTGATCTGGTCTGTCTGCAGGAAACCCACCTAACCAAGGAAACTATTCATCACCTACAGATGAAAAAATTTCAAACCCAATTTCATGCGGTTCACTCCTCCTACAGTAGGGGAGTGAGTGTTTTGGTAAAGTCTGGGGTGAAGTTTTCCTGCAGCCAGGTCAGGATAGACGAGTTGGGTAGATACATCTTTTTATTATGTTCCATTGAAAACGCCAGGTATGTGGTGGCAAATATATATATCCCTCCGCCCTTTAATCTGGATGTCTTGCTTAAACTGTATGAATTTTTGCTAGATAAAAAAGAGGTGCCGATTGTAGCAATGGGGGACTTCAACGAGGTTCTAGATAAAGGGCTGGATAGATTCCCACTACGAAAAAGCTCAGAGGACTCAGTAAGGAGTCGGTTAAGCTTTTTTCTGGAAGAAGTGGGATTAATGGATTTGTGGAGGGCACGGAACCCAGGCGTGCTGCAATATACTTGCTGTTCTGCATCTTACTCCGTGCTTTCAAGGATAGACCTAGCCCTAGGAAATGATAGGGCTCTCCAGATGGTAGAAAAAATAACATACTGGCCAAGAGGCATCTCAGACCACTCACCTATGGTAGCCATTTTAAATCTTGGGGAGCCTAGGCCCCGGAAGAACTGGAGTATAAGCCCGTACTGGTTTGAAATTATTAAAAAGACGGATGGGATACTTTCCTCCTTAAGGGAGTTTGTTCAGATCAATCAGGGAACGGTGTCCCCTTCTACGTTATGGGACGCCCTTAAGGCTTTTTTTAGGGGGGTCCTGATACAGCAGATAGCTACATTCAACAAAGAGGCTAGAAGGGAGGAGGAGAGCTTGTTGAGAGACGCTCTTGAAGCAGAAAATAACTATACTTGCAACCCAACCCCGGAGACGGAAAGTATCTGGCAAGAGAGACAACAAGCATATAAATCAGTGGTTATACAGAAAGCAGAAACCAGGCGGTTACTCCAAAGACAGGAATCTATGGTGGAGGGCGAGAGAATGGGAAGGACACTGGCTATGCTAGCAAAATCCAATGCAGCTCCATCCACGGTCCTCGCGATTAGATCCCAGAGCGGTGAGGTAGTATCAAGCACCTTAAAAATAGTACAAGCCTTCAGGGATTACTATAAAAAACTGTATTCCTCCCAGAAGAGGGGTAAGGAGGCCAAGATGGAGGACTTCCTAAGGGGGTTAGACATCCCCACCATATCACAAGAAGAAAGAGATATATTAGATGCCCCAATATCTATAGCAGAATTACACCAAGCAGTAGCAGGCATGGCAACCCATAAGTCGCCTGGACCAGATGGTCTTCCAATTGAGACCTACAAACACTATGGTGAAGTGTTGATCCCCGAACTGCTGAAAGTTTTGGGGGGGGCACTTGAGGGGGGCCAATTACCTGCCTCAATGCTAGAAGCAACTATTATTGTATTACAGAAAGAAGGGAAAGATCCCTTGGATATGGCCACCTATAAACCAATTTCTCTCTTATGCACGGACGTAAAAATTCTGGCCAAAGTGCTGGCAGCAAGATTGAATGGGGTTATCCATAAGCTGATCCACGAGGACCAGGCGGGCTCCATAGCCAATAGATCCTCGAGCCTGAATATTAGAAGGGCGTTTTTGAATGTACAGACCCCAATGGTGAACGAGGGTTCGAGAGCGTTGATGACCCTTGATGTATCCAAGGCTTTTGATAGCATGGAGTGGGGCTATATGTGGCGCGTGCTGGAGAACTTTGGATTTGGCCCTGCCTTTATAGGGTGGATTAGAATGCTATATACTCGACCCAAGGCAAGATAAAAAATTAACAACGAATTGTCGGACTGGTTTGAGCTGGAGAGGGGGACGAGGCAGGGGTGCCCACTCTCCCCTCTGTTGTTTGCACTAGCGATGGAACCCCTGGCCATTTCCATAAGGGGAAGTCGAGCGATAACCAGCTTCCAGAGAAAAACAGGCGAGGAAAGAATTGCATTGTATGCGGATGACATTCTGTTATTTTTGGGAGACTCGAGGAAATCGCTACCGGGAGCAATGGGGATAGTGGAGGACTTCGGCAGTTTTTCTGGCTTAGAGATAAACTGGGAGAAATCAGAGTTTCTACCGATAGACCCCATAAATGAGACAATAGCACCTGGTATGCCTCAGGTGGTAACAGTGGAAGCTCTGAAGTACCTAGGGATTGTCCTGACGAAGGACCCTGTTCTATATATCAGTAAAAACCTTGTTCCTCTATTAACAAAATTTAAACGAAAAATAGGAATTTGGAGACGCCTGCCTCTATCAGTTGCAGGAAGATGTAGCTTAATAAAAATGATATGGATGCCACAACTGCTATACGTCTTGCATAATTCCCCTGTCTGGATAGGTAAGAAGTGGTTTAAAAAAATTGACAGTCTCTTTAGGGAATTGATTTGGAAGGGGAAACAAGCCAGGATCCGTCTTGGAGTGCTCCAACTCCCTACCCAGGAGGGGGGCTTTGCCCTCCCACATCCTGAGAGTTATTTTTACTCAACTCAGTTGCAGCAATTATTGGGCTGTGGGATACCGAAAGGAGGCACCCCTAATGGCAAGTTACTGTTGTTGAGCTCCACACATAATACAATTATTGAAGCCCTAGAGTCGGACGCGTTCCATGATAAATCTCCAACAATTAAATTGATAATCAAACTTTGGAAAACAGTTAAGAAAAAAGATGGGGTATGGAGCCTTAACAGCCTACTCTCCTATTTGGAACAACCGTAATTTGCAGGAAGTTCTTAAGTTAGGCATATTTAGAGAGTGGGAGAAGCTTGGTATCAGTAAGCTAAGTCAATTATATAACGACTCTGGGTTAAAGAAATTTTCAGAACTGGTTAGGGAGTTTAAGCTTCCCCGGGGGTCTTTCTTCCTATATGTCCGGTTGGAACATGCCCTTAAAGCACAATTTAAAGCCCAGACTCCGAGATGGGAAGAGATGCCTCTATTTCAGTGCATAACTCAAATAACCCCCACTAGAGGGGTAATTTCAAGAATTTATGACCAATTAAGCAAATCGGTTAATAGCAGGGAAATACTCCTTGGGGTAAAGGCTAAATGGGAAGAGGAGGTGGGAGGAATGACCCAGGAACAATGGGCGAGAATTTTGGAGTTGGGAGCGCAGGTTTCTGTGACCCCTTCACAGAGACTCTCACACTTAATGCTGTTAAACAGAGCCTATTATACTCCTAAAAGACTTTTTAAATTTGGGAGAAGGCCCAATGACAACTGCCCCAGGTGTCGAAGGACGGGAGATCTCATTCACATGGTGTGGAGGTGTCCCAAGCTGTTTAGATACTGGGAGGAGGTGACTGGGAACTTGGGAAATATTTTCGGTACGACAGTGGCAAACGAGGCCTTGGCTTGTATTCTGGGGCATAGAAGAGTGATGGGAGAAAGGTTGAGTACTATCTTAGCTGTCACGCGGGCCCTGTTTCAGGCTAGAAAGTTTACTGATGTGGAAAAAAAAAAAAAAAAAGAAATACAAGGCATGATGCAATCTTGTAAAATATCATATATTTATATAACATTAATGTATTAAAAAATAATAAATATTATAAAACAGAACAATAAGAATATATGTATATAAAATTAAAACTGTTAATCTCTTAATTGTTTCAGCCTTAACAGAATCAATTACCATATCCTTGTGTTTCCTGTACCAAAAAATTAAGGCAATAATTCACAAATTATTTTAACTGGGTAAAAGGTAAAATATTTGCAATTTAAATAATATTTAGGCAAATGTAATTTGTATTGTATATTACTTATTTAATAAGCATGGCAATTTAACAGACACGTAGCAAAAATCCAGGCGCACAGCATCATATTATCCATCTGTAATATTTTCTGCTATTTATTACTTCCTTTGTAACTGGAACTCTTAAACACCCGCTATTGAAATTGAAATGTAACTGTCAAAAATAGAGTAAATAAAAAGCACAGTTATTCATACATATCTCTTCAAGTTCATAGAGATCCTTGTGCTAAATTATTTGTGTGCAATCTGGTTCTGACATTTGCAACAGATGGATGCTAAATCTCTCTCTGATTTCCTCCTATAAAATGGGACATTTGGTAGGAGTTTTATGTTAAGCAATACAAACAGTCATTTGTTTATGCTTGATTCACAAGTCAATGTAATATAAATTGTGTTTAATTATTTCTCGTGTACAGATCACACCACATTACTCTGTAGTGAAAGCCAAATATGATTATTTTATGTGGCTGTTAGAAGATGCAACATTTAAGAGCCTTCTTTCTGAGAACTTTCAGCACATCTGCTTATTTGGTTTTGTCCCACTGAGGAGATGATTTACGTTTGAAAGAGTTTCACATTTCCTTGAGTGACATGGAACCTAATTAGACCTGACCCAAAAGTATAAAGTATCAATTATCACAAGACTTCAAATCTGTTAAGAAACACTGCAAATCTTAGTCATTATAAAGCATGTTTTCTAGCCACTTGGGAACACAATGAAGCTCAGAATTACAAGCTGTTGTGTGGTCAGCATGACATGCTTAGCAATGATATGAAGGCTCACAATAAAAACAACTTTATTAGATATTTTTTGGGAAAAAAATATCAAAGCAAAATCAGTAAAACCTGAAAGAAATTACTTTTCTTGACAGTATAATAATAATAAGCAATCATTATTAACATACTGTATAATAATCTGTGTAACATGAAAATATAAAACTTATTGAACAGTAAGAACACTAAAATTATAGCATAAGTGGTCTCTGATGACAGGTCATGATCAAGTCTATCCGAGTTGCATAGTATTAAGTGCATAACTACATTTCCTTGACACTGCTGCAAAAACATGAACCTTTAAGAGGTTTGTTCATAAAAAGATTACATGACTACTAGGAATGAGCTTCGAGCTCGAGTCGAATGTAAGTTCGACTCGAACATCGGGTGTTCGCCCATTCGCCGAACAGCGAATTTTATAGGGCGTTCGCAGCAAATTTGATAATTTGATAATGCACTGCAAGACCACAGTGTATTGCTGCATGATGATTGGCCAAAGCATACACCTGACCTGCATGCTTTGGCCAATCACAGCACGCTCCTCAGCAAGAGCCATAATTAGCCAAAGGCAGGGTGCCTTTGGCCAATCGTAGCTCAGGGGGACTCAGTCCAGTCCCACACTATATAAGGATGCTTACACAGCGCCCGTATAGTGTGTTATAGTGGTTTTATATATATATATATATATATATATATATATATATATATATATATATATATATATATATATATATATATATATATACAGTGGCTTGCGAAAGTATTCGGCCCCCTTAAACTTTTCAACCTTTTGCCACATTTCAGGCTTCAAACATAAAGATATAAAGTTTTAATTTTTTGTGAAGAATCACCAACAAGTGGGACACAATTGTGAAGTGGAACGAAATCTATTGGATATTTTAAACTTTTTTAGCAATTAAAAAACTGAAAAGTGGTGCGTGCAAAATTATTCGGCCCCTTTACTTTCAGTGCAGAAAACTCACTCCAGAAGTTCAGCGAGGATCTCTGAATGATCCAATGTTGTCCTAAATGACTGATGGTGATAAATAGAATCCACCTGTGTGTAATCAAGTCTCTGTATAAATGCACCTGCCCTGTGATAGTCTGAGAGTTCTGTTGAAAGCGCAGAGAGCATCATGAAGATCAAGGAACACACCAGGCAGGTCCGTAATACTGTTGTGGAGAAGTTTAAAGCCGGATTTGGATACAAAAAGATTTCCCAAGCTTTAAACATCCCAAGGAGCACTGTGCAAGCGATCATTTTGAAATGGAAGGAGTATCAGACCACTGCAAATCTACCAAGACCTGGCTGTCCCTCTAAACTTTCAGCTCAGACAAGGAGAAGACTGATCAGAGTTGCAGCCAAGAGGCCCATGATCACTCTGGATGAACTGCAGAGAACTACAGCTGAGGTGGGAGAGTCTGTCCATAGGCCAACAATCAGTCATACACTGCACAAATCTGGCCTTTATGGAAGAGTGGCAAGAAGAAAGCCATTTCTCAAAGATATCCATAAAAAGTCTCGTCTAAAGTTTGCCACAAGCCACCTGGGAGACACACCAAACATGTGGAGGAAGGTGTTCTGGTCCGATGAAACCAAAATCAAACTTTTTGGCAACAATGCAAAACGATATGTTTGGCGTAAAAGCAACACAGCTCATCACACTCAACACACCATCCCCACTGTCAAACATGGTGGTGGCAGCATCATGGTTTGGGCCTGCTTTTCTTCAGCAGGGACAGGGAAGATGGTTAAAATTGAGGGGAAGATGGATGCAGCCAAATACAGGACCATTCTGGATGAAAACCTGTTGGAGTCTGCAAAAGACCTGAAACTGGGACGGAGATTTATCTTCCAACAAGACAATGATCCCAAACATACAGCAAAATCTACAAAGGAATGGTTCACAAATAAACGTATCCAGGTGTTAGAATGGCCAAGTCAAAGTCCAGACCTGGATCCAATCGAGAATCTGTGGAAAGAGCTGAAAACTGCTGTTCACAAACGCTCTCCATCCAACCTCACTGAGCTCGAGCTGTTTTGCAAGGAAGAATGGGCAAGAATTTCAGTCTCTCGATGTGCAAAACTGATAGAGACATACCCCAAGCGACTTGCAGCTGTAATCGCAGCAAAAGGTGGCTCTACAAAGTATTAACGCAAGGGGGCCGAATAATTTTGCACGCCCCACTTTTCATTTTTTTATTAGTTAAAAAAGTTTCAAAAATCCAAAAGATTTCGTTCCACTTCACAATGGTGTCCCACTTGTTGGTGATTCTTCATAAAAAATAAAAATTTTATATCTTTATGTTTGAAGCCTGAAATGTGGCAAAAGGTTGAAAAGTTCAAGGGGGCCGAATACTTTCGCAAGCCACTGTATATATACATACAGTTCTGCTCATAAGTTTACATACCCTGGCAGAACTTACGATTTCTTGGCCATTTTTCAGAGAATATGAATGATAACACAAAAACATTTCTTTCACTCGTGATTAGTGTTTGGCTAAAGCCATTTAATATCAATCAACTGTGTTTACTCTTTCTAAACCATAATGGCAACAGAAACTACCCAAATGACCCTGATCAAAAGTTTACATACACTGGTGATTTTGGCTTGATAACATGCACACAAGTTGACAGAAAGGGGTTTGAATGGCTATTAAAAGTAACCATCCTCACCTGTGATCTGTTTGCTTGTAATTAGTGTGTGTGTGTGTGTATAAAAGGTCAATGAGTTTCTGGACTCCTGACAGACCCTTGCATCTTTCATCCAGTGCTGCACTGACATTTCTGGATTCTGAGTCATGGGGAAAGCAAAATAATTGTCAAAGGATCTGTGGAAAAAGATAGTTGAACTATATAAAACAGGAAAGGTATATAAAAGGATATCCAAGGAATTGAGAATGCCAATCAGCAGTATTCAAACTCTAATCAAGAAGTGGAAAATGAGGGGTTCTGTCTAAACCAAACCACGGTCAGGTAGACCAACTGTCAGGAAAACTGTTTGGGATGCAAAAAAACCCCACAAATGACTTCAGGTAAAATACAGGACTCTTGGGGCAAGGCCGGCAGCCGGAGCTAATGGCTGTTTAAAGAGAGAGCTCCGAGTGTACCTGCAGCATCCAGCCTAATCCAGGAACGTGGGAGACCATCCATGACAACTACCTGGCTGCACCCTGGAGATCACCCTGGACAACATGGGGAAAAGAAAAAAAGACAAGACGCCATGGAAACTTACAGATTTCTATAAGGCCGAAAGCACGCCTAGGCCACAAAATGGCGCCGGGGCCTCCGGTCTGTGGTGTGGCCTGCAACATGGTGGTCGCTGTGCGGGCTCAGGTCCACCTCCACACGGCTCATCCTATCAAGGCAGCAGCAGAGGGTCCACACCAGGGACATCACCAATCAACAGTCCTCAGAAATCGTCCCAGAAACGATCGTCAGCACATACATATGCAGGTGAGCCTGGTGATCAGAATATGTCACAGGACAGCACTAGGGAATTTGTAGAGCAGTTTAACGGATTCCCTACCACAGGACAACCATTAAGTGACACTGTAATGAGAGACATGTTGATCACCCTCTGGGATGCCTGCATAGAGATATGATGAACTTTATAACAGAGCTAAGAAACCATGTCTCTTCTATTGGTGACGGAGTCAGCCATATTGAGGATAAGATGGGGGAATTTACAGTCACCCATAATGAGCTGGTGGATGCACATAATAACACAGAGGGGGACATGCAAGCTATGAAAGATAAAATCGCAGATTTAGAAGATAGATCAAGAAGGAATATCAAATTGCAGGGGGGGTGAAGGAAGCAGTGACTCCAGCAGAACTCAGGCACTACGTACAGCAGTTTATAGTGACAATTTTACCTGATACCCCTGACAGGGAAGTAATAGTGGATAGAGCCCACTGTCTTCCAAAACCAAAGTTCCTACCAAAAAAAGTCCCCAGAGATGTTATTGCCCCCATATATTGGTCATGCGATTTGCTAGGAAGAACAAAACACTACCGAACCCCTACTCTGACATATCAGTGTTCGCTGACCTGTCTCAACATACCATTGCAGTGCGCAGGAGCCTGGCTACGCTCACAAAAATGCTCCAGATTTATAAGATCCCATATACATGGGGATTTCCCACTAAAATCCTCATCACAAGAGAGAATCGTACTCATGTCATAAGGACACTTGAAGATGGGTTAGATCTTGCAAGGAGATGGGACCTGCTCCCTGAGTAGAATGACAAAATCCCCTCAAAATCCCCATCACTCAGGGTGATTGGAAATCCGCATAAGTTCCACAACAATACCACCTTCCAGATGCCTGTGTACAAGTTGCCACTGCCATACTTATATCAGGACGTCTGTCTCAGGTTACTGGGAGCTGAAACCCCCTCTAATCCTTTGCAAAAATTTCTGCACGCTGTGAACCTGTTCACTTTTTAGGTTCATGCTTCTTTCCTAATTTTGTTAATTTTTCATGTTTTCACTCGGATCACAAAGAAAATCTCATCCTTACCCTATTCTGGATACCTAGGACTGAAAAATCCATCTTCATAAAGCAGATCTTGTTGCCTATCTCTGGTCCAACAGCACCACCTACTAGTAAAAAATTATCATTGCACCTGTTTCCGAATGATTTTACAGCAATCACTGACATCCCATTAAGAAAGTACTCATGACACTATCAATTGTCTCTTTAAATTTACATGGCCTGAACAGCCTGTTTAAGAGAAGCTCTATGTAGAGAGAAAGGGGCAAACTGAAGGGAAATGTGCTCTGCACACAAGAAACACATTTCATGACTAGGAATGAGCTTTGAGTTCGAGTCGAATGCATGTTTGACTCGAACATCGCATGTTTGACCGTTCGTCGAATTGTGAACGTTATGGGCCGTTCGTGCCAAATTCGAGTGGCGTGTCATGGCCCATAATTCACTGCGGCATCGCAGTGCATTGCTGGCTGATGATTGGCCAAGCATGCACTATGACCCGCATGCTTGGCCAATCACAGTGCCGTCTGTACAGAGAGCCATAATTGGCCAAAGCCAGGGTGGCTTTGGCCAATTATGGCTCAGGCGGTTTAGTACACGCCCCACACTATATAAATCCGCTTGCACATTGGCCCTGTGTAGTGTGTTCCGGCGTTGAGAGAGAGCTAGAGAGAGAGAGACAGTGTCATTTGATTTAAGTTAGATAGAGTAGGCAGGCGAGTCAGTTAGCTGCACTTACAGTGTATTGTGTATATATATATGCATCCTAGGTGTTATATATATATATATATATATATATATATATATATATATATATATATATATATACTGTATTCAGTTTAGCTAGATCCTTTTTTGTTAATCTCTTCCTACTGACAGGCAGGCAGGTGTTTTACAGTATTTACAGCTACCTGAAGAAAATTGCTGGTGTTCTTCTGATCCTATTAGTCCTATTAGCTACAGTATTTACAGCTAGTGTAGTGCGTCCTCTGCAAAGTGTGCACCTAAAGTTACCTGAAGAAAATTGGTGGTGTTCTTCTGATCCTATTAGTACCACAGGCAGCTGCAGTATTTACAGTTAGTGTAGTGCGTCCTCTGCACGGTGTGCACCTAAAGCTACCTGAAAAAAATTGTATGCGATAAAAAATGCCGCGCTGGAGCAATAAATTAAATAAAAATGGAATAAAATAAAGCAGCAGTAAACAGTGCGACAACACAAACAACAGTAATAAAAAATAAACTGTGCTAAATGTCCTTTAGTTGGTAATGACATGAATAGTTAATGATGTAGTCCAAATGTCACTTTGGGTGAAAGGAAAAAAAACACTCTAGATCTTCCAAGTGCCACCATATGTATGGAAATATTCACAATCCAGAAGATCACAAAAAATATATATTGCCCTTACCAGAGCGCCAAATATAGTAAGCGGATGGCTTAAAACCCAGCCGGGGCCTCTGGATAGGACCGATCAGCTCTATCAGATTTCAGGTGTGATACCCTCAATACAATACCGAAAAGGAAACAAAAAAACAGCTCACAAACTTTACATTCATTGAACTCTGTGTGGCACTGGGAAATTGATGGCTGTAACAGGAAATCCTCCTCTACTGGGAAGTGGCAGTAGAGGAGGATTTCCTGTTACAGCCATCAATTTCCCAGTGCCACACAGAGTTCAATGAATGTAAAGTTTGTGAGCTGTTTTTTTGTTTCCTTTTCGGTATTGTATTGAGGGTATCACGCCTGAAATCTGATAGAGCTGATCGGTCCTATCCAGAGGCCCCGGCTGGGTTTTAAGCCATCCGCTTACTATATTTGGCGCTCTGGTAAGGGCAATATATATTTTTTGTGATATTCTGGATTGTGAATATTTCCATACATATGGTGGCACTTGGAAGATCTAGAGTGTTTTTTTTCCTTTCACCCAAAGTGACATTTGGACTACATCATTACCTATTCATGTCATTACCAACTAAAGGACATTTAGCGCAGTTTATTTTTTATACCTGAAGAAAATTGGTGGTGTTCTTCTGATCCTATTAGTACCGCAGGCAGCTGCAGTATTTACAGATAGTGTAGTGTGTCCTCTGCACAGTGTGCACCTAAAGCTACCTGAAGAAAATTGGTGGTGTTCTTCTGATCCTATTAGTACCGCAGGCAGCTGCAGTATTTACAGTTAGTGTAGTGCGTCCTCTGCACAGTGTGCACCTAAAGCTACCTGAAGACAATTGCTGTTGTTCTGATCTTATTAATACCACAGGCAGGCAGCTACAGTATTTACAGTTAGTGTACTGTGTCCTCTGCACAATGTGCACCTAAAGCTACCTGAAGAAAATTGGTGGTGTTTTTCTGATCCTACTAGTACCACAGGCAGGAAAATACAGTATTTACAGTTAGTGTACTGTGTCCTCTGCACAGTGTGCACCTAAAGCTACCTGAAGACAATTGCTGTTGTTCTGATCCTATTAATACCACAGGCAGGCAGCTACAGTATTTACAGTTAGATTACTGTGTCCTCTGCACAGTGTGCACCTAAAGCTACCTGAAGAAAATTGGTGGTGTTCTTCTGATCCTATTAGTACCGCAGGAAGCTGCAGTATTTACATTTAGTGTAGTGCGTCCTCTGCACAGTGTGCAACTAAAACTACCTGAAGACAATTGCTGGTGTTCTCATACTAGTAATACTACAGGCAGGCAGTTGATTCTGCTAGCTGTAGTATCAGTATATATATATATACATCCCAGCTTTGTGCAGCTACATCTCACTGCAGGCCATTCGTATGTCTGGAAGGTCAACAAGGAGAGGCAGAAAGTCACAAGCCAATAAAAGAGGGTAAGCAGTCTCTGTGTCTAGAGGCAACAGTGCTGGTCGTGGAGACGGTGCATCCTCATCAGCACTTGGCCGTGGGACACGCTTGTCCTTTTTTTCGGCAGCTGGCCGTGTTGAGCCGCATCATGCGGAAGACTTGGTAGAGTGGATGACCAAGCCGTCCTCATCCTCCTCAGGCTTAGGGTACTTTGTCTGGCAAAGCAGCTGCCAACGCGGCCTCTTCCCTCGGCTCAATGGCATCAGTCACTCCTTCCCTAGCCCCACCATGTCCTCCTGAGGAGTCCCCCGAACTGTTTGACCAGTGTTGGGTACATGCTCCAGGAGGATGCCCAGCGTTTTGAAGGCTCCAATGAAAGTACCCAGCTAGAGGAAGGCAGTAACGTGAGCCCAGAGAGAGGGGATTCCCAAGAAGGACAGCAGTCTGGCAGTCATGTTCCCCCAGCTGCAGCATACTGCCAGCTTTGCTCCAGTGATGAAGAGGGAGGGGGTGATGCGGTTCCTGACTCCACGTGGGTGCCTGATAGGAGAGAGGAGGAGGAGGAGACACATCTCCAATGAAGCAGGATGCCCTCCAGGGGCTAGCTTAAGGGCAGCACACCGACTGCATCACACCGCAGAGCTCCGCATGTGCAGGGCGCTGCTGTCTCTGCGCATTATTCCAAAAGATCTTTGGTGTGGGCCTTTTTTGAGATGAGTGCATTAGATCCCACCGCTGCTATTTGCAACATATGTCTCAAGCGTATCTCGCATGGCCAAAACATCACCCGCTTTGGCACCACATGCTTGATCAAACATATGTCGACCTGCCATGCAGTTTGTTGGCAAGCGTACCTAAAAGACCCACACCAAAGAACAAAGTGGACCTCTCCTTGCTCCTCATCAGCTGGGATCTCCAACCCCACTATACCTTCAGTCCTCTCTGAAACCTGCACTGAGAGGAATGAAGGTGTCGAATTAGGTGTGGCACAGCCAAGTACTTGCGGGCAATCTGTTATCGGTAAACCGACGTCAGATTGTACCAGACAAATTTCCCTGCCCCAGCTGCTGCACCGCTGAAAGAAGTTCACTCCCAGCCATCCACATGCCCAGCGGTTGAATGCTAGCTTGGCTAAATTGCTAGCACTTCAACTGCTGCCTTTTCAGTTGGTAGACTCTGCCCCCTTCCGTGAGTTTGTGGAATGTGCGGTTCCTCAGTGGCAGTTTCCCAAACGCCACTTTTTCTCTCGGAAGGTGATTCCGGCTCTCTACTGGCATGTGGAAGGCAATGTCTTGGCCTCGCTGGACAGGGTGGTCAGTGGTAAGGTGCATATTACAGGTGACTCATGGTCCAGCAGGCATGGACAGAGACGTTACATATCTTTTACAGCGCACTGGGTGACTCTTCTGGCAGCTGGGAAGGATGCAGGACAGGGTGCAGTAGTGTTGGAGGTTGTTCCGCCACCACGCCTCCAAAATTCTACTAGTGGTTATTCTGCCACACTTCTCTCCTCCACCCCCTTCTCTTCTTCTTCCTCCATGGCCTCTTCCTGTGCTGAATTGTCCTCGGATCCAGCAGTGCTCCGTAGGCGTTAGAGGGGCTACGCAGGCATGCAGGCAAAAAGATGCCATGCAGTGATTGAGCTGGTGTGCTTGGGGACAGAAGCCACACTGGGGCAGAGATTCTGTCAGCTCTGCAGGGGCAGGTTCAGAGGTGGTTGACGCCACGCCAGCTTAAGCCAGGTATGGTGGGTTGCGACAATGTCACCAACCTCCTCTCCGCCCCCAACAGGGACAACTGACCCATGTGTCCTGTTTGGCTCACGTCCCTTAACTTGGTGGTGCAGCGGTTCTTGGGCAGGTACCTGGGCTTACAGGATGTTCTGAGGCAGGGCAGGAAAGTCTGTGTCCATTTACACAGGTCATATAATGCCAGTGCTCGGCTGGCTGACCTCCAAAAGGAATTTAACCTGCCCAAGAACCGCCTAATCTGTGACATGCCCACCAGGTGGAACTCAATGTTGGCCATGCTGCAGCAACTGCACATGCAGCAGAGGGCCATCAATGAGTACCTATGCAACTATGGCACCAGGACAGGGTCAGGGGACCTTGTTTTTTTTTCCTCACGCCAGTGGGCTATTATCAGGGATGCATCCACTGTCCTGTCACCATTTTAGGAGGCCACGGCGATGGTGAGTAGTGACAGTGTATGCATCAGTGACACTGTCCCTCTTGTCCACCTGTTGGAGCACACGCTGCATGGAATAATGGATAGGGCACTTGAGGCAGAACAGAGGGAGGAAGAGGAGGACTTCCTTACCTCTCAAGGCCCCCTTTATCCAGACAGTGTTCCTGCGTGCCCGCCGATCACACAGGAAGAGGAGGAGGAGGATTGTGTCAGCATGGAGGTGGAGCCTAGCACTCAGCATCAGCAGCAGTCTTCAAGGGATCATTTACAGTCTGAAGAAACCCATGGACTTGTACGTGGCTGGGAGGAGGTGGCTGTGGATCATATCGTCCTTAGTGACCCAGAGGACTCTGGACCAATCGCCTCAGCAAACCTACGCTGCATGACTTTCCTGATCCTGCAAAGCTTGTGGAAGGATCCTCGTATTCGTGGTATCAAGGGGAGGGATGATAACTGGCTGGCAACCCTCCTTGATCCACGTTACAAGGGTAAGGTTGTGGACCTTATCTTGCCGTCGCAGAGGGAGCAGAGGATGAAACATCTTCGGGAGGCTTTGCAGAAAGGTTTGTGCAACGCGTTTACAGAGCCTGGGAGGTTACAATTTCCTGGTCCTCCTGGACAACGTGTTGCTGAGGCTTCGGTCAGTCACAGAAGGAGCGGTGGAGAAGGTGGCCGTCTGACCGAGGCAGACAATTTTTTAGTCCGCAGCCCCAAGGTCTGATCGGTTCCAGCAACCATCACCAGTGTCTGATTCACATGGTGCAGGATTACCTAGGGGCAAGATCTGACTTGGACACCTTTCCCACCGAAAATCCTCTGGGTTACTGGGTCTTGAGGATGGATCACTGGCCAGAGCTTGCACAGTATGCAATTGAGCTACTGGCCTGTCCTGCATCCAGCGTTCTTTCAGAACGCACATTCAGTGCTGCTGGAGGTTTTGTAACTGATCACAGGGTGCGCCTGTCCACCGAATCGGTCGATCAGCTTACCTTCATAAATATGAATCAGTCTTGGATCACCAGCTATCAAGCACCTGATGCTGATGTAACTGATGGATTTTTTTTAATGTGAGATCCCTTCAAGACTGCCTATGCTGATGCTGAGTGACTATCCTGTTATGCTGAGTCACAATCCTCTTCCTCCTCAATTTTCATGTTGATGGCTTGTAAGAACATTTTTGGTTCTGGGCACTGCCACCAGTGACCAAGGCCCAATTTTTCTGCCCGTTTAAGAGGGGCATGTAATTACAATTTTTGATGCAATACTTTGCAGCAGGGCTCATTCCTGCGCTCCATCTATAGTATCTGTGAGGGGTTGCAGTGTTGTGGCACCAGCTCCAGTGCCCATGGCCCAATTTTTCAGCCCCTGTTTAACAGGAGTGTATAATTACATTTTCTGATGCAATACTTTGCAGCAGGGCTTGTTCCTGGGCTCCAGCTATAGCATCTGTGAGGGGTTGCAGTGTTGTGGCAATTTTTCTGCCCCTGTTTAACAGGGGTGTGTAATTACAATTTTTGATGCAATACTTTGCAGCAGGGCTCATTCCTGCGCTCCAAATAAAGTATCTGTGAGGCGTTGCAGCGTTGTGGCACCAGCACCAGTGCCCAAGGCTCAATTTTTCAGCCCCTGTTTAACAGGGGCGTGTAATTAAAATTTTTGATGCAATACTTTGCAGCAGGGCTCATTCCTGCGCTCCAACTATAGCATCTGTGAGGG
This sequence comes from Lithobates septentrionalis, assembly GCA_037952835.1. Taxonomy (NCBI): domain Eukaryota; kingdom Metazoa; phylum Chordata; class Amphibia; order Anura; family Ranidae; genus Lithobates; species Lithobates septentrionalis. The sequence continues at coordinate 596,490 of JBBDGP010000189.1, forward strand.
GTTGCAGTGTTGTGGCACTAGTGCCTAAGGCCCAATTTTTCTGCCCCTGTTCAACAGGGACATGTGATTACAATTCTTGATCTAATATTTCATAGCAGGGCCCATTTCTGCGCCCACCAAGAGAAACTGTGAGGGCTTACAGTGTTGTGACAACACCACCACCACCAGCAAAGGCCCAATTTTTCTGCCCCTGTTCAACAGGTGCATGTAATTACAATTATTGATATAATATTTCACAGCAGGGCCTGTTCCAGCGCCCACCAAGAGTAACTGTGAGGACTTACAGTGTTGTGGCACCAGCACCACCACCACCACCACCAAAGGCCCAATTTTTCTACCACTGTTCAACAATAGCATGTAATTACAATTCTTGATATAATATTTCATAGCAGGGTAACTGTGAGGGCTTACAGTGTTGTGGCAACACCAACACTTAAGGCCCCAATTTCTGCAGAGTATATAGGGAAGGCCCCTACTTTCAAATATCCAACTTACAAATGACTCCTACTTGCAAACGGAAGGAGACAACAGGAAGTGAGATGAAATCTACCCATAGGAAGGGAAATTCTCTCCTGTAAGAGTTAATATGGGAACAACGTGTCTCCTCTTCACTGATGCTTTATCACCAATCCTTGTTTCACTAAAAACCCCACATTTTCAAAAAACATTTGTCATTGGGACAGAAATTGAGGTGAAATCTTCTGAAGAGATGCACAGACAGGAAAACAAATGTTACAGGGGTGACAACCCTTCCCTATGTTTTCCAAAAAGCTTAAAAATAGATTTTTTGGCTGGAGCTACACTTTAAATGTACAAAATTAAAAACAGATTCTACTTAACAACAAACCTACAGTCCCTGTCTTGTTTTCACCGCCTGTATACTGCTGTTCAGAGTATATAGGGCCTGGGGGCCCTACGCCTTTACTTTTTTTCATTTGGGTGCCAGGTTCCTCCTAATATCCATACAAGACCCAAAGGGCCTGGTAATGGACTGGGGGGGGGGGTACCCATGCCGTTTGTCTCACTGATTTTCATCCATATTGCCTGGACCCGACATTACATTAAATCCGCAAGCAGTTTTAAATGACTTTTAGTCCTTTAAAAATGTAATTTTGTGCAGGGACTGTTCTAAGCATGGGAAACACGTGACACTTTACAGGCATACTATAGACACCCCCCAGGTATGATATTTAAAGGAATATTTCACTTTTATTTTTTCACTTTAAGCATCATTAATATCACTGCTCCTGAAAAAACTACTGTTTTTAAATCTTTTTTTTACATTGATACATATCCCCTGGGGCAGGACCCGGATCCCCAAAACCCTTTTTAGGACAATATCATGCATATTAGCCTTTAAAATTAGCACTTTTGATTTTGAACATTCAAGTCCCATAGACTTTAATGGGGTTCTAAAGTTCGCCTAAACTTTCGGTCCGTTTGCAGGTTCTGGTGTGAACCGGGGGGTGTTCGGCTCATCCCTATTCATGACTAATAAACAACCTAAGTGTTCACACAAAGCTTTCCCACACATCTTTAATGCTACGGCCCCAGTTAAAAAAAGGGGCGTATTATTAGCGATCAAACACTCCATCGCCTTGCAACTGCATGATATTATCTTCGGCGCAAATGGCAGGTATATAATACTAATTTGTGACATGAACAACACTAGTTATACTCTGGTGAACCTCTATGCCTCCAACAAGGGTCAAACAGCATTCATGAAAGCTATGCACAGATGCATAGACAAAATTCATGAAAGGTCACTAATCATATGCGGAGACTTGAATAGTGTGGTCAGCAAAAGCCTGGACTGTTGTAATTCAAGCCACTCATACAGGCATGAAATGACACTGATTTCTACGACACCTGGAGATGTGTACATTCCTCTGAGCGGGACTATACCTATTATTCATCTCCTCAAAAGGATTACTCAAGATTAGACCTTATTTTATCTGATCTCAACCTGCTATAAAGGACACTATCAGTCATGATTCACTCTATCACATGGTCAGACCATGCTCCAGTATCCATAGTCATGAAGGAAAAAAATGCCACTACTCCTGCTTATCTATGGAGAAACAACACTGACCTGTTGTCCAATCCAAAGCACTCAACTGGACTAAACCAACAACTTACAGAATTTTTTACAATTAATAATACCGAGGACACTAATATTGCATCTTTATGGTGTGCCCATAAAGCATATAGCAGGGGCCTACTCATTCAGGCGGCTGCTAGGGAGAAAAGAAAAAGGCCAAACTGTTGAACAATTTATTAACAGATCTCAAAACCTTAGAACAACAACATAAACAGAATTTATCTCCCCAAACAGAATCTGACTGTCAGGGCTGGGATCAGCCCTTCCTTCTCTGAGCTAGCCGCTCAGCTGTTGGCTAATTGCCAGCTCCTATCTCTCCACAGTGACTCACCTGTTGTTGATATCCTGTACATCAGGCCTGCCTACTTAAGCCGTCTAGCCCAGATGATCTCTGCCTTCGCCTTGGTCACATCTCTAGAGACGCTCTACTGTTAAAGACTTGCTTGGCTGACATTCCTTCTGGCTCCAGATCCTGTTTGCTGTTCAACTACGCTCATCTCTGGCTCCCTGACATTTTGGCTTGTCTGATTATCCGTTCCGGTTCCTGAATTCTGGCTATGTTTTGAGATTTAACTGTACTTCTGTCTCAGTCTGATTCATGGTTTCTGACAGTAGGTGTGAGCCATGAATTCAGAAGATGCAGTCAATCCACTTGTTGGTAATATTTTTTCCAGATTGGATTAGCAGGATCACCACATGGATCAGTTTGCTCACCTGAAATCTCCCACTGTGGCTGCTCCGGTACAACCCATCCCTGCTGCTGCTCCAGTCTCTGTGCAGGCACCCGCCTCAAGTATTACCTCTGTAAGAGGTATGTCTGGTTCCGCTCCACTTCCCCAGAGATTTGGGGGTGATCCAGTCCAATGCAGAGGGTTTCTTAACCAGGTTGAGATATACCTTGAGATGCTGCCCCAGGTGTTTCCCATGGACAGAAGCAGAGTAGGTTTTGTGATATCTTTGCTTTCTGAGAGATCCTTGGCCTGGGCAAACCCTCTATGGGAGAAGCAAAAACCTGTTGTCTTGAGTTACCCTGAGTTTGTGGCTTTTTTTAAAAGGGTATTGGACATTCCCGCATGCTCCGCTTCTGCTGCCAAGTGCCTCGTGTCTATCAAACAGAGTACGAGAACTGTTGCAGATTACGCCATTGAATTCCGTACTCTGGCAGCAGAGGTTGCTTGGAACAATGAGGTCCTTGTGGCTGCTTTTTTTCATGGTCTCTCGGATACTATCAAGGATGAGATAGCAGCCCGAGATATACCCACTGAGCTGGGGAAGTTGATCATTTTTGCCATCCTCATTGACTCCAGACTCATAGAAAGACTCTCTTTTAAGAAGCGTTTGCGGAAGCCTCCTGTACATTTGTCTCCGAACTTTGCAGTCCCACCCTTGCCTTCCTCACCTCCCATGCCT